>OY756208.1:121669706-122869706 GCA_963576795.1 Metopia argyrocephala | reverse complement strand
ACATTGAATAAATTTAGTTTAAAATAATGTGGTTTGAAATAACTGATAAACTAATTTTTTTTTAAATTTTGACTTAGACCACTTTCATAATTATGGGCACATATGTTTGAGGATATTATTATATACTTATTAGTTTTAAATAAATGAAAAAACATTAACAAAAAATAAAAAATTCGTAGACATTTTTAATAATTAACATAAAATCCCGAAGTCCCGATTAGCCCTGAGATATTATCCCGGGATTTCGTGATCGGGATTTCCAAAGTCCCGAATCCCGGGATTTTTTTAAATCAATCCCATTCGCCATCCCTAGTGTATATACGAGTAACGTGAGCCAAGTTAGCGTCGAAAAAATAGCGTCGAAAACGCTTTTTTGAAATTGGGAATCGGGAATTATGAATGCAAAAATAGGAATTATTAAATTTAGGCTTTTTTTTTAACAAATTAATTATGTTACGTTATACAAAATGTTTATAATGAGCCATATACCTAAAAAATGTGTTTCATATAAATTTTGTATTAATAGTTTTTGAGAAAATCCCCAAAACGCCCAAAAAACGTGGATGGGCCATAAAAACCGTGCAATAGCTTTAACCGGCAATTTAATTGATAAAAGAGTTAATAGGCGTCGCTAAGAATATTCTGGCAAATTTTTATTAAAATCGTGTGAACAGTTTTTGAGAAAATACCCAAAACGCCCAAAAAACGTGGATGGGTTATAAAAACCGTGCAATAGCTTTAACCGGCAATTCGGTTAATAAAAGAGTTAATAGGAGTCCCTAAGAATATTCTGGCACATTTTCATTAAAATCGTGTGAACAGTTTTTGAGAAAATACCCAAAACGCCCAAAAAACGTGGATGGGCTATAAAAACCGTGCAATAGCTTTAACCGGCAATTCGGTTAATAAAAGAGTTAATAGGAGTCCCTAAGAATATTCTGGCAAATTTTCATTAAAATCGTGTGAACAGTTTTTGAGAAAATACCCAAAACGCCCAAAAAACGTGGATGGGCTATAAAAACCGTGCAATAGCTTTAACCGGCAATTCGGTTAATAAAAGAGTTAATAGGAGTCGCTAAGAATATTCTGGCAAATTTTCATTAAAATCGTGTGAACAGTTTTTGAGAAAATACCCAAAACGCCCAAAAAACGTGGATGGGCTATAAAAACCGTGCAATAGCTTTAACCGGCAATTCGGTTAATAAAAGAGTTAATAGGAGTCGCTAAGAATATTCTGGCAAATTTTCATTAAAATCGTGTGAACAGTTTTTGAGAAAATACCTAAAACGCCCTAAAAACGTGGATGGGCTATAAAAACCGTGCAATAGCTTTAACCAGCAATTTGATTGATAAAAGAGTTAATAGGAGTCGCTAAGAATATTCTGGCAAATTTTCATTAAAATCGTGTGAACAGTTTTTGAGAAAATACCCAAAACGCCCAAAAAACGTGGATGGGCTATAAAAACCGTGCAATAGCTTTAACCGGCAATTCGGTTAATAAAAGAGTTAATAGGCGTCGATAAGAATATTCTGGCAAATTTTCATTAAAATCGTGTGAACAGTTTTTGAGTAAATACCCAAAACGCCCAAAAAACGTGGATGGGCTATAAAAACCGTGCAATAGCTTTAACCAGCAATTTGATTGATAAAAGAGTTAATAGGAGTCGATAAGAATATTCTGGCAAATTTTCATTAAAATCGTGTGAACAGTTTTTGAGAAAATACCCAAAACGCCCGAAAAACGTGGATGGGCTATAAAAACCATACAATAGCTTTAACCAGCAATTTGATTGATAAAAGAGTTAATAGGAGTCGATAAGAATATTCTGGCAAATTTTCATTAAAATCGTGTGAACAGTTTTTGAGAAAATACCCAAAACGCCCAAAAAACGTGGATGGGCTATCAAAACCGTGCAATAGCTTTAACCAGCAATTTGATTGATAAAAGAGTTAATAGGAGTCGATAAGAATATTCTGGCAAATTTTCATTAAAATCGTGTGAACAGTTTTTGAGAAAATACCCAAAACGCCCAAAAAACGTGGATGGGCTATAAAAACCGTGCAATAGCTTTAACCGGGAATTCGGTTAATAAAAGAGTTAATAGGTGTCGCTAAGAATATTCTGGCAAATTTTCATTAAAATCGTGTGAACAGTTTTTGAGAAAATACCCAAAACGCCCAAAAAAGGTGGATGGGCTATAAAAACCGTGCAATAGCTTTAACCAGCAATTTGATTGATAAAGGAGTTAATAGGAGTCGCTAAGAATATTCTGGTAAATTATGCAACTCTGAATATTTGTGATTATTCGTTTTACAACACTATGTTCTAAACGGGGAATTTTGCTTTTAAAAAGTAATATAAAAAATCAAAATAAAATTAAAAAAGAAAGTGAAATTGAGTGTTCTTTCAAAGATAATTAATGATTAATTGCGCCAAATATTTACGAGTTTTGATGATCATAGAAGTTATCTTAATGGACTATCTATCAATCTATCACTATCAAACACTATCAAAACAATCAGTTCTGAATATAGTATGTGAACACCAAAAGCTAGAAAAGAAACACACTGATCTAAAAATATTAAAGCACTAAGAATGGTTTAGTAGAAGTGTGTATTTTAATTATTCAAAGCATGGTTTTAGGCCTACTGGGGATGTCAACCATGTAAAATATTTGACAACGCACCAAGTGTAGTACCTCAATGGTGGTGTGGAAATCTACAGCAAAACCCTGTAACAAAAACTTAATTATAAAAACAATTTGCAATGTTAAAAATCTTTCATAAAAATAAATCCATACACTATATTTCAATTTGTTTATAGCAGTTACAAACAATTTATTTTATGAATAATTTTAATAAATTAGTTTACTTTTAAAATTAAAGGTTTTTAAAACGAACAAGGTAACGAACACTAATTTCATTCAAGTTGTGAAAATCAACGCAAATAATAAAACCAATCTCATCTGTCAGTGTATTTTTGTATGACTCTCTTTGTGAAGATAATGAGGGTGAAAGTGATAGCGACGAATATGATATACCATACGGCGAGGATGATGATATTGAATGTGAAGGTACTTTTAAATAAATCTCTAATTTATAAAACATATCTTAGTATTAAAAAAAACGATTTTCAATATTTTAAGATGATGACGATGAAGATGATGATGGATCGGGTTCAGATGATCAGACGTAATGATAATATAGTAGTCAAAAACTTAAATCAATAATTATAAAAAAAATTAATGAAAAATTGATGATATACAAGAAATCTAAATTTTAATTACACATTTCCATGTTAAGAAATATTTTTTTTATTTCTTATTAACTTTAATTGTATGAATGTGTAATTCTATATTTTATTTAATTATTATAATTACAAACAATAATACAAGCAGGAAGTATTTAAATAAAACATTAACTATTTACATTATTTTATGTTTTTCTTTTAACTATTTTTTTTGCACTGTTAAAAATGCGATTTGTTTAGAAAATACGTATTTTCAAATAGCATTCATGTAGATATGCGAGATTCTTATCTAATTTTTCTCAATGAATGTTTTATTCAATAATTACTATTATTTGTTTAACCCTGGACGCACTTTCTTCGTCGAATCGACGATTTTACTCCTTAGTTCCTCACTAAAATTTGCTCATATTTTACATAGCTTTAGTGGTCATTAACCACCAGTCACCAGCACCACAATCGGCACCATCACCACCACTTCATCAAAAGTTTGATAAAATTAAAATTTATAACTGTTGTACATAAATTTCTTTACAAGTAAACCATTACTAGGCAGTTGCCATCTGTGACTCCCTTTTTGGGCAATTAACAACTCAACTAAAGTTCGGCTGACATTCCCAATCAATCTATTAATGTTTATTTTCTTTGACTTCAAATAAATACCCTGTACCACTGAAGTATGTATGTGGTCTTCAAAACTTAATTGATTAAAACAGTGTGATTATATATTAGCAAAACAGTGAATCATGCATTTTTTTTATTAACTTCTCTATTAATACAATTTAAAAAACTGTTCACACGATTTTAATGAAAATTTGCCAGAATATTCTTAACGACTCCTATTAACTCTTTTATCAATCAAATTGCTGGTTAAAACTATTGCACGGTTTTTATAGCCTATCCACGTTTTTTGGGCGTTTTAGGTATTTTCTCAAAAACTGTTCACACGATTTTAATGAAAATTTGCCAGAATATTCTTAGCGACTCCTATTAACTCCTTTATCAATCAAATTGCTGGTTAAAGCTATTGCACGGTTTTTATAGCCCATCCACGTTTTTTGGGCGTTTTGGGGATTTTCTCAAAAACTATTAATACAAAATTTATATGAAACACATTTTTTAGGTATATGGCTCATTATAAACATTTTGTATAACGTAACATAATTAATTTGTTAAAAAAAAGCCTAAATTTAATAATTCCTATTTTTGCATTCATAATTCCCGATTCCCAATTTCAAAAAAGCGTTTTCGACGCTATTTTTTCGACGCTAACTTGGCTCACGTATACGAGTATGATAAATTTTAAAGCAGCTGTTACACTTTAGGAAGTAAAAAAACGATAATAATAAATGCATCAATGCAAAGTTTTTTAGCAGAGTGGGCAAACAAAAAAACATTTCGCAAACGTTGCAACAAAGTCATACACTTTTTTTAATTGTATTCTACATGAGAAAAACTAAAATAAATACCCAGTGGTAAAAAAAACGAAGTACCTACGCAATCATCGATGACGTATGCATTACATTTTAAGCGGACTCTTAACGTGCTTAAAGTGTAAGCTGTGGGTAACCTAAAGAATCATACACCCAATTTAAAACTTGGATTACGATGTAAGCGGCTGAGTCAGTTACTGTTTCAATACAGAGTATTTGTTTTTATTTTTACTTTAAATGCAAGAATTCAATATGCCGAGATTACAACTCCACTTACGATGTAAGCGAAGGGCTCAGTTGTTTGCTCTTCTATTTTGGACTTTACTTTCATATATACATATAAAAACATATATTTATATAGACCATTTGTTTTTGTTTACCATACGTATATGTACAAATTTAAAATACGAAATTAAAACTTCACTTACGATGTAAGCGGCCGAGTCAGTTACTGTTTCAGTATAAAATTTGTTCTCGTATTTTATTTTTTTACATAATAAAATGCCGTTAGTTTCAATGTACATATGAAATATAAGTGAAACAAAAAATATTTTTGCAATTTAAATTAGTTCAAAGTTTATTACGCAGTGGAAAAGTGGTTTTAAAAAAGGTGTTTTGGTGACTATATTTTTAATAATAAGTATGTAGTTACTAATTAATTAAAAGATGGCAAAAATTGAAAGTGATTTGGAGAAATTGAAAGGTACGTTAATTTATTTATTTTAACTTTACTCAGTGTCTGTAAAAAACCTTTTATAAAAATAAAGAAATAGCAAGTTATTTTTTTATTTCAGTTGAATAAATCCCAGCAGTTACAATTATTACACAGATCCAAAGTCGGGAAAACATATGTATAATAAACTTTTTTTATTAATATGAAACAATTTGGGCCTAAGTAGCTTGGTAAAGAAGATTTAAGATATTAACTCATTTGGCCGAAAATAATAATAATATATATATTTGTATTTTCAGATTTGTATTTTCAGAATTAAAGGCCCTGCATGATGCAATTTTTGGTAAGTTTATTTTAAAATTGCTATATATTTATATACATATGTATGTAAGTGTTTGCATTTACCAATTTTTATTTTTTAGAAGCCGTAAAGAAAGAGGGCCATACCATTGACGTGTATAAAAAATAATAACAACACTGTTTTAAAACATATAAACAGATTTTATACAAAAAAGTGTAGTGAAAGAAAAAATAGTAACTAATAATTATTTTATATTTTTTTTTATTATATTTTCTATATATTTATTATTTTTTTCTTTTTTATTTTTTTGTGTATTAATCAATTTTTAAACTAATTTGTAAATTTAAATTTTAATTGAATTTTATTGAAATAATAAAAAAATATTGCAATTTTTTAGGCTGAATTCAAATTAACATGCATTATGTTTTCAATTACAAAATCAGTAGGAAAAGTGGCGACAGCGCTTAACCTTAACTTACAGTTGCAAAGTAGATTGTAATACATATACATTACGTTCCAATTTGCTTCTGTTAATAGGGATATCATAAAACCTGCTTATAACTCTGTTTACAATGTAATTGCACTAGTAGTAGCACGTGGTGACAACGTCACTTACTTTTTAAGCGAGAGCTCACAGATTAAGTAGCCTATGACACTTATATGTTAAATCTAAACAGAGAAATAAGTGAAGGTGTCACCACTGATTGCTACTTTGTGTTGCTTACATCAGCGATTACGTAAGGTACATTTTTACCGCTGGGTACTTTCTAAATGAGAAAGAGCGCAAATGAAACAATTAGCTTTTCGCTCTTGTGCTTGCTTTGTTATTCCGTTACATTCGTATAATTTTTTTTTTTTCTCTTCTTCTTTTCTCTTCTTATTTTCTTTTTCTTCTCATTCATTTTTTGTTGTACCTACGCACATTTGACTTAGTGTATTTGTAGTACTCAAAACAAAAGCAATATACAAAATTAAATAGGATAATCGTTCTCACTGTTTCTTTTTTTTTATGTTTTATTCATTGTAAATAACACAACAAAATGAGATCAAACGTTCAGTTTTGTTTATTTTCCTACTCTGGTTTTAATACTGTATTGATACATTGTAAATATACATTTAGGAAGACAGCCAATGTATTTCAAAAGGAATTTTTTTTAGTTGTTTTTTAACAGCAGTTAATATTATTTCAATCAAATCTATTTTATGTAAAATTGTGTTACTATTACATTATTTTTATGAATATCAAAAAATTACCGAAGTAACCGATAGCTTTTATTGTGCATCACTATGTTGAAATAACATCATGGTATTGCCAGCATGATTCATTTATTAGTTAATTTGCTCTTATGAAAGGTTTAAGAATAAGAGTTTTTATTTTGAGCTTATAACACAGATAACGTCTCATAACTAATGTAAGGATTAAACCTAAATTAAGGAGTTATTATAAATTAGACTGATAAATTTTATACAACAGCAGGCAATAGAAATGAGCTGACAATTTCTGGCAATGATCTGACAACGGTTTCGAACACTGTTTGCACGATTCTCAGATGTGTGGCAATATGTTGACAGATGGTTGTCTGGTAAAACATTTTTCTGGCAACTTTGTCTAGCAAAAATTGTAATCTCACACAGTTTTAAGATTTTGAGCAAATTTTACTGGCAATATTGTTAGATCTGGCAATCGTGTTTGTGGTCACCTACAAACAAATTGTAAAGTTAATGGTTCTCACCATGGTGAAATTACTTACAAGGTGGTGGCAGGTGAATATAGTACAAAAACAACAGGGAATTTGTTTTTGTTTTTTTAGCTCTTTAATGTCAAAAGCAGGTATGGTGAATTAAAAAAGCACATGTGAGAAGTGTGTGTGTGTATTGTTAACAACATACATGTCTCTACACCAAAACAAAAACACGAATACACACAAAGCAAAATGTAAACAAAACATAAATACAAACAAAACTTTTGACAGGAGCGGTATGACGAAAAAAAAAACCCAGCTGGGTTGGTAACACCACCTTGTAAGTAATTCCACCATGGTTCTCACTTTATAATCGTTCTTTTTTTAAACGTGAACGTTGTCGGCAAAATGGGGAAGGAATTGTTTATTTACTTAGTGAAAGTATTTCATTTAAAAAAAAAATTATAGCAAAAACATTTCTAAAAATTTATTTCAATATTTCAATGAAAAAAAAATGAATTTTTTGTCAACTTCCTTTTGTTCTTGAAAACATTAAAACCAACCAAGAGTGCTCATTTAGTAAGAAGAATTGGTTGAAATCTAAGAAACAAAAAATAATATGTTCTATCATTACAAATTCTGTAAGTACTTAATTTATATTAGGGACCGCAAATAAATGTGTGAAGATAAATATGCCAAGTTAAAGTACATATAAGTAATAAATACTTAAAAAAGAAAAAAAATTAAATTAAACTTTTTCTTGTCATTATTAGTTAATTGGGCTGTTATCTGTTTTATTTTTAATATTTTTAATTAATTTCTACAAAAATATTAATTTTCCACTTTAATAATAATTTTTCAATTAAATATGTTTTACTGACTCGCTACTTCAAAAACATATTTAACTTGGCATATTTATCTTCACACATATCCGCAAATAACAGTTATTGCTTAAAAATTAACCTAAAAAAAATCATCGTATTCGAGTTGACAGACATATATGATGTTATATACCAAATTAATCGTCTTGGAGAGCTCACACAGATTTTAACCGTTACTTTTTGACGGAAAAATTATATGTAAATGCAACATTTTTTCCATTAAATCAACTCTTAAAATATTATTGAAATAAAAACACAAATCGACATGTTTTACAAAAATTCAAATTCTGACAAAGTTAACAGACGAGTTATGAACAATTTTAGCAATAAATGAACATTCTTGAAATAAAAAATACTTTTGAATATGTAGGTATGCAAAAAATAAAAAATAAATGAGCCGGTGCTAAAATTTTTTTGTCGCCGATAAATTCTTTATACTCGTATTTGCAATTAAGCGGAGTTCTTTTTATACAATTTTGTGCTTTTTAACGCAAAATCTGTTTCTTTTAAACGGATTTTCTTTTAAACGGAGTTAAATACGTTTGAATATAATAGAAAACAAAATTGAATGCATTTGGTTTGCAATTATCTGATTTTTTTTACTTTATTAAAGACAAATTAGTTATTAAAAACATTTATGTATTTATTTTTATATTTGTATTAACATTGAATATTTTTCATTCTTAGGTTAAAATCAACGAAAATTTAAAAAATATTTTGAAACATTTTCAAAATTGGTGTGATTTGAAAGGTTACTTCTCTTTATATAGAGATGTTGTAAATCTTTTAGACAACGACGATGAAATAGTACAACAACTTAATATTCATGAAGACGACGTTAAGCAAAAAGAGGAAATAAATAAATTCCATAGCAAGATAAAACACAGCATAGTTTCTGAACTTAATATCTACAAACCACAAGAAAAAGAAGAAAATAACTTGTTAAAATATACAGATACTAAAACACAAATAATTTTAAATGATAGCAATAACTTAATAGATATTTTCATAGATTCCGGCATTTTAGATAGTATTAGTAAAGACTGCAATATTTCTAGCCTTTCAAAGATATTTACTTCGACAAAGTTGTCTGATATAGATGTAACAAATGAGAGTATTAAAATTAAAGAATACGGAATCATACGCATAAAAATATGTAATAAAATATGTATGTATACCAAAGGAGCCCACTCAAGTAGTTATTTTATGAAATAAGTCAAATAGATCTTTTAATAGAAAACTCCAATCAACAAAAATAAAAAGAGGAACAATTTATAAAAATCAAATAAGCAATTTTTTTCTCAGTAGTCAAGAACAGTTATTTTTAGAAGAATATTTTTTGCATGATATAGAAAGCCATAACAAAGAATTAATTAACAGCCAGGCCCACAATATCGAATCGTGTAGTTTTAAGCGACAAACAGCTGATTTGCGGCACACTAATTTTTGTGTCGCCAAAAATAAATGCCATTGGTAACACAAATTTTTTTACACACATATACATAAATAAACAAAATCGGAATAAGTTTGTTTACTACATTTCTGTCAAGTTAAACTAGCACACGGTTGCATTTTTAACTGTACAATTTAAGCATTTCAGCGCTTTTTTCGTGTATATTCGCGATTATTTTTTATATGTTGATATGGCAGCTTTGTTGTTTATTTGCATTACGTTGGTAACGTAAAGCAAAGCGAACGATAAAGTGATAATTAGTGGGCCGCAGTTTAGATTCACAGTGAGTGAATGAGTTTCTTTGGCTTAAGTTTTCTTTCGATATCGTGGGCCTGGCTGTAAATATTTAGAAGACTTGATAAGGCAACACTACAAAAAAATTAATAATGTGTGTGCTACAAATTTTACAAGTAGCGGCTCAAATAAAGGTCATACAATTGTAAGGCTTTATGGGAGCTGTATTTATAACAAATTCGGTTGTAGGAAGTACTTGTTTAAAATATTTTTGAAAGAAAATCCAATACACAAAAAATATTTTCTAACAATGGTCAAATTATTCAGCCCTTAAACGTTAAAAAGCTACAGCAAATTCGATCTGTACGTCGAAGATTAGCTAAAGAAGAGCTAAAACATGGTTTCGCTCATGTCAAACAGTTTGGTAAGCGTAGGTAACATGGGTGACATAGTGAGTAACGACGTTTCCCGAAAAATTAAATCAGAAGTTCTTAGACGCTTCCGCAGACACAATGACATGCTGATTGATGTTTATTTAATGCAAAAGGAGAAAAGGTGGAATGCATTTATTCAGAGAATATCTAGTCCATTGGATATTTTTTTATTTTATTTATTTATTATGTTCAATGAATTACAAGCCTTAAAGGCCAAATTAATTCAGTAATATTTATTTGTATTCAGAAGAGCCATTAAAAATGACACAGCTTGAAAAACGAAAATAATGAAATCAAGTTGCAGCACATTAACAAATAATCGAAAAGAGTGTTCTTGTACAGCTTAATATTACATAATAGAAATGAACAAGGAAAAGACATACTTTTGCCCGTTTGCTGAAGCTTTATTATACCGCCATTATGAGCAGGACTGCAACAAATTTCTTATGGACCTTAAGGTGTTTTGCATTGTAAAAAATATAAATTGGCCATTATGTCAGCGCATGGTCGTTGACTGGTCTTAACAAATTCAATAATAAAGGTTTTTTAATTTTATTTTTTATTAATAAATATCTTTCTAAGAGCTTCACCTTGTTAAGAAAGAAAGATAAACTGATCTTTGTAGTAGTTCAGATATGTTATTGCCACATCATGAAAATTATAATTAAAGACGTAGAAATGTACACTGAAGACCAGAAGATCAGGTTCAAAGCTATATCGGTTATCTTAATAAGCGAAACTAAAGATGAGAGTTTTAGTATTGCGTTTAATAGTTTGAATGACATAAATATTTTTAACACAAACATCAAAGAAGACGTTCCTGAAGTTTCTCATAATTCACAACAAAAAATTAAGCCGCCTAATTACTCCAAAAGTCCTTTTTATAAAAAAGCTTTAGGAATATTTTTACGAGTAAAAGCTGATATAAACAGTACAGTAAAACAAGACGATATTAAAAATAATTATAAAAATGAACAACTGCTTCACGTTCTCCTTGTCAAATATTTACCGTATGTGCCGCTTTGGACAAATATAATGGGAATTTACGTGGACAGCTTAAAAACTCGAATATCCAACAGCCCAGTAGAGGGTTATTTTTCCACATTAAAAAATATTTTGCTTGAAGGACGAAGACACATAAAAGCATCGAAATATCTTCGAATCAGCCACCAATATATACTCGCTAAAGTGAAAGAAATACAGGGTAAATATAATTTTCCAAAACAAGAAAAAAATCAAATTAGAGGAAGAAACATGGAAAAAGACACACAAAAAAAATAAAGCAAACCATAATACAATTATAGTGCAAGGGGAAAAGAATCTAATATACACTTGCTACAGCTCCGAAAAATTTCCTCGAAAGCTAAAAGATATAAAAATAGTAGTCGGCGAGTATAAACATATATTTCAGACTGTACATGGCACAATAAAGCCTTTTCAAACTCATTCAATGTAATTGAATGTGAATCGCTTAACCCCAAGCAGCATCTTTTTAACTAATTGTTGAAATATAAGTACAGTCGAAACTCTCTATAACGAATTCCAAGGGACTGGATTTTTACTTCGCTATAAAGAAAATTCGCTATATGGAAAAGAAAAACAATATTGTTCTTTTTAACATTTTTTATTTGTAGAAGTCAGTTATTTTGGTTTGAAGTACATTTTCCACTTTTCTTCTTCAATGCAAAGGCAAACGGATAGCGACTGCAAGAAAAATTTAATTTTATGGTAAATAAACGATTCAAAGCATCAGACTCTGCTTGTGCGTTATGAAAGCAACAAAGTACACACAGAGCAACAATAACAACACCAATAACACAAAGCGACATCGATGTGTTTTTTTGTGTGTGTGCGTTCGGTTTTACCTAATTCGTTATATGGAGATTGAAAACGCTTTAATCTTGAAGTTACGGTCGCAAAAATGCTTCGTTATAAGGAAATATTCGCTATATGGAAATTCGTTAAATGGAGATTATAATACACTCAAAGTAGACCTAAAACACAGTGTTCTTATAATTGCTTCGCAATAAAGAAAACTTCGTTATACAGGAGTTCGTTATAGAGTTTCGACTGTATATGAATATTCTTGCGTACGAGCAAAAATTAAATAATATAGATATTTGTACATCCGAACAAGAAAATAATATATTCTTTACTAACACCATTATCTGTTCCGACATATTTGACTGCAGAAATAAAAAATATATTTATGTTATACCAATTTTAAGCTAGTATGATTTTACACTAGCTTATACAGATATAATAAATAAAAAATACATTATTTAAACCCTATGGGTGAGAATCTGGCAACAGTATCTGTAATATGTGTATAAAAAAATATTGAATTTCATGCAATATTTAGGATACAATAGTCAGGAATTTCAATATGAATCTTTAGAGCATTCACTCCAAAGTGATTCATATAACTTCGGAGTTCTATGCTGTCAATTTTTAGAAGCGCTGCTAAAAAATACAAGTTTAATTAAAATTGAATGCCCAAATATCTATAGAAAGCATATGAAATATAAGTTTTAACAATTTACTGAAGATAGAGGAAACAAGTGCTTACATTGTGAAGGAGGAAAAGACTTAAAAACAGTAACGTAAGTACCTTCTGCAACCTGCACGGATTGCGGCCGATTTGTGGACCTTTAAAGTTTGAGATATTATTTCAAAATAAATATCGATCAAAATCAAACATTTAAGTGCATTTTATATACTTATAAGTAAAAAATATACAAGCATAATACTATTATAATTACAATTATATAATAATTGCCATAAGCGACTGCGATGTGAATTGTTGTTTTTTTATTAAAGAACGTTATTCTTATGTTTAAAACTTTCAAAAACTTCTTGTTTTTTGTTTATTGCTTTTTATTTTGTGTTTTTTTTTTTTTTAGTTTTTGTTAAGTTCAATTAAATTTTTTAATTATTGCGACAAAGTTTGAGTTTGTGTTTTTACGAGTACTACCCATCTAACAAGCTAAAATGTCACGAAAAATTGCAAGTACAATTAAGTTATTGTATATATTATGTACATATATCTATGTATTTCTTATATGTATCATATTCATATTTTTTCAAATAAATATACATATATGTATGTATAACTGATTTAATGCATGCATTTTAAAAACTTATAATTGATGTAATAAAAAAATGAAAAAATATAAAAATTCTAAATTTTTCTGGTATCAAATTAATAATATATGTTTAATACTATGTGCAGACATGAATTTTTATTGAGTCAATATTCGGGTAACTGACAAAATTATTTTGAGTGTTCAGACATACGCAATTTAGCTTACTATTGGGTTGGCAACTAAGTAAATGCGGATTTTACTCATTGATGGCATTAGTTGAATTTTTAGGTTAGATGACGTAATCGAAATATCAAATACATTTTGTCAGCAAATTCAAAAAGGGCAAATACGTGTAAAGCTTTGTTTGAGTAAAATTTGCTCAAAATCTTAAAACTGTGTGAGCTCTAGAGCTGTGTCGGTCGCGAACGAACGGGTTAAATTGAACGAATCAGTCAATTGAACGAAGTGGATCAGTCGTTCGTTCGGTCGTTCAATCTATATTTCTTTTTTCTTTGTTTTGGTCGTTCGTTCGTTCAATCTAAATTTGTTTTTTCTTTGTTTTGGTCGTTCATTCGCGCAATCTAAACTTGTTTTTTCTTTGACTTGTTCGTTTTTTCTTTGTTTTGGTCGTTCATTCGTCCAATCTAAAATTGTTTTTTCTTTGACGTGGTCGTTCTGCCGTTTAATCTGAATTTGTTTTTCTTTGTTTTGGTCGTTCGTTAAACATTTATTTTGTCGCTTTTTTATATGCATATTGTCAGTATTGCCATTTTGTTAATTTTTAACTAAAATTGGCCATTGTTTCTAAAATGTGGAAATACGTACTTTTATTAAATTGTTTTTACTTTTTTTGAAATCTACAGGAACATTTGTTCTAAATATAAAGTGACAATAAACATTATTGTTTTGATTATATTATTACTTAAAACATTTTTTAAATAATATATAATTACCGAATTCACAAAGTTTTGTATCGTTGTTTTATGTATTGCATACAATGTTGGCTCGTGAACATCTATTGTATTGTATATGAAAGTATTTTGTGTATTAAACGTCAAGAACCAAATAAGAAAAAGAAAAACTGTATTAAAAAGTTGATTTTTACAAACAAAATACATTTTTCTTCCATTTTTATATTTTTTTATTTTATTTTATTTAATTTGCTGTTGAAAATAAAAAGAACTTTTTAGTGTTTTATATTTTTGCCAATAGTTTCCATTGACAATAACACAGAAACCAATACAACTTTTTTAAAACATATGAAAAAAAGTGTATGAGTTGTATCGAATGTTTATATACAAATTACCAACAACAAGCGCACAACTATTGTAGTACCATACAATCTAATAACGAATACAATGAATACAAGGGTTTTGTGAATTCGGCAAATAATAAAAAAATATATCGTATTTTTCACACTATTTTTTATTATTTTTGGAATACATTATATAAAAAATTTTTCGTATAAGTTGGAGTATCATAACATCCCATTGAAATAATAATAATTTACACTAGTGGCATGTAGTATAATTTAGAAAATAATATTCTAAATATAAATATGTGTGTATGTTTATTTTGAAGTATAATTTGTTACAATTATTATTTATACACATAAAATTAAAAAAGTAAAAACAATTTATGTAATAAAAGTACGTATTTATACATTCAAGAAACGATTACCAATTTTGATTAAAAATAAACAAAACAGCAACACTGATAACATGCATATCAGAAAATAAGCAACAAAACAAATATTGAACGAAGGACCAAGCAAAGAAAACACAAAGTTAGATTGAACGACCGAACGACCAGAACAAATGAACGAAGTGAACGATTGAACGATCCGGATCACTTTTAATGACCGAACGAAAATGACCGATCATTTAAGTGAACGATTTGGCACAGCTCTAGTGAGCTCACAGCTTTTGTTAGACAAAGTTGCCAGAAAATTTAATTACCAGACAACCATCTGTCAACATATTGATACACATCTGAGAATCGTGTAAACAGTGTTCGAAACCGTTGTCAGATAATTGCCAGAAATTGTCAGCTCATTTTTATTGCCTGCTGTTGTATAAAATTTATCAGTCTAATTCATAATAACTCCTTAATTTAGGTTTAATCCATACATTAGTCATGAGACGTTATCTGTCTTATAAGCTCAAAATAAAATATCTTATTCATAAACCTTTCATAAGAGCAAATTAACTAATAAACGATTCATGCTGGCAATACCATGATGTTATTTCAACATAGTGATGCACAATAAAAGCTATCGGTTACTTCGGTAATTTTTTGATATTCATAAAAATAATGTAATAGTAACACAATTATACATAAAATAGATGTGATTGAAATAATATTTACTGCTGTTAAAAAATAACTAAAATAAACTGAAAAATTAAAAAAAAAATTGAAGCATATTGGCTGTCTTCCTAAATGTATATTTACATTGTAAATTTTACAATGTATCAATACAGTATTAAAGCCAAGTTGATACATTGTATTGTTGCAACTCTGTAATCGTTTAGGAATATTTTATATGCATTGTAACGAATCAATAATAATAAAACGAATGACGGAAGAGCAGATTTTATTGCAAAATTGTTTAGATATGTGCGAACAAGGTAACTCCATCTCCGGTATACATATGTATATCGTTCCCTTAAATGTAAATGTATCATCTATGAACTTAATATTTTGTAAAGCGCGTTCTCATGGAACAAAGCGTGTATTTTTTTTAACAAATTATTTTCCACATACAATCTTGCATTAATTATTAAGTTTTTATAATTATGTGTCAATTTTTTACTGTAATAAATAATAAGGAGATTAGTAAACAAAATACATTTTAAATTATAAGAAAAAACGCTTTCTTATCTTTCTGCGCAGCCATAGTGCTATGTGTTGTATTTATTTTGCATCAAATTTTTTTTGGATACCTTTCTGGCTTTTTTTTTTACGTATTAGCTACAACAATTTTGCAAAACGGAACATAATACATTGTAAAACTTTTTTGGATTACATTTACGAATACACTACAATGTATTACTGCAAAGCAATATGAATTTAGAAAGTCAGCCATTTTTTTAATTCATGTATAAAGTAATCGAATACTACCATTCTCTTGTGTGTGCATCACTATTCTGTTTACGTTTTTTTATATAAAAATTTGGTAAAATGGAATTGTAAACTAGAGAAAAAGAGGAAGAGAGATTTACATTCGTAATTTCTATAGGCACTTATGACAGGGCCTGTTAAGGAATGAGTTGGCATATGTAATACAAAATAAAAACAATTTGTTGGCCATTTAGAAATTTAATTTTGTACAGAGACTGCAATCATTTGCTATTATACGAAAATTTTAATTATATGAATTTAAATATGTACCTATACTTGCAATTATGTAAGTTGTATTCATTGTAATACTATATTATTCAACTTTTATTTATACAATATCCAATCCAACTCACAAATGTCGTTTTATTATTGTAGAGTTAAAGTAGGTAGAAACTTATAATAAAAATTTCTTATTTATAAATAGTTTATGAGAGCGTTATGACACTGTTTGTTGTTTATGAATACAAAACTAAGAGATCTTGCTTATAAGGCTAATATAAGCACGTTTTATATCATTATGAATAAGACTGTATGTTTCTGGCAATAATTTTTTTTTATTTATTCAATAGATTATAAAACAATATATTACAATATAAATGAGGATAAAAGTATTATCATAATCTATTATTGGCATAACTTAAAAGTTGTGAGCCAGATTGGCAATACAAAGCTATAATTGAGTTGTATCAACATGTTATGTGCAAAAAAAGGTTTTACCATACAACATTAAATCAGAACAAATATTATAAATTATGTTTACAGTTGTTGACTTAAATAAAGCTAACAAAATTCATTCAGTATAAGTTTTCTATATTTCAAAGAAATTTCAATATATCGATATAAATTCTCATAATCAGTTCCATTAAGTATATTTAAAACTTCATTTAGATTTAAAACTGGTTTCTTGAAGAACTTGCAGCGGATCTCCTTAAAGATAGGACAGACACCAATAAAATGAAACGTATTCTCGGATTCATCCAGGTTACAGAGAGTACATATACCAACAGATGTGAGCCTAAATGCTCGGCTATTAAGATCAAGAAGGCCACCTCTCACTCTAATAAGAAGACTTGTTGCACGCGAAGAAAGCTTTAAAGAGCAAATGCCATTACTATCGTATGTTATGTTTCTGGCAATAATATTATTGAAAAATATTTCTTCATATGCCAAAAGTGTTTAAAAAGGTGAAGGTAACGTATAAAATTAAATCTAAAAAAAAACATTGAAGATAACAAAAATTTAAATTTTTGGTTGGAATCTACTCCCCCAGACCCCTTTAGCGATATATGGCAACCTCATTCATGTTTTTTGGAAATACTTCAAATACCCAGTCTAACATTACCCGTGATGTAAAATTACACTACCCCGGGTACTTTTTTGTCTATAACTTTTTCCCTGAGAAACAACTGGATATGGAATATATATTGCTGGAATCTACTCCCTTAGGCCTATCCAGTGATATATCGAGACCTTATTCATGTCCTTTGGAAATGCCGCTTAGAGCCCATAAATACCTCGGTATAGATATCGTTATACAAGGAAATTAAAGTACATTTTATCTTTTTCTTTAATGAAATATGAAAAAACATTTTGTTTTCTCCATGATTTGTTTAAAACAATAATTTATTTTTAATTTTTAGCGGAAAAATAAGAAATTTTAAAAAATTTTATATTTAACATTTGTGTGGAATTCATTTAACATGCATGTGGGACGTATTTAACTTTAGAATTTATCCTCACACCCTTAAAACTGAATATGAGTTCTACTTCTGAATTTGAATATGACAGTGTCAAAAGCCCTAAAATAAAAGATGATAGTTCATGTTGGTTGGTTGGAATATCTCAGCAATTTCTTGTCAGATAGAATTTTCGACGGAAAAGGCATTCAATTACCTTTCCATCGATATGCCACTTATTTCGATCGGACTTTTCGGTTGGACTCCACAAGGGTTTGAGTGGGCCCATACAACGAAAAACACAAAAGTACCGTTATCTAAAAAAGGGTACTTAGGAAAAAATAATAACTGCGTTTTTCGTGCTCAGGAGGTCCCAATTAACTTATCTAGGCATGTGGCGTTCTTGGTATTTTTTGGCTGTAAACCAGTGTAATGATCTAATTATTCCGAATTTTGCAAAAATAATTAAAATTTTTAATAAGTTTGCCCCACGCCAATGGAGGAATTATCTTTTTAGTTATTACAGACGTACTTACAAAAAAAAGGAATAAATTAAGCCATGATATATTGAACTCAATATGTATTATTAGATCGCATTTTCAATCTAATTTAATTAGTTTTGAATGCATTACTAGTCTTTTAAAGAAAATGAATTATACAGAATTGTATAACAATTAACTTTATTTAAAAATACTTTTTAATTTTTTTAATTATTATATTCTTGCATTATTTTATGTTATTTTATTTGCTTTTCTGTTACTTTTGTATACAAATAAAACCTGAATTTTGTGACCTGATTTAGAAATAAACTAATTAAAAATAATATTGTTTTGTTTTTTGGAGAAAGTAATGTAGGGAAAAATTTAGGAAAAAAAATGTATGTAGGGAAAAAAAGGGAATTTTTTTCATACGCGTAAGGATTTCTAAAAGAAATCTCCTGGCATCACTGACGTCGACAAGCCAGCAACAATTCAAAAACTAAAGGATAAGATAATTCGGCACATTAACGGCAAAGAACCTCAATAATGCCTCAGCGTCATCAAAGATTTGGATGAGAATGGAGGTGTGCCGCCGCGGCGGCCATTTTGCCGTTTATTTATTCCATACATAATTGAACCGTACCAAATTATCATAATAAATATAAATTTGCTAAATAATTTGTGTTTTATTCAAAATTAACATCGGCACTTAAAATTTAATCACTCTTTACATAGTCAACTTTATATTCTGGAATAATTGCCTCACTTTTTAAATATTTATTTATTTAAATATATATTTTTGTCACACTGTGTAATGAAAATAAAACACTCTGTGTTTTTTAATAATAATTAAAACAGGGTTACTCATAAAGCAGTTTAGCTAAGACAAATACCATTAAAGGTGTGGAACCCATATTTTACATATTATCTTTTTAGAGTATAAAACTGTCCACAAAGATAAAATCCACAAAGCAAATAATTCTTTGTGCATATGAACATGGGAATGTATGTGAGAAATACAAGAACAACTACTATAAACAAAACATCGTTTAGCCAATTATGGTATATACGACTCCGTGGCGCAACGGTAGCGCGTCTGACTCCAGATCAGAAGGTTGCGTGTTCAAATCACGTCGGGGTCAAATGAAATTTCTTTTTTTTTTGTCTTGTTTTCTAATTTAATAAATTTTTATTTAGAAGCAGGTGCAATAAAATACTCTGTTAAACATTTTATTTATTCGTTTATGATCATTCTTATGTATAAGCATGTATGTATGGATATGATTATACAAATTCCTCAAAAGGGTAATGGATTTTATAAAGTACTGTTTATAAATTATTTAATTTGGAAAATGTTTAACTGCCAATATATTTGAATAAAATTTCATTTATTTTGAAAAAGGCATACTATATTCAAACTGAAAATGGTATATTTTACTATAATTTTCATTAAAACTAAAATCAACTTTTATTTAATCAAATATTTATTAATTAAAAGCAATATCATTATTTTATGTAATATGTAGGTACATGTTATTCCATTATACCTATATTTGTTTTAATCAAAAATTTATTTTTTCTAAGTTTTACATTTTTCTATCTTGAAAAAAAAACTTTCCAAGTACCTATTTAATTATATTTTATAAATTATCTATAATTTCGAATCATTTTTTTTAATATTAAATTTTTTAAGTGTTTTTTAAACAATAAATCACTTGAAATGTTACAAATTTATTGAAAAAATCAGTGTAAAACACTTGTATTAAATAAGTTCAGAACTAAAATACTAAAATAGAAAAAAAAACAAGTGTTTTTCAATTATTATTAAAACAAAGCGACAAAATGTTATAAAAAATAAAAACTAACGCAAAATATTAATTGATAGATATGTACTCGTACATACCTATAGAAAGAACAATTTTTCGTTAGTAGTTCGTTTATTAAAATAGGGCAACAAAACGTCTGTTTAAAGAATACATGATCCATGGACTTGAAAAATTAATGACTTTTGAAAGCAACTTTACAAAGTATTACATAGAATGAATGAAAAAATAAAAAATTATTATATAATGCAGCAACTACTCTCAGTTGGTGGTATATGAAGTGCAACCCTGTATATTGGTTGGTTTGTTATATGGCTATACCACAGCCTCGAAAAGCGGTTTAGGATACAATTAAGTAATAAGAGTGAATGGAACAATTTAGAGGCTGCATACTCTATAGAAGAAAGAACTATTCGGTGGTATACGGATAGGTCTAAGACTGCAGAAAGCACAGAGGCGGGGATATTTGGACCTAGGACGAAATATTCTGAACACATGGGAATATTTGTTAATATCTTCCAGACTGAGGTTTATGCCATTGAAAGATACACTCAATTCAACCTGGACAGAAAATACAAAGGGCAGGAAATAGCCATACTATCTGACTCTATATAATAAGGTCAGCCTATGCTGGGTCCCTGGCCATACGGGCATTCAGGGGTATGAAATGGCAGATGAATTTGCCAGGAAGATAGCAGCTATGCCATTAATGGGGCAAGAACCCTTTTGTGGTATAGGAAGGGTAGTTGGAAAAGCATACTAAGGGAAAAAGAGACAGGGAGAGACACTTGTTCTTCTTGGGTCACCCTGGCCTTAGACTTTCCAAAGTAACGTGAATCGTGCATTAAGTTCTCTAGGAATAATCTGAGAATACCTGCAGGATTTCTTACCGGGCACTGCAGACTCAATGGAATCTTAAATAAGAAAGGAGTCGCTTTGAGCAGAGTGGGCAAACAAACAAATCATTTCGCAAACGTTTCCACAAAGTCATAAACTTTTCAAATTTTTTTAATCGTATTGTACATGAGCAAAACCAAAACAAATACTTTATAAATGAGAAAGAGCGCAAACGAAACAATTCGCTTTTCGCTCTTGTGCTTGCTTTGTTATTCCGTTACATTCGTATAATTTGCTCTTTTCTTCTTTTCATTTTCTTCTCATTCATTTTTTTGTACCTACGCACATTTTTTTTTTTTTTTTTTTTTTTTTTTTTTTTTTTTTTTTTTTTTTGCTTGTGAGGTAGGGTGAGAATACCTTCCCGGAACCGCTTTCCGCATTACTTCGGGAAGGCCCAGAGCGTCGTCCTCATAAGGACCATTTTCTACTCTACCATGTCTGGGGACGCCAGAATTGGAGCCAGTACCTACGCACATTTGAGTTAGTATATTTGTAGTGCTCAAAACAAAAAAATGGGACAATCGTTCTCACTGTTTTTGTTTTGTTTTTGTTTTACTCATTGTAAAGAACAAAACAAAATGAGATCAAATATTTCGTTTTGATTATTTTCCTACTCTGGCTTTGAGCGATATGTGCAGATTCTGTGACGAGGCGGTCGAGACATCAGAGCACATACTAGGCAAGTGTGCAGCATTGATGCACAGTAGAAAGATATACCACGGTGATTATCGAATATTAGATGGAGGTTTGTCAGAGTTGGCACCGGCCGTTATATTAAAGTTCGTCAGGCGACGAAACTGGGGGAAATACTATAATACATTGGTACTTCCTTTATGAATGAATGAATGAACTACATTAGAAGCTTAGGGAAATTCTAAAAAAATTATCAGCCCAATTATGAATAACAATCCCCCGGGAATTCGTTCCCATTTCCTATTCTCCTATTCCAAATCAAAAATTCCCGAGAAATTTTTCTTTTTTCCCTTTTCCCTTATTCTAAACAAACTTCGAAATTGGGAAACTTTTCCCCGGGAAAAAAGTAGGCATTACGAATATCAATTAAAGGGAGAATGAAATCAAAAATTTTGAGAATAATTCCGCCAAGAAATTTCAGGGAAGTTGCGCTAAAAAATGCAAGTATTTTAATAAACATAAATAAATATCATATTTTACAACACAATCGTTAATGCATTAGTTATTTTTAAGCCAAAAACAACAAATAAGAAGCAAATAGAATTAGGCTAAATATAGTTATAATAAGTAGTCTTTATATATTATTCCTGGTTCGTCTTAATCATTATGTTGTCCTCTAAAAGGCTTTACAGTTTTATGCCCATTATTACAACTTACCGATAGTTAAAGGTAGGATTCTATCAGATAGATTAAATTGATTTTTGTTATTACAAGTAACCTTTAACCTAAAGGCAAGGCAATATTCCCAAAAACTATCGGTCACTTTAGGTTAAAATTTATTTTGTAATAACAATAATCAATTTACCTGTGTGATAAAATGCTAACTTTAGCTAATGGCAAGTTATAATAATGGGCCTTAATATGATAAAATTAACTGTATCTGTGACTATGAAGTTTGTTTTGAACTTCTAGAATATTAACTTTAATTTTATTTTCCTTTATTTAAATATATAAATATAAATATACAAAGTATATATACATATTTTTTACTGCTTTCGCTGTATATACATACATATGTAAGTGTATATTTATTGAATGATTTACTTTTTTCACAGTATATATCTGTCAATATATTTTTTTGCAATTTAACGCCAAAACATAAAAGCTTAAAGCAAACAGCTGATTTCGAAAGCTCTAAATTCGGTTTCCCATAAACCTATTCTCCCCGTTTGTTCCTAATAGGGGGATGTTATTCTCGGGAAATACGAATTCCCGGAGTATTGATTTCCCCGGGAATATTCAGAATTGGGCTATATATTTTTCTTATAATATGGTAATATATATATTAACTGAAATAAGAGTCTGTAAATATAAAATTATTCAATAGAATATTATCGACAAAAACTCAACTCTAGTTTATTTTTTGTTTTGTATTGATGTTCTTTATATCCAATAGAAGTGGCCATATTTTTCCTCTAAACTTTAAACATTTCTTTTACAAAATCTCGTATAATTTTTCCAAATTCTTTATTATTTTATTATATTATTATTCAAAAATATTTTTATTTTCAAATATAAGTTGAATATAAAATATAAAAATTTGAAATGTAAAATCAAACCGTTTTAGCTACTTTTAACCAAAATTAGTTATTTTGTTCTTCAATTGTTCTTCAATGTGTATCAATGTAAGTATGCACTTGTCTTCAATTTGGGTTAGTTTTTTCTTAAAGTCAAAATGGTCAAATATATTCTAAGTAGTAATAAGTTTCATTATTTTCGTTTTTCGTATTTTTAAAAATATGTAATTTTTTAAGACTAAAAATATTAAATCTTTTATAAAAGGCTAAATTTGATTGTTTGTATAACAATTACAACGAAGAGCTTTCCATGCACAATAATCAGCGTCCTAAATAAATAGTATTGACATATATTATGCACTCAAACATTCTAATCAAATGGTCTGGCAATCCGAGTTTGAATCTCAGTAAGACGTATGTGTACAGAAAGTTGAGAACTTGTCAAAGTAGCCACTCTTCTTTATAAAAGAATAATTCCAAGACTCCACTCACTCATTGTAATCATAAATCCTTATTTTGATTTATTTTTATATATGAATAGCAAGTGTGTATGTAAATATATCTCTTGAATTCAACTGATCAGTATAATTTCCTATTATTTAGCCATGAACCTGACCATTGGTATAATTTAGGAAAAACTTCACTTTTACAAAATATCGCTCACTTTCTTCACAATTTTATCTAGGTAGTAAAGATCAATAAATAACTATTAGAAGTTTTTTTTTTTAGAAAAACACTCTATTTGGTATTGTTATAGATGCTTGTTAATTCATGCAGTCTGTAGAAACTTTCTGTTGGTGTCTAAGGCAATTGAATAAAATTGTCTAAAATTAAAAATTTGGTTATTTCTTATCCAGCTTGAACTTAAGTAAAGATGTTTTATGCCGAATAAATATTGTATGCTATGTACGTACTGTGTTTAAACAAATAAATTATAAAGATGAAATTAAAATATTTGCATACAAAAAAGTCTGCACTTCCTAAGGTCAGTAATGTTCACATTTTTTTTTTTTTGTACAAACTTCTCACATTATTTACTAATTGCCAGCGATTGTGGCTTAACAAGACACGAATTTGTCACTTCGTTTTTAAATTCTACACATTTTAGACAGGTAAGTGGATAATAAAAGAAGAAGTGGCAATAAAATGTAAATATTAAATAAAATGAATATTATAAATGCCTCTTCATTGTACAAACAAAATAAAGGGCTTTGAAATAGATTTTAGACCCCCATTCAAAAATTCAAATAAATCATAAATAAATTTCTCAACCCAACAAAAAAAAAAAAAAAAAAAAAAAAACACACACACATTGTCTACAACACTGCCACTGTTACTTTTTAACAAAAATAAATAACCAATAGGTATAATCTTTAATTCATTTTTTGACAACAACAACAACAACAACAACAACAACAACAACAACAACAACAACAACATTTGTTTTAGATAAGAATGTTTTTTTTTTATGTGGAAAAGGTAAGAAAACCTACATTGTTTTCATAAAAGTTTTAGCACAAACGATCTGATAACAAGCCAATGTATAACAGTCAAAATAAGACAGCAACAATGTGTTCCATAATAATCATGTTAAGCGTCAAAGAAATGAGATTTTCACACACAAACATACTCGCGATAATAACAATTTAGCGCTTTTTTAACGCTACTTCTCAGGAAGAAGTTTTCATAAAATAAAACCGAAAAGTTTTTTTTTTTTTAAATTGGTATCGGTATGCAGTCGCCGTGGTCTAGTGGTTAGTGTGTTGGCTTACTAAGACATGGGCCCTGGGTTCGACTCCAGGCTACGACATCTTCAAAAAAAAGAAATATGAAAAAAATATTTCTTTCGGCGACTACCTCTCAGCAGTCTTCTGGCAAAAGCTCTGAGAGTAACTAATTGCCATGAACAAGCTTCTCAAGTCTGTCGTTCGGAGTCGACATTAAACTGTAGGTCCCGGTACTCATGGATAAAAATTGACACACACAACATGAGTGCTGCGAGAAGCTAGGCCGTAATCCTGACACAGGGTTGTAAAGGCCAGTTATGTATGTATGTATGTATCGGTATGAAATTTTAAATTATAGAAGCAAACGAGTTGAGTAGCCATCCATAATCTACCCATTAGGATTATGGATGGCAACTCAACTTGAGTCAATTACAGGTCGGTATCACTTTATTACCAACCGTTATTGTTTTGATAATTCACTGTTCTCTTCTTGTTACCATCTTTTCTTATTTTAATAATACACTATTCTTTCTTTGATACCATATCGTTCATGATTCGATAACAGGTCGTTCCTAATTTTATATTTGTATTTTTATACAATTTGTTTATGATTTTACTACTGGTTGTTCTTGATTTATTAGCTTACGGTATTTTTTACCGTTTGTTCTTATTTTGGTAAAGCATTAAGCTTGATTTGATACCGAAAGTTAACGAAATATTGATTGTTAAAGATTCATTCTTAATTTGTAATTTTAGAACGCTTTTTCCCTCTGTGTACTTTAATATTATTTTATATTTTGAAGTATTGACAACACTTTCTGTTTCTGGTATTAACCCAATCAATATTAACAAAATTATTACTTCAATAAAAAACATCATAAACATATACTTATATGGTGGATTTTTGTGTTTTTGTATTAAAATAAAATTTTTTTAATACCCAGTAATCATATCATCTACCATGATTAGAGTTTAATTTTGAACAAAAAATAAAAAATAATTGTTATAAATACGTCACATGGGTAAAAAAAGAACAACAAAATTAAAAATAATAAATAAAATATAATACAGAAGTTGGGTTATAGCTACTGGTCTTTAAATGATTATTCTGTTTTTTTATTATTGAACAAAATAGTTTGAAGAGATAAGAAACTGTCCACAAGTCAATTTAAAGAAGTTTTGTTGAATGACTGACTGATTCGAAAATTCAAAAACGGCAGTGATTGATAGGGATTGAAGATGAAATCACAAAAAAAAAAAAAATAAAAAAAAAAAAAATTAATTAAGAGTGTTTTGACAAAATGCACATTTTATTTTACAAAATAATTACATTTTTAGTAAATTTTATTCAAATAACACACATACAGGGCAACTTTTGTTAAAAATTACACTGTAAAAGAATATCACCATTTTCAAAGAACCAAAAGTATACTATATGCATATGTAATTCTCTAAAATGTGTACACCTCATTCTCTTTTTACTCCAGATTTTTTAAAGTTAAAAAAGGAAAAAAAGTTATTTTTAAAAGAATTATTTTGTTCAATATGATTTTCAATATTCTATAATTTTCTTTTTCATTTTTAAATAGCCCAGGTTGACGTCATAAATGCAGTTTGCAATGTAACACTCCAGACTAACTCGTTTATAAAACTAATCAACATTTTATGACAAATTTGTGGAAAATGTTGTTTCTGCAAAACAGAATAAATCCATTCTGTTATTTTATAATTCCTTGTAAAAATCTGGAGAGATGTATTAAAAAAATGTGGAGAGTTACTTCAAACCTTATATTTTGAATGAACATTGTGTTTTGCGTAATGTTCTACGTGATTTTAACTTGCAGGGCGAAGTTTTGCAAGTACCTAAAGGTTTAGTTTTGCAAAATACCCATAAGAAGAAGCGATCCTTAAAGAGTAGGAGGCATAGGAAGTTAGAAATAATGAAGCAAAAAATTGTATTTTTAGTTATTATTAGTGAATGATAAAATAAAAAAATATCACTAAACAGTTCAATTATCGTATTGTTGTTGTTTACAATATAATTCGACACAAATGGAATTGTAATATGCATTTTAAATAAAAAAATTTATAATTTAATTTTTGTATAGATTTTTATTTTGTTTCTTTATTTGTTTACATCATAAATGCCAAATTAATTTCGAAAGCTCGAAAACAAAAACCACTACAGCATAATCGAAAGGCTTTAACGTGTTTTGCGCAAAACAAGTTGTTTTGGTTTAAGTAAAAATGTACTATAAATGGAAATATACTATTACTTATGAAAAAGCTTCCGTTTTGATTCGTTGTCTAAACATATGTACATATGTATGTATGTATTATGTATGTATGAGAAATACATCTCTGCAAAAAAAGTGCCAGATGCTTTGCAAAGAAGTTCACCGCTTAACCCGCTGTCAAGATCGGATTTGCCAATTGCAAAGCGTTGACGCCAGGGACAGTAACTGTTATCACTTTTATCAAAAAAGTCAAGAAAAAAAAGTTTTTTTTTAACTTTAATTTTTTTAAGGCAGAAATAAAAGTTATTTCCTAACTTTTATGTTTTAAGGCAAAAATTAATAGTTATTTTTGTCTTTTATTATTTTACTCAAAAAATTAAAGTTATTTTTTAACTTTTAATATTTTAAGGCAAAACTAAAAGTCTTGAATTAAGTATTGCATAGTAATACGCTAGTTTTATTGCAAAATTAAATACATGACTTTTATTTTTGCCTTAAAATATTAAAAGTTAAAAAAATACTTTTATTTTTTGAGTAAAATAATAAAAGTCAAAAATAACTTTTAATTTTGCCTTAAAAAATAAAAGTCAAAATTAAAAGTTATTTTTCGACTTTTATCAAAAAAGGCACAAATTTAAAAGTCATACAAAAATTTGCATGTACATCACCTATGCATCGTAATGATACCAACAAAAATTTTCTACGGTCATTTTTTATGTGTGTTTTTTTGATTTAAACTTTTAAAAATAACTGTTATTTTCTGTCCCTGGTTGACGCTGTATTATTTTGACGAGTATCAGATGTTTTGTACAGGTATTAATGAGAGTGTTTGACGCTCTAATTTAGGTAAAAACAATTAGTGACAGTTTGTGAAGTTGCGGCCGCCGTTTTAATTTTGGGCATGTTTTCTCTGAGAGTCTTTTTGCCTGAAGTTGCGGTCGTATTCTGTTTCATCATTAAATCTAATTTGAATTCGTCGCGCACGGCGAATTTCTCATACATACATACATACATCATTTTTTCATATACATATACATACATACATACATAATTGG
Source organism: Metopia argyrocephala (assembly GCA_963576795.1). Lineage (NCBI taxonomy): Eukaryota > Metazoa > Arthropoda > Insecta > Diptera > Sarcophagidae > Metopia > Metopia argyrocephala. Next base: position 122,841,058 of record OY756208.1, on the reverse strand, counting down.
CCATTACAACCCTGTGTCAGGGTTACGGCCTAGCTTCTCGCAGCACTCATTTTGTTGTGTTAATTTTTATGCATGAGTATCGGAACCTATAGTTTAAAGTCGTCTCCGAACTACAGATTTGAGAAGCTTTTTCATGGCAATCAATTACTCTCAGAGCTTTTGCCAGAAGACTGCTGAGAGGTAGTCGCCGAAAAAAATAATTTTTTCATATTTCTTTTTTTTTTCAAGATGTCAGAGCTGAGATTTTAACCCAGCGCTATCGTCTTAGTAAGCCAACACACTAACCACTAGACCACGGCGACTACAAATATGTTTTATTTTCACCGACGAATATTCGCATTACTGATCATTGATTTTTTACATACATATTCGGTTGTAGCACATTGGGTTTTTTGTTTTTATAACGGTTAAAGCATATATTATTTTTTGTTTTTGTTGTCTCTCACGAAGAAAGTGGCAGAGAGAGATATTTTTTTATAATATCGTATATCACCTCTTTGATTATTATGCAATAATACAAACTGCAACGACAATAACAAGTAAAGAATGTTGTATTTTATAAAACAAATATAATAATAATAACAATAAAAATATAAAATTAGTACAAACAACAAATGCACTAAACACCTATACACATGCTCTTTTAATACAATATAACGGCTTTAATAAGGTATACTTACAATAAAAAAAAGAAGAGCAAATAATGTAAACAAAAGTTTGCTATCTCTAATAACACAAACAACACCAACAACAAGATAAACGTATTGATAAATCGAAGGCACTTATACAGATACAAAAAGAAATGATTGGCACAAGGCAATAACAACAAGTACAATTATTGGAGCATATGGATATAATTGGTTAAGGGCAATAGTTAAAAAGGTGTTGATTAAAGTCCATAAAATATATGTATATTGTACAGTATTATTCGAAATCTAAGCAACTCTTCCTGACGGGGTAAACAAAGTCGCATATTTCTGTTTTAAATTAATTTATTGAAAAAAATACTTGTATTTATAATTGTATCATAGTCTATAATATTACTGTTTGACTAATATTTGTACTGTGTTGCTGCTAAATAAAGTAAATGATAATATTTGACTGTTCATGGCTACTTCAGAGAGTATCTATATAGAATGAATAAATGTAGCTTACCCAATTGTGTCTGCGAAGAAGAAGAGTGCATTGATGTTGCACAACACACCTTTCAATGCAACAGATGGCAAAGTGAAGAAATGATTGTACAACTAAGGGTTGGACTGAAACATCACGGAAAAGATAATAGTAAACAAAGAACATTGGAAATATGTGGCAAGTTTTTGTAAAAAGATTCTGAGGTTGATGAAAATTGATCTCCATAGAAAGTAATTGGTGGGCATAGACGCAGACAGAGAAGCAGGAGGTATATGGGGCCACAGACGGACCCACCTCGAAGTAATGCGAAAGCTACCGGGAGGTGGGTAAACTCCGAAAAGTGGAAGTTGTTTTTAGTCGGTATGGTCAAATGATTGAGTCCGACATACCGCTTGTGACGACGACAGCGAATGCGTAATAGCAAAAAAAAAAAATTTATGTTTTTATTAAAATAAATATAAGAAATGTTAACTGTATCGAAGAAAATTGTTTAAATTGTTTAAGTTAATCAAAAAGAAATCGTTGAAATTAATCGAAATTATTTTTGATTACTTTTGACTCTTTTTGATTATTTTGTAATTCTGATTATTTTTTTAATATTTGTAATGGTAATGAATTAGTAATCAGAAATTTCTATTTTTAGAATTACTAATCACAACGAATCATTTTTAAAAGTTATGTAATTGATTACTAATTGCAATCACAATTTAACAAGTATGTATTCAAGTATGTGTTTAGCTAAAATGTCCTTATGAATAAGTACTATACTCATTATAGGAAAATTTCGTAATTTCTTTCTAAAACAAAGTGTTCTTTTTATTTTTTTCTTAATGCTCGGCGTTTATAAAAATTTGGTAACTTTTTAAATAACAAAACAAACAAACTCATTTCAGTTTATTTTTACAAAATTATACAAAAAAAAAAAAAAAAATAAATACATAATTGTAAGCTATTTTAATTACAAGTTTTAAGTTTTTCAAAGCCAAGAAGAAGTTGAAAATTTAATAAAATGCATCATATAAGTAGTACTCGTAACTCATAATGCTGAATAAGTATAAATAACTAAAGTATTTATAATAAACGAGATCATATTTTAATTAAAATTATTAAGGTAGATAACAGGGTGTATTCGCAAAAACTATTTTACGTTTTTTATTTTAATTTATTTAACGAAATTACTATTTTCCTTCACCCAATACAGGTGGTATTTCTTATTGAAGGGAAGTCAGCCCCTATCAAATAAATACAACAATACTAGCAATAAATATCAGTAGTTACTCTAAATACAAAAACAACAACAACAACAAAACGGTAAAGCAAATAAAATATATGATTTCTGTTCACACTTTGAATACTTTTTTCACTTTAATAAGTAATTGCAGGCTTTTAAAGTAAAAATTTGTAGCGCCCACTTTAGACGTGCCAACACGCACAAACGCGATCTATAAAACGCGACAAACGGGATTTACGGATCTACTTGACATTCTAATCGATTTTGTTTTTGTTTTTGTATTTTCTTTTTTTTTTTCAACCAGTAATTTGAAACTCATACGGTTTTAATCGCCCGTAATTTAGACTCAAGTGTTGTACAAGATCGTTAATGATTTGTTTTATGGAATTTATTAGAGTTATTGAAAATTTTTATGACAGGTACTCCTGAATAATAATTAAAATAAAAGAAAAAAACCACAATAATAACAACAACAACAAAAGTTTATTTTGTTTTTGTACTTCAAGCTATTAACAGAAAATATAAAATAAATAATTAAAAAAGTAGAAAAAATAAGCCCCCAATGGGTTTTTAATTTCAAAATTAAGGATTAAAAATCAATTTCGTTACTCAAAAAGTAATTTAAAAAGCAAATAAATAAAAAAAATAATAATAATTAATTAATAATTTCATACCAATTTAAACAAATTAAATTACATTTTAATATATTAAAAAAAAATATATATTTTTAAATTAAATAAAATAAAATAGAAAACATGACCAATTATAATCCAAATTGTGGTTATTATGAGGATTATGGTTCTGGTTATTACTCGACAACCTCTACAGTCGCAGGGCATAATGCCAATAATATTTATCAACAGGATTATTATATGACACAGGATTACGAATACAAACATGGTTATGAGTAAGTAAGACCACAGAAACAAAAAAGCCAAAATAACAACTCCCCATTAAAAAAATAAAAGAAAAAAAAATAGTTTCTAACAGCTGTTGCACCCTTTTTTTTTGCTTTTTTGCTACAAAACACAATAAAAGGATTACAAATGTTATAAAAATATGAATTTCTAAGCAGCGGAATTTTATATTTTTATTTATTTTAATATTTTGTATTGAAGTCAGCTTAAACAGATTAATGAAAAGAAACTTTTTCCATATTCATCCCTATCGTAAACATTTTTTTTTGCTTTTTCTAAAGTTGGAATCGTAATAACTTTTCCATTAGAATATTTTCCATTTTTCACACAACTTTCCTGATCATAAATATTTTTTTTTCTCTCGAAATATTTTCATTTTTCCCCTTTAATATGTTCCACTTGATCTAATGCAACGAACTAAATAAAAAATGGAGATAAATGAAGAAATGTAATTAAAAACTTTATGTCATCGAGTAGGTTTGTGTTAAAACATTCAAAAAAATACAAATAATCCTTTAAAAATACTGCAAATAACAAAAATGCTATAAAAGTTATAAAACCATAATTCAACCAGGGCTGCAGAGACAGAGTTGGAGTCGGAGTCGGTTTACCTACAAAAAGTCGCCACTTTTAGTCCATACTTTCTAAAGTTTAAATACTTCCGAATTGGCAACTTAATATTTTACAGATAAGTATGAACATCTAGAATCCGTATAATTAATAAAAAGAGTGTGTAATATGAAAATGAAAAAAAGAAATATGAAAAAAAAAAATATTTCTTTCGGCGACTACTTCTTAGCAGTCTTCTGAGAATAACTATTTGCAATGAAAAAGCTTCTCAAGTCTACCGTTCGGAGTCGACATTAAACTGTAGGCCCCGGTATTCATGGATAAAAATTGACACATACAACATGGGTCCTGCGAGAAGCTAGCCCGTAACCCTGAAACAGGTTGGTAATGGCCAATTATGTACGTATGTATGTATGTATGTATGTATGTATGTATGTATGTAATAATTTAAATTATTTTGAAATTTAATTAGCAGAACTTATACTCGGTTATTGATCCTGTTGAAAATTAAGATTTGTGATTAATTTAACACACTCGGTTGAAATGAGAAAACTTTAGTCAATGTTACCTTACAGTGGCTGTGAGTTTTTATTGAATCTATCATTGAACTAAAACCTTTTTCTTACTTGCAAGTCTAATTCAACTAAAAGTTTTACAAGCTGTCGTTATAACTCCTACTATGTTTCTCAAAGAATGTTGTATCCTTATTTCACATTTTCTTAAACTAATCGTAAAAGATTAAAAATTCAGTGATATGCAGAGAAATTATCCTTTTAGACAGTAATATCCTACTAGCAGGTACATACATATGTCTGAAGGCAATCCCAAGGTCAGAGTATTACTAACCGAGGAAAGTAAAATTAGATGGAATAGCTAATTGTATGAAAGGCTTTTAGTCGAAAGATGAACAACATATATGAGTATATATGTATATATACATATATATGAAGTTGAAAAATATTTAGATGAACGGAAGTAGTCCAAATTATGTGGCTTCAATTTAGTAGAACGTAGTGTAGAGATAGAAAGTAGAGAAATTTTACCGTTTCTGAAATTTAGCAATTACAGATGAGACCCCAAAGTACATTTTGTTTATTACACGCTGGAAGAAAATACAATAGAAAAATGGTAGACCTTAATACACTTGCAAAACCTAAAACTATTGCTAAAAAAATACGTTTTTCAGGACTTCACGGACAAAAATATTTTTAGAGTAATTAGTTCTGAATAAATTTTCAATTTTTAAACGGTTTAAATGTAAAAATATTTGAATGAATGAATTTTTTCAGGTACAAATTGATGATTTTTGTAATTACATGACTCCCTTAAAAAAGTGAATACAAAATTCTCGAAACGGCGGGAAAATATGAAATAAAAAATTGGTTTATTTACATAAAATACGATAACTTGGGCCTTATTAGCTAAACCAAATTCATCCCATTGTGACCAAAAAAGTTATTAAAATCAAATTTTCAAATATTTTAGCAAATATTTTCACATGGGTTTGTTGAAAGTACATATAAACATACGATTATTACATATTTGCAAAGCTTAACTATTTATCTTTCCAAAACTTTGGAACTCATCAAGCTAAAGATACTTTTGTTCGTGGAATCGAGAAAAATGTTATCTTAAGCGTTATCTTCAGATTTCGAAGATGTGTTCGAAATTCTAAAAATTAAAAAGTCTACAAGATGTACGATACAGCCCACACTAGATTATTTAAAAAATAAATTATCACTGTAACACCGAATAATTAGAAAACTTCAATAATGAAATATTGTGTTGCATCAATTACACAGAAAAAATATTTCGTATTTGATTTCAATTAAGAGCTTAATTGATTTTAATTTCAATTAAATGTTTAATTGATTACACTGGTCAAAAAAGGACCAAAAATTCGCTGTTTGCTGCCAATTTTTTTTTTTTTTGTTTCTATATGAGAATGACATGTATTTATTCAATACATCAACAGTTTTTCCGTAACAGCTCTTGTTTTTAAGTTATAGCTAAATGTATATACTCTAAATGTAATATACTTACTCTTATTAATTAGATTTTCATTATTTATTGAACATTAAAATGTCGTTGGTCTCAGGTAGAAAGGCCCTAACTCAAATAATTTAAAATTTACAGGAGGAGGTAAAAATACAACAGATACTGTAATTATTAATACACAACTTTTTATTAAATGCTATACAATTGCTTGTAATATCGTTATTTTTAATAATATTGCAAAGATTTTTTGTTAGGATGTGCATATTTCTGAAATGGATTGGAATACTAAAAAAAATCAGTTTTGAAAAAAAAGCGAGTTAGGGCCTTTCTACCTGAGACCAACGATATATACTATTGTTATTTTCAATATGGCTTCGTCAAGAATATGTTGTCTGCTTAATCCTGATTGTTTTTGCTATATTTTTTGTGAATATACATTTAAAAGATATCGAAAACCTATATCGGACTTTGTGAAAACTGTGTATCATGAATACATTAAAATAAAGTTGTGTAATCACGACTAGCAGTGGTTCCTCATATTGTATGCCAGAAATGTGTGGCATGTCTACGGTTATGGTCCAGTCGAAAAAGAGGTGCGGTAATATTCGTAACACCCATGATTTGACAAAAATCTGGAAATCATCCTGACGACTGCTACTTTTGCGTTACGTCTTTAACAGGGGTACAGAAGTAGCCAATGATAGAAACGATTTAAAGGAAACAAGGGTTGTGTTGACCTGTATTATTGGGCTATATTGAAAAATGTATGACAATTGTCACAAATTAAACCAAAATGAATATCTAATTTGATAAAATACAGTATTTACCTGGTACGAAAAGAACGAAAGTAATTTTGTGAATTAAAATATTTAGAAATAAGAAACTTTTTTTTTTCGAGAGCAGACACAAAATAAGGCTTACAGTTTATAAAATAGAAAGAATAATAGAATAAAAATATTTAATTTAAATTGTTTAAGCGCTGCCAAGTGCTAAGAGCTTTCAAGACACATTTGGCGACGAAATAGTTAAATATTTAAAAGCGAAAATTTCAGGCTATTTCGTTTTTAAAAGCATTTCTTAAACGGAGTCCTTAACTAAAAGGAAAAATAATTAAATTATACATCTAAATGTGTTTTCATATGAAAAATAATTTGCCTCTATTCAAAGTTCAATATACTCGTGTTATCAACTGTGTGGTATATGAATTAAATTTTTCCGCCACAATTTAAAAGTTTCGTTAAAACAACAACAACGTGAAACAACACAATTTTCTATTTTGGACTCCCAATAAAGTTCTGCTGTTATATCCGATTCGAAGAAAGATTTGTAGGCAAAAGGGAACATGTTAAACCTTCAAAATCGTGTGATTCAACCAAAAATTTTTAATGTTGAAGAAATATGCAAAATTCAAAAAGCTTTTGTATATTTTTACAACATTAAATATGCTTTTGTTACAATTTAAATAACTTCTGATATATTACTAATTTCTTGTTTGTTTGTTTGTTTTCACTTGAAATTCCCAGAGGAATCTGAGATACTTTTGAGTTGTAGAAGTTCTTCATGTAGACTTAGTAAATTTAAATTTGAAATTATATTTTACCTTTTTCCCCTTGTTTAAGTAGCAAAACCGTTCAAAATTTAAGGAAACAATGAACTACAAAAATGTATCTAAGATCTCGATAAGCATTTGACGCGATCACTCACCGACCGCAGCAGCACAGGCAAAACAGAAAGCTCAGCACATATATTAAGGGACGCAGCACACAATATAAAAGCGACACGACGTTCTCATCGAGGCATTGCACAATGCGAAAGTTTTAGAAAGTTGCTTATTGAGACCTTAGATAAATTTCTGTAGTTCATTGTTTCCTTAAATTTTGAACGGTTTGCTACCTATGGACCTAAACAGGGGAAAAACAGATAGCATTTTTTAAAGTTTTTTTAATTTCATTTTTTTTTTTTTTTTTTTTTTTTGTTCTTCATGACAAAAACTACAACTTTGCCTCAAAATTAAAATCAAAATTCCGAACGGTTTACAAGATATGACCCTGAGAAATTGATCACTTTTTTGCAAAATTGACACGGATGATCCAAATACTTGGGGACCCATAAAAGAAAACTTCATGACTTTGGGCAAAATTGGGAGAACGGATTTTTTTTTTTTTTTAACCGCAAATTAATTTTTTTTATTTTTTCTCCTTCGTTGAGATTTGAAACTCGGTCGTTTAAGTTGCTGTGCACGCGCTCTAACCACTAAACTACATTTGCATATACAAAGGCTGAAAATACCAAAATTTTAGGAACCAAAATAAATACTTTCTTAAAAAAATTAAAATGTCAGTTTTTATTTGCTACTGTTTGTTTTTAAATTTTTTTTTAAGAACAAATACATTTTTGTTTAAAACAGACGAACATATTTGAGACTTAGTGTTCACACTTTGAAATATTTATTTAACTCATTCGCTGCCAAAGACGAGTATACTCGTCCTACTTTGAAAACAAAATACGCGGAATTACTTTATCCCGTTATCTGCTGAGACACTGTAATCGACAATAGTGAATTTCTAAGTATTGCCAAATTTCGCAATGTGTCTCGTTTTATTCCATTTTCTTTATTTTATCCATCTGCATGATTTATTATTTGTTTTTCTACTAAAAAGTACGCAAATACGAGAAAAGGATATCGGGTCCTTATGCCTTCATAATGCCAACGACGAGTTTACTCGTCTATAGTTTTCTGCTTGTAAATGATTATGTATGATAATATGTATATGTGTACTTATCAAGAAATAACAGGGTTTTGGTAAACAATAACACTCAAAATATAAATGGCAATGGGAATGACTTCATGTAATTTAGGCTTGGCAGCGAATGGGTTAAATACAAATAAATTTATTTTACCTCAGTCAGCTGTTTTGCTGATGCAGTTAAACAATATTTTGTTTTCACATTGCATTAAAGAAATATATGGTGTTTTCAATCAAATATTTGGCATATCTGAACGTACATTTACTCATTAATTATAAATTAATTTTTGTTTTTATAAAATTTCAATAATGTCAAATTTAACGGTTCTAGCTTAATTAAAGCTGAATTTCAGCCTTTTATATATTTAATTATTTATTACTAATTCAGCTAGCTGAATTTATTAAAAGGTCTATATCTCTTATACTTTTTTATGCAAGCTGAGAGTTGCTTTAAAACTAGCTAGAGTGTAAATTTATTTTTAATTAATTAAATGTAGAACAAATACATATATTCTGGTATATATGTATAACACGTATATACATACATATGTATGTAAATATATTTGAAATATTAAATAAGTATTTTAAAAATATATTTTTTGATGGATTTCTTTTATTTGTTGAAAAAATTCTTAGAAAATTATTTATTTTCTTAGGCCTCAAAACACCTTTACTAATACGTCTTTAAAATATAAAGAAATTGTGGTAATAGAATTACGTTTGAGCGTTAATTAAAACTAATTTGTTCGTTGTTTATTTAAGAAATTATTTTAAAAACTGCCTGCCTGTCTGTCTGTCTGTCTGTCTATAAAAACAACTTAAGATTGGGGACAAAAGAAAAAATGCATGTATTTTAAATACAATTAAATAAATCGGGTGATTGAAATGGTTTATCCATCTGTAAATAATAATAAAACAAAATGTTGTAACAAAATCATAAATCCGTATTCAGTGTTGCAGCATTGAAATGAAAAGAAATAAAAAAAAAGCAGAAACATGAAACAGAATGTGAGTGTTAAACATATCAAATCAAAACAATAAAAATTATTTCCACTTTGTCACCTTCTCTTTTGGATTTTGCAAAACAAGAAAACAAAACAAAAAAAAAAAAAAAAAACAACAACTTTAGACACACAATTCTATAAAATCCTTAGCAAAGGACACTATCGCACCTTAACACCACCAGTATAACAGTTATAAAGGGCAAATACGTTTGTTTTTGTTTTTTTTTTTCTCTTTATCGGGTTTTTACCCAAATCGATATACACAAGTACGACAAAGTTACTATTTACGCAAAATGAAAAGAAGTGTGTATTTATTTGTTTGTGTTGTTTGCTTGTCTTCCTGACAATACATGCAACACATGTGAGTGAAATCGTTTGGAAAATACCGCAACAACATACCAGACTAAACCATTTCCAAAACTCACTTTTTTCACAATTTTCCCAATAGTTTTCAAGAAGAATATCTGTCAGTGCTTAACTGTTTGACAATTTGTTTGTATGGTTTGTCCATGTAATTGGGTTTTGTTACTAATCATCATTTTTACCTTCGGATAATCTCGGCTAATACTGTTTGCCAATAATATAATTTAAATGTATTTAAAAAATAAAAATAAAGCCTTCATATGAACATGTTTGTATGTACGTATGTATGTATTTTGAGGTTTAAAGAAAATGCAGAAATAATATGAAAAACACTTGTAACTTTCTACTAAATATGTTTGTAAATATTTTTTGGGCAAATATACTCGTCGTTGGCGGAATAACATTTTTAGTTTAATTTATATTTTGCAATGAATGTCATTAAATTAAAAAAAACAAAGTTGTTGAATTTATTTATTCTTATTCTTTCTTATTACACTATGCGACAAATATACTTTTGGAAAAATCCACTAACTTCACAGTATAAGTTCGATTGTACTACCAAAACTTAGTAAAACCCTGTACTCGGTTTGGTCAGATTGACTACCAATTTTTTTTTATAGACCTGAAAAGATTTTGAAAATCACTGCATCACTCAAAAAAAGGTTTCCTCAGTTTTTGGCCAACAGCTAACTCAAACTTAAATATACTGTTTACTTAACTATGTTTGGCAATAATGTAGTGAAGACTCTACTGAACAAATTTTAAAATAATGTTTGTGCAAAAAATAACTAAGATGTGCGTCACTATAAACTGTAACACATCAAAAGTCAAATAAAAACTGACTGGAGTAAGCTAGAGTTAAAAATAAAACAGTTTTATTTTGCATTTTTATTACAGATTTATATTCTGTATTATTTTATTTAAAAATTAATTTAGTTTTATAAAATTTTTTATTTTATTCATTATGCCATCCATAAGCAATGTTATAGTGTTTTCGGTGATTTTTTTGGTACCAGCTGTCCATTTATATCGAAAACTAGTAATGGTTTTGGGAACAGATGTACTCTTCTTTAGTTCTCTTTTGACCAGAGCCCAATATCTTTCAATAGGCCGCAGCTCTGGGCAGTTTGGTGGGTTAGCCTCTTTTGGAACAAAAATAACATTATTTTTATTATACCAGTCTATTGCGCTTTTACTGTAGTGACATGTTGCCAAATCTGGCCAGAAGAATGTTGATATGTTGTGCTGTCTTAGAAATGGGAGCAACCTCTTTTGAAGACACTCTTTGATATAAATATCTGAGTTTATTGATCCCAATGTAACAAACGATGCACTTCTGTTGCCGCAGCTACAAATAGCCTGCCAAACTAGGAACTTTTTGGGAAATTTTGATAGTTTTTTAGTTCGGATCTCTTCAGAAACATTGCCTCTACTATCCGCTACATAAAACTTTTGGCCAGGAAGCTGCGCAAAGTCTGCAAAAACGTAAGTTTCATCATCCATTACACAACATTCGAACTTTTGAAAAAATTCTTTTTTGAGGAGTTTTGCTCTTTTTTTTTGCTTCAATATTCTTCTTAGCATTTCTATCCGGAACTTTTTGGACTTTAAATGTTTTAAGGCGAGCTTTAGCTTTAACTCGGCGCACAACACTTTCCGAACATTGCACGCGCCGGGCCACTTCGCGACCAGAAATGTTTGGAAGAGCCAGCAAAAGCTTCTCAACCTTTTTGGCTTTCGCGTCGTTCGTTACCAGTTTTGCTTTACCTGTTCCAGGCTTTCTTTCAATTTTTAGGTCTTTGTTGAACTTTTTGACCACTCTGGAAACACATTGCCTGGTCAAGTGGACTTCCCTAGCAACTTTTGTATAACTCCAATATGGTTTTTTTGAATTATTTGAATAATTTTTGTATGCACTTGTCTTTGATTATCCATTGTGAACTAACTAACAAGTCAAATTTGACAAACTGATACATTTTAAAATCTGACACATTTTTCAAAGATATTGTGATTAAGAAAAATAATTTTGATTAAAGGTGAAAAAAGTTATTAAGAAAAATGGGTGTTACACTTTATAGTGACGCACACCTTATTTTGCAAAAATATACGAAAAAATTTTTACTTGTTTTACTTTTTTCAGCATAACTTACAGGGACTCGTAATTTTTCACTAACAATATATGACAATTTTGCAGCCATTGTTAATCTGAACAATTTTCGTGAACATATCAATACAATCTGAACGTGTCTAGGCATTAAAAACAACTAACAAAGATCAATTTGTACCCTAAAAATGTTATTTTTCACTAATTTTTAAAATAAAAATTTTTTTAATTTTATTTATTTTTTTTTTTTTAATTTTTCTTTTTCATTTTTAAAAATTTGTGAAAAAGATCGTTTTTAGGGTACAAATTGGTTTTGGTAAGCTGTTTTTGATGTATAGACACGTTCAGATTGTATTGATATGTTCACGAAAGTTGTTCAGAATTACAATGGCTACAATATTGTCATATATTGTTTGTGAAAAATTACGTAGAAATCGGGACCAATCGACGCTTTTTTTTCTGAAAAAATGATGCAAAAAACCTATTTTCGATTTTTTGTCAGTTACAACGTTCTTTAATTCTTACGACGATATGTATGTATTTATATTAAGCCTTTAAATCAGCTTAAAATCCCTAGTTTAATTGTATAAAAGAAAATTAAGCTAGCTGAGTAACAATTTTAATTGGCTACTGTTAAATGAAATCATTTTTTTAGAAAAAACGGCTGTAGTCGTTCGATATGTCGATGTCGACTAATGTGGATAAAAAGGAATAAGAGCGCAAAAACAAACCTAAATTGTAATTCTGTTGACAATTACAAAATCTACAATGATGTTAAGAAATAGAGAATATAATAGAAACTGCTGTTTGGCTTTACTTCGACTAACTCGTTCAAGTGTATATCGTCGCAAGAATTAAAATACGCTGTAACTGACAAAAAATCGAAAATACGTTTTTTGCATCATTTTTATCAGAAAAAAAAATACGCCTCGATTGGTCCCGGTCCCACATTTCTACGATGAAAATAAATTCACTTACGCCGTCTGTGTTTTGAAAAATACCAGTGTCTTTGTTTTACTTTCATACAGGTTTTTTTGGCTCTGGTTAACATTTAAGGTGTTGTCAGTTACAGCGTTCTTTAATTCCATCGACGATATACAAATGGAGAAAGTAATTTCCGTATGTGATTTCTTGAAAAGTAAGAGTTAAATAGTTGATGTTTGATAATAAATATGTACAAACAAAAAGAACTCTGATGAGACTACCGTAGCTGGAGTCGAAAACATGTTCTGTTTGGCTAGTGTACTATTCCTTCACGGACATCACTTTATCCTTGAATTATCAATAAAATTCAATACAAAAATCTAAATTCTTTGTAGAATTTAAATTTGATCTAATTAAAGCGTTTCCGACGAAACAAAAAGAATATTTTTTTCATTAAAGCATTTGACATTATATTGAATTACAATATTGAACATGCAGTATACATATAGTGCTCTATCCGCCATTTTATATATCACGACTTAATGATGCTACACCAAAATTTTTAAAATCTTCAATCCGTTTTCAGCTATTTATCTCCGAAACTAGACGAGATATACGAAAACGGATTGCAGACTTGAAAAATTTGGGGTCGAACCCCAATTCATTAACTCGAGATATATAAAAAATATGCACTGGCTGATAGAGCACATAAACTCCCGCCCGACGATATGTTTGTATGTCATTTATCTTCTACTTGATGATCTAAAATCATCGTAATTTAGTGTCTGATTCTTTAGAAGGAATGAATTTTGAACATTTGCCAATTTATATAAATACAACAAAAACTTCAATTCCATTAATTTCGACGCAATTTTTTTTTGCCTGACATGACTTACAAGGGAATACCGTTGATATTAAAGGACAAAAATTTTCCAGGACATCATCATTTTCTCCTTTAATTATCAAAAAATTAATTGCAAATTCTAAATTGTAATTCTTTATAGAATTTAACATTGATCTAACTAAAGCTTTTCTGGCGAAAAAAAATAATAATAATATTGAGTTATTAGTTGATTATTTAAACAATTTTACAGATTTCACAGATTTAAATTCCAAAGAAGCTGGCACATTATAAAGTTAAAATAAAACAGTGCTAAAGTGAACTTAATTTAAAGTCTTTAAAATTGTGTTCTCTTACTTTGTAAATACTTTTGTTGGGTTTTTATGTACTAAATGGGTTATGGTTCGCATTTAGTTTATAACTATTTGAATATAAGTATTTGTATTTTTGATTTATACCTTTGGGAAAACGAGTCTCTTAAGTAGAGACGAAATGGCCATAGAGACTTGTTTATCCCAAAAGCAATACATTTCATTTATTTTAAAAATAAAAATAAATAAAGTTATTATATTAATAAATATATTTATAAAGAAAAATTAAAATTATATTCTCCTCATATATTATCTGTAATGAACATATACTTTTCATAAATTATCTGTAATGAACAGCGTCATATTTTAATGTATTTTATAAACGAAAGGTCGAGTAACACTGAATCTCAGAAGAGACGCAGCATACAAAGATAGTGAGAATTAATTATTAAAGACTCCCTATTTTTATTATCTAGGATGTTATTCTGATTCTAAATGGACAAGATGACTATAATTATTACAAAAGCCCGATTATAGTCGAGTAAACAAAAAAAAAACTATAAGAACAAAAATCATAATTTATTGGTGGCAAATTATATGAAAACAAAAGAGCAGTATCGGATGTTGTCGATACGCCTGTCTCAAAACCCTCCACTAACCTTGTTTCTAAGAACGTCATTTTATTAGACATTTGGTATTGACATAACAATAGAAACTAAAAAATTATTTTAAACACAAGAATCTCAAGTACATAATTAGTAAAATAGCCTTGAGTCCAGATTAGAGAATTTATAAAAGCAAAAGTAATAAACGATTTTAATTTCATCAATTATTTTTGACAATTATTCAAAGAATAAATCACAGAATATTGCATTCTGATATCATGGCACTCGATATCACATAAAATGCCCCAAAAATATCACTTCTCAGGTTGTCAGTCGATAGGCTATTAAGTATTGTATGAGGAAAATTGACAAAAATGGACAAAAATTGTTTGAAAATTCCATATGTAAATGTGTTATCAATTGCATAATTAATATTGTATAGAGTAAAGGTCAATAAAATTAAAAGCAGAAAAAATAAAATTATGGCAGAAGTTATGGCTGCTCATACATACATATGTATGTACATTGTACATGTATGTATACGAAATCGTTTTTAGATTCATTAATAGAGTAATACCCCAAATGAATAACACAATAATACTTTATTCTACACACTTTTCGAACAATAAAATGGTTATTGATTTATGAATTTCCAAAGGAAATAACCTATACAAATACAATATAAACCGGATGTTAAATCCTCAAATTGGTAACAAAAAGAGAAAACTGTTTTAACAATGGTAACAGTCAGCAAGAAAAATTAAATTGATGATATAAAAAAAAACAATTAATGCCATTACTATACAAAAACAAAAAAAATAAGAAAATATAAAAAAATAGTTTTATGGGGTTAAAAAGATTTCAAACCAAACATATTTTTACAAAAAAAATTTTCAGAAAAAAAAGCAAAAAGAGTACACCTACATATACTCTATTTCTCTTCTTTATTAAATAGTCCAGCTTCAACTTGATTATGTCTTCCAAGGGCTGATGATTAAAGACTTAAGAAAGGTTATCACAGACATTATCACAATTTAATGTTAAATAGAACAACACATTTTCGCATTGATAAAAAGCACAAATATTTTAGAAAGATTTGACAATAGCACTTTATTTCGAAACAAAAGATTTCATATCTGCGCTTTTTAAAACTGGGGTAATAGAAGCCAGTTTTCATGTAGAGCAGGGCTACTGTTAGGATTTTTTTAAAAGTCGCACAAAAAGTCGTTGGAGAAAATAAAAGTAGCACCGTTGTTATATGGGCTGGTAATCCGGGTTCGAATCCCAGCAAGAGTAATCATTTTTTAAATAAATTTTTGTTTACTCAGAAATACATACCTTAATCAGATCAAAATTAAATTTAATTTAAAACTTTAAATTTTTTACAATGATTTTTTGATAATCAAAGGTGAAAACGACGTCAGTGACGGATTAGTACACAAGCCAAACTGAACATGTTTTCGACTCCAGCTACGGTAGCCTCATCAGTGTTCTTCGTGTTCTGTACATAACCAAACATCACATCACACTTTCCTTTTCTATGTATATTTACATACACTTGTATGAGTTATTCGAAGTAAAGTCAAATACAACTTCTCACCATCATTGCATGTTTTTGAAATTGTCATCTTATTCGGATGAATCATAATTACAACCTTTTTTGTTGTTGTCTTTTTGTTCCATTTTTTCCACATTAGACGACATCGACGACATGTACGACTGCAACTGTGGTGGCCAGAGAACATCGCCAAGCAGGCGCACAACACCGTTCTTAGATGGGCTTATTTTTCTTAAATTTATTTCTGTTTCATCAGAAACGTTTTAAGTGTGATTTGTGTTAAGAAACACGTCGAAAAGTTAAATTTAAAATATTTTTGGCAACTTTTTTTGATCTGAATGTACTTATAGTTTAACATTTTGTTTTTTCCTAAAGTGCTACTTTTTCTGAGATTTCATTTCTATTCTTCAATACAAGTTCATTACAGGGCATCCAAACTTTTATATAACAAGGCTTAATCTGTTGAAATATCAACGAATTACTAGCATATGCCCTTCTTTTCCAAGAAACTCCGCAATTTTTTTACACAGTTCGACCGCAAATTACCAGCAATATTAACATTAAACCAGACAGACTTGAGAAGCTTGTTATGGCAATTAGTTACTCTCAGAGCTTTTGACAAAAGACTGCTGAGAGGTAGTCGCTGAAAGAAATATTTTTTTTATAATTATTTTTTTTAAGATGTCAGAGATGGGTATAGAACTCGGGGCTTATGTGATAGTAAGCTAACACATTAACCACTAGACCTACATATATACTTTAATTAATTTGTTTACTTAAAATACGAGTACGTTCACTTTTGTCAAATATTTGAACACAATAATTTAACCAATATTTTATCTGAACATAATACTTGTATTTTGTGTAGTGTTTGTTGCTTAAAATTTAATAAATTAAAAATTTAAATATTATTTCTTCTATTTATCTGTTTCAAATAACTCTTTAAGAAATGTTTACATAAAATTATAAAAAATTGTTTTCGCTTTTTTCATCAAATATTTTACAAAATTTTACTGCTTGTGCTATATTTTAGTCTGGAAAACTTTAGGTTTCGAATTAACTCCATTCCTGCAATTGCAACATTTTTACGAAAGTGACTGGTGAACAATAACCTGTGAGTTGCTTTTAAATTCTGACGACGATATTTATTTTTTTTTTTTCAGTATATATAAAACAATTTAAAATTTATTAAAATTAAATGTTTTTGCGAAGAACTATTCAAAAAAAAATAAGAATAAAAATTTGCAAACAAATTAAAAAGGTCGCAAAAGTCGGTGATAAAAAGTCTCACAAAAAGTCGCAGACACCTAAAATTGAGCCAAATTGCGACTTTAGTCGGGTAAAAGGTAACACTGCTGCAGAGATGCGAATAGAACATTCAGGGTTTAAATATTCAAAATAATTCTTTGTAAAAAATCACTAGGACTGTCAATATCTTGACCTCTGCTGTTTGACGTTTATTATATAATTAATGAATACTATGAGTTGGTATCACCAAAAACGATGAGTTTTATCTCTTCGTTTTTACTCATTCTCTCTCTCTTCCCTCTTTCTTTCTCTCTTTGTCATTCTCGTTATCTGTCTGTGTTTTCAGAAATTGGTCATCTGATGTCTATTAATTTTAAATCTCTGCCTATTGTTAAATTTTCTGTAAAAATTTTAGAATTTCTTGTCGTACGCATTTAGATTTGCTTGTACATTGGAATAAAATTTTATGAATGAATTGAATTTTATGAATGAAATTTTATTGTTTTTGTTTTTTCTTTCGTCTCCCATAGAGTTTTTATTTAATACACCTTTTGTTTTGTATGTTATTTAATGGTTTGAAAGCGATTACTAGTCATGGCTTATGACACTTTAAAAAGCCGCTTTAAATTTATATTTTCCTTCCTGCAGGCTTCTTAAGCCTTAAAATTAATTATAATTTTTGGTATAGTGGCAGTTTTTTTTTTTTTGTCATATTTTGTCCTTTTTCTAGGCAACCGCTAACAAACATGCAATTTTTTCTTTCTTATTTAGAAAAACATTTGTGATTATTCCCACTATTAAAATAAAAAGAAACTCTTGAATATATTTTTTTCGATTCATTTCTCTTGCCACAAGAGTTTGATAGTAATTGATACCCTACACAAGCTAATACCTCTACTTGTAACAGATAAATACATAGTACAAAACGACACTCCAAATCCTTGAAATTTAATTTTAAAAGATTTTTATCATACCCCAAAGATTCTAAACCTAATGATACAACAATTTTGATATGAAGTCAGAAAAACCAAAATGTTTTTTATTTTAGGTAGCTGAATTAGTTTAAAAATAATTATTATGTAAAAAAATCCGTTTACGTAAGAACCAGCTCAAATTCAGCGGGCTGAATATGTCTAATATTAGCTTAAACAAGATTCTAATTAAATATACCAACTTTATTATTATTGTATATATACATATACATATATTGTACATATGTACATGTGTCTTTCTTTCCACTAAAACTCTTTAGAAACTTTATTTTTACCCAATTCAGCTAGTTCAATAAAATTTATTGTAGCTTTTTTAGTGTTCATTATCAACTTACAAATATACGAAGTCTTTGCTTTTTCATATTTCTATTTCGATTTCAATATTGTCATGCTATTGGGACATTTATAGTATTTAATATGAAATTAATATGTATAGTATATGCCTATTTTAAAAGTTCCATATTGTAACTGTAAATATAAACACTAGTAGTGTAAAACTTTTTATGACTTTATTGTTTCTGTTTTTTTTTATATATAATAGTATTTCTTTGTAGAATTTCATTAATTCTATTTATGGTAACTGGTACGTATAACACTTAAGAGACTCAATAAAGTACTTGAAAATTATAAGAGGAATAAATTGAATCATTGGTTTATTATTACATATTAAAAATCATAAAGGGTTATGAATATTAAAGAAAATACTGTAATGGGGGAAACGAAGAGTGAAATAAATTGATATTAATTACATATGTATATGGGATAATAGCATGAAACTTAGCTCAACATAAAACTTTAGTAATTTGCTGGGAAATATGTGTATAGAGTTTGAAATTTGACAATTCAGCTAGCTGAATTTTTATTTATAACAATAATATTTAATACATTGTATAAAATAGTTAAAGACAAATTTATTCAATTAGCTGAATTAGATGAATTAAAAAGTAAATGACTAGCTGAATAGAAGTTTCTTTTTCCGTAAACATTTTGTTTAATTTTTATGACCATTTTAATTATTATTACAATATTAATGTTATTTAATAAATAAAAAAAATATATTTTAACAACCACATTTCCGTTTTATTAAATAAAAGAGACACACCTTTAAATCACATTTATACCCTTATACTCCTCTCATTCTTTAGCTTATTGTTATTTATGCTAAATAGACATCACTTTACTTGAATGTACGTACGTACATGCCATTTAATGCAGTTAATTATCCTTGAAATTTCTACCATTCAAAAAAGAAAAATAAAAGAAAAGAAAAGCATCAGGCCAAATACAATTCAAATTCAATTCCCATTTCAAAATATAAATTTTATAACAACCCCCTTCCATTATCTGTCTACAATTTGTTGTGGCTTGACAAATGCCGTTTTCACATTAGAGGCGTAAAAAATCAAATAGAAATTTTATCATACAATCACACAGATTTATTGCAAACCCTTCAAAAAGATGGAAAAGGGATTTAAAAGAGAAAATATTTTTGAAAATGTTTAACAAGCCCTACGGTCATCAAACAACACTCAGCCATGTTGTTATAATTATTTGTTGTAGAGTATGTGTTTACAAAGCCAAAGGTGTATGAGTGTGTTTTAGTAAGTGCAAGGAAAAAAAATAACCGCCATTGTTAGATATTTTTCAAATCTGGTTGCATCTGCATGCTTTGAAATATAAAAAATAAAGAACAAAAAATTAAATTGATGATGACAATGATGAGTTTGTTAACGTTTTTTTTTTTTTTTTTTTTTTTACATGAAATGAAGAAATACTTCAATATGCGTGCCATTAGAGGAGTTAAAAATATACATTATTAACCCTGTAAAGACTTAGAAATTATATACATATTTTGAAGAAAATTATTGATTATCAGCTACACAAAACTATATAAAAGTTTTATTTTGGAAACTTTTCAGGAGAAGATTTTAGAAATTAAAATTCAGCCATACCTTTTGAAAAAAAAATACTAAAATCTCTGCAAATTTTCCCAAGCAAGGAAATTCTGACTAACCAAACTAGCTATTCAGCTGGCTGAATAACTTTATTTCAATAAATTTAGTTATATAATAAATCAACCTAATACTATTTAATATTTTATCGACTTTTTTTTAATAATCTAGTACAGTAATCCCTCGAACTGCGCGGTTTCGGACTTGCGCGTTTTTATTTTTACCACTAAAATTTCGCATTGCGCGGCAAAAGTTTCGCAACAGCGCGGTTTTTTTTTTTTTTTCGTACATATTATATATTTCGTTCAAAATATGATATGACATGAAGATCTTCTGTTGAAGAAATAATAACATATTTTGCAGATAATAATAATGATGATAGTGAAGATGAAGAAATTGTTGAAAAAAAAAACAAATTTAGTAGCAAAGCACTGGCAGAATTTTTAAAGCGTGGCAATCAACTTGGTGAAGAAGCTATTGACCTAGATCCTGATTTAGAGCGTGCCTTAAAATTCCGTAGACGTTTGACGGAAGCTTTAGCGCCGTATAAAGAACTTTACAGTTCAAGAGATACTATTAAGCAATCACTATTAACAAGTGTTTTTACGATACCATTGGAGGAAAATAGAACAAATTCATCAGAAGATGAAAATTAACTTATTTAAAGATTTTTTTTAATTACATATTTACATTTTAATTATGTACAATGAACTAATTTCAAGATTCTTTTTGTCTGATTTTTAAGAATTAATTTATAGTTTTTATCTTTTTTGTTTATGTTAATTTTTAACTTTATGTTAATATTGAATAAAGTCTTTTTTCTAGTTATCTACTTGGTTTAAATTTAAAATTTTCATGATAAGTAGTTTTAGGATTTGGAACGTATCCCCCTAATTTCATACAAAATAGGGTTCACAGTGCGCGATTTCGGATTGCGCACTGATTTTTCAGAACGTATCTACCGAGCAGTTCGAGGGATTACTGTATTCGAATTCGAGTAAAATTTAATTTAAGATGTGAGGCATCTTTGTTATTTTTTTCATTGATTCGCTTAATACCCATTAATGTAGCTTCTGTGAATACCAAAACTATAAAATGATTTACAGACGATTTTAACTGAAATTCCTTTTACAGAACATACACAAATAATTTGAATTAATTACAAAGCTCAAGGACTTTACATTCAAAATTAGGTTTTTCACATAGTTTTACGGAAAGATCTCGTCTTTGAAAATCTATTGAAATTGTAATTAAAAGAGTGTCAAAGTAAATACTTTAGCAGAAGTATAGTTTAACTAAAATTTAAACACAATTACTTTTATATATCGTCGATTGACAGGTAAAACTCACTAAGTGCGATTTGTGATATGACTACAGTTAGTGAGTTTTACTTGTCAACCGACGATATATAATATGTAATATTGAGCAATTCCTTTGCTAATCTACTTAGTTTTGTAACTTTATGAGTATTGCATCTAAAATATGTAAAATAATGAAATAAATATATTTTATTTTTATAGGAAGATCTTCTGCTTGACAATATCATTGAAATAGATAGTAGAACACTACACATATTTATCTGTACAACATACAAGTAACAAGTGTCACATCATGCAATTGTAATGTCATGTTATGCAGTTCAAACATGCTCGACAAAGCCATATATACATAGATAATGTATGCATGTTATAACCAACCGATGAAATTTTATACTCATTTTGACCACATCAACATGGAAAATTAACACGTCAGCACATGTGACATGTGTTCTTAATAATAAATTTTGATCATTTGCTTGAATTATTACACCTATAAAATAAAGCTGTAAGTAAATTAGACATTTTGAAGAACACAGTTCATAACGCAATAAATATTGTTCTTTTTAATACAATTTGTGTGATTAATGTTTCTGTTATGTTTTAAAAAAGATTATGGATGAAATTAAAATATATTGTTTTTTCAAAGACAAATTACACTTAATTGCGCGAATTATTTTATAGTTTTGATATTCAAAGAAGCGTGCTATCCCTATTTGAATTAGGTAAAAATTCAGAATAATTTAAATGAGAAAAAAATTTTAAAATTCAACATAACATAGCCCATTTCCTTTGAATAGCAGGTATGTACCTTGCCCACTTGTTCAATTCCATCCATTCTTTGACTAACTGTATACTTTGTATGGAAGTTACCATGGCAACGAACCTAATTCCATTCTTTATTTTTGCTGATTATTTGCCTTGAAAATTTGGCTAATTAGACCAAATTTGGAAACTTCGGCTATTACCATACTCAAGATTTACAGAAGACAAAACTTAGTTTACATGGAAATCACCACGCCCACTTATCTGATTTCGCGAACTGTTTTACTTCTGAAACTCTTCCAAATTCTTCCCGGTATATTTTTCTTCTTAATTGTATAATTATTATTTCGGTGTTAAGATCATAAAACGGGCATTCTTTTATGAGAATTGACATCCGTTAAGGGATATGTTTAAACACTAGTGGAACTGAACTAATTTTCGACCCCCGCTACGAAGGCATATCAGAGTTTTTTGTGTTGTACTTGTACTGTACTACTTTCGATTGAAAATGTTCACGAAGTTTTTATGTACAACTGTATGTTGAAATGTGTAAATTCATCTTATTTTTCAGTGTAGCAGTTACATCACGAATATGTAATTCGAATTACATATATTTTTCTTAAATTATGCATTACAAATTTTTAAAGAGTAAAGGGAATTTTGTGCCGTGACCAACTAATACCAGTTTTCGAACCTAGGAGTTCTTTAACTAGAGGCGAAGGGACCATTGAGATATGCTTATCCCCATAAGCAATACGTACTCGTAGCTTCTGGGATCAGGTGCTCTTCTCAGATAAAAGTAAGTTTAATATTTTTCGAACTGAACATTCTAGAGTGTGAAGAAAACCTAATACCGTATGTACTGAAAAAATTTTAAACCAACGGTAAAGTATGGCGGGGGAGTAATAATGGTCTGGGGCAGCATGTCCGCTGCTGGAGGGAATAATTGACAAAACTGTTTGCCTTAACATTTTGAAAAGAAAAATGTTAAAAAAGCGAAGAGAAATGATATTTACCTCAGTCATTTACATTCTAGCATGATAATGATTCGAAGTATTCGGCTCGCGACGTGAAGTAGTGACTTGTTTATAACACCGCAAATGGCTTGACACATCCTCCTCAGTCCCCAGACTTAAATCCCATCGAACAGTTGTGGGAAGAATTGGACCGAAGAATTCGAATAGAGAAGTTATTAAGCAAAGCTGATTGTAAGGCTACGTCGATCGAACAATTGAATAAAATAGGCGAAGATATCACAAAAAAATTGGTACATTCCATGCCAAATAGGTTAAGGATGTTATAAAACAAAATGGATTGAAAACAAAATATTGATTCAAGCTTCTGTATGATTTTTGGCCTGCATAAAAATGGCTGTGCCTATAATTTTGTCCTATAGAAAACTGAGTTTATTTAGTACTTTTTGTTATTGTTTTGCTCCTGAAACTAATTTGTTTAAGTTTTTTTGTTATTTTATTAATGTACATATTCTGTAGTCAATATTAGTTGATAAAATTACTATTTTATGTCTGAAAACGTAAATTTTTTTATTTTATTTGAAAATACTGCTTGTTCCTATACTTATGTCCATGACTTTATATAATACTTTTTTATAATATTTTTATTTTTCAGCTTTATTAAGTTTCTTAAAAGTGTAGATTTTATAAGTTTACAGTTTTTTTTTTGCTATTTTATTAGCTAAATTTACTTTATTAAAAGTAGTTTGTTTTATTCGTTTACATGCATACATAATTGGCCAGTACAACCATTTTTCAGAGTTAATGCCTAGCTTCTCACATAACTCATATTATGTGCGTCAATTTTAATCCATGAGTTTATGGTACCTACACTTTAACGTTGAATGCGAACGACAGGACTGAGAAGCTTCTTTATGACAATCAGTTACTTACAGAACTTTTGCCAGAAGACTGATAAGAGATTGTTTTGTTTTTTTTTTTTTTCAAGATACCAGAGCTCTAGTCTAGTAAGCTCCAACACATGACATACAGAACAGAATGATACGGCAACCACTGTGAATTTATTTTTTTAAATCGTTTTTTTGACGATGTTAAGTAGTTTTTAGGGTTAATTTATAATTTATATACAATTTTTTCTTTTTTCTTATTTTTTGTTATTTAATGTCATTTATTTCATAATACAAACTTCCGGTTTATGTGGTCTTTTGTTATATAGAGAAAAAATTATTAATTGTTCCAAATTTGTTACACGGAAGTGATTAAGGCAAAATATAATATTTTCCATTGATTGTATCGATTCTAATGATGTTTTAAAACAATGTTTTAGGTCTTCTCTAATTTTTAGTTTTATTGTTTAAGAATTTCATTTCTTTTTTTAGTTTTAGAGTTTTTATTTCAATGTATTGTAATATTTATTTCAGTTTTTCAATGTTTCTTGTGCAGCAAAAAACTATAAAAGTGGGTCGTAATTAGAAAAACATCTTGTCTCCAGTGGCGTGATTGTTGTCCATGCTATTCAATTTTAATTTGTCATTTTGACTTTTACTATTGTTCTGTGTAGTGAATTAGAGTCCTGCTGTCATTACGGAAATTTGTAGAGAAGAAAAATTAAAATAGAATTTAAGCAGAATTTTGTTTTTAAATAGTAAACTTCCGATAGTAAATTACTGGTTTACACATAAAAGCCACAAGAACATAAACGGTAAAAAATGTGAAGGAATTAATTTCCTGAACAAAACAGCGTTTTGGTTTTTTTTTTTTCTCATCATTCCTTGTATGGGCGTGGCAATTTTGCCCTTAATGAGGCGATTAAACTACTGTATCACATCGAAACTCGACAACGCTTTATCGGTTTTTGCAAAAATAAAGCTGCATAGGTTTTATTTTTTTAGTTTTATAGACATTTGTAAACAAGTATCAAAAAACGAATATAATTACATAAAAATTTTGCAATTTAAGCTAATTTAAAGGCAATAAAAACTCAAAACAAACACAAATATAAAGTTTTTTTTTAATTATTGCAAATAAAATAAATTATATTTTGCGAAAATCGATGAAAAACTATTGTTTTTTTTCGCATTAATTCTCAGTTACATTCATTCATAATATTAATGAATTTAATAACTCACAGTCGAGGTTTATTTCTAAATAAATATACTCGTATTTCTAAAATAAGTCTCTAAATAGTAAGGTTGATTCTTTAAACTAAAAAATTAATTAAAAAAATTTTAACATTTCTAACTGCAATAAATGATGCTCTTCTGAAGTTTTCATCGGTTCATAACTTGAATCAATTTCATGCTAACTCGGAACAAATTCCGCGGACGAAAAAAAAATCGCGACACTCCAGTTCATTAGGAGGCTTTGGAACAGGCAGTGGAGAACTGAGTGGGATGGATTTGACTGCTGACACTAGGTTTGGATACTGGATAGTGTGCTTAGAGTTGATTGTTATGTCGTTTGTTTAAGTTAAAAACAAATATCAATTACTTACACGACTTTTGGTTCTGTCCAAATAATTGGTAAATCAAATTGTAAATGTTTAATTTAGCCTATATAAATATATATATCTTTTTTTGATGCAACACAGCAAATCGAAGTGTTTCATAAAATAATTAGGTCATGCTAACAAAAGCAGTAGGACTGTACCTGTTTTAGGACATCTGCAGAGATATCCGTTTCAGGTATCGGTTAATTTAGATTAACTTTCTGATTTTTCATAATTCAGTATAATCAGTATTAAGTTTGAGCGGGAGATACCACGCCTAGGTTCAATTTTGAAAGAGAACATGCCCTATTGCACTATCGGTAATTGAATCTATCTACATACATATTATGTTGTATATACATTTTAAAAATATACTTTCTTAGCAGTAAAACACAACTAACGTCTATGAAAATTAGTACGAAATTTACAGAATTATAAAATTTACTAAGTATGGAAGAATTTAACAAAGAATTAGATCGGTTTTTATTTGAAATAATTATAAAACCTTTACATTTTTATAGACTTTAAAAGTAAAAAATGTTTGTGAAATTGTCTCATTTTTTAATA
This sequence comes from Metopia argyrocephala, assembly GCA_963576795.1. NCBI lineage: Eukaryota > Metazoa > Arthropoda > Insecta > Diptera > Sarcophagidae > Metopia > Metopia argyrocephala. The sequence continues at coordinate 122,814,449 of OY756208.1, read as the reverse complement.
AATCTTAAACTGTTCAACAAACTAAAAAGTACTTATAATGATAAAATTATTCGAAAGCAGATTTTTCACCAATTTTTGCCGTTTTATTATTCTAATTTGTTCTAGAAATATAGCATAGTGTAAGAGCGTAGTTCTCTCATACATACATACATGCATACATAATTGGCCATTACAACCCTGCATCAAGGGTTCGGCCTAGCTTCTCGCAGCACCCAAATTGTGTGTGTTATTTTCATTCATGAGTACCGGGACCTACAGTTTAAGGTCGACTCCGAACGACAGGCTTTAGAAGCTTATTCATTTCAATCAGTTACTCTCAGAGCTTTTGCCAGAAGTCTGCTAAGAGGTAGTCGCCGAAAAAAATATTTTGTTTTTCATATTTCTTTTTTCAAGATATCAGAGCTGGGGTTTGAACTCTGGGCTCATGTCTTAGTAAGCCAACACACTACCCACTAAACCACGGCGACTATAAAGAAGCAAGATTTGCCACGCCCATACAAGGAATTTCAAACTAATGGGTATAAAATTAAAAACGGCGTCCAGTCGACAGGGCATCATATCCTTTATATTTTCACCCAGTGAAACTTATACTTTTTTAGTATAAATAAATGTAAGACCCTCAACATTATAACAACAAACTAAATTCTCTACAGAGGAAAAATATGCCAATAAGTCTCTTTCGCGAGAGCGAAAAAATTCAACTTTTGCCAAGAGATGGGAGTGCTCTTCCGATTGATTTAAGTCCTTTACTAAGTGATTTAACTTAGGCTGCTTTCCTAAACGCAGGTTGCTTTGCAGTGCAACAATGTCAAATATTCCTAAACGCAACTGTGCAAATGTTGACAATGCATTGAATTCCTAAAGTCATAAATTTTTCAGCTGCAAAGCAAATAAACGCAACTAGTGCATCATTTAAATTGGTTATGCTTTTTATTTTACATCTGTGCTTTTTATAAATAATGGCGGAAAAAGAATGGTAAATAAATAATTTTAATTGAAAAATTAAATTTTTAATAAAATTATTTAATTATATATTTTTTTACAGTGTTAAATGGACATATGAACATAAAAAGCTGTTAGTGGATTGTCGGCTTTCAATGGAGCCAGAATTTTCTTCTAAAAGTAAAAACGTACAGTTTTGTGGGGGCAGGTGCTCCAAAAGATGCGTGAAAAAGATGAAAATGTCTTATTTTCTCGAGATGACATAGCACGTAAATATCGTCCGGCATTTGTTCAATAACAGAAGCAAAATTCTTGTTTTTTAGTATTCTCCTCGGAATATGTTGCTGAAGTGAAAAAAGCACAAAAGGTTTTATTTTTAAAGTAATTCTAGTATTTATTATTTGACTCCTGTAACTATTTTCACAGCACAAATCCAAAAAACTTTCAAATATAATTTTATTTGCTGTCATTATTTTTCACAAATTGTTTTTAATAATGCAAAGCAAACATATATTCCTAAACGTCAATAGTGTTGCAAAGTTTAATTTGACAATGCAATTTGCTTTTAAGTGTTGCAAAGTAGTACTGCTTGATTTTAGCACAACTTTGACTTTGCATTCAGACGTTTAGGAAAGCAGCCTTACTTTGATTGAATAGTTGAGGTTTTCGTCTGAATTAGGTATGAAATCAGGGTCAAAAATTGTTTTCTTCTTCAATTTCCATTTCCTCCCATGCAAGTACATTCAAACCAAAAACTTTTAAACTGAACCTCTTTTTATTTTTGAAACAGGTTTTTAAACTTAAATTCTTATCTTTTTTTCTTCTTTTTTAAAGGATATCACAAAATTAAAGGTAAAATTTTAAGTATTAATAAACAAATAATATTAGTCCTTATTAAAGTAAAACATACAAATACACTTTAAGGAAGGAAAAGAAAACTATCCAAACAGAAGTAGATACTAATGGCAACAATAAAATTTAAAATAACTAAGAGGTAGCAAATATCAAAAATAATAGTAATGTCTGAAATATAAAAATTATACTTAGTAAACTGTTATAAGTACATATGGATGTATGCAGGAATTCATGTATATGTATATATGTACATTCTGCTATAATACTACGTACATATGTACATATGCATATGTACTTATACCTGCTCTTAAAATTTATAAACCATATAACAGAAACACTTATGGGGTCTCTTGTGTTATAACAACCAGCTATACCATTAATGATTAAACAGCATAATGATGTTTTTACAACTAAACTTGTTAGCAGAGCACTCATTCATTCAAATAAGAACGCCTTTTTTTATTCCTCAGAAATACTTTCCACTTCCGGCTTCTGGTTGTTTTTAAGTATAAAACAGGCAGAAATCACATTTTTACATCATTTGAAAAAGGCGTTTACTTATGTTCTTATCGTTTTATATCATTCTCTCTTTCTATCTCTTCCAGTTGGAAAAATTTCCCTTTTAAAATCCTTAAAAATGTCCCTTTTTATGAGTGTTTGTGTTAAACTACAAACTGATTGGCTCTTTAGATTTAATAAAGTGGTGGGTTTATTAGCCTCTTTATACAGGGTTGTCGAATTCTGTTATTTCTTGTCAAATGTGGCGACTTTTCTTTAATTTTTTTTTTTCGTTTATTTATTTTCAATTATTATATTTCTTTTTAATACTACAATAAACAATAGATAATATATATTTACAATTTTCACAATGACTCTCATGGAGTACTCTAGTAAAGCTTGGTATTTTTTTTCCTAATTATTTTTACTAAGTTTAGATTAAGGTTAAATTTTCATTAGAACTGATGGTGATATTTTTTGTAATGAAAAATTTAAAAAAACATTGCATTATATAATCGTTTATAAAATGTTCAGGTACTAAGAAAAAAAAGAAATATATACATATATTTATGTATACATATATATGTATGTAATAGTTACTGCAGATGTAGCCACCAATATTTTCCACTGCAAGTCTGCTGTGCGAAATATTTATCCCTTTCAGGAATAGAGGTATCAAACCTTAAGTTATTGACATCAATTCTATTGTAGTCAATAGATTTGTTGGTTGCCCGTCTATACAAGTGATAGAAAACTGGAACACCTGTATCATTTTGGAAGACATTTTTGCTATCCAGGAATAGAAAGGATTCTGGGGGCACAAAACCTTTTTGTATAGTGTTTTCAATGTATTCTACATATATCCGTGTAATAAGGAGCCATGAGTTGAAATCTTTGCATTGTGTGCACCTTATTATATGTTTCCTAATAAGATTTATGACAAAATTATCTATTCTACTTATATTTGCGGCATTGTATAGTTTGGAATTTGATACATATTTTAGGTAATTGCTTTGATGAGATTTATTTAACGAGGTACACACCCTCAGGCATTTCCTTTCGAATATGCGTATTTTTTCCATATAGGACGGTGAGATATTATCAAATGTGGCGACTTTGTAACTTGTTTGGCATTATGCAACTCTTCTCGCAAATGAGCGATATGATGATTTTTTAGGCATTTAAAAAGTAGGTGTCGATTTCGTTGTAAATTTTTTGTTTTGAAACAAACAAAAACAAACAAGCAATTAAGGCTATTATTTTATGTTTAGAAATCAGAATATTCATACGTATGCATATGTGTATGTAGTATGTATCAGAGTTGGGTTTATTGCATTAGATTTAATTTTCCACTAAATTTAGTGGTAGTGGAAAAAATAGTGCATTATCGCCTATAATATTTAGTGGTAGTGGAAATTTAGTGCATTAAATAAAACCATTTTAGTGGTAGTGGAAATTTAATGCATTAAAAAAAACAAATTTAGTGGTAGTGGAAATTTATTGCATTAAATAAAAAAAATTTAGTGGTAGTGGAAATTTATTGCATTAAATAAAAAAAATTAGTGGTAATGGAAATTTATTGCATTAAAAAAAACAAATTTAGTGGTAGTGGAAATTTATTGCATTAAATAAAAAAAATTTAGTGGTAGTGGAAATTTAATGCATTAAAAAAAACAAATTTAGTGGTAGTGGAAATTTATTGCATTAAATAAAAAAAATTTAGTGGTAGTGGAAATTTATTGCATTAAAAAAAACAAATTTAGTGGTAGTGGAAATTTATTGCATTAAAAAAAACAAATTTAGTGGTAGTGGAAATTTATTGCATTAAAAAAAACAAATTTAGTGGTAATGGAAATTTAGTGCATTAAATAAAATAAATTTAGTGGTAGTGGAAATTTAGTGCATTAAATAAAATAAATTTAGTGGTAGTGGAAATTTAGTGCACTAAATGAATCGATTTTAGTGGTAATGGAAATTTAGTGCACTACTTCTGAATGATTAGCGGCTGGCAATATTAGCAGTCCGCGCCATTAAAATCTTACCTATGGTGAACTGAATAATATATTACATTTGAAAGTACTAAAATTCTTATTAAAACAATAACAACAATTATTTACTTTATACAGGCGGACTCAGTAAATTAAGAAAATAACATTCACAACAATTTATTTTGACATTGACTTAAGCTATGTATGCATATAATAATATTATATCCATATATGAAGGTATATTAAAACGATAGTGGAACTGAGGTAGTGGAACTAAATTTCCATTCCACTATAGTGCCAATGGAGTTATATTCCATTACCACTAATTATTCAAAATTAGTGCACTAAATTTCCACTACCACTAAAATCGATATATTTAATGCAATAAATTTCCATTGCCACTAAAATTTTTATATTTAATGCAATAAATTTCCACTACCACTAAATTTATTTTATTTAATGCACTAAATTTCCACTACCACTAAATTTGTTTTTTTTAATGCAATAAATTTCCACTACCACTAATTTTTTTTATTTAATGCAATAAATTTCCACTACCACTAAATTTTTTTTATTTAATGCAATAAATTTCCACTACCACTAAATTTGTTTTTTTTAATGCATTAAATTTCCACTACCACTAAATTTTTTTATTTAATGCAATAAATCTCCACTACCACTAAATTTTTTTTATTTAATGCACTAAATTTCCACTACCACTAAATTTGTTTTTTTTAATGCAATAAATTTCCACTACCACTAAAATGGTTTTATTTAGTGGTTAACTATTTCTATCTGCATTTAGTGGTGGCTGCAATATTGCTGCATTAATACTAAGTGGTTTAGTGGTAGTGGAAACGATAATGCATTATAAATTCAATGCAATAAACCCAACTCTGGTATGTATGTATGTAAAAAAATTCATGTACATCCTAAAGACGTTTTAGCGTTTACCGATGCTTTGTTTGCTGATTATTCCATATCGTTGGTTGACAAGTAAAACTCACTAACTGTAGTCATATAACATAGCAGTTAGTGAGTTTTACCTGTCAACCAACGATATGTAAGTTATTAAAATGTATTTCCATTCAATATTTATTTGTTTTACTTATATTTATCAATAAAATTATAAATACCAAGTTTCGTATTGTTAGCCACACTAAGTCGCAGCGTTGTGTGTAATAGGTACAAATTCCTTTCCGTCTTGTGGGTATGTGTGAAAAAACAATATAAACTTCTTAAATCGTTAATAAGAGTTATTAAATACCTATAAATAGCAAATGTGTAGCACTTTCTTTGTTTCCCTTAAAATTATTTAATAAATTCAGTTTTCAGTCAATGTATTTAAAAGTATAAACTAATTAGAAATGTGTTGAAGATGAGCTAGGTATATAGCTTTCTCGATTTATGATGAAAATGTTACTAAATTAATCGAAAACTTGTCAAATACTTATTTTCTTTAATTTTTATTTTATCTTTCAGGTATTTTTTGTGCTATTTTATATCAAAGACATTAAAAAATTTTTGTAATTAATGCTTTGGATTTCCTTTAAATACGAATTGAATAAAAATAGGATATCATTTCGACTTTTTCCAATTTCTTGCGTATTTTAGCGCTTTGAATTAAATTTACTTTTCATGACGTATGTACCTATAGGAAATTTTTGTAAAAATTAAAAAACTATATATTTAATTGTGAATAAAAATAAGTGAATTAAAAATTATTTGACGATTTTGAAAATTTTGTTTTTGGTTTTGAATATGAATATCGGGAAAAAGGTAAAAGTAAATCTGACAACTCTATCTTTGTACATTTACTCTCTTTCACAACATCTCTTACTAATTCTTATAAATATATAACTGAGTTGGCACTATGAAAAATCAAAATGTATTATAGTGTAGAATTGTATTTTTTATTGCAATTATTTAATTTTTAATTTCATACGTATTCATATGTATGCGTCCAAATATGGACGGATTTTATACAATAGTAGATGAGAGATACAAAATATAAATTATTATTAAGAAAGTAAAATAAATGAAAAATTGAACGAACAAGCAAAATAAACAAAGAAAATAAAACAGCTGAACGATTGATCCATGGCACACTTATTAGAAGAGGCCTTTGATATTACAACAAGTAAAAAAGTAACAAAAAAATATATATGGCTTTTTGATGTTGTTCGGGGTAAAGGACTATCAATAAAACCACAGCAGAAAGTATAAAATTTATATAAAACAATGGAAAATTTGAAAACTTTTTTCACAAATTGTATAAAATAAAAAAAAGCTCATCATCAGAATGTATGGTTCATCAGAAACAAACAACCCAACTGAATTGTTAACTTCTTTATAAATATATATGAAACGTTTTACCGCTAAAACAAAACTAAGAACACCAAAGAAATTTTGTAATAGCCACGTTTCGCAACAAATCGCCACATCTGACAACCCTGCTAATTGTCGACTTACATTTATTAAAGTGGTGGTTTATTTTATCCCCCTTGTAGATATTTCTTTTTCTCTCTCTCTGTCTTATCAGACCGTTTTTTTTTTTTTCTTTTTATATAAAATAATGTATATGCAATAGAACATCAGTATTTTGTATTTCACACTTGTTTGTTTGTAATAATAAATGGGGTTTTTCACTCTATTTCTCCAAGAGAACAACAAGAAAAAATCAATCCATATATACATATTATACTTTCCCATTATTTTTGTTATTGCTACACACTTTTGTAAGAATCAAAACATTTTAGAGAAAATTATTTTTGGAGACGAAAACAACAACTAATCGTATAAGAGTAAACACGCAAGTATGAAGAAGTTTATTATTGGAGTGCCCTCTTATGTGTCAAAAGAAGCCACATGCAAATACAAGCATACATTCTAAGCAGTGTTGTCGGCAGGTGAAAATACTTGTAATGAAATTTCCAGATAACTGATACCTCCTAACTTAATTGAGTCCATGCCTCACAGGCGCGCAGAAGTTTTAAAAATAATCGCTAGGCCACTAAATATTAGATTTTACTTAATATTTAATGTTTTATTACTTTAATATGTGCTTTATTGGTGTCGAATATGAAAAATATATTATAACGATTATTTTTGTTTTCCAAGGGTTAATTTTTATTATTTGTTTTAGTTTATTAAAAATACTTAATAATCATCAATTTTAAATGTAAAACAATGTTATTTATAAAAACATTTTAACGCTATGAAGGAAAGTTTCACTTTCACGAATTATGTGCTCTATTGTTGTTCGATACTGTATATTAAAATAAATAAAAATTCCATTATGTTTAACAATTATTGTACTTATGTTATTCAGCAAGCAGAATCAGAAAAATATTTTAATAATTTAGGCAAAAATTAATCTTAAAAGTTATTTAAACTTTTTTAAAACAGGAAAAAATAATTTGAATATTATTCAGCTAGCTGAGCTGATAAAATTTTAATTTTTTAACTTACCAAAATAAAAATATACTATAGCATACTTAAAGGCAACACGTGTATATACCTAAAAGAAAAGAGAGAAAAGTATAATAATTTAAAACAAATATTTGTTTTTAGATGAATGATTTTTCTTTTTTATTGAAGAAATGGCAACTCTATTGGAGCTCTTTATTAGAATAATAAAAAGGATACTACAATTTCGTTATTTTTATGAATATTTTAGTTAAGTTTTGCATGTCTAGGAGCACTCTTCTCCCCACCTTCAGTAATTGTGTCTTTATAACTTCGTATTCAAAACTTTTGTCATTTTATTCATCCTTTTGAAAACGATTTACGAGTACATATTTGCATGGGAAGCAAATTTTTATTTTTAGAAGAAAAACTAAAAACAAATCAAAAGTTAGAAAATTAGTTTTTGTTGGAAGTTTAAGTATATGGCGAGAGAGGGAGAGTAAAAAAGGAAAATAAAAGTAATAAACTCTTTGAACATGAATGAAAACTGTTGAGAGTAGGTAAGTATTTGAAATAAATGAGTTTTGTTATTTCTTTTTTTTTATATTTTTATTTCTATTTTTTATACATACAAATCAAAATAAAATTTTTATACTTCGAAATTGAAGTAGTTTGACTTCTTTACTTTTTTCTTTGGAAAAGCAATACGTAGCGATAAATTTTTAATAAAAGAAAATAAATTTTTTATAGTTAGAATAAATTTTCTCATCTAGCGTTAGTTTACGATGGGTCAAAGGCTGCAAGCGGTACAGGAGCGGGAATATTGGGCCCTGGTATGAAATATTCTTAGCCCATGACGAAATTCGCTAGCATTTTCCAGATGGAGGTTTATGCCATTGAAAGATGAGCTCAATTCAACCTGGACAAAGAGTACATAGAACTAAAGAGCAGGAGATAGCCATACTATCTGAAAGCCAGGGAACCATCCGAGCACTTCGCCGTGCGGGAGTTTATGTGCTCTATCCGCCATTTCATATTTTTTGATTATCTCCAGTAAATGATGGCACTTTAGGTTTTCGGAGAGGCTAACACTCTTCTTGTTCCAGAAAGGCCTGAGACTTTCCAAACTTCCGCTGGGCAGATATGGTCGAAGGAGATTTTAGTCTTACATTAGATTCTCTAGGGACAAGCTAAGGATTTTAACGGCCCTTCTAACCAGACACTAAAGACTCAAGGAACATTTAAATATAATAGGAATCGTCTAGTGCGATATGTACAATGCTGTGACGAGGCAATAGCGCAATCAGAGAACATATTAGGAAGAGGTACAGTGTACTCTCTCTTAAACGGACACCTAAGGGACTGACGAATTTGTCCGCTTATGAGAGGTGTCCGCTTATAAAAAAATCATAGAAAGAACAGTTAATAATCTATCATATATCAATATTTAAACAATTTTATTTCCAAAACAAAAATTTGCAAATACAAATAAGACAAAAACGAAATTAAAAAGAACATAGTTTATAACATCAGATATCAACTGGATTTAATCAACATACCTTCTATTTGATAACTAGTGAGATAAAACCAAAAAATTAAATACCTTGTACCTTTGAGTAAGAATTTTCACGTATTGGAATGAAAAACTTAGCCACTGTCTACAACGACCTGCTAATTTTTTATTATATGTACATAAGGCTGTAAGTTTTTAATTTTTATGAATTTTAAAAACATTTGCTTTTTCTTTAATTTCTTTAGACATTGTGATTCAAGTTTATAATAAGATTCTTAAAATTTTTGCACATACAAACATATTTACAACATTAAACATAATAAACAGGATTTTTATCGTTTCGGGATTCCTTCTTTTAAATTCACGTATTATTGAATAAAAAACATAATGAATAACAGAAAGTGTAAATGAAAAAAAAAAATGTGTCGCCGTGCTGTAAGCTGTCCGGTTAGGGGAAATTAAAATAATTTTGTGATGGAGAAAAGTGTCCGCGTTCTGTTATGAGGGGGTTGTCTGTTTAAGAGGGAAAAGTTTTGAAAATCATAAAGAATTTTTTTGGGACTAAAAAATGTGTCCGTCTGTCAGAGGTGTCCGCTTAAGAGAGGTGTCCGTAAAGAGAGAGTACACTGTACTTTGTTGATTATCAAATATCAGAAGGGAAGCTGTCAAATCGACATTTTAATGTTTGTCAAAGCAACGAAACGGGGGGAGATACTATAGAAACCCTAGTCAGGTTGAGGGCTATACAATAGTTCTACAGGTCGAAGTACTTTTAGTACCTCATGCATGAATGAAGACTCCTTAGAATAACTACTGTATTACATTTAATTTTTGAAGTAGAGTTCACGTTTTACACATTCATTAATATGTCAGTTAGTAAAGTCGTTTATGATTCTCACAATACTTTTAAAGACCTTTAGAAATAAGTACCCTGAGAATTTTATTCTTAATTCACTATAAGAACTATCCAGATGCACAAACCATGTTGCATACAAAACAAGGTAGCAGCTCATTGTACACAATGATTAACGAACTGCTAACTAGAATACCGATATTGCTTAGAAGCTTGGCGACACAGAGATTATTCAAAACTTAATACTTACTTAATAATACTTAATAAAATACAAAAAAAAATAAATTAAAACCCTTTTAGAACTTCCTTAAATTTAGAAAAGAAAAACATGTTAGCATATCGTAAGTAGCAGTATATGGGCTCATTGTCAGGAGTTTGATTAATATTTGATGTTTAAACTCTATTCTAGCAAGCTGCTTATTTTCCGGTATGCTATACATACATACATACATAACTGGCCTTTACAACCCTGTGTCAGGATTACGGCCTAGCTTCTCGCAGCACACATGTTGTGTGTGTCAATTTTTATCCATGAGTACCGGGACCTACAGTTTAATGTCGACTCCGAACGACAGACTTGAGAAGCTTGTTCATGGCAATTAGTTACTCTCAGAGCTTTTGCCAGAAGACTGCTGAGAGGTAGTCGCCGAAAGAAATATATTTTTTCATATTTCTTTTTTTGAAGATGTCGGAGCCTGGAGTCGATCCCAGGGCTCATGTCTTAGTAAGCCAACACACTAACCACTAGACCACGGCGACTATAATAATATTCAATAATATATAATAATATACAATATTCACAAAACTACTTACAACCTAAACCTATAACTCCTTAATTTTGTTTTCAATATCCCTATTTTTTTACTTAAAATTAAAAAGATGAGGGTATTATCTAATGTTCACCAATTAAAACACCAATTTTAATGTTGTTCGAATATAATTCCACACTTTTAGTTGCATATTTTCCATTAACCGCTGCCCAGACAATTCACCATAGATTCTAAACGAGGTTTAAGTCTGGCAACTAAGTAGGCGAGCTCAAAGCCTGCACTCCATTGTATTCAAATAAATCTTTTGCCCGCTTCGATATGTGTTTCGGGTTCTTATTTTGCTGATACCCTCATCGAAGTGGCATTTCCCATTCCAGGTAGGGCTTTATAAAACCGTTAAGCATATTTGTTTAAAAAACAGCGTTCATTCGTTTTTCAATTCATGCACTTTCTTTATATCGTCAATGGTATTAAAGAACGCTGAAACTGACAAAAAAATCGAAAATACGTTTTTTGCATCATTTTTATCAAAAAAAAAAAAAAAATACGCGTCCCAGATTTCTACGATGAAAATAAATTCACTTACGCCGTCTGCGTTTTGAAAAATACCAGGCGTCTTTGTTCTACTTTCATACAGGTTTTTTGGCTCTGGTGAACATTTAAGGTTTTGTCAGTTACAGTGTTCTTTAATTCCATCGACGATATGTGAAACTCCCCACACTATAATATTTCCGTCTCCGTGTTTATTATGTTTTTATTATGTACTGGGAAGATATTCGGTTTTAGCAGGTCTTCGTACACAATGACTGAGTCCATAAGAATAAAAAAAATTAATTTTTTTCACATCAGATCGCAAAATATTTTGTCACTTGCTAGCAGGCGCTAAAGTAGTTTCGTACAGATTGTATTCCTTTTTTAAGGCAGTAGATGTCATGAACGGATCCTTTCTGACGTGGTGTAGAATTGTTTTCTTTACAGCTTCTATGATTTTTGGTCTACCTCATCTCTTTTCTTCTTTTTATTTAAATTTTATTACATTTTTGAATATTTTCTTAGAGCAACCAAGAATATCTCTATGTTTTCATTGACTTTTATTTTGCTTATAAATATTTTTTGTATTTTTGTTTCGTCAGAAACGCTTTAATTAGATCAAAGTTAACTGCAATGAATATTTTTGGGTGTGATCAATTTTTTTATTTAATTTTTGTTTCGTCATTGCAGTTAACTTTGATCTAATTAAAGCGTTTATGACGAAACAAAAATTAAATAAAAAAATTGATCACACTTTTCCTGGGGCTCGAACTTCGGGCCTCCAGCACATAAAAAAATATACATATTTTTTGTAATTTCCCTACGTAATTTCCCTTGAGTATAGAGTGTTTAGATCTATCTATTTTGGATTTTTGTTAGAAAAAATTATAGAAGTTACAATTCAATTGTAATTGAAAGAATATAAACTTCCATTTGTATGGTAAGAATTTTAAATTCAATGAAATTTTCAACCTTTGCAAAATATGATTTTGTAACGCCTCTATTTTAAGCTACACTACTTATCAGAGATAAAAGAGGAAAGACTAAAAATTTTAAAATATCGATTCGAAAATGTTAATAAAAATATATTTTCCTATTTTGTCTTGCCTCTATAATGGTGTCATAAAGAAAACAAATCAACAACAAGTCTAAAGTTACATTTTTGCATGCCAGAGTTCAGTTAAGCATAATGAGTACAGAAAAACACAAAAAAACCTGCTTAACTTTATTTTAAGGAACTGCCCTGTATATAAGTTTTTAATTACAATTCAAGCAGAAAATAGTGCTTACCAGTAAGTTATTTAATAAGGGAGAAATTGTAAACAATCACTTACTCGTGCGCATCAATAATGCATGAGTTTGATATGAAATGAACCGGTAAAAAGCAATAGATTTTGAAAGCAGTAAGCAAATAGCCTAAAAAATCAAAAAGAATACCTTATCCTGTAGCATATTTGGAAGTTTTAATGTATAAAAACAATATAATGCTTTCATTATTGCTTACAATTTTATTTGTTGCTTTCATATCTTATAAATTTTCTGCTGGGATAAGAATTAATTTGTAGATAAATAAACTCTTTGTATAAGAATATATTAATAATGTGAAATCTTCAAATTGTTAGCAATTTATTGATATAATTCGGTTTTTTTTTTTTTTTTTTTTTTTGGTTTAAGCAAATGTAAGATTTTTCCAAACTATTACACTAATATTACAGTTAATGGGAATATATGTATGTACTTCTTAAAATATTAATGAATTTCACAGAAAACAAAAGCAAATTTTTATTGTGCTTATCAAAATAGATATATGCGGGATACATTTATGCCATATTTTCATAAATTTGTTGTTTTCTTTTACTCATATTAATAACAACTGTTTTATTCCTGAATTAAAAAATACAGACTTATGACTAGGGCAACCAAAAATATGCATTAGCATTTTTTTCTGAATGTTGCTTACAAAACAAGCAAAATATTAATTCATTTTAGGAAAAACTACGACGTTTAATCCCTATTTGTTACGGCATATTTTTGCATATTTTGTCATTAATGCATACTTTTGCATTTTCCAATTTTTTTATTGGTTGGTATAGCATATTTTACAAATTTTTACATATTATTTTTCAAAATAATGACTGCCTACTAGAAAGCAAAAAACAAATTAAATACAAAGCATACAAATTTTACATTTAGGGGAATTAGCGTTTAAAAAAATTGCTTAATAATGAATTCTAAATTAAAAGTTACGTATTTTTCAATGTTTTACCTATTGGGGAAAAATTGCAATAATTACATGGTATAAAAAGTTAAATTAAAAGTTAGTTGTTAAATAAATAAAAATTTCGTACGAATATGCAGAAAATCAAGCAATCTGTGTCAAACAGACTAAATAATATATTAGCGAATACCGAGATTTTAAAACTAATAGGAATATTCTGTTTTATAGAGTTTGCAATAAGCCAGTCTCAGCAAAGAAAATATTTACCATAAAACAACACCTCGGAAGTCAAAAACATATTGAGCTCAACGCAAGAAATTATGCTAGGAAACGTTTGCTTTCAAATTTGCACTGTTGATGCCGATTCTGAGATAATGCATTTAAACGTTTTAATTTAGCCAAACTGATGGGAAAAATATAAGATACTTTTGGTCGCTACTTAGTGAAAAAAAAAGATATAAAAACACAAACTTTAGGTATGTTTTAAATTACAGTTCGTCTCTTATTTCTACATTATCAATTCAAAAAATGTATTTTTTGAGGTATGACATTCTTCTCGCAAATGAGCCATATGTAAATATAAACTAATTTTATTTTAACTGGTTGGTGGCTAATTGTTACTTTTCATGTTTTCAAATTTTTGAAAAAACTCTACATAATTTTACATAAAAATATGTATGTATTATGAGCTTTATAGAGCATATTTTTAACGCTTAAACGTGTTTTTTCAATGCATATTTTAGGCACTTAAAACTAATTTTATAGAGCATATTTTTGGTTGCCCTACTTATGACAATATGAAAAAATAGCACACCTTGTGATTACCACAATTATATACTCGTGCATACATACATACATACATAATTTGATTGTCATTATTTTTATTATTTTTTCTTTTTTCTTTTCTTTTTTTTTTTTTTATAAACCTTTTACAAGATATTTTTCTAGCAATCAAAAGTAGTTGTTTTTTTTCTTAATTTATTTTCTTTTTAATCAATAAAAATGAAATCCCATTAAACTGTAACATTATCATGGGCCATTATTACTTATTTTACTTAAAAATCTTCTCGTTTTTCAAAAGAACGTTTTAATATTAAACGAACGGAAGTATCGCTATTTAACAGGAACAACAAAAACTAAAGTTCCGCTGGCAATGGCTTCAAAAATAAGCAAGAACAAGAAAATGTATTAAAAAGAGAAAAATAAAAAAAGGAGAAGTAGAAGTAGAATAATTCAATATAAATCCCGGATTTAATAAGGGAAACAAAAAAAGTATATGAAAAGAACACCACAGAACATAAAAATAAAAAGTTTAACCTGCCGTTTATATTGGTCTTATTGGGGAAGCAAAAAAGTACTTTTCTCATATTCATATTATATATTACTCATATTCATCGATTAAGCGATCAAACAATTCGCTTTTCGCTCTTGTGCTTGCTTTGTTATTCCTTTACATTCGTATAATTTGCTCTTTTTTCTCTTCTTCTTTTCTTTTTCTTCTCATTCATTTTTTGTTCTACCTAGGCACATTTGAGTTAGTGTATTTGTAGTGCTCAAAACAAAAACAATATACAAAACTAAATGGGACAGTCGTTCTCACTGTTTTTGTTTTACTCATTGTAAAGAACAAAACAAAATAAGATTAAACGTTACGTTTTGTTTATATTCCTACTCTGGTTGGAAGCATTTTTTTTTTTTTGCAAATACTTGTTTTTCCGCTGAAAATAATAAGTTTCGACACAGACACTAAAAATTGTTTTGACATTGGTTTAACTTTGCTATCTTATACAATATAACTTACAGTCAAATTTTTATTTATTATTGCTTTGCCAACGATTACGAATAATCGATTTATTGTTAGACAAAATCGATTTCCAACTAAAATCTCAATCGATTTACCATTCCCTAATGCATACGTATTATCAGGGCAAAAAGTAATCGGTTCTTGTTCTGGTATTGTCGTATATTAAAAAATATATATAAGTTGTAATAACGAGAACCATTTAAAATGCCCTTTATTCCTCCCGTTAACGAAAGTTACCTTTAACTATCGGACACTTTATAGGCAAGTTGTAATAAAATTTTCCAGGTAAATAATTAGTCAAGATATAATGAAAAATGCATCCAAATTTTAAAAAGCTTCAAACAAGTTTTTAAAAAATTAAATTTTTATTAATAAATGTAAATGACCCAACTTGTTTACTTGTTCTCTTACCTAATAAGCGACCATTAAATAGCGAAAAAGCAATAAGATAAAGTTGGTAATGATGAAAATGATGATGACAGCACAAAGTATACTCGTACAGATATTTAAATGGATGACTGACTCTATACGGAAAAAAAAAATAATAAAAATTAAAATAAAAATAAAAAAGGCCCCAAGCCCCACAAGCCATAAATATAAAGTAAATAAAACTCCTTCCATTTACACATTCACAAACAAGAACTGGATAGACGGACAGACAGACAGACAGCCCAAATATTTACTAAATAAGCGATGTGGAAAGTAAGGACAGCAAGAGTACTTAAAAGGCAAGTAATGAAATGCTTGAAAATAAAAGAGCCCAGAAATGTGAAACCCCATTATCATGTGTATATACTCGTAAGTAATGAATTGTATGAGATTTAAGCCTCCTCATTCATGGTTGGCTGAGACGAAAACATGAATGGAAATGTGAAAATGTAGATGTATGTATGGTTAAGAGCAAAACAACAAAACCAACGCACACATCTATATGTATGTACATACATCTGTATGTAGTATATATGTACAACCAACAACTACCTCAAGGATGCGTGTAGCTCTTTTATTCATATTGTTGCTGTTGTTATTGTTTGCTATATATGTACAATAATAAGTAAAAAGTATAACAACAAATTCAAGTACCCACTCACCCAGTTTTTAAGAGTATGCGCTCTCCTGATAAAGTGTTAAAGAGAGAAAAGCCTATATTTTATATTTGATTTTTGAATACGCCGTCTCTTTCTCTTTTGCTCTACTGTTATAAAACATTTTGAAAAGGATATTTGTGCTTAAAAGCAATTGGTGTTGATGATGTTTACAAAAAGAGTTCTCAACAATGTTATTGTTTTTGTTGTTGCATTAACTGAAAGAAAGGACCACGATAAAGAAAGAGAAAGAGAGTTAAAATGTTGTCTGCTACAAATAAAAAGGACATGAGAGCCCACTTATAAAACATAAAAATTCAACTCTATTTGCTTTTTGTTTTTGGTTTTGTACACTTCTTTTTCTTTATGACATGATGTCTGTTTGAATGAGTTTTTCAAATGGTTCCTATTGTAGTTGCTGTTGTTGTTGCTTTTTCACATTATTATTGTAACAGTGGGCTGGAGGTGAAGAAAGTGGATTTTTTTTCTGGGTTTTTACGTGTAAGTGATGTTGGTAATTATGGTGGTTGTTTGGAATTTTCTACAATTTTAACATGATTTTTAAACCAACAGCAACAACAACCACTTCTGGAAAAATGAAAATGTTTGGCTGGAATTATGTTGAATTCTTGTTGAACAACTCAGTTGTTGATGACACTTCAAATTGTTTGCACCTTGAAAAACGCGTGTTTTCATACAAAATAGAAAATCCCGGAAAACTCCAAAAAATTAATATTACCCTAAAAAGGGGAATTTGCAATGCAAAATTTCTAAAACTAAAACACAAACAAGTGCGAATGAGAAAAAAAAGAAAAACCCTAAAAATAAAATAAGAAGTTGAAAAATTTTCTAAAATTTCAAAACAAAAAATTTTCTAATAATAAAATTTTTAAATAAGAAAATTTTTAAGAGTTAGACTCCTTTTAGAAAAAAACAATAAAAGAAAAGTGTTTAAAACCGGCTTCAAAGTGGCTGAAAAAAGGAAACGCTCACCTTCACCGGCCCGCTCGCCGTGTCGACGAAAATCCAGCGAAACTTCTAGCGCACCTTCGCCCCAATCACCGCACAAGGATTCAGATATATCAGTGTGTTCACCTCCCACACCACCACTACCAACACAGGGCCCCTTACGATCGCGAACTCCTTGTTCACAAACACCGACACCACCACCTCCCCCAAGAACATCTACTCCCACACCCGCCAAGGATCTCAAACGTGAAGAAATACCAGCTAAAACTACAGCTTCTACAACAGTACCCTCGAATACTCCTTCCGCTGGTGTACAGGATCATTTAAGAATACCCACGGGTGCCACGGGATTTAGTGGTTTCCCATCTCTGCATAATATGAGCAGTTTAATGGTACCTTCGGCTGCTGCAGCAGCTGTAGCGGCGGCACCATTTCTGTCCTGGTCACCAATGTTATTGCCACACTGGGGCCATGCGCTACTGCCAGCAGCATTTTATCCGGCGGCTTTGCGTAATGCTCTACCAGGGTAAGGATTAAACAATAGTTATGGCATAAAGTAGATTTCCAATTGAAACATTAAATTGAATCTTAAATGAAATGGCTGCTTAAGTACTTCTCGCATTAAGGAATAGGGTTTAAAGTGCAGAAAAGTTCGCTTTAAAATGTTAAATTTTTTTTTAATATTCCATTCTTTCTAGTAGTTACTGTTTGTTTCTTTCAATTGCACAACATTTTAATGCCAAATAAAATTAAATGTTATGTCATAATAGCTTTATACTACAAGCCTGTTCACAGTTGTGTTTTGAAAAGCATTTAAGCAAAATGTTCCAATACTCGTTACTAAACATAACCGTTCATATTATATTTGTGATGTTTTAGGGTATTGGTGCTTGAACAAAATTGTAAACAATTTTGAGAAAATTAAAAATACGTATACGAAAAATGGGGAGAATACAATTATTGAAATATCAGTATTGATGAATTTTTTAAGGGCCAGTAAAAGGTGAACAAGAAAAATATAAATAATTAAAGTATCCAATTCTAATTTTTTCATAATGTTCCTCCAATTTACACTACGATATTGTGTTTAATAACAGCTTTATCAATTACATACTAAGCACACCCAAATTTAAATACATCATTGCTATTTACCTATTTAACGAACTATTTAAAATAAAACATCCCATTTGAGATGTTTAACAAAACATGCCATGTTGTTAATGTTTCTCCTGAAATGGGCGAGACGGCTCACCTATTTTTTGTCAAATAAACTTGTTGTCGATTATTTCATGTATAAATCCTCAAACTATATTAATTTTTTTATTACTTTAACCGAATTACTTACTTTTTATTGACTTGCTACAGCACTTTCGATCACACCCATATTTGATATGCATATCTATAAACTTTCCCCACAAAACAGTCCATACTCATGCCACATTTTTTAAAGCTGGGGTTTACACCCAGAGCTCTTGTCCAGTAAACCAACACACTAAACACTGGACTACGGCGACAACCCATATTTAATATGCTTACCCGTAAACTTTTCCCATAAAAAAGTGCACACTCATACCACATTTTATAGTGATGGATCAAACGGTTTAGAACAAACAGGCATAAATGGTCATACATATGTAGATTAATACTACTAAAATCTATTTAGAAACTATTATTACCAAAACTAAGAAAACTTATGAAAATTTTTTAGCTTAAAAACTTCGGAAATATAAAATTTACAAATACAGGAATACCTCGCATAATACGGTTAATCGGGCTAATCGAGTTATTCGAGCTCTATGAGCCTATTTACAGACCCCGTTCCCCTATATAATTATATATCCAACAGTCAACTTAATGGTTAAACAGAACTGTGATATGACGTTTTTTTTCCATACCAATTGACACATAAAAACGCTGAAGTATGCAGTCGTGAAATAGAATCTATTTTTTTGACAGCGATTTTTCTTATGCTCTCATTTTTAAAAAGAAATTCTCTCAGCGATGTTACCACACTTTTATTAAATTTCATACATTTTGTAAACAAATCCATTTATTTTTTGTTGTTGGCGCAAAAGAAAATCTAAAAATCATTTGCAAGTTTAAATAAATTAATAAATTTTGAGATTTGTTAAAAAAAATGAGTGAATAAATAATTGAAAAAGTGCGTAAAGATGATTAAATTATAAAATATACATTCAATTCTTCGCAAAAATTCTCCTAAACTTAATGTTTTGTAGCATATCATACAAGAAATGTAAAAGCAATAGATGACAGTTTGTGAAGTTGTGGTCGTATTCTTAAAAACATTTTGGACTATGGGCACAAGCTCGCCAAAGTAACCGGTACGGAATTGTTGTTGTTTTTTATTTTTCTTGAATTAACTGCTTAAACTACAAATCACATATTAAACTTATTGGACACATTGGGAGGGCGTACCGTTTATGTTTTCATAATAAAGTGAGAATATTTTTTTAACAAAGAAAAAAATTTTTTTAATTTTTTTAAAGTTCGAATTCGAGCTCCAAGTAGAGTGATCATTTTTTAAATTAATTTTGTTTCGTTTGAAACGATCAGAGATAAAAAAATAATTTTTTTTATTTGCTTTGAAAATTTAATTTTTTTTAGAACAATTTTTTCAAAGCACAATTTTGTTTTAATACCATGTTCACCCGAATAGCAAATATCGAGGTTCGCTCTTTCATTCGCGGTTGACGTTCGAATCTTGTTTGAAACAAGTAGATTCGCCATACAAAATTGTGAGAGCGAACCATCGTGTTTCATTTGGAATTTTGTTACGAAACTCAAAGAATTTGGTGTCATCTCTAATTTTGATAACACTTTATCGCTAATTTATTTGAACTAACTAAGTAACAAAACAAAAAAAAAGCAAAATAAAAATTTGTTAAAAATAAATATTTTTTTAGAAATAAAGAACTAGGAAATTTATTTACGTAAATCTAAATAAATAAAAATCAATGTTGTTCGTTGGTCATCACATCAGTTAAGAGGCTAGGCCGATTTTGGCGATTTTTTCTGTCTAATGATAGCCGTGATCCAACTTAGGTTTTTACGGAAAGAAAATTTTGCCCCACCCACTTTTTTGATTTACCTAAAATCAGAAAAAGGTTACATCGATTTGACTAATTCCACTTTCAAATGTTTGTAATAATCCATTTTAAGTTTTCATTGAGAGAAAAATTTGCCACGCCTAGTTTTATGCTCACTTTTTTCTATTTATCTGTAAATACTGATTTTTGTATATCTTTAGAACGGTTAAAGCTAAAGTTTCGGATTGGGTCTGAATGACTTCATGGGCAAGGCAAATCATCAGTCATAAAGTGGGCTAAAATGGACAATTTCGACGTCATTAAAAATTATCAGAAGAAAAAAGGGCGGACAAGTGGACGTAGTAGCTTCCAGATAAACTAACTATTAAGTTCAGTATATCCTGAAATCAGTAAAAGTTAAAGTTTTTGAATTTGGTCTAAATTAGTCTGTAGTCACTAAACATCATCAGTCGAAAAATGTGGACAAATGATAGTGGTAGGTGTAGCGAAGCACGCCGGTTTTAAGTTAGCATGTAATATAAAAATCAGAAAAGCAATAAACAAAATCATACAAAACCAAAATACCGTCCTAAATATGGAAGTATGCATGTATGTGTGTGGTATATACATGATACATTGTGGTATACATGAAACAGAAATGGCAAAATGAAACACTAAATTGTCGTCTGAACGGTGAGTTCCGCAATCGTGGTTCAGAGAGCGAACCAAGTGTTTCATATCCTGGTGTGAACATAGCATAATATTTTAAACCCTACTACAAAGACACAGTACTGATCGAGGCAGTACTATGCCAGGTATTCCTTTAATACACACTATATACAGTATCGGACTAAACTAGAGCACGGAATTCCCCCAAATAAAACTTTGCTTCATACTTAGCTTTTAAATATAAAGAAACTCCTCCCGCGAATGGAAGCGTGATGTTTAGAAAAACATCCCCAGATCATTACATTGTTTTACTGTACCTCTCGTGCTGGCTTTATTTCACCAGAACCTTTTAGATTTTTTTTTGGATGCATCAGAGAATATACTTAAAAGTACGCTTTTCTAATTTTTTTTATTTCTGAAAAATAAAGTTGTTTGCGCTTATATACAATTTTATGCCACCTTTCCAGTTTGTACTTGAAGGCACTTTAAAGGCAATTGCGAAACTAAGGACCCTCCTGACACAAAATTATCCTTTTTTAAGAAACGAATTATGACTTGGTCTTTACAGGAAAACCTGTTTTTATGCGGATTTTGGTGCTATTTTTTTATGCGACTTGTTTTATGCAGTTTTTTTTTTTGGCGATGTTTATTTTTACAATAGTTTCTGGTCGCTATATGATAGTTAGTACAACCCTGTGTCAGGATTACGGCCTAGCTTCTTTCAGCACCCATGTTGTCTGTGGTAATTTTTATCCATAAATACCGGGACCTACAGCTTAATGTGGACTCCGAACGACAGATTTGAGTAGATTGTTCATGGCAATCAATTACTCATAGAGATTTAGCCCGAAGTCTGCTAAAAGGTAATCACCGAAAGAAATATTTTTTCATATTGCTTTGCTTCAAGATGTCAGAGCTAGGGCTTGAACCGGAGTCCTTGTCTTGGTAAGCCAGCACACTAACCACTAGACAACGGCGACTAAAGGAATATACAGAATTACGTAATATTTCGGCATATAGCTGTTAGTGTGTTGGCTTACTAAGACAAGAGCTTACGGTTCAAACCCCAGCTCTGACATCTTGAAAAAAGAAATACGAAAAAAATATTTCTTTCGGCGACTACCTCTTACCCAGCAGAAAATTTTTCAAATTTGAAAGCAATAAATAAAATTGTAAGCAATAATGAAAGCATTATATTGTTTATTCATACCTTAAGATGTTACAGGATAAGGTATTATTTTTGATTTTGTATAATATTTGCTTACTGGTTGCAATAAATTTGCATTTTAGCGGCTTATTTCATATAAAAATCATGCCTTAGTGATGCGCATGAGTTATTGATTGTTTACAATTTCTACCTTACAAAATAGCTTATTCGTAAGCACTAATTTCTGCTGGGTAGCAGTCTTCTAAAATCGGACGTTCGAAGTCGACTCATAGCTGAAAAAATTAACACAAACAACATGAATGCTGCGAGAAGCTAGGCTGTAACCCTGAAAAAGGGTTGTAATGGCCAATTATGAATGTATGTATGTTGTGGACAAAAATATGGGTTACTTTTCTTTATATCGATAATTGATATGTTTTTCGTCCAAATATGTAATGGTTTGTTCATACGAAAATATGTACCACTTGGTTTAAGCTCTACTGTTCGCACTAGAGTTTATTTTAATATGTTGTCAAATTAGAGGTGATAGCAGTTCTTTGATCTTCCCAACAAGATTAAAAATAAAAAACGATAATTTGCTCCCAATATTTGTATGGCAAATCTACCTTTTTCAAACAAGATTATGCCGCGAACCGAACGTCGCAAAAACTGATTACCTACTAACAACATGTTAAGCGAGTTGGCCTCTTTTAGTGATGAAAGCCATTGTGAAGAATAATGATTAAATTGATTTTTGTGTGTAAAACAATTAGATATGTAAATAAACTGTTTAATTTCATGAAATAAAAATGTTTTGGATTATTTCCGGCGTGGAACTTTTTTCATGCGGTCCCTATATACTTTTTATTTATGTTACGAAAACTTTTTTATAGCGCTTAATTATGTTTTGTGTAATTGTTTTATGCGATTTATTTTATGCAGTCCCTATCTACCGTGGTCCTCTTTGACACATTTCTGAAGTGCATAATAAAATAAATGACATTCAAATAATAATAGAAAAGATTATTTCATGCTGGTTTATCCAACGAAATATATAATTCAATGCAATGCTGATCTTGGTGTCCAGAAACAAGAGATATAAAAAAAATGTGTTTGGCATTAGTGGAGTAAAAAATAACATGAACAAATCTGCCTCTTGGCTGCAAATTCAACGAATGATATTCTTGAAAAATTTATGTTTTCACGTGTTCTATAAAACTTCTTTAGATGAATCTAAATTTCGCGTGTTGTGGATCTTTCAAAGAGGAATACCAAATAATACTTATTTAAGATAGTTTTGGGTTATATAGTCAATTTAAATTAAAAAAAAATTGCCTAATTCACAAGCTTCTGTATCATTGCACCTCTACTGTATTGAAAACAGTTTTTGCTTATGAACGTCAAGTGTATCATTTGCCGAATTCACAAGACCCTTGTATCGTTGTTTCGTTGTTTTAGACTGCAACAGTGTATGCTTGCTGTTAGTAATTTTAATTAAAAAATTCCATACACACATACAATTGTTTTTCATGTCTTTTTCAAAAGTTGTATTGGTTTCTATTCTATTAATGTAGAGTGAATGCCTATTATTGAAAAGAAGAATAAAAATACAAAAAAATGTATTTATTGTCAGCAGTAAATTTATTTAAAAGAAAAAATAACGAAGTATAGAAATGAAATTTATGTTGATAGTGTTATAAAAATATAAATAAAAGGTACATTTATTTATTTGTGAATAGTGCTTTTCTTCTTCTTATGTGATTTTTGACGTTTTCGATACAACGTACATGAATACAATGATACACTAGGTGTTCACAAGCAAGTCAACAAAAACTGTTTTCAATAACGCATACACCTAACAGAAGCTTGTCAATTCGGCAATTGTATTCATGTATGTATCTTGTATTGAAAACGTCAAATAAAAAGAAGAAAAGCACTATTCACACATGAGAAAATATATCTTTAAATTATATTTTTATCACTTTGTCAACAATAATTTCACTTCTATATTTACGTAGTTCATTATCTTTTTCTGTTAAATAAATTTGCTGTTGACAATACAAAAATATATATTTTTTTCATTTGTATTCTTATTTTTAATAATATTTAGACATTCACAATACATTAATAGCAGAGATACCAATCAACTTTTTAAAATCACATGAATAACAGTGGCACAGGTGTATCCAATTTTTTAATAAAAATTACCAACAACTAACATATACTATTGTAGTCTAAAACAACGAAACAACGATAGAAGGGACTTGTGAATTCGGCAAATGATACACTTGACGTTCATAAGCAAAAACTGTTTTCAATACAGTAGAGGTGCAACGATACAGAAGCTTGTGAATTAGGCAATTTTTTTTTTAAATTTAAATTGACTATATAACCCAAAACTATCTATTCATATTATTTGTTTAAAAACATTGTTTAAAAAAATTTTATATAAAACAAAAAATATTTCCATAAAATAGTGGTTATCATTTTTTTCATCAAATATTTACCTAATGTGACCATAGCTTTAGACCATTTTCATAGTTATGGGCATAAGGTAAAGCAGTCAGTTGAAGAAGACCAGAGGGAATCGTAATGTGCACTAACAGACTAGCACATTTCCCACTATTCAACTGAAGCACACTTTTTAGTAATTTATTTTGTTTTTAAATATATTTGCTCTTTTTCTTTTATAAGGTTATTTCACTCTGCTAGAATAACAATAAATCACGTAATTTCCCATACCCCTGCTTTAAGAACACATGTACAAGTAGTTTTTCAAGAATTTCTTTCAAGGATTTACCCAAATATTCTGCCTTGAATTAGGCGCGTTGCAGGATAATCAAATTTATTTTTCTGTTCAATAAAAAACTAATCTTTTTTCTATAGTGAGCGATATAATGCAAGTAATTTTAGGAAAAATTTCTCTTGATTATTGACAAAAAGAAAATTCCCATAGGTGTTAAGGGAAAACCATAAGAAAATTTCAAATAGTTTTAAACATATGTTGAACAGACGTTCTTATAACGTAACAGGCGACACAAATTCTGCAGTGCAACAGACGGGAGAATCCCATCGTACACGTTAAAAGGAATTCCCTGTTAAACACAATATTAGAATAGAAGAAGATGAGTTAGAATGAGGTGAGAGGTTTTGTAAAGCTGGTTTTTAAAAAGGCGTGTGATTTTTGTTTAAATTGCGAAAAAAAAATGTATTTTAAGAAAATGTTGTAAATGGAAAAACCTTGAAACACTAAAGAAAGCATGTGTTTTGTATTAACAACGCATTTGCGGTTTTTGCCAAAAGTTGATATCTTAAGACAAACAAACTAACAGGTAGTACTTTACATATTATATGCTAAACGAAGTGTGTTTCTATTATTTACCATATACATTTTAATCTTTAGCAGGCTGTTTTTATTTAATTGTTGCTGGTATTAAATTAAATAAGAAAAACGTAAATTTTGCTTTCAAAGATTACTCCTGTTTAATAAAATTGTTTAACTTTGGGGTTTTAATTTACAATACATTTTACATACAAAAGAATATAGAAAAGGTTTCAAGCAAAATTCAAATCCAGTTCATAAGTCATTAAACAATTAACATAAGAATTCTATAATACTTTTGTGGTACTAAATCACAGTATCTTTCATTTCGTTACAGCCTATTCGATGCTAAAGTACCATCTTCGCAAAGATCTTCTGGTTTTCATATATCAGACATATTAAATTTAGAAAATTCGGAATTAAAACACAATGTTGTACATCCTGCTGGCCATAGTACTACAGATATGCCCCCCCACACAACCAACAATAATAATACTGATCCTTTAGCAGCCACGACTTCATTAAATGGTGATCCTACAACGCATTTACACTCTACACAACATCAAGCTAATCATCAAACAGCGTTACTGGATCATAACAGTAGTAGTGGTGGTGGCGGCACAAACCATACGACAGTAGCTTCAGCAGCGGCTAATGCTTCACCTCAAGCTCAGGCTCAGGCTGCGGCTCAATTTATAGCCAGTCATAACGCAGCGGCAGCTGTAGCAGCGGCTGGTCAATATTTACCAAAAAACTTTGCCAATGGTTTTAACGATGACATGTCATCTTATCATATAGCCCATACGATGTTAACGCATACTGGTCGTTCACCCTGGATAAAGGAAAACGATGTATATGGTAAGTTTGAAAAAAAAGCAAAAGAAAATAACTTTCTTTATTTAAAGTCGAAAATCGTTCGTATATTCTTTTATTATTTGCATGAATTTTTAAAGCCTTTTAAATAGAGAATTTTCAAATTTAATTTTCGATTACTGATTCGAAAATACATATATGTAAAAGTCTGAACAAACAACAATAAATAGTCAGCTTTAAAATAGCGTTTTTGTCGAATTGGATGTAAAAATTTCCCAAAATCGTTAAAAAAAAGTTATCATAATAGTGAAAGGCAAAAGTAGCCTGCAAACGGCCATGGACACCAACAATATTACCAATTTTATTTTATTATTTATAAATTTTATAATTTTAAAATGCTTCTAAAAAATTTTGCCTACAAAAAATAAAATCCAATGGTTAACTGGGCAGCTAATTACAATACATAGGCCGCCATCCACCATAATATATATTTTATTTAATTTTTAATAAAAGATACAATTAAGAAAAAAATACAATTAGGATAAAATTAGTGTTGATGTTGTTACGAATTGTCCTCTGTAATTCGTTTTATACTCAAGAATTCTATATTGTAAACTAAAAATACCGATATTTTTCGATTTAAAGCTTTATTTACTCTCAATAACGTTTAATATACAACTGACTCAAAGCATTAATGTGTAGCCCTATTTATAGTTCTACAGTTTTATTCCAGTAATTTCTATGGTTTCTATGTATGTATTCGTTTTTACATAATTCTACAATAACAATTTCATTTAAAATTTTTACTCGAATGTTCCTCGTAAATTGGTTATTGTAATAATTAATGTATATAAATTAAAAAATATATATAATTTTTTTATTTTTTAAATGTGCATTAAAATTTCTTAGAAATTCAGCGAAATCAAGTCAAAATGGCATACCTACTTAACGGTAAACATACATATATGAATACCCCTTTCCCTCTTTATTAATTTGTTTACTGTTTTTGTAAAGTGATTAATGATTATGCCATAGCAACAACTACTGTTTAAATACCATTTTACCGTATTATCCTTTTAATAACTTAATAATAATACGAGTAATAATAAAAAACAAAATTCTTATTACGAAAAAAAAACTCTAAAACACCGGGGAGCTTTAAGAACAGCTGTAAAATTTCCCATGAACTCTTCGAAAGAAGACCACATATTTCTCTTTTTGTTTAACCGAAAAGGAGGAAGTGCGTGCTAATTTTTATTTTTCTTCTTCAAATATGAGAAACTTGTAAAATTACTATAAAAAAAGGAAATCGGTTAAAAGAATATGTTCATATATAAACAAAATAATCCTCAAGTGTGAAGCACCCAAAAAAATTAAATAAAAAAAAACTATTAGTCAGGATTAAAATTAAAATAAAATTGCCTTTTAGAAAAGAACTAAAAAAACAAATTATTGTCAAGGGGTGGCTATTACATACACTCATCCAAATTACAAATATTATTCAAAAGAAAAAAAAAGAAGTTCAAAAAAAACATCTGCCTTTTGTATTTTCGCTATATTATAACCAAGTTAATAAATCGATAGTCAAAAAGAACAAAAACAAAAACAAAAACCCCAAACCAAATAACTTTTTAACTTACAATTAATGACAAGCAAGATTTTTAAAATATTTAGAGAACAATTTAGAGAAACAGAAAAAAAAAACAAATAGACACGAAAAATTTGTCTACAATTTGGTGTGTAATTTACGACTAAATAGGATCTTTATATTCACGAGTAGTACTCTTCATTCAATACACAATACACACCCTAATGAGACATCACTTTCATGTTTATTTTCATAGATAGGACAGGATACAGGATATAAAACTGTACGTACTCAGAGGTGGTAAAATTTTGCTTTTTTTTTTGTTGCAAACAAAATCATATTAAATTAAATGCTTCATAATAAAAAAGAATCAGGGTGGTTTTCTTTCTTTCTTTATATAGTATGCACATATATTCGTTTTTATTGTATTTGCTAAATCCTTACTATCAATCTTCAAAGGATTTATGCCAGTGTCGTGTTATAATCAAATGTCAATTAATCCTGATTTTTTTCTATTGTTTTCTATGTCGCTGTTGTTGTTATCAATTTTGAAAACCAAATTTACAAAACCTCTTTTACCTGATTGTAGTAAAAATGCTCACATCACTCACACATTCTTAATAAATAGAGCTGAGCTGTTAAAATTCATTCATGAATTTCAGTTCAATTCAATAGCTCAGCAGGAGAGCCGGAAAAACTAATAAAACTAAACAAATACATACTTCCTAAAATATTTATTTGTATCTACAAAAAAAAGAGAAACTAACACGATCATATTAATATGATCAGTATGACCTTCGTTTTTTTAAAAGGGTGTTTTTTTTTTTTTGTTTTGTTGTCTGAGGAAAATGTTAAACAAAAACCTCAAATAGAGGTGTGTTTTAATAGGCCATCCTTCCGGTTTGTAAATGCTCAATTTATTAACGCCCCTAAATAATAGCCCGGGAAAAAAGGCTTTCAGCAATTGTATAATATTTAATAATTCAAGGAGAATAAAGCTTTATGAAAAAAACACCGTTTAAAGATTTTAACAGCTTTTAAAGTTATAACATAAATACAAATTGAAAATATTTATATTGTATTTATGGAGCGCTTTCCTACAGCTTTACTAAACAAAAATCTGTCGAAAAGTTTATTGTTTTAATTGTAAAGATCGACCTGAATTGTAAAATTAATATTTTAAATCTTTTAATATATTAACTTGTGAACTAAAAAACTTTGGCCATTTATTACAACTTGCCTATGTTGGATGAAAATAGTGTAGAATAAAGTGATGACCTTTAAATGGTTAAAAAAAAGTTTATCGTTTTTAAAATATACTCTACCAGAGCAAGAATCAATTTCTTTCGGTACTTCGGTATTATTAGTTTTAAATTAAAGTTCTGAAAATGTTGCTCAATACAGTATAGTAACAATGTTATGCCTGATTTCTGATTTTAGACCTACATAAATACTACACACCACACCTGTTGTTCGAAAATGTTTATTTATTTTTCATAGTTGTCCTAAGAAAAATTTTAATTAAGAAAATATTATTTTTATAACTTTTTCACTTTTATTTTATTTCTGCTTTAAAATTACAATTTTAAATTAAAATTATATCAATTATCTAATTTTACGTATAGAGAACCCATGTAAATTACACAGAAAACTTTAAAATACTCGTATTGTCCTTTTATGTGAAATCAAAATTAAATTTAATATGAGCACGAGTTTGGTATTGGTATTGCATTTTTCTTGTAAAATAATTAAGTATTTTGTACTTAATGAATATGTTATTCAATAAAAATTTTTGGTTTAAATTAAAATTTAAATTAATGGACAGAAATCTAATTACTGAGTGAAAGTGGTTACACAATAGAGTAATGGCACTCAAACTTAACAAATCTTAGACACAGTACATAATTATTTGTCAGATCCAAAATATTATGGAACCACAAAAAGATCTGGCAGAAAACCCCAGTCACAAATAATTTAAGCTGTACTCGAATAAATAGTTTTTTTGTAATCCGCAGGAAAAAATTAAAACAATTCGTTATGTAGAATAACAAGGAGCAGAAATGAATTTTATTTTATTCAAACAAAAGTTTTAAAGACAGTAAAGAAAATTTTTCTTTTTAAACAATAAGTAATATATCCTAGATAGTTTGATCAAATTGTTTTTAAAGATAAAATAAAACAATACAGTAGAAAACCAAACAGTAAACATTCAACAAGTTTAAATGGCCCAGATGGCCAACCAACCCAACCAAACCAAAATATTTTATTTTGTCTGCCGTGTGTACATGTGGACTTTTTCTTCGTTTTGGTTACCTCTTCCCTTAAAGTCCAAACAGAAGGTAACTATTTGTGTTTCAATAATTTGTAAACAAAATAGCAACGTAATAATTTTTTTAATGATTTTGAATCATGGCCACAGTCAAACCACTATATCAAAGTTTGCAGTCACTGAGTCCGGCCGAAGACAGATAAAATGTGAAATCTTTCTGTATAAAAACAATTTTTGAGCCAAGGCTTAAGAATTAGGCCCTTAGTTCATTTTCAAGTAATAATTTATTTATTTATTTATTTATTCATTCAAGTAATACAAGCCTTCAAGGCCAAAATTACATATTACTTAGCAATAACACCTAAGTATAAAAAGGTATTTAAAGAAACAAATTCCATAAATAATAAAAAAATTATAATTATATTGTACATATATACATATAGTATAAAATATATACGCCCGCACGCAAAAAAAGTTATGTACTTACGTAGACTATGGTTCAAAATCTGTATTGCAAACTTCATCCCCCTTGCATACGGTCGAAAGATTTTATAGGTTCCCAACCATAATGCTAAATTATTAAAAAAAGAGAAGATAATTAATATTTAGAAATTGAAAGAAAGACGAGCAGTAAACGGTCCAAATCAATAATGATGTAGTAATAGTAATGTGCAAACTATGTAACGCAGTTTAATTTAATTCAATTTAATTTAATTCAATTACTTAATTTTCCTTTTGTGGATTTATTTTATGCCGCCTCAAATAATATTTTAATATCTATTTGTAGCAGCATTAAAACTTAAAAATAATCTCCCCCCTAGTCCAACAAAACCAATATGAATAAAAGCACCACAAAAGTGTGAAATTGCGTCCTTCTTTTAATCGAATGAAAAGAAAACTTGATGTAAATTGTTTATGTAACCTTTGTGGTTCCAGAATTTCTTAAAGATCTCATGTATATTTGCAATTTAAATAAATATCTTTCTAAATTTATTTATTTTTTTTTTTTTTTTTTTTTGTACTTTGTTAGGTGTCCAACAACCTGCTAGTCCTGATAGTACCTCACCTGTAAACTCTGAAGTTTCCTATACTTATATCGGTTCTAATTGCCAAACCTCACCAGCTTTATCGGCAGACTATAAAGCCTATAGCCGATCGGTGGATAGCGACGCTTTATCTGTGGGCGGTGGTGATAACAGTAACTTGCATCATTTAAATGGACAACAAAATAGTAACAGTCATCTACTCAAACCAAATACAGACAGTAATAATAGTGCTGGAGGCAATTCATCGAATCCTCATGACGACAGTCTCATAGAGGACGGCATTGAAGAAGAGATTGATGATGAGAACGATCAAGATGGCAGTAACACCGGGACAGGATCAGATGGTATGCCAAATAAAAAAAGAAAACGTAGAGTTTTATTTACAAAGGCACAAACGTATGAATTGGAAAGAAGGTTTAGGCAACAACGCTATTTATCGGCACCCGAAAGAGAACATTTGGCAAGTTTGATACGTTTGACACCGACACAGGTGAAAATCTGGTTTCAAAATCATCGCTACAAAACGAAACGGGCACAGAATGAGAAGGGTGTATATGAACAACATCCTGCTTTACATGGCCATCACCATCATCCTTCGGCATTGCCTTCACCAAGGCGAGTGGCTGTTCCAGTGCTGGTGCGTAATGGTAAACCCTGCCTAAGTGATGGCACAAAATTGCCACAAGATTGTGTAACAGCCTCTATGCAAAATGCTGCTGCTGCCCATCATCTGGTATTGGCTAATGGGGCAGCATATCAGCATGCGGCAGCTGCTGCTGCAGCTGGTATGCATGCTGCACACGCCCATCAACGAGCCTGGTGGCACTAAAAATTAAAGCAACTGTTTTTTTTTTAAATCTAGAAAATTTTTAGTTAAAATTAAGAAAATAAAACGGAGTATAAGGAATAAAAGAAAATAGCTGCTGTATGGCCGTTAAGTAGAGGAAATAAAGAGTAGTTAGATAGTTAGATAAAATAGGGCCTCTTTCATTTGTAAAACAAAGAAAACTTCAATAAAATTACAAAAAAAAAAACTCTTTAAGGAAAAAGAATAGATTTCAAAAATCTTAAATTTTTCTTTAAAGAAATATTAACTGAAATTAAGCAATAATTTGTAAAGAAAGATCCAGATAGAAGCGACTCGAATAAAATCTACAATTTGGACAATAAAACTCTATAAAAAAAAGTGTAATTCCCTCTAAAAATATTGTTTAAAAGAGTTGGTGAAAGTTTTTCCAAAACTTTGAATCCATTTTATTTAAAACAAATAATTGTATATATTTATTAGACACATTCTCTAAAAAAAATTAATTAACTCAAAGGTTTTCTTTAAAAAATCTTTTTCTTGTAAATATTAAAAAAAAAAACACAAAAAACTTTAAATAAATAAATTTTCTAAAATTCTGTACATTTTTTAATTTCTTGAATTTATTAAATATAATGCAAAATGATTTTTAAAACATTTTAAATATGTTTTTTTAAACATTATATTTGAATTTATAGTTTTAATTATTATTAATTAAAAGACAAAAAATCTTATTGTATAATATTACGAGTAATGTATTATAAAAAAATTAAACCAAAAGAAATGTTAAATTAGTGCATAAATATATATAAAAACATATTTAAAAAAAAAAAGTCGAAATGTATTTTATTCACTACATGCAAGTTCTTAAACAAAGGCAGTAGAATTAGTCAAACGTTGCCGTAACGTAACGTGTCAGCTGTACGTTTTTGGTATATATCAAAATCAATACAAATGATTACCGATTTTTATGGTTTGCTTCTATATTACAAGTGACTCGAAAATTTCATTTGGGTTTTTCTACAACTCACTTGATTTCAAAAGAATACAGAAGTATAAATATATGATATTATATTTACGATTAAGATCTTAAAAGAAATAAAAGCAGCCAATACTCATAGAATGCGAGGCGACCTTGTAGCACAGACGAAAAACATGTCCACACGTGAAAACCGTGAAATACAAGAGTGACGTTGTTTTCAATAAGAAAAACTACTGGACTTAATTTTTTTTATTTAATTATTTTCAAATAATTTTATATGTAAACACTAAACAGCTGTTCGAATTAAAGTTGGTGTTCAATAACTACAACATACATACATACATAACTGGCCTGTACAACCCTGTGTCAGGATTACGGCCTAGCTTCTCGCAGCACTCATGTTGTGTGTGTCAATTTTTATCCATGAGTACCGAGACCTACAGCTTAATGTCGACTCCGAACGACAGACTTGAGAAGCTTGTTCATGGCAATTAATTAATCTCAGAGCTTTTGCCAGAAGACTGCTGAGAGGTAGTCGCCGAAAGAAATATTTTTTTCATATTTCTTTTTTTGAAGAGCCTGGCCCAGGGGCCATGTCTTAGTAAGCCAACACACTAACCACTAGACCACGGCGACTACCAATAACTACAACACGAAAACAAATAACCATATACCACAAAAAAAGAGGACCCGTGTCTCCCAGTTTTGCCTAAAGTCAAAAGTTTTTTTATGAGCTCCCAAACATTTGGATCCTCGGTGTCATTTTTGCACAAAAGTGATCATTTTGTCAGGCTCATATCATGCAAACCGTTCGGGATTTTGATTTACTATCTGAGCCAAAGTTGTAGCTCTTACCATGAAGAACAAAAATTGTTAACACATAAAATTATTTTTATTTCAAAATTTTTCATATAAAAATCCAAGTAACATGATATCTTTGATTGTTTAGAAAAGGCGGCTATTTATTAAAACGTTTAAACAATTTCACAAAGAATAAATTTTAGGATAACAGTAGATAGGTTAATAGTTTGCAGGTTAATTCATTACCCGGAAATAAAATTAATTTTCTTGAAGAATCGTTTTTAGTACTTGATGACGTATTCATCTTTTGAATTTCATAGATTTTAAAGCATTAACTGTACAATTATTGCTATACATGTCGTACTTGCCATAGCATTTCCTTGAAAGACTCCACAAATAGTGCAACCAAAATTTTTTATTTTTACATACTCGTATATACAAACCTTTATTGCTTTATAGTTATTGGGTGTCGTCGTTTACACTTTAAAAATAACATAATGTTTAATATACAACAGCCAGAAAAAAATGCAACTCTGTGGCACATAATATTCAATCGAGACTCGAAACATATAACGGTAATAATCATCAGTACGCGTTGTTTGCTTCTCTGTCTATTTAATTTGGTTATATTTATAAAAAAAGAATGAACAAATTTAGCGAGAATAAAAAATGCAACGAAATTTTTTAAAAGTAAAATTAAATCAACTAGAGTTATTAAAATAAAAGTTTAATTAAAAATTTGCAAATTGTGAATTTTATAATAGAACCAGCTGCCAGCCGATAGCAAACTTGTGATAATCAAGGCTTTAGAAGAAGGCAAATTAATGAATGAAGTTGCTCGTCAATTTAATATCAATAAATCAACGATTTGTCGGATTGCATCATGGTAAAATCAAAGAAATAACGTCAAAAGAAAGCCAGGATGTGGTCGTCCTCGTAAATCTACTGCTAGCCAAGACCGTCAAATGGTAAAAATAGTAAAAAATTGATCCTCGGAAAATGGCAGTAGATGTTATTAATTATGCAAACGAGCAATTAGGGGTTTTTATTGGCGTCCACATAGCAAGAAACCGATTAAAAGAGGTAAACTAGCTAGAAGGCTAGCCAAGAAACCACTTATAAGTAAGGTAAATAAGAAAAAACGGCTTCACTTTGCGAGGGCCTAAGTGTTGTGGAGCGACAACGAATCAAAATTTAACTTTTTAGCCCTGTAGGTTGAATTATATTAGTCGGTCCCCAAAACAAAGACTTTTAAACATGGTGGTTCTTAAACATGGTGTTGGTGTTAGCATCGAGTTTCATTCTTTTTCTCGCTATTGTACTTTTTAAGTTGTTAAAAAATCTAAAAGTTTTTTTGTTAATATTATATAGGAACGGTAGGTAGTTGTCTCGAAGAGCCATAAAAAGTAAACAACCAAAACTATTATTTTTTTGTTAATACAATAAATACTTCCTGAAGAAGCTAAGCAGAGAAGTAGCGAAATATCGAAATTAATTATTATTATTTTAAGTGACCTGAAGCTCAACAAAAAGTTTATATTTTATTAATAATTTTAATATTTTACGTTTATAATATTTTAAACATTTAAAATTAAATACCGCCGGTAAATTAACTTTCTATTTCTTTTAATTTATTATTTTGAACAATTACCGGCGGCATTGTTTTTATTTAAATAAAATATAGTCCATAAAACACTTGATATTTCAATTCGGCATTAATTTGCTTTAATAAAACATTTCGGAATCATCTGCAGAAGTGCCTTGATGATCATAATTAACCAAATAGTGTTCACATTTATTATGGTACTCGAAAATTATTATATGGTAAAATACAACTTAAATTCTTATGTCAAGTGAAGTATCAATAAAAAAATTAAAAGACAAAAAAAAATATAACTGCTAGTAATTTTCTAATAAAAATATTACTCATCATTAACAAAATACTTCAGATACTTGTATTATTTAAACGATCACACAAGTAAAAGAATTTTGTTCAACAAAATATACAAATTGTACATGTGCACACTCTTAAAGTACATACTTGTACTTCTTCATTAAGAAAAGTACTTATACGAGTACTCGAGAAGAAACTACAAAAAAAAAAAAATAAGAAAATTGTAATGAAATAGCACAAGAACAATAAAAATCCATCAATGAAGTTACATTTCAAAGAGAAAGTAATTATATAAACAGAATCAGTGAAAACTTTTAGGTTTCCAATAAATTTTATTTCTAATATTTTTCTGTTCTTTTGTTAAATATTTAATACGAATTAGGAATTTGTTATCTATCATAAATGCCAATCGATTTTTTTAGACGTAGAACGTAATATTAATACACAAGCCTCATAAATTTTCTATGATTTATCAAAAATAAAAGATCTAGAAACCACAAAGAATGACATTTTAATGAAAATGTTAA
The DNA here is from genome assembly GCA_963576795.1 of Metopia argyrocephala. Classification (NCBI taxonomy): domain Eukaryota; kingdom Metazoa; phylum Arthropoda; class Insecta; order Diptera; family Sarcophagidae; genus Metopia; species Metopia argyrocephala. The sequence continues at coordinate 122,778,105 of OY756208.1, read as the reverse complement.
AGATTATTTCAGTTGTAGAGAATCCAAAAGGCACGAGTGTAACAAGAAAAATAGTCTAAAAAAATTTAAATTATTACCTTACAAATGTAACTACATTATAAACAGATGATACTGCTTTTAGTATTCAATATTACCGGTTAGTTCCAAAGCTAGTTTTAAATAATTCGATAACGTGAACTAGGAAATAATTCTTTTGATAAATAATCTCTTTAACTCTTTAACTTTGGCTTAGGCCCATTATTACAACTTGCCGTTAGTTAAAGGTAGGATTTTATCAGACCCATAAATTGATTTTCTTATTACAAGTTAACTTTAACCTAAAGGTAAGGCAATCTTCACCAATAAATTTATCGGTCACTTTAGGTTAAAATTTATTTGTTATAACAAAAAGCGATTTATCTCTCTGATAAAATCCTGCCTTTAACTAATGGCAAGTTTTAATAATTGGTCTAAGTGTAATAACTTCTAATTTCTCTAACATTCTCTAAAGCATTGGTTATAGGGAGCGTTCCCACTTACAGTTTCTCTCTCTTGTATTGGCTATAGGAAGCTAGTTCTGTAACTAAACTTACAAGTATAGTGTATGATGATTCGCAGCTACTCTGCAGATTATTTCAAAGAAACTTTTAATTATAGCATTTAATAAAACGTTAAAGGTTAAACAGGTTTTGTAGCCCCAGTTATTCATTTCTTCATTAATTATGTAATAATTTCTGTAATTATGTAATTTATTCAAGTCGCACCATCTTCATAGATAACTTGAAGATAGAAGTAGGTATGGGAGACGGTATTTTAGAAAATAAAAGTAAATAACATGAAAAAAAAAATATTTCTTTCGGTGACTACCTCTTAGCAGACTTTTGGTAAAAACTCTGAGAGTAAATAGTAATAATATAAAAGTAATAAATGTTTTAAATGTCCCCCCGTAATAAATATTAGAATTCATTATTAGTAATGCACAAAGTTAATATTTATTAATAATTTGAAGGAATAACGAGAAATAACGAATTGTTTTTAATAACATATAGAAAAATGAATTCCTTCTTCTGAAGATGTGGAAATACATATGGTAATCAATATTTACTTGTGTGCCACATGAAATTGCCATCTCGATTCCAAAAGTAATTAATCCTGAAGTAATATATTATTTAATTGAATATAAAATAAGATAATCAATCTTTTCCCGCTGGGAAACTTCTCAAGTTCGGAGTCGACTTTAAACTGTAGGTCCCGGTACTCATGGATAAAAATAAACACAGACACAACATGAGTGCCGCGGGAAGCTGGGCTGTAACGCTGAAGCAGGGTTGTAATTGCCAATTATGTACTCGTATGTATTTATGTAAAAGTAAATAATATTTTGGATAATAGGCTCCTCTATGGGTGCAAAGTCTTCCAGGATGAGATGTTTAATATCCTTGGTCATTTAGGCTACTAAATAGGCGTTATGTCAGATCAAGACTGATTGTATCTTACAGAAAGAACCTTGCCCTACTTTCAGATTATAAAATTATATTATAAAATTTGGCTGTATTCTGTTCTGGGGCACTGCAGCAATTCTGGTTAATGAGACTGTAGATGAACTAGCGAAGCAATTGGGTGTTTTCGTTGATCTAATTAACTTTTGGATTTGTCATAATGGCGATGCGTCATAGAAAAATAGAAATGATTATTCAATTTCGAAAATGCTATAAGCCAAGATAGCACCAAATAGATTCTGAAAGGGTGGAGCATATTCTATGCCCTTTAAGTAGACTTTAAAGACCAAGGTTAAGGATCAATAGCTTTAGTAAAATTACACATGGTAGGATTTCTGATCCGACAGTATATTTTTTTGAGAATTAGTTCGCTGAAGAATTGACTCTTCGTGTTGGGGAATATCTAAAACTGTTACCCTTCTGTCTTTTTTTCTTTTTTTTTCTTTTTCCTCTTTCCTGTCTTTTATTTTTATTACTGTCCATATTCTCTGTTATTTTATTCATATGTAGGTACTACTATCTTCCTTCTTGAAGGCATTCACAGAGCCCTTTTCACACCACATTCATTACCAAACCATGTAATTTTATTTATGGTGGTTTAAAATTCAAATTAAAAATATAGAAGAAGTGATGAATGTTTTATTGGATTTAAAATTCCATACAAACTTAAGTTTATATTCTTTTTTGAAAAGTCTACTTGGACTAAATAAATTGGAAATTGTGTCTTTAAAAGTTACACCATTGCAAATTTCGAACAGAAAAATTTCTCCTACTTTTGGATTTTATTAATACCCTCCAACAATATTTATATACAGAAAAAAAAGAGGTTATCATGACTGAATATTTGATTTTTTTTCTCTGTTCTGCTAGTAGTATACGACATCAATTTAATGTGTTGATAGTAGTTGTGGGCTGTGTACTTTTTGATAAGACCCCAACACAACAATCAATATATTTTTTTTTTTTTTGACCAGTCAGCCTTATTTTCGTTATCAGATTTTTGCTTCAAATTAACCTGATATTGCAAACCAAACCCTACAAACGCTACAAATATCTTCCATCGTTATTTCAATTTGATGAGTTTTGATATATTTTTTTTAATCAGAAACCAAGGAAAAATTAGCGCACAATTTTGATTCTATATTTAAGATAGAATATAATTGCGTAACAATACAAGAAAAATTAGAAAGAAAAAATAAATTTCTTTTCTTAAGATATAGGCGAGAAAAATTTTAAAAAAAATAATCACATTTAATATATCCAAAAACATTTAGAGTTGACTCAGAAATTAAGTACTCATCCACAAATTTTGGATAAAATATACTATGTGTTCATTCCTTATTCAATCTCTAAACCGAAAAGTTCAAATGTCTTTTATCCCAAAATTATAAGACGAAAAAAACTAACTACCAATTTTTTAGTTCAAAAAGTGAGTGCTCATTACTGATCAGTTTCAACTTACAAACAAAAACTAAACATTCAGATATAGACAGAAATCAGAAATAAATACCACAGAGAATAAAATCATTTAAAGATTTCTGGTAAAAAATAGTTAATATTTCTTTGAAACTTAATAATGTTCACAAAACGTAAAGAAACTAGGAAAGAGGTACGGAAATAATAAAAATTTGCAAAAATCCAATAACTCGCCACGCAAAATTGGTGAGATAGGTAAAAGGCCTTATTCTACTATCAAAAATATCATTGCTAAGAATAAGAAAACAAAAAAGATTGCAAATAATCCCAGATGATATATTTCTAGGGAAATAAATAAAATTCTTAAGTTACAGGCATTAGAAATAATGAGAACTATTAATAGTTACTTGTAGTCGCCGTGGTCTAGTGGTTAGTGTGTTGGCTTACTAAGGCAAGAGCCCAGGGTTCAAACCACGGCTCTGACATCTTCAGACAAAGCAATATGGAAAAATATTTCTTTTGGTAACTACCTTTATGTTCACCGACGAACATAAATTTAATATACTCGTATATATCTATGTATATGAAAACGATGGCAGATGTTAGATATGGAAAAAGAAGAACAAAATTTGTATCCAGTATTGGAACATGAGGGAGGAATCATCTGGAGATGATCTGAGCTGCTGGATTTGGAACACAAGAAGTACATTTAAATACATCTTAAAAATGCACCTCCATACTAGTCTGAAAAAAATGGGTATTGAAGAAATCATCATGTTTGTGGATAAAACTCCTCCTCAATCCTCGGATATCAAACACATTGAAAATTTGTGGAAGCACTTAGACAAAATAATTAGAGAAAGGGAGATAAGCACCAAGACTGTACTTGCAACTGTATGTACATATGTATGTAAAAGTTGAGAAATATACAAAAATATTTCCCAAAAAGGTAAAGTTATATTAGTCAAATTATTTTTAACTGAAATGTCGTAGTTAGATAGTATGTGGGCTTACTAGACAGGTGCTCCGGGTTCAAGCCCCCTAAAATTACAATTTAAATTAAAAATTAAATTTAAATGAAATAAGTGGTTCCCCCCCTCCAGCAAGATCATCTGCAAGAAACCGCCCCCTGACATTTGTAATCTATTCCACCAAAACCAATGATCAGGAGTACAGCGCCACCTTCTAATCTATTGAAGACGCTCACCATTCACATTTAAAACATCCACCGACAGATGAGGCCATTGCTGTTTGATCATTTGAGGGTGAAGTTATAACACTGGCTCTTGAGTGGACAAATTGACAGCAACTTGTTTCATCAACAAATAAAGGCGCAAAATATACAAAAATCTATAAAAAAATAAAAAAATAAAAAATAAAAAAAAAAAACTTCTATCAACCATCTTCACATTCCAATACAATGCACACTGCATGAGTAGGGGTTTACCCCTGAGTATTGGTCTTAAAAAACAAAAAAACAAAAAAAAACAAAAAAAAAAAACAAATTTCTTTCGACGACTATTTAGTAGCAGTCTTCTGGCTAACTCTCTGAGAGTAACTTATTGCCATGAACAAGCTCCTTAATCAAGTCTGTCGTTCGGAGTCGATGTTAAACTGTAGATCCCGGTACTCATAGATAAAATTTGACGCACACAACGTTGGTGCTGCCAGAAGCTAGGCCGCAACCCTTAAGCAGGGTTGTAATGCCCAATTATGTATGTATGTATGTATGAAATGTTGTAGTTATTATATATTACATAATCAATTATTGTATTTTGGTACATTTGTTTCAGGCCATTATCGTTAATTATACATTTTATTTGAATTATTATGACACTAAACCCAAATTTCTATTTTTAGAATTGAGGTTACTTTGAAAGCCTGGACCCTCTATGAATTTAAATGACATTTTTTATTTAAATCACTTACTTCTGATAAAAGTTATCTTGGTTTAAAAATTAATGAAAATTCCAAATTGATAGTCATATTTTTATTTTCTAAAAAAAAACAATAACTAAAACGAAATTTGGGTGGGTAGTTCTGATGCATCCACATTATAGTCTGAATCTTACAGTCTTAGATTATAATCTTTTTTTTTTGTTCTCTGCAGACCCCTCCTATACTTTTGCCCCAAAAATGACAAAATAATATCGATCTAAACGATAACTTTTTTAGTTTTAGGATTATTATTTTTATTATTAAAACATAAATAGGACAATTTATGGTATACCATATGGTATGTGGCACCGTCTTATTAAAACCACATATTGGCCACATCAGTAGTATCCAATTTCGCCAGAGAGAACTTTGTTATCATGTCCCTATAGAGAACCAGTAACAGTTGCTGTTTGACCACCAGCTTCATTTTCAAAAAATTTGGTCCAGTGATGCCAACTGCCCAAAACACCCTTTAAACAGTGTCATGTTGTTGGTGCATTTGTTGTTCGCCAATCACACGATAAATTTTCTGAGAGAACTTTTCTGAGCATTCAACAAAAGGCATATAATCCTAATTATTAAATAATGTTGTTTTAATTGAAATCATACATACATACATACATACATATGTATTTGTATCTAAAAAATTATTATTTTTTTATGATTAATTAGAAAGTTTTCAAATTAATCATATTTCTAATTAATCAAAAGAATATAATAAGAAAACAAAATAAATACCTCGTTATAATTAATAATTACGAGTATTGTTTGTAGAAAACATGTCAAACTGACATTTCTATACTGTTCTATTGTGTTTGTGCCACATTCTATAGCCCCTGTTTTGGTACCACCCCCTTCCCCCCTATGCAGCACCTTTTAAAATGAAACCCTTCTACGGGCTATCCATTTATCAAATGTATTGTATTGTATTGTATTGTACTAATACTTTTGTAGTGCATTTGGTTTTGCTTTTTTGTTTTGACTTATAAATGACGTTTCGGTACACATTGGCTACATTTATAATATCAAAAATGTGATTTAATATGAAATTTATTATCTTCTTTATACAATATTATCAATTATCAATAATAATATTTTTTTATGATATTGTATTGTGTTGTATATATTTATAAAAGAATTTTTATTTTCACAAAATTATATTTTATTATTTTTACTGATAAAAGAATAAACGTTTTATCTGCATTCATACATATTTCAGGTCATCAGGCGATTTTTATGTTTATTTTTTCTGAATTACATTCTATAGAGGCAAGAATTTCAATTTTTTCGATTTTGTTTTCATTTTCATACAATGTCTGCAATTACAACAAGCAAACCATGTAGTATGTATTCGCTGTTGCATATTTACTTTTTTACACTTTATTTTTTAGTATTTGCAATATTTATTTGATATTTATGTTGTTAAAGATAAGGAGACTACCACAGATTGGGAGAAGTGCTTTAGAATTGTAGACACATAAAAATATAATGTCTGGTAGAAATGAAAATGAGAGAGACCTAGATTTTTTTAATAATATTTTACCAAAAAAAAGTTATTTCCTCTCGTATCACAAAAATATTTATACAAGAACGAACATGAATTTTTGGTCGAGAGTGATTCACTAGCTTTTAAGAAAAGGCGAAAACTGTATTGCAGTAGCAATGCAGTAAAAGGGTCGTTATATATGTTCCTAAAAATGTGACTTCTTTACTATCTATTTGTGCAAGTAGATGTAATAATATCTTTAGCGTAGAGCTGGGGGGACGGATTCTTCAAGATCTGCACTTGCAGTGAGTGGACACTGCAAATCTGTCTCTCAAATCTGTCGTTCGGAGTCGACATTAAAACTGTAGGTCCCGGTACTCATGAATAAAAATTTACACACACAACATGAGTACTGAGAGAAGCTAGGCCGTAATGTTGTAATGGCCAATTGTGTACGTATGTATGTATGTATGAGAGCATGTTGTTAAAGCCTGGGGAGAGAAACCTCCCAGTATATACCAAAACCTAGTCAAAAGCATGCTACGAAAAATCGAAGCTGCAATAACTGCCAAGGGTGGCTATATAAAATATTAATTTATGCAATATAAGAACTTTTATATGTTTTAAATAAACACAAAAACACACACTTTTTTTCATTTATTTGAATATAAAAAAATAACGGGTTCACAGACTGTACTCCTATTGCAACCAATTAAAAGAAAACACGATAACCAAAAAAAAATATTCCATGAACAAAATCACTCAATTGTTTGAGTGACTGTATGTACTATTTTCAAAGTTCTTTGAACAGAGTTCTACAGAGTTGAATGACTTAAACAATGTCATGACTCATGTACAGCAACTTTTGATGGGTCTACCCAGCCCTAACAGCTCAGAAGATATACAGGCAGGCTGTTTATGAATATTATGTGTTCAAGAGAAGAAGAAAAAAGAGATGGAGAAAATAATATTCAGTTATTTTGATATTGACAGATTTTTCAAAATATAAAAGCAAAGAATTCGACAAAAATTTAAATTAAAATTATACAAAATGGGAACGGGGGATTAATTTCCCATGCATTTTTATTCATAATTGGGTTAAAATATAGCGTTCAAAATAGTAACTCATAATAAATTGAAAAGCCTAAAATTCTTTTTGAAGAAAGCAGTATTAAGGCTTCTAGGTTCAGAGTTTTGTTGATTTATATGTCGGTTGTAAAGGACTAATTTGTCGGGGCATCACTTATGGACTTCTGAGTGTTTCAACCAAGTTTTTTTTTTGTATGAATACACAAAACATTAAACAACTTAATTAATCTGAAAAAAGGGAATACCTGTTTTAGAAAATTACACCCTCTTTCTGTTTGTTTTCTTTCCCCCTGTTTTCATTTTAAGCTAAAGTCAGTGTGTTGCATATAAAATTTATAAGAAAAAAAACAATATTAAATAACTGCCGACTGGTGCAATATGCTATTGTTGTTCTTGTTGTTGTTGACTATTGTAGCTGTTGCTACTTGGGTTGGTGTGGTATGATATGGTTTGGTTTGGCTAATAAAACAATTGATGTTAACCAAGGATTACATGACGGAAATTGAATTTTAAAAGCAGCTGCCACGTGTCCTTATAGTGCTTGAAATTGTTAACGCCGCTTAACGTCAGTAGTTAGACAGGCAGCACACAAACAAGAGTTTTCTACTTTCTTAGTTAGCCAGTCAGCCAGCCATTCAGTCCAAAGTTGTCTCTAATATTCATTGAGCGAGTATTGTGTGGTCAAACACCCTGTTTACCTCCACCTACCACATGTACTTTTTGCTGCCGTTTTTCTTTTTCCTCTTACCAGGACCCTTTTATCGTAATATTTTGTAACCAACCATTAATACTTTTGACGCCTTTTGTTTGGTTTGATGACCAACTTATTGTGAAAACTTTTCTTTTTTATTGCTGGTGTTTTATTAAAAATCTTTAAATAAATATTGTTGGTAATGACAATGAATACAAATTTTTAATGTTTTATTTTCTTTTTTTTTTCTTCTTTTATTCGAGAATTACACGGGTGGCATTATAATGCAATTTACATTGAATAATAATGAACAAAATTGAAAAAGAGAGAGAGAGGGTAAATTATATAAAAATTAACTTTTTCTTTATATCTACAACATAATGAAATTTGTGTATCGTTTTAGAAGTTTATCAGCGATGAAAATATAAATACTCTCGAACGGAAATGGATCTTTGTATACACCAGCTAACAATAAACAGGCATATTATCGCTTTTCCTTTACACTGTTTATAAAATGTTAATAAAAGTTTGTTGAAACCATTTTAAAATCAATTAAAATTTTTATTGAAATTATTGTATTTCAATCAATTATTCTGAAGTCAACGAAAAAATCTGTACTTTGAAATTAGCAGCTTCTACTAGAATGTGATGGAAAACACTCCATTATTGGCAATTTAAAATTCTGAGAGTCAATTTTTTTCCTAAAAGAAGGAGTTACGTTAGAAAACAATGAAAATTTTGATTGCAATTACTGGATCTGTTTTTGTCGTGGGAAACCAATCTGAGGGGATGACCCCTAATCATGTAGTGCAGGGGTGAGCAACCTTTTTAATCAACGGGCCACTTATAAATTTTAAAATTTTTTGGCGGACCTCACATAAATACTAATAGTTTACAAAACTCTATTTATAATAAAAATTAGAATAAAAAAATACAAAATTTAATGCCAAAAAAAGTATTTGCTCTAAATTTTTAATGAGAAATTTGGCACTGTTTTTTTCGATACAACCTGATCAATATCAGCCGGAATCGATACACAAGTTTCTAATCGTGCATTACTCAGTCTTGATCGGTGGTAATTGGTCGGTGGTCGGATTTATAAACATTCTCGATGTTTACTGAGAGAAATACATTTTTTACATCAGTATTATTCTGAATGTCCATCACTTCCCTTTGAAAGACTTCGGGAACTGTATCCACATCGATAATTAATGGTTAGGAAAACATTTTCATGGAAACTGCTCTCTTCTCAGTTTCTTCGTAATTGAAATTCGTTGATTACTGTGTCTATATATTATGTATATTTTTGAGAAGCAGCAACATTTGTTTGGCGGGCCGCATAAATAGGTTGAAAGAGCCGCAAGCGGCCCGCGGGCCGCGTGTTGCTCATCCCTGATGTAGTGCATTGCAATTGTGTTAGGAGAATATGCTATGAAGAGGAGAAAAGTTGGTGTAGTGTTTGTGATCATTTGATTTGAACTTGTTCATACGAGTATTAGATCACTGGGAGATCATTCGATTAACAAAATGTACATCTAAAGAACGAAAACTCCATAATGCGTTTTTTTTTTTTTTTTTTTTTTTTTTTTGGTGAGAGGGGAAATGCATTTACGCACTTAGGTGGTTTTTGCCACCCGTCGTGCCGGACTCCACGCAGTTATTGCGTGCCTACCGGCTAAAACCCCTCTCTATATCACCTGGCTCCATCCTGGGACCGTCAATTTATGACATTACTTCAGGATGGAGCCTTATATTCCGGTCCATTTGGACCCTACGGTGCCACCGACCTTGCAAGGTCTCTCTCCTTCCGACGAAGGATCCCCCTCGCAAAAAAGGCGATCCTTCTCCATGCAGCAAGGTTTCCTAACATGACTCCCGTGATGGTATTGGGAGTCAAGATGCCGAGATCCCTCTCCAGTGCACGCCTCTCCAACATCCACTTCTCACACTCAAAGAAAGTGTGGAAAGCGGAGTCGGATTGTGCTCCACAGTAGACGCATATGGGACTTACGGCCTTTCCTATTTTAAACAGGAAAGACCGAAAGTGCCCATGGCCCGTCAGCAACTGCGTGAGGTAGTAATCTACCTCACCGTGCTGACGATTTAGCCAAGCGTCCACTTGAGGGACAAGGGCGTAAGTCCACCTTCCGCGTGTCTCAGTATCCCACCGTAACTGCCAGTCACGGAGGGACTGAGACCTTGCCACAGATTGTGCGCCTTCTCTTCCAATTTCGTCCTTGTGTTGGTGGACGAATTGTCGCTCCCTGGCGAGAAGGTCGATGGGTATGACCCCGGCGACCACCAAGACAGCCGGCTCCGATACCGTGCGGTAGGAGCACGCTATGCGGAGCGCTGCTCTCCGATCCATAATGCGTTAAGCGATTCATTGGACAGCCAACTACAAAAAAGATGTGCTCTATGCTCTTTTTTTAAATTGAAGTTTTATTAAAAAAAATTGTTGAAAAAAAGAATGAATATGGAGTTGATATTTATTTTTAAAGTTTAAGGAGAGCCTCACACAATCTATTTTCTATGTTTTATAAGACACAAAACAAAATATTAGCGGTAATCACTCTTTCTTGCAAATGGCCTATCATTTCTTGCAAACATAGCATATCTGTGATTGCCAATATTATAATTTAAAAACCTTTTTAAGAAGATATAAATTGGTATTCAAAATACACATATAGTATATTTTATTATTTCATATTTTTCATGGAAAACACTTAAAAATTTTTCTGTTGCTTAGTGAATCTATATTAATGAATTAATAATCTGCCTTATTCCAGTTGGCGACGTCGTTGTCGTCAAACTACATTTTTGTAATAGATTAAAGATAAGAGAAACATTTTTTCTTTATTCTGCTACAAAAATGTCGTCAGACAACAACGACGTTGCCAACTGGAATAAGGCCGAATTTTTACTTGATTGAATAAATAATTGTTTTCGTTCAAAAAATTTACTGTTTTTTCGGATTTCAAACCTGGCTACCCTAGCTCTGTGAGAGGTACTAGTAGTTTGTAAGAATATGCGATTAATGTTATTTTTTTTTTCATAAGAATACATCCCGTAATAATAGTAATACCGATAGAACATTGAAATGCACGACACACTGCGTCGATTCTCTAGTAAATCGATAGAGTTGGATGCCCTACCATCGTTGTACGTATTCGAGAAATCCCATATTGGACTTTGAAGCACCGGCGCATACACCCATTTATACAACTTGATTTGGATAATGATGTTATAAATAATTCTCATGCCCAGAACGTGAAAAGCGTTTGCCTCCAATTATATGCATATATCAACTCCAGGTTGTTGGTAAATTACTGGCACTTTCAGGAACTGACCAGAGACACCTTATCTAATCTGGTACTACGTTCATCAGAAGCTACACGACTGCCTGTGCTCCCCTGTCATTCGGGGTGTGAGATAGTCCTGCCTGATGCTTTGGGTGTGGCGCTGTTCTAGCGTGTTCTATCTCACCCCAACCTCTGGGTAAGCTGTGGTAGGATCTATGGACAGGCGCACACGTTAATTTTCAGAAGTATTACTCGTATATGTATATTTTCATTATCCATAGTCACAAATGATACGTTTGCAGTTGCCTTAATTATATTTGATTGAAATCAGTCACGATTTTAAACTGAAATCATAAAATTATTAATTAAAATTATTTCTTACTAACTTAGCTGGTCAAAACAGCCCGTTAACGGGTTTCGGCCTGCCTCAACACTAGTCTCCAGGCGCTTCCGCTTAGCGCATGCATTCTCCAGTTGTCCATACCAATTTATGGCAGGGCTTTATTAACCTGTTTTTTTTTTTCAAAGTAAACATGGTCGTTCTCTACGACGTCCAGTGACTTTCGCATCGAAATCTTTTAATAGAGCTCTGTGGGTCAGAAATAAAAGGCTCATGTAAAGAAGAAATATTATTTTCCTAAACGTTCTATTAATGATTACATGCGTTTGAAAATCACACGGTGCTACAAATGAGCAACTTTTTTTTATACTTGGAAAGTGACCTAGTGTAAGTTGTAGGCCTTATTGAGTAGATCATAAATAAATTTTTAAAAGTTCGGAAACACCCTCAAATTTCGGAGTTATTCCGAAAAAACTATTTTTGGGTAGGTTCGAGTACTTATGAACACTCAGTTGATTTTAATCCGATTTTTAATTTTTAAACGGTTGCGGAAAGAAGAAATATGTGCCTTTTTAAATATGTACACATTTTGGTACATATATTAAATTTTTGCAGTGTTATTTTAATTTATATCCGATTTAAATTTTATTTTTTCTAAATTTTTTAACTTTGGCGCCATTTTTTTAAATTAGATTGTTTAGAAACGTACCCTTATGTATATACTTCAGTAAAGCTAATTTAGTTCTGAGTTAAACAAGCTTCCAACAAATAAAATCGAGTAAAAAATAAAAAAGTTATTAAGGTTTTTCAAAAGTTAAAAATTTTGCTTTTACAAATATGTATTGATCAAGATATTAAATTTTCTTTATTTTTTTAGTAGCACTGTAGCACCGTGTTATTTGCCATTGGCCTATTAGGCAAATCATGAGCACTTGACAGAATTCCAGTCTGAACAATTTGAAATTATATTCCTAAAACTTTTTTTTAATATTTATGATATAAACATCGTACAGTAAGGCCACTCATTGAAAATTGTTTGAAAAAAGAGAGAAACACATTTTTTACCAACACATTTTGTGAGTGTAAAAGTTTTATTGTTTAAGTATTGCTTTCTATTGTTGTACTCCGATATATTAATTTTATTCAAACAGTGGCTGTAGTGGGCTGTTGGGTTTTTGGTATTTATTTGGATGTTCTTTTTTTTGTTAAAGGGCGTGTGATTGACTTAATTGACGTTAAAAATGAGAAATTACTAAAAACGGATGGAAAAAAACAACAACAACAAAAAAGTAATATAAAACTGTTAAATGGTAAAAATACCAAGACAACATAATAAACACCTTCAATGCTTTTAAAAACAGCAACATTCACTCTTCACCATATTCATATAATGGATTACCAAAGCAAAAAGGAAAAAGTACGAGTACGAGAAGAATACAAGGGCTGAAATAAAAGCATTTAATGGGAAACTAAGAAAACCCTAAAAAATTTAACAGAAAGGGGGGTGGCTGGTTAGTTTGACTTTTTAAATGTAACAAAAACGTATAAAACACTTACAACAGAAAAACAAAAACAAATACGAGCAAATATCTGTCTGTGGCATGTGCGAAAAGTGTGCTTTGCGCATATGATTGCGCTCTTTTGCGTCAAGTTAATAAAATTGTAAAACAAAAAGAAATTAAAAACGTTTAAAGACAATCTATTAGACGTACCCTCTCTATTCCTTATAAAGCCTGTTAAACTTTAATTTAATGTTTGCTGCTAGATTTGATTTTAAAAATCTGTGTACATGATAACAATATGGTTCATGTGTTTTTAAACAATTTGTATCCTGTGGTCTGGTTTATGGTCTCACAGTAATTTATGTTTAAAAATTAAAAAAAGGGAAATTCCAAGGACAATTAGAGAGAGGGGGAAAACATATTTTATTTAAAAGTTTATGGCATTTAAATGCCAACTTAATGAGTTTGGCAATTCAATAATGCATTAAGCGATTTTAAGCTTAATTGATTTTTGCGTCTGAAGACATATTAATTTGTAAGAATTTGGTTACATGATCTCTTAAAAAATATATATACATATATAAATTGTGCAATATGTTACATATACAGTGACTTCCAATACTGTTCACGAAAACATATTATTGAGAATTTCTTTCAATAAAAGTTGTTTATACATTCGGGCCCCGATTATCCGTGATACTGTTAACCGGTAAGCCCGATTAACCGTGATGGCTAAAGGTTAGTCTATTGTTTTTTGTTTGCAATGTTTTTTTGCTTCGGTTAACGGTGATTACCTCTATTATCTGTGATGAAAACGCGAAACTCCCTTGTTGAGTCAGAAGCATTTACAAGTGATTAGTTTAATTTTAAAATTTGAGAAGTGAGGATGGTTAGATCTGAATGTATTTAGTATGACTTCGTTACCAGAGGTAAAATAACAAACAAACATTTTAAAAATTGAAGATAAAGTTAAAATAATTAACGAGCATTCAAAAAATAATATGAGTGTTAAAATGCTATCTCAAAAATTCAAAGTTGGGATATAGATCGTTTATGACATTGCCATCTTGAATAATTTTTTTAATGTAAATATATATGTACACCAATGTTCACTTGTTAAATAATAAAAATATTAAAATACTCTATAGTCAAAATAATTATTCGATTAACCGTGAAAATCGATTATACGTAATGCTTCTGGTCCCGACTATCACGGATAATCGAGGCCCGACTGTAACTAAATTTTATTAATGTTTTAATTTATATATAATTTAATATATAAGTATGTATATTGTTTTAAAAATAAACGATACAAAACTAAATTCAGAAGCTCTCTTCTTAAAATATAAGGCTAGGATAGCCAGATTTTAAATCCCGAAAAACAGTATTTTTTTTTACGAAAACAGTTATATATTTATTCAATCAAGTGAAAATTAATTCATTTATATAGATTCACTTAGCAACAAAAATATTATTAATAATGAGTATATTTTTCTGAACACTTTTGTTAGGTTGTTTAGTATTAGCTCAAATTGAGAATTAAAAACGTTATTTTATTAGCATTTAATATGACCAAATTTAGCTTTGATGACAGGCTGAAGTCTTTTATGCATGTTATTTATTACATTTCGTAATAAATACCTTATCTATTTTGGATCATTCCTCATTCGTCAGTGCCCAAAGCTTCTCTAGATTTTTCGAAACTGAACTTCTCGTTATAACTTTCTTTTTTGAGATATTCCCTAAATTTCTATTAGATTGGTGCTCGGTGATTGTGAAAGTCATTCCATACACTTAATATTATTCTAATCACGCAACTTAATGGTTTCCTTGTCTTAATGCTTATCATCAAAGCTAAACTTGGTCACATTAAATACTAAAATAATGTTTTTAACCTTCAACTACTGAGGTGGTGGTAAATTTTACCCCCTCCTTAGATTTTTTAATTTATTTTCTTCTATTGAGCGCTGTTGAGTCCCTGTTTTGTTATACTAAATCTTTGATTTTTTTTATTTTTATAATCCTATTTATATAAAAATGTATTTTCTTGTTCTTTTAAAAATAAATAATTAAAAAAAAAATTTTTTTACTAATTTTTTGGTAAAACAAAAGGTGGTAAAATGTACCCCACGTCAATAACTATGAAAAAATATTTCACCTCCGTAGTTAAAGGATAATTTTCAATTTGAGCCAATATTCACAAAAATATATTTATTATTTTTCTTATATTTTTAGAAGAGAATTTCTAAATTTAATTTTGTATCATTTATTTTTAAAACAATATATGTATACTAAATTATATAGAAATAAAAACATTAATAAAATATTATTATAAACAACTTTCATTGAACGAAATTCTAAATTATATGTTTTTTTGAAGTCACTGTATGTATGTATATACAGTGAACTCGCGAAAACGTGAATACCCGGAAGCATGAACGACTCGGAAACGTGAACACTTTTATGTTTGCATTGACTACTCTAAAACGTGAACAAGGTGAAATAGCTCTAAAACGGGAAAAATTTTTTTAATTGTTTTTTTTAATTTTTTTTCGTTTTATTTCTTGAATTCGTTTAAATTTGGGGTATCCTAGCATAAGACAACATACATACATATTTAGCTATCTATTTCAACAAAACATTCACAAGTGTAGTTAAGAAATCTTAAGGAAAAGACCATACTTAAGATGGTTGAAAAAAACACATATCAAAAAAAGATAAGTGATTTCTTGCAATAAAAGTACTATTTAGGAAAAAATCCATCTTTTAAAAGGAGTTTATTGAAGACTGAATTCTCTTGCTACACCCATATATGTAAGTATTCCTAACCCTTTTTTATCTTATATTTTTTTTAATTATAGAAACTTTAGTAGTAGAAAACGTTATATGTACATACATACTTACATATATGTATGTATGTATACAATTCGTTTGAATTATAATTTCATATTCACGAAAATGTAAAAATGGCAAAAAAGTTTGAATAAAATTTTATATAATATTTTTTTAAATAAAATTTCTAAATCAGATTGAATTTTAGCCAATATCTATTGCTAAAATGCATATTTTTGTTCTAAAGTCTTACCGATCGAAAAGATGAACAAATTTGAAAATGTGAACACCATTGGTAAAAATTAGTTCACGTTTCTGCGAGTTCACTGTATAGGAATTGTTTTTTTTTTTTTTTTGCTTTTCTGTTTTAATTTAATTACAAAACAAAAAGGGTACTCACGAAGGGCCTTGCAAACTGTGCAAACGATGCAAAGTGTGTAAAAATACATAAAATTTTTTCTCTGCAACAACAAAATATACGCATTTGAAATTTGCATTAATTGCACTGAAAAACCTTAAGTGGCTGTGTATTTTTGCTTAAAAACCTTTGTCATTTCTACAGCCATATATTTACGAACGTGAAGATAACAACTAAAAGGAAAAAATGACATTACTTCATATATGCAAAACACGTGCTTTCTTTTTTAGTTATTTCCTTTATTTATTAAAAAATTAATTTTTGTTTTCTTTTCGCTGCTTTTAGGCATTTTTATTTGTAATACACTTATTTTTCTTTTTAAAGAATACAAGGTGTTTTTGGCATTTTATGATGGAGATGCCAGATGTTTTTGAGTCAATAAATCCGACAGCACGCACCATCCATAGCCATTTGCACAGCAAATTTACTTAGTTTTAGTTTGCACAGATTCAATCGTGAGTACTCTTAATATTTAATTAAATAGAAAACTCTATTAATATCTGCAATAAGTGATCTGTTTATATACATATGTATGTATGTAAGTATGTATGCATGAATATAATTATTATAAGAATGTAAGCAATTCATCCACACATTCTTTGAAATTTGAGCTCCAAATGGTGATGTCAAATGCAGAAAACTATTCTCTACAAGTGTCAAATGGTTTCAACTCACTACCAAACAATAAGAGTATTAAGAGCGAGTTAAATAAGAATGTTTTCAGACAAAAATTTATTAATTTTGAATTTAAAAAAATAATAAAACTAAAACAAACAAACAAAATCACCCGATAGTAGTAGAAAACCTGCAAAGCGGGAAAAAATTGCTTCACTTCTAAATATTCGGCCTTATTCCAGTTGGCGATGTCGTTGTCGTCTGACGGCATTTTTGTAGCAGAATAAAGAAAAAATGTTTCTTTTGCCTTCAATCTATTACAAAAATGTCGTCACACGACGACGGCATCGCCAATTAGAATACGGCCTATTAAATAATATATGCCTTCAGAATATATTACTTTTGGAATCGAGAAGGTAATTTCATGTGGCACACAAGTAAATATTCCCGCATCTTAGAAGAATGAATTCGTTGTTCTACATTTTATTAAAATAACTTTCTAATTCTCGTTATTCCTTCAAATTATCAACAAAAAATAAGTTTATGCAATATAAATTATTATATAGGGTAATCCATTTTGCGGTTTCAAAAGTTAACGTAAATAAAACACATATAAAATATTTTTTTCATGATATTTCTTTTTTATTATAAAGCTTGAACGTTGACATTACGTCTGAAACACTACACCATATAAATGACCTCCACTCGAAGTGTTACAAGCATTGATTCTTTTGAGGTAATTTTCGACCACTTTTTGACACGTATTGGGGGATATCTCAGCCATAACTTGATGAATGTTGGTTTTTAAGTGCTCAAGAGTTGAAGGTTTACCTGCATAAACACGGTCTTTCGCGTAGCCCCACAAAAAAGTCTAATGATGTCAAATCGCATGGTCTTGGTGGCCAGTTGATATCGCCACGACGAGAAACTACTCGGCCAGGAAATGTCTCTTGCAATAAAGCCATATTCGCTCGAGTTGTGTGTCATGTGGCACCGTCTTGTTGAAACCACATATTCTCCAAGTCGTATTCTTTAATAGCAGGCAAAAAAAGTCGGTTATCATATGACCATAACGCACCGAATTGACGGTGACAGTCGTTCCATTGTCGTTTTCGAAGAAGTAAGGTCCAATCACATCTTCGAACAAAAGAGCGCACCAAACAGTGACTTTTTCTGGATATAATGGTCTCTCTTCTATTACTTGAGGATTCTCAGAACCCCAAATACGACAATTTTGTTTATTAACATACCCACCGAGTAAGAAATGTTCTTCATTACTGAAAAAAATTTTGTTTGAAAAATTACCGTCCACCGCCTGTTGTTCAAGCACCCATTCCACGTATCCACGACGGTGTGAATGGTCAGCTGGCTTCAGTTGTTGCGTCAGCTGGACTTTATATGGATGTAGGTGTAGATCGAAATGCAAAATACGCCATAATGTACCGTAAGACAGTCCTAATTCCTGAGAACGACGAAGAATCGACACATTCGGATCTTCGGGAACACTTTTGCGTACAGCTGCGATATTTTCAGCGGAACGTACGAAACGATTATGCACAGGCCTTACAATATTTGAAACCGCTCCAGTCTCTTCAAATTTCTTCACAATTTTGCCAATTGCTTGTGTAGTTGGACGATTATGTAAACCATAATCTCCTCCTATGTGGCTGTGGCAGAATCACCATTTTTGTAGTAAGTTTTGATCATTTTCATGCGTTGTGTGATAGTTAAGCGATCCTTTTTCGTCAATGTCAGACTTTCAACTGAAAAGAAAAAAAAATGGTTTAACAACTTAGTGTAACAGATGTCGAATTCCAGTCCCATACTTCTGAAACCACGAAATGGATAACCCTGTACTTATTACGCGAGGACATTAAAAGCATTTACTACTTTCGCAGGACATGATCTGTGCCAAGTTTAATGGTTTCCGGAATCAACATTATACATTCCTTGTAATACCTTCACGATTCTCATAGATTACCATTTACCACTGGGTAAGATACATTCATATGTACGTAGATATGGTCTTATGGTAATATAAGAATACATTTTTTAGTCCCATTAGGATGTTAAAGGGCAGTAGTAACTTATTTTTCTTTCTTTTTAATATTTTATATTTTGTAATCTCATTAGCATCATTATTATTTTGTTCCTTAATCAAAAAAAAAAATGTGAGAAAGCTTTTTAATATAATTTAAATATATGTACGTATTTTATTTTTTTCTTAATAATTCCAGTAGTTTAATTACCATAATAATAATAGCCTGCCTTTTTTAACCCCTCCCCTATATAGTCTTGGTACCTTTAAAATTCTGGGTATGTACTCGTATGTACATCAATCACGTTGTAATGAAATTCTTTAGAGGGATAATAAGCAAACAAAAAAATTAATTTAAAAATCAGAAAGTAAAATAAGGCATAAAGCCGTTTATTGAATGCTTAGGCATTATCCTTTAAAACCCACAAAAAACAGCCACAAAAATGTTTTTTTTTTTGTAAATCTTTTATCACGTGTTTTATCTTTTTCACCAAAAATTAAAAATGAAAGTCATTTGATAGGCTTATATTGCAAAGAGGAAAAGAGAAATACATATAATGAATTTTATATTGCCTTCAAAAAAAGAAACACTTGTTTTTGTATATGTAAGGACATGGAAAAAAATCCACTAATGTTAGCTTGAAATGATGGAGTAGTCAAAAGACTAAAAAAGGAGAAAAGATTTAAATATAATAAGGATAGTTAATTAAAAAAGAAACCCTATTAATATTTTGTATGCATATATATATATGCATGTTATTAAATTAAAACAAACTATATAAACGAATTTTTGACAGCATAAAATTATGCTTAAAAATCTTTTCCTTTTTTTTTTTAATAATATGTCTTGTCATTTGGTCATCTTCGAAAAAACTATTAATAATCCTTTAAATCATTTACAAAATATTTTTGCTGATCCAGGCAAAAAATATTTAAAAGCCTACCATTACTTGACCACGAAAATAGAACATAAATCATTGAGTGGTAATGCACAAAAGCATATGTACTTCCGAAATTAAATAAGAAAAAGAAAATTTCATATAAAATCTATAAAAATTATTAGTTTATCTATAGTTTACACTCAAATGCACATAATATTCTCAAAATAATATTTTAGAACTCATATTTCTAATAACTACTACTTGTACTCTAATAGCTAATCAATAAGTGATATACAAACATACATGCATATGTACATACATCTATATGTAAATATAAGTAAGTATATGACCAATAGTATTAAAAAAAAGAAAAAAAGAACCACAATATTTGCTTTCTTAAAAGCAAAACACTTACACAGTGCTGCCACTAACGCGTGTCCTTTTAAACAGCTTATTGATAAGGATATATGAGTAAAACTATAAATCATGAGCCAATAATAATTGTATGGCATTAGCAATCTTGATTTCTGCTTTGCTTCACTGTTGCCCTTTCTAAAAAATGTTTCTACCAATTTGGGTAGGAAAAAATCATAAACCAAAACGATTGCAACGTACGAGTACCAAACTAACTGAAGCTTCTTTTAAATTATAATGCATACATAACATGTATAATTGGCCATTACAACTCTTTTTCAGAGTTAAGGTCTAACTTCTCACAGCAGCCATATTGTGTGCGTCAATTGTAATCCATAAGTACCGGAATCTACAGTTTAATGACGAGTCCGAACGACAGAATTGTAAGCTTGTTCATGGCAATCAGAGTAACGATACTATTCTTTCCCAAATGACTCTGACAAGACTACCGTTGTTGGGATCGAAAACATATTCAGTTTGGCTTTTGTACATTTCATTCACTGACATCATTTTCTCCTCAGATAATCAAAACCATTGCCGAAGAAATCTAAATCTGTATAAATAAAAATTAATGTTGTTCGTTGGTCATCGCATCAGTTGAGAACGGCTGAGCCGATTTTGATCAATTTTTCTTTCTAATGATCGACGTGATCCAACTTAGGTTTTTCGGAAAGAAAATTTTTCCCCGCTCACTTTTATGCCCTCTTTTTTTGATTTACCTAAAATCAGAAAACGGCTCCATCGATTTGACTAATTTTTCTTTAAAATCTTAGTATAAATCCATTTTAAGTTTTCACCGAGAGAAAAATTTGCCACTCCTACTTTTACGCCCACTTTTTTCTATTTATCTCTAATACTGATTTTTGTATATCTTCAGAACGGTTACAGCTGAATTTTCAGAATTGGGTCTGAATGACTTCATGGGCAAGGCAAATCATCAGTCAGAAGGTGGGCGAAATTGGGCAAATGAGCGTGACACCTCCCATAAAAGTTAACATTTGATTTCTTTATGACTACGTATCTTTAGAAGTGTTTAAGCTGAAATTTCTGAATTTGGTGTGATCGATTTCGTGTCCTTAAAAATTATTAATAAAAAGTGACAAGTAGACGTGGTAGCTTCCAGACAAACTAACTATTCAGTTCAGTATATCTTGAAATCAGTAACAGTTGAAGTTTTTAGAAAATGTGAAGAAATGATAGTGGTAGGTGTAGCGAAGCATGCCGGGTTTAAGCTAGTTATTAATAGTTTTTATATTTGATCTAATTAGAGCGTTTCTGATGAAACAAAATTAATTGAAAAAAGACCGCTCTTAATGGGATTAGAACACGGGTTTCCAGACCATACCTTTACAACAAAACCAATATTTGTTTAAGTTATAAAATGACATTTTATAGCTGTTAAAAACCTGTACTGACCATGAGAAAAGAAAATGAAAATCTGCTTGGGAGTCAAAAACAAAAAGAAAAAGATCTTTTATATATATGTATACACATATGTATATGGGTTAAACCATATCAACTCAACTTAAAATATGCCGTTTTTGAAATGACTGTCTCCGAATTTGCTAATTTTTGGTATGAATAAAGTATATCATAACACTAAGACAAATATAAAATTTAAGGGCACTGACACTTCTGGATCCGGAAATATGAGGTCTTGAAAATCGGAAAACAGTACAAAAATGCACAAAGTTACACTTACTTAATTGTAATTTTCTTAAAAAGTATTATAGCTACGCATCTCGTAAAACTCGCATTTGAAAGGGTATTAAATTACCTTTGATTTAACATATAATATGATTTTTTTTTTCTAAAAGTCAAAGGTCAATTTTCTTTATCTATAAGTCGGAAGCCTATATCTCCGAAAGCGACCTTTTTAAAAATTTAAAAAAAAATTATGCCAAAGATAGTTTCGTTCTCTACAGTTGTGAAAAATTTCAGAGTGGAGGTATTTTTGGATCAAGAAATAAAAATCAAATCGCAAAAGAATGAGACAAAAACTAGTCTAATAGTGGTGGAATGGTAGACGATTTTTCGATTTCGATTAGCTGGAACCGCTCATTTTGTAAGTTTCTACAAAAAAAACATGAAATAAAAACGGGGGATGTGGGAGGGGGGAAAATGGCTCTTCATCGGGGTCAAAGGTTGGGTTGAAGGAGTAAAAGTCCACAAAAAACTCCACAACTGCGCTGGAGTAGCCCCTAGAGGGATAAAATGTAAGACCGACCCTTACTAATATTTTACCCCCCAACTTTTTTCCGAACATACCTACCCCCTATCCCCACTCCCTAAGGGGGCTCCAGTACAAAGCTTAAAAAATTTGCCTTTACCAGTTTAGG
Organism: Metopia argyrocephala; assembly: GCA_963576795.1. Taxonomy (NCBI): domain Eukaryota; kingdom Metazoa; phylum Arthropoda; class Insecta; order Diptera; family Sarcophagidae; genus Metopia; species Metopia argyrocephala. The sequence continues at coordinate 122,755,326 of OY756208.1, read as the reverse complement.
GAGTGGGGATAGGAGTTAGGTATGTTCGAAAAAAAGTTTGGGGTAAATACCTACCCCTACCTAACCCCTACCTACATACCAACCCCCTATCATCATTTCCTAATGGGACTCCAGTTCAAAGTTTATAAAATTTGCTCCTACTGCTCTAGGGAGTGGGGATGGAGGTTAGGTATGTTCGGAAAAAAAGTTGAGGGTAAATACCTACCCCTACCTAACCCCTACTTACATACCTACCTCCTATCACCACTCCCGAAGGGGCTCCAGTACAAAGTTTATAAAATTTGCTCCTACCACTCTAGGGAGTGGGGATAGGGGCTAGGTATGTTCGGAAAAAAAGTTGGAGGCAAAATATTAGTAAGGGTCGGTCTTACATTTTATCCCTCTAGGGGCTACTCCAGGGCAGTTGTGAAGTTTTTTGTGGACTTTTACTCCTTCAACCCAACCTTTGACCCCGATGAAGAGCCATTTTCCCCCCTCCCACATCCCCCGTTTTTGTTTCATGTTTTTTTTTTGTAGAAACTTACAAAATAAGCGGTTCCAGCTAATCGAAAACGAAAAATCATCTACCATTCCACCACTATTAGACTAGTTTTTATCTCATTCTTTTGCGATTTGATTTTTATTTCTTGATCCAAAAATACCTCCACTCTGAAATTTTTCACAACTGTAGAGAACGAAACTATCTTTGTCATAATTTTTTTTAAATTTTTAAAAAGGTCGCTTTCGGAGATATAGGCTTCCGACTTTTAGATAAAGAAAATTGACCTTTGACTTTTTCAAAGAAAAAATCATATCGCATATTAAATCAAAGGTAATTTAATACCCTTCCAAATGCGACTTTTACGAGATGCGTAGCTATAATACTTTTCCAGAAAATTACAATTAAGTAAGTGTAACGTTGTGCATTTTTGTACTGTTTTCCGATTTTCAAGACCTAATATTTCCGGATCCAGATGTATCAGTGCTTTCAAATTTTGTATTTAATTTAGTTCTATGATATACTATATTTCTACAAAAAATCATAAAATTCGGAGGGGGTAGGTTAAAACCATTGGTTGATTTGACTTGGAATATCCCATATACATTAGGGTGATAAGTTTTTTTGGACAATTTTCTCCCCAGGGGTTTTCTAATGGCAAATATTGTATTAATGATAAAAAAACTATTTCAGTTCAATTTGGTAAAAAAAAACCTTACGATTTCTAAAATGCCTTTAATATATTTTTTTTTTAATTTTTTTTAATAACAATTTTTTTAAAATATGGTTTATACATATGTATGTAAGTATGTAAACAAATAATAACAATAAATGACTAAAAGTGGGTATTGTAAGATATAAACTTTAGGTTCAAAGTACGCGATGTTTTACAAAGCGGATATATATCTTGTACTATTTTTATTCCACGTTCCGCACAAATATTACTGCGTTGTGGATTTGGAATTGTAGATGGTGGAGGTACCCAATGTCAATGAAAATGACAAGAATTGCCATGAATTTTTATTAAAAAAAAATGAAATAAAATATGTGAAAACAGATTTTTTTTATATAAAAAACTGCAAAAAAATAGCGGAAATTAAAAGCAAATTTGGAAGAAAACTATTCCATTGAGTCGAAAACGGATTTTACTACTGAAATCAGCATGTCTTAACTTTGTTTGATTCAAAACTTTAACGCGTTTGGTGCGTACCCTTTTTTAACGATAGCGGAAAACTAAAAACGCAGTTCTTAATATTTGTCCATGCCGTACACGATTTTGTCTGGGGAGATTTGATTTTTGCAAAAAATGCTTTTTTTAATAAAATGAAAACAAATTCAATTAGTGAAATAACACCAGGACCATGTGCTTGACAACTTTTAGCTTCATTAATATTTAGGCGGCTTCGAAATTATTTGAAATATAAAGTAACACAATTTTGCCACTCCCACTTTCTCTCAATTATTTACCCATAGTACAAAAGTCTTTGATCTGATTACTTCAGACTATGCACCATTATTGGGGCTAATGTCATTCTGTAACTTTAATAAAGTCTAAAATGTTAAAAAATATAATTGCCACGACCCGTTTTCGTCTTCATTCTTAGCACATTGGCCCGAAATGAAAAATCGGGATACGTTACGATTTGCCCTATGTGTTTTACTATATGAATGCCAATTTTTAGTTTTCTAGCCTATGAGTGGGCTTTCAAAAGCTTTAAATAGACAACGAAAATAAGGAAATTATATAAATTCATATGTACTCGTATACTCATTTCGCTTTATATTATAGGCATGCTTAAGATTACTACTGACTTTTTTATGCCCTTTACTTTAAAAAATAAGCGAAAAATTAATTTTCGAGACATTTCATTATTGTATAACCATAATAATAACCAGTGTTCGAAAATTTACCTTATAAAACGTACTTTAGTGTTCTGTACTGTAGAATATTAAGTACAGAAACACTAAAAGTGTTTGTGTAGGAAATTCAAAACAAACAAAAAACATTATAATATTTTTGAATTTTCTACATAACGAATATACTGTTCTTAACCTAAAAAAAAAAAAACAAAGGAAAAATATTTTTTTTTGTTGTAATCTTTTTTTCAATTTTTTTATTTTAAACTGATTGATAAAAAATGCAAATAAAGAATATATTTTGAAATTTGGGGAAAAATAACCCAAGATCAGTAAACCAAAATGTATACAAACACTAAAACTGTACTGTTTTAAAACAAAAAACAGAACGACTTATTCTGGTTGTGTAGAAATACACAAACACTAAAAAAATAAATACTGTTCTTGGATTTGTGAACCGTACATATAATAATGTACAGTTTATTTTCGAACACTGATAATAACTGCTTAAATAGACTTCTTTTATAAGATATAATTACAGTAATCCCTCGTGTTACGTCGTGATTGCTTCCGGAAATCAACGACATTAATCAAAACAGCGTAAATTAGTCGTTCAACTACTTATAAAACAAAATACTTACGAATTACAGATGAATAGTTCTGTATTTTATTGTAAAATTTTAAATTTTTATGAGCATTTAATTAGGGAAAATACGAGTACATATTAAAAAAAACTGCAAATTAATAACTAAAAAATTCACTTAAAGAAATTGAATACTTAAAATAAAGATATAAACCATTTTCAGCCACCATTGCACTTCCCCGGATGTCAACTGAATTTTTTAGTACATATTGTTCTTACTGTGGAGGGTGGAATATTATAGACAATAATAAAAGCCCTGTCTCTGGTGGCAAAACCGTGGATAATGTCTACTTGAGTTTTTAATTAAATAACATTTCGTTTCTTTTCCGTTGTATTTGAGATCTATAAACTTTATTATATTTATTTTTCGAGCTCATACCTATGTATGTATGTATTTCACTTCATTAGTGAAGTGCAGTCTGGCAAAAAAAAATTTCCTACCAGTTTTGGTAGGTAAAGCCAAACATTGGCATCACTGGTTTGATATTTTTTTTTCTATTCCTATAAGTCCTTAGAAAAATAAATATTGTAATGGAATACATCATAAGTGTTAAATGGGATATCATCTTTAAAAAAGATAAAAACTATAAGCAACTAAATGGTGTGTACTGATATTTCTAAGCATAAATAGCCTAAAAGTATACTTCAAATGCGTTTTATTATGGTCTCCTCACAACATGCTGTACATTACATGTAAAAAAATTAAACATCTAAATTAATGCATTATATTAATCTTTCCAAAGCTTAAAAATTAAAGTAAAAAATAGTTCACACATCTGCAGCATTTAAATGGAAATTTTTAACATGTCAATATTCAAACAGTGTTTAACTGGTGGCGTAATTCATATTTCGATCGGTGTGCATATCTCCTCAGAGCAGGCTTTTTATGCATTTAGCTTAGATACAATTTTTTTACTAAGTCTGGTTTAACATACTAGTTTCTCACAAAACAATTATTTTTCATCACGTATACGTTAGGTTAAGTTTATTAGTCAAATACATATATGAAAAAAATCCTAAAGTAAATTTATATGTAAAGTGATTGTAATTTAAGGACATTTCTTTTTACAATATACATAAATTTTATCCAAATTAACTTTCAATTGATGTTTCAAGCAGAGTAAAAGTAATAAATGCCATATTAATCGACTTTATTTTTATGTTCTTAATCTTGAAAACTAATTTATAGTGTCAATATTCATTAAAATTCTACAGAATACATGATTTGCTGTTAAAAGAGAAGTCATTAGGCTGTTGTCCTTTTGAAGAAAACTGTTCTCTTAAAATAAATTAATTAAATTTACATTTCTAATAAAAACAGATCACTCCTTAATAATGAACACAATTTCTGATATAAAAAATGTTCATTATGTCCTTAAAACAGGACATTATTTATGTGTTACATCATGCTTAACTATGATGAGTCAAGAAATCAAAACAAAAAATACAAAGACCCTTCCACAGCAACCACATAAATCACCGGAAATGTTAGAAAAAAAATCTTTCATTAGGATTTCGACCAACAATATAAGTGAATTGATTGACAATATTTTTTAGTTTAACAAAGCACTTGTTCTGACCCTGGTTTACAGTTTTCTTTTTGCTTGGCCTAATGATAAAAATTTGTTTAGATTAGCAATAATGATGTTGACAACCAACTTTATCACAAAAAAAAAATTATTCTTGTAAATACATTTCTATTGTTGTTCAACCAAGAAAAGTGCTCAATATTGTTAAAAGCCCATAAAAAAGCAACACAATAAAGTTGTCAACTCTTGAAAAACAATAAAAAAAGAAGCGGAAATACTTTAAGCGGAAAAACAAACTCGTTTTGTTAAGCAAAAAATGTACCTCAAAAGTTAAAAAAATCTGTAAAGCTAAATAAACACCCATAACATATGCCATCTAGCCACCCTTCTAATTTGGAAGAAAAACAGTTTCAGATAAACTGACTGTGACAAAAAACAAGGTCATAAAAAGTGATTTGCAAAAAAGTCAATAGCCAAAAATAAAAGGAATTCTTTATAAAACTAACGATTGAATTTCGATGACAGGGAAGGAAAACCATAAAAAAACATCTTAACTTAATAGCCCGTCTTCAAAATAAAACAAAACTATGATGATACCCAACACTCGCCATACAAATCTTTAAATACACTGAGAAAAATATGCATCTCAAAAAGATAGCATATAACCAAAAACTATAAATATACAAAGATGTTGCATATAAGTAATACATTTTAAATTGTCAGGAATTGAAATAACTTTTTTATACGTGAGGCGAGGTAAAGGGTCAATCGAAATTTTGTGCTCAAATGTTTGATAGAGAGAAATTTTCACTACTATTAAAATTGCTGTAGGGAATGCACTAAATTTCCATTACCATTAAATATTTGGGCAGATAATGCACTATTCTTTCCACTACAATTTGTGGAAAATTAAATCAAGTTCAACAAACCCAACACTAGTGTATAATAAAAATCTCTTATTTGAAATTTTAAATGTAGTTGTCGTTTTCAAAATAATTAAGTAGCTAGCTACACAGCGACAATTGTCGCCAACGACATCTGGTAGCCGTGTAGTCTGCTAGCTTCTATGTGTTTAGAGTATTAAAAATACATATCGCTCATTTGCGAGAAGAGTGACATAACTCAAAAAGAAGCGATTTTGAAATAAATACGTTTAAGCATTTTAATTTAGGCAAACTTATATGAAAAGTAGAAGGCACTTTAAGTCGCCACTCAGTGAAAAAAAGATATAGAATTAAAATTTTTAGATATCGTAGCAAGAACTAAAGAACGCTGTAACTGACAAAACATGTTAGGTTCACCAGAGCCAAAAAACCTGTATGAAAGTATTGTAAAACAAAGAAACTGGTATTTTTCTAAACGCAGACTACATAAGTGAGTTTCTTTTCATCATAGAAATCTGGGACCGGGACCAATCGACGCGTATTTTTCTTCTGATAAAAATGATGTAATAAACGTATTTTCGATTTTTTGTCAGTTACAGCGTTCTTTAATTTTTGCGACGATATGTTTTAAATTACAGTTCGACTCATATTTCTGAATTATTTACTCAAAAATTTTGTTTTTTTTTTGTGTTATGCCACTCTTCTCGTAAATGAGCGATATGTATCTATATACTATGTAAAAAAATTCTTACCTCTTAAAAAATATTACTATTAAATCAAGGATTTGTTGAATTTTTAACAAAATAATTACCGTTTTTTATTTTATTATTGGGATTACAATTCCACTAGGAATAAATTATTAACACGGTCAACGCAAACTACGCACAACTTTCTTTCGTTTTTAATTTCTTACTACTTTTTATGAACCACCATTTTAATATAATTTTCATCATTTTAAGCACTTTTATTAAAAAAATAATACACATTTACTTTTTTTATAATTTATTTATCATTTTATAAAAAAATATATATATATAAAAAACCGGTTTAAAAACCTCGCACTTATACCGATCCCGTCTCTTTAAAGATTATTTAAAGATCTGATTAATATGTAATTGCTGAATCTATAGTTAAGCATAACGGTTATTGTTTTTGTGAGTACAATTATAAAATGAGCAAAAGAGCTGTGCAACAAAATCTGTAACATCATGTTTAGATGCAGGTACTAATTTATTGGCTTTTTTAAATCTATGTGAACACAAAGGCAGTTATGTACTTATTATATATTATTGTTCTCTTAGTACTTAGAGAATTAATAGTGAAAAGAGTACAACCTGATTTTTATTTACGAGTAAAACATGATTATGCAAATAACATATCTTTATATCACAACCCTGTTTTTTCCTATTTGTTTACATTTTAGTTGCCTTTTGCGGCCAACTTTACTACTAAACGCTCTGTCAAAATTGGATTTTCCAATTGCAAAGCGTTGCCGCCGCGTTATTTTGGGATGCTCCATAGAAATTGTATGGGCATGAGACATTTTGACAGCTAGAAAACGCTTGCCGTTTTAATTTAGGGATGGCAGTATGTTGGCTACGGGCTACAAAAGTAGTCGTATGGTCGGTAGTGTTGTTAAAATAATAATTCTCATATGCACACATGTATTCTATTTTTGACAGCTTGTAGTCGATGTTCGGTAACTCTTAATGTGTTTGTAGCATTAAGTATTTGATTCCTATCTTGCATTATTTTAATAGTCCATACTAACGCGAAGTCGTAACGATCATTGTATGTGCATATCCCTATGTAATGCGAGCGCGCCCTTCTGAAACGGTAAGTGTGCCCCGCCTAAAAAAACACACATATTTATATGTGTACTGGGATAACCATAATATACATACATATAAAATACTTATGTAATTATGTATATGTTTTTCTCTGTGTAATTCTTAAACTGTTTCATTTTAGAGAACGTCTATTGAGTTCAATTTATTTTCCATATGTAATGAAATTATTTGTTAAATGACATGTAAACAACAAGCACAAGAAAAACTTTAAAACTAACTAAAGCATGCATAGTTTTGCGTTAGTATCAAAGATATGTATGTATGTACATATGTGCATTTGTATTGTATGTATTTAAAAATAACAGAAGAACTTGAGTTGTTACACATTCATACATACATATGTACATACTCGTAAGATAACAATTTTATTGGCATGTAAGTACATACACACATATTACGAGTATGTATGTATGAATTTTAAAACTTTCAAATTTTTAAAATAACATTTTAAAATAATTTTCCATTACAGTACAATAAAGGCAGACAAATCATGTGGTTTACAAATGAAGTGTGAGGAAAGTAATGAAACATGTATGCATACTTACATATCAGAGTTGTAAATGAATCATTTTTTTGATTTCAATTCATTACGTATTAGCAGAATTTTGAATTAATTCTTTTCCCAAAAAGAAAAATGAATTGAATGAAATTTGAATCAATTTATTTGAATTTAGCAAACATGAGTTGAAATTCATTCCAATTCATTTGAATTGAATTGATTTTGAATAAAAATTACCTATTGTGGTTTCTTGGTCTTGATGAGAACATTGAAAATTGTATTAAAACATTTCAAAAGCATCCGCAAGTTCAGAAGTTATTCTGACAAATCCGTTTTCAGTGATGATTGTCAATTTTTCGGCCTTTAACTCAGTCAGTTTTTACCCGATTTAATTTTTTTTTGAATATGTAGAGGCCTGCACTGCAAGGACTCAACTGGCTATGCTGGTGGAGAGCAATAGCTCTCTTATATCCAGTGTTGCCACCAGTAGCTTTATGAGTTACACACAACCGAGACCGAAATTACATATATGAACAAAAATTACACACATACCATTATTTTAATATACACATCCGTACAAACCTACACATTTACTGCTGTATTCATAAAAAATATTTAAAATTTATAACATAAAAATTTGTCGAATAAACCTTTAATAAAACTATAAAACTCCGGTTCCTTCCTTCAAAAAAAAGGAAGAGGACAGATTGGGAGATATATACAAGAACATTAGCCCAGAACTTACAGATCATTTCGTCGAGCAAACATATACGTAAATGGTATGAGCTCAAGAACGCTGTGAATCAGGTAATCTACCTTGAGAAGCCTATCTGGTGGGATAGCCATCTCTCTGTACTTAGAACCGAACTTAGGAAGCTTGGCAAAAAAGCAGAGCGAAACAAGAATAGGAATATAAGGCAAAACTTACCGAGCATAACCAGGCAGAAAGAAAAGCAAACCGAGATAGCTTTAGAAATTTCTGTAAGGGCATAAAATTCCTACCGGATGCTGCAACGATGTATAAAACATATGCAAAGAACGGATCGGGAATGTTTATGTCGCTTAAAAGGGAAGATAGTGGCTTTACAAGTAGTGGACTGGAAATGCCAGAATTTCTGCTCCAAACGCTCTTTCCAGGAAATATAACATCCGCAAATGAGCAGCAAGTGGCCTGGCAGTACAACTGTGACAATGAGGATGGGCGGTAAGCGCCTTTTATATGCTCTAGACAAAGAATTAAATGAGCATTCAGCAATTTTCAATCATTTAAATTAAATGACCTGTAAGTTAAAAAGTGTGCTTTAGTGAAAAAAATCTAAAAAAAATGTAATTTATCAACTTTGTTGCTTATTACTTAGTAGGGCAACCAGCTTCTAAAAATATAGACTCAAATATACCTCTATAAGTGACAAGCAAATGCGATAATTTACGGACGCATAAATATATCGATAATTCTAAGACTATATAGTAGGAACCTTTGAGCAGCAAAGCTTGGTTTCCCAGCGGTAGGCATATTAACTACAATTTTTGAAAACTTCCTATATTTCAAATTTTAATCAGTAAACCTATTTAATATAAGTATACAAATAATTGCCTTTAGGAGACTTTTCGTTTGATGGATAATAAATCTGATTCGAGGGGCCCATTGTAAATCAACAATAACGACATTATAACGATGGAATGATGTTTTGAAAAATTAAATTTAAAGTGCAACCAAGTGGTTGCTTTTGGCCGGCCAACTAATTAGAAACGATCAGTTTATTCTTTACTTTCTTAATTTATTTTATTTTTTGCAATAATGTAACTATAATTTAAAAAGCAGTAATATAAATAGTAGTTGTAATAATTTTGATGCATTTGAGTTTTAAAAACGAATAGAAATTAGTCTTGTACTCAAAAACTTTGGGAGTTAATAGTGCGTTGTTATCAGAAGAAAAAGCGCTCAATGTCAACTTTGCACAAAGGTTTTCCAGCTTCAAAAAATGGTATTTAGTGCAACTCATTTGTAAAATAAAACAATAAGGTTTGAAAAAACACCACTCCAGCATAAAACAGAATTATTTGTAGGACCAGTAAAAGAAACCTTTTCTTATCTTCGAGTTAAATAAAGACTGAAATTGGCCAGATTATAAGTTCAGAGATATCCACACGGACTGTAAGAAGACAGGACTGCGTGGGTGCATTGCCAAAAAAAACTTCGTGTGTCCAATATCCAAGTTTCTGGAAGAGTTCTCTGAAGTGACGAAACCAAGTTTAACTTATTTCAATCAGATGGAAAAACATATATAGGGTCCGCCATCTAACGTTTTTTTTTAACTAGTGCTTATTTCGTGAACGGTAACATTTAACTCATGTCTGATTTGACAGATAATTAGTTTTGTTCTTCCGCTGAACGAATATGGTTGTGTATACGCTTGAACAACGCTGGGAAATATTGCGACATTACTTTGAAAATCATGGTAATGTTGCAGAATGTGTACGATGAAGCTCATTTTGATCTTGGCGGGTATGTAAACAAGCAAAATTGTTGCATTTGGGGCACAGAAAGCCCGCACGCATACATTGAAAATCAAAACGAGTCATTGTTTGGTGCGGATTTTGGTCCAGAGGCATAATTAGGCCATTTTTCTTTGAAAATGAGCGAGGAGTAGTCTTAATGGTCAATGGCGATCGTTATCGAGCCATGTTGAACGAATTTTTGTTCACAAAAATTGAAGAGGAGGATATTGGCAACATTTGGTTTCAACAAGACGGATCTACGTGCCACACAGCCGAAGCTACACTCGATGTTTTGCGCCCTTTTTTTGAAGATCGCATTATCAGCCGCAGAGATTTGACACCGTTGGACTATTATTTGTGGGGTGCCGTCAAAGATAAGTGTTACGCCAACAAGCCAGAGACAATTGACGCTTTAAAGGACAATATTCGTGAAGCCATTGGTGAAATACAGCTTCACCAATCGATAATGTGCTTAAAAATTTGGCCGATCGTGTTGGCTACTGCATGGCCAGCCGAGGCAGCAATTTGAATGAAATTATTTTCCATTATTAACGGAAGGATTGTACTTTCAAATAAAATAAGAAATTTGAAAAAATATTCAGTAGTTTTTTTTATAGCATTTTCAAAAAATAAAAAGTTATTTAGCGGACCCTATATAAGATGTCGTCCAAACAAATCCCTTGTCCCCAGGTATACAGTGAAAACAGTAAAACACGATGGCGGGTCTATTATGGTTTCGAGTGCCTTTTCTTATCGTACTGTGGGCTCAATTGTAAGAACACAAGGAAATCAACATAAATATGACAGCATTTTGGAAAATGTAATGGAACCGTATTCCTTTTAGAATAGGCCCGTCCATTATATTTTTCGGCATGACAATAACACAAAGCACACTTTACAGTTGGCTTTCTGGTAAAAATATGAATTGTTTTAGTTGATGCCACAAAGCTAGAAAAACATCTGTACAAACATGCCAAGGTTTAATAACAAAGTTTGCCGAAAATACTCAAAATTCAGCACTGTCAAAGTCGTTAAGGGAACAATTTTGTTGGTATTTGTCAACTCATTTTTTAATAAAAATTAATTTTTTAAATAAAAAATAATTCATTTGTACTTTAAATATGTACATTAATAGGTAAAAAAACAAAGAAAAAGAGAATAGGCTAGAGTTATGCCAGTGAGGCAGCCCTTCTTGATTTCTGGCCAGCTGTTTTCTGGATACCAGCTATCAAATGATTACTGAGTAAGCTGCATTTCGTATGCGTGAACATAGGGGCCTGTTATGTACTAAATTCGATTTTCGACTGTTGACGAAATAGCTGATCGAACGAATTGTCATTTGGTATTATGGTGCATATCTTTGAAGAAAAAAACTATTGTGAATTTTACCGATTTGGTTTATTCATAGTAGTACAATTCTATCAGATGGCAATGAAAATAATTTTTTTTTACAAATTAGAAAAAATAAATTAAATTAAACATGACCACGACGGAATTATGGTTCGATGATTCGTCTGATGAAGATGAGGTTGAGGAATGCTTCCAAAATACATATTGGAAATGGACACAACTACGTAAATATTTATATTTTTCGATGTGGTTTTTAAAAAGAATTCATATAGAAAGTTTGTTAATAGATTTATTACAAATTTTCGACTGTGTAAGGAGGCGTTTGTGGACCTACTATCCATTACAGAGGACCTCTTACAGCAATGCACACAAGGTAGGTCAATTCCAAGCATATTAAAATTAGCAACAATTCTACTATTTTGTGCTCAGGGATCGCACAAACTTAGCCTTGCAAATGAAAATATGCTTGGTCTTGCTCCTGTTTTGGCTTACTTTCTTTTTTGTGTTTGATATCATATCAGCCCATACTTGCAAAAGCAAGTACCTACTTTAAATTTATTTCTCTGATATTGCATATTTAGTCCATTTTGCTGACGTTCTAATGGGTGGTCCCAAGCAATTTAGTTCCTATGATATTTCATCCCTCTGTTTTTCTACTTGTAGTTTTTTGCAAATTCCTTTTGCCAATAAAGGATATTTTTCCATAAGGGAAACGAGCTTTTCTAATTGTTGCTTATTGCTTACAACTTTAGACCTGCATAAAATTAACGAAAATAATTCAGTTATTGGTATTTGATCCACCAAACCAAAAATAAAATAAAATACAAATACTTACATTATCGAAATTTTTTTAATTTTATTTACAGCGTCGAAAGCAAAATTGTTTTCGTTCAAAAATTCGATATCCAACGAAATGTTCAACAGTAATGCCAACTTTTAATACAAATTTGTCGAATGCTACTCATAATAGGGGCCATAGTATAACAAATATATAGTATGTTGCTAAGTCAGTTCTAATTACAAGGCCACCACTGTAGATCGAAAATTGATATTATTTTGATACGTTGACTTTTCAAACTTCCGAAAAATAGACTAGTCATTAGTTGGGCCTAATAGGTCTATATCACGCCACCAAGCTTTAGCAAGCTGAATTCAACTTAGACTTAAAAATAAAAAAGAAACACATTTTCGCTGCAGTATTATAAGGAAAAGAAGCAAATCATGTGTTTGCTTTTTTTTAATTAATTGTGAAGAAAATGATGTCAAGAAAAGTTTTAAATCTACTGCTTTAAAAAAGGTTAAGAGGCTACAGAATAAATTTAATTTCAAATAAATGAAAAATTAGTTTTGTTTTTGGTAAAAAGTAAAGATTTATTAACCGGAAGGGTTGTTTTATTTTTTCTTTAGTTGAAAAAAGCAAAAAAAAATAACAATAATTTATAATTTACTTTTGCGTATTTGTTGTTTTTTTTTATTTATGACCGTTTTCTACTATTTTATGAGCAACTTGGCCATTTGTTGTTTTATGCAAATTCTAACTGCTATTGTTGCTCTTGTCTTACATCCGGCATTTAATGGTCTGAATCCTTTTGTTTTTGTCTATTTTTTTATTTTTCTCTTTTTGGGTTTTTGAATATTTGCCATAATAAAATTGTAACCAAGTTTAGTGATGCGTTTAATAATTTTTTGGTGTATCAGTTTTCAGAGAAAATAAGCGTACGGGATGAAATTTATTTGCGGCAATTCAATTAAATGGCCATTAGCAAGAATGAAATAAATTTTGTAAATATGGAATAGCTAAAGAAATCGTTTAAAGATGTTTTCAACGAACTACTATATTAAATTTAAATAAATTTTTGAATAAAATATTGTTTATTTTCTGTACATACATATTTCAACAGGAATTCGACTTAAAGACAACAGTATTCTTTGAATGATTCTTAAATCCCATACAGCAGAGTAGAATATACATACTTATGTACTATATACATATACATATATTTGTTGTATGTATATATTTACTTTTTTGTTGAAGTTATGTTTTGTTGCACCTTTACTTTACTTTATGTAATATGAGCTATTATTTAATAAAATGTTACTACATAGGTACTATGCATAATTCTATATATTACGGGAGAACCCCAGCGCTCAGTTTTCACCAGATTATGAACACCAAATACAAAACACCAGATATAGATTTAATTCAATTTGTATGTATTTGAATGTTAAAATTCTTTTCTAGTGTGAAAACAAAGCGCAGTTATTATAATAAAGCACGATTAGAATATTTAATTTAATTAAGTTTTTAAATATAAAATTGCCAAGTTTAGTGTTTAAGACGGCTTGGATTCAGAAATAAGAATGATATTTATTGCGCTAAAAATTAAAAATGTGCGCGTTTTCTTTACTAAAAAGTAATGTATGTTTAAAGTAATCGGTATTTATGTTGGTTAACTAAATGATAAATAAACTACCATGCATAATTGCCCATATATTTTGAAATTTTTGTCAAGGCAATTATGCGGGGAATACTGTAATACTACAAAATGATTTTAACCCGGTGTAAACTAACTCCACCCCTTATTTATTTTATTACTACTCTAGCAGTGAGCATTTAATAAAATCAACTCAATAAACACATTGCAAATAAAAATGAATACATACCTACATATGTATGTACATAAAAATAAAACAAATTTTATTTACATTTCTCACTCTCCGGGGAGTGAAAGCAAATAAGTACATTAAAGTGAATATTTTTTATTCTTGTGTTTCTCGAGATTTATAAAATACATATTAGAAGATTGGGAATGTTAAATAACATATAAGAAATATTTTAATGAAATTGGCTGTAAACCCGCAAGGAGACATTCACACATATATACATACATGTAAAATATTTATTATTTCATATACATACATAGTTTTATTTTACAAAATTATACAATACAATATATTGAACAAATTAAGTTATTTTAAAAGGAATATGGGCATTTCCTCAAAATGGTAAACCAGGATCGAAAAAAAAATATGTTGATAATCATAGCATTTTATTGCTTATAATTATAAAAAAGAGTCTATATTTTTATAATAATTTGGATTTTTAGCATATCTCAGGTGTTTTAATTGAGAAAATTGGGCTTGAAACTGAAATATTTAAAATTTGATTTTTAAACTACTTTTAAAGACATTTTTATATTTAATTATTTTACATAAAAAAAAATGTATTATGTTTGTACTCTTTCTTCAAAATCTTTCTTTTACAAACAATTAAGAACCCAGCGGGAAATGGTAATCAATGAGAATCGAGAAGGTAATACAAGGAATGTATAATCTATTGATTACGGAAAGCATTACGCTTAACACAGATCATGTCGTACGAAAGTAATAAATTCTTTTACTGTCTCCTCGTAATAAGTATTAGAATGCATTATTTGTAATGCATAAAGTAATTATTTATTAATAATTTGAAGGAATAAATTCTATTATGCATTATTTTTAATGAGTTATATTATTAATGTATTTATAATATATTAAATTATGCATTAAATTATTAATAATAAATTAATTTCCCCCATTATAAATAAAATAATAGTAGCTATTCGGGAATATTTGTTTTACTATTTTCCATGTTCATGTTAAAAACATTTTGCAAACATGTTAGTTTTAAAATAATCCCGAATAGCTACTAATATACATAGTTATTAATTAATCTTAAACATTAATTTCGTGTCTGCACTTCTCGCATTTCAACATAAACTGCATTATTTAATAAAATTATTTTTTTTTTGCGTAAAAAATAACGAATTTTTTAACTATGAAAAAAAAATAGAAAACAAAAAATTCACAAACAAATATACGCAGAAAAAATAACTTCTTTCATCTATATATGTGGGAATGTATATGGTAATCGATATGTAAAATAGAATAACAAAAAAATTACAGTTTTTTTAAAAAAAAAATATACAAAAAAGACAACAAGCAACAAGCAATAATTTCCTTCTTCATAGATGTGGGAATGCACATGGTAATCAATATTTATTTGTGTGCCACGTGATATTACCTTCTCGATTCCAAAAGTAATATATTCTGAAGTAATATATTATATAATTGATTATAAAATAAGGTAATCAATCTTTTCCCGCTGGGAAGGTAAATGTGTAGGGAGAAAAAAAGAAAGTTCGATTAACAATTAATTATTGCTTTGTTTCTTGTCTAGGTTTTAATCGTACGTTCGCGACCGAAAACATCATTTTATTGTTACTGCTTTGCATAAAACGTCAATAAGTGCAAAGACATACCACATTTAAATTAATTTCGGTGTCGCTAATTTGTAAATAAATAAAAAAAACTTCTGGGCTACCATTAAATAGACTTTTTTTGTTTGCAAAGTTTCGTACGTTCGCGACCGTAAGTAAATTTTTTCTATAAGCAATGAGTTTATAATTGATAAGATGTTTCCAACTTTACTTTAAAAGTGAAATGATATAACGAATATTCCAGTATCAGAATGATGCATTGGATTTCCTGTGATGAGGACCTAAAATAAGCACAATTTTAACGGCCTGTTGAATAAAAACAATAATATCATAAATATTGTTAAAATTTCATTATTTCATATTGAATAATGTTATTAATAAAACAAATATTAGAAAAAAAAAACACTGTAAGTGCTTTACTGAAATCTATTTATCAGAAGGATTACGTTCTCGAGAAGTTTTCTTATTCTTTTATCAGTATCTGTAAACGAATAGTGGCATGCGCTAACTTAATTATAATACAAAAATATCATATGTATGTGTCACCATTTAATATAATCTTAGTAAGTGAATTTTTGCAAAAATTTTTTATTTAGCTTGTTGATCATAACTTTACTGTAATAACGTAATAACGTATTTTTAGATGGAGTTTTGTTTTGCTGGTTAAAATTTTAATTTTCAACACAACTTTAATGTAAAAGTACAAGTACCCAAAAATTAGTAAAAATACTCGATACTTGGTACTCATTACTCAATACTTTGCCGGTACTAGTTACCACACATTATAAATAGTGGATTAAGTTTTTGGTTAAGGAGATTTGAAGATATTTATGGGATTTAGCATGGTAATAATACAAAAAAACCTATGGAAATATCGTACGTTCGCGACCCGTACGTTCGCGACCGATACTTAAGCCAATTAAACGAAAACCAATAGAGATATTTTATTGTGTAAATACTGGATAGAGACCTACATTAGTATGCTTTAAAAATTATTTTATCGCTTTTGAATATTCCGTTGCATTTCGCAGAATTTTACATTTCACTACTGTCAGCTAAAGTTGACTTCTATTTTGCGTACGTTCGTGACCACGTCTTTATAACTATTATTATGAAAACTTCAACTCGATGAAATCCATCTTTTGCACTACATATAGAGCTACTAAAATGCTATCAAATCGCGAAAAAAAATTTACTAGAAAAAGTTTTTTTTCTATCTTCTTTGTACATCAAAGGCGTACGAACGTACGTTCGTTACCCCAGGAAATGCCCATATATGATTTCAAATAGATGTTTTCAAATAAGTTAAATGATTTCAAACAAATTTAAATAAATTGAGCGATTTAAAACTTTCTCCTGTACTGCAACTGAACGACTGACTACTGGACAGTATAAAATAATATGGACGTGCTTTCGTATGATGTCGAGCCATAGCATTAAGTGATATGGAGCTATCTCCGTCTTACATACATTTTAAAAAAATTATTGTTATTAAATCTATAAGCACATATGTAGGTAGTATTTTATATTAATAAAAAACTGCTATACAAATACAAATTTGATCTCTCTCTTTTTGTTATGTACTCTATTTAGGTAAAAATCTAATTGATCATGCATAAGCTCTTCAAAAGAGCCTTACCGTTAATCGTTTTTAGACAAAATGCAAAGGGGCTATGTGACCTATGATGCAATTTTCTAGAAGATTTTATACAAGTTTTTATTTTTCATAAATATTGCACAGTACAACATTTTTCAGCTCATTGATTTGGAACTCAATTATGAGAATTGTGAAAGTAGCCCCAAAAATAAGAACTTCTGCACCATTCGTATTGTCAACTTGACTGTATTAATAATTTAATGGCCATACGAATTGTTTTGTTCAAGGTCGATTTTTATCACTTTTTCTATATTTTAATGTAGTCGCCGTGGTCAAGTGGTTGGTGTGTTGGCTTGCTAAGACGATAACGCTGGGTTCAAATCTCAGCTCTGATATCTTAAAAAAAAAGAAATATGAAAAAAAGTATTTCTTTCGGCGACTTCCTCTCAGCAGTCTTCTGGCAGAAGCTCTGAGAGTAATTGACTGCAATGAAAAAGCATCTCAAATCTATCGTTCAGAGTCGACTTTAGTCTGTAGGTACTCATGGATAGAAATTAACACACACCACATGAGTGCTGCGAGCAGCTAGGCCGTAACTCTGATAAAGGGTTGTAATGGCCAATTATGTATGTATGTATACCGTACGAAATATGTATATATTCTGTGTCTGATGTAGATATTGAAAAGGAGAAAAAAAACGGCCCCGATTAAAGTGCATCCAGTACCTTAAAAAACGCAAAAATTCCAATTTTTCCTCCATTTTAACTTTTGTTTGCTCAATAAGAGGACTAGACTACAAATCCACAAACATGCCTTTTTTATAAAATTTATTTCCCATAAATTACATTGTATTTCCTGACTATCCTACGTACACAAAGGAGTAACGAAGTATCCATATAAATAAAAAAAATTTTTTTAAAGCCATGAGCCTGATCAAACACTTAAATTTAAATACATACATAACTGGCCTTTACAACCCTGAGTCAGGTTAAATTTAAATAAACTGGCTAAAAAATAGTCAACCTGTATTATCCAGTATTAAAATAGCGCATTTATATATATGTAAGTTCGTTCAGATTTCAAGCCAAAAGAGGCAATTGGAAAGACCTGATTTATATGAATAGACCACATTTGCAAGACATCATATTTCATTTTGGTTTCATATATGTATATAGTATGTATTTCTACTTTACAATGGTATCTATAAAACTGAAATATGTTTTTAAGTCTATTTACTTCCTAACCTCAAATTTGCCCATCCTTTATATCATGCAAAGTTCTGTTATTTTAAAACACTTTTTGTTTGAAGAGCAACAAAACTCTCTTTCAAACCATTCTAATATTTTAGAACATTAAGACAATAAGACATCTATTACACCTTGTGAACACTCCAATTACTGTATTTATACCAAAAAATGCTTTTTAATTATTGTTTTAATGTGTTCAAGTAACAGGTGTTTATCTAAAATCGCATGTATAAATGGCTAGAATTAAAAAAGTTGATTAACTTTAATCAAGAAGATTGATTTTACTGCATTAACGCACTATTAAACCTTTTCTTTAATGAAATGTGGATATAGATACTTATAGAATAACTAACTGCATACAACCCTACATACTTTAGTGATGCACTGTACACAAAAATGCACTTCATATGCATGTGAGTATAATAAACAATGCATTGTTACTCAATTATTTATTATATTTGAACCTTTATTGTTCTTATTTTTTCCTTATTGTATTTCTTTTTTCTTTAACTTTTCGACGTTTGTATGTTCTTTAAATAGAGAAAAACCAGTAGTTAAAATGTTATTGATTTCTATTGACCGGAAAAATCAAGAAAAATCTTTTGTTATAAACAAAAACTCGACTACTTATATAACCAATTCTTTCTGGTACTTTTTGTTGAAGAAAATCAATTGTTGTTGAATTTCCTTACAGGTTTTTTCTTAAAAAATAAATTTCTCTTTATACGTAGTTTTCATGCTATTTTATAAAATTTCTTTGAGTTTTTTTTCTAACAAATAGTCATTTTACCGGAAGTTGTAAAATGTTATTTTGTTTAGAGCAAGGAACTGATTGAAAATAAGAAAAAAAGTATAAAAAATTCGTCTAAACTATTATTTAGTAGGATTTTACAGAGGAATAATAACAAAGAATTTTTAAATGTTAAATTCAGTTTAAATTGGATTTAATAATTTTTTGATTTTTCTTTCGGAATAAAAAAATTAATGAAAAATTAAAAAAAAGAAATCTTCAAAATCTTCAAAAAAATTGCCTTTTTTTAATACACTGACGAAAGCAAGTTTAAAATCATTTTTAAATTGAAAGGAAATTTGATTTATTAGCTTCACTTTAATTTTTATAAAAACACGTGCCTTTAAAACACGTTTTTAAATCAATTCTTTTCTATTTACCCACAAATTCAATATGGCATGCTAATAATATCCTGTTTTATGAAATAGAATCTGTGCATACATTCATACATATGAATGTAGCCCCTCATAAAAATACTATGAAATACTAAATTCACATGACCTCTTTAGCTAATTTGCATACACACAACATGCCAGCTACATACAGACATACATATACTTCCCACGCCACTGAATTTTGATTTGTTGCCTGCAATAAAATAATATTTGAATTTTATACCCACTGCTAAGCATGTCATCATTGATGAACTTTTGAAAAATGATAAAAATGAACTGCCTGCCATTAACTTTGGTTTTATTATTAAAAACATTATTATCATCATTATTAGCAACATGATTATTAGGGGTAAAATATCCATTACATTGTTTTTATTATTCAATATTTAAGTGTTGTATGCATATAATTTGTTTTATAAACAATTATTGCTTTTGTTCAGAAAAAAAAAGAAACCCATTAATTGTAACGCGAACGCTTTCTTTTATTACACAAACCGTTATTTTAGTAAAACCACGTTAAAAGGTTATACAAATTCTCACCATACGTGAACATAATAGCTAAAAAAATGAAAAGGCAGAGAGCGACAAATAAAGATGTGTAGGTGGCAGGACTGTCAGAGTTGGGTACTTATTCCCAAAGTTAGGGGGATCTTTTGTCGGTCAAAACAACAGACTTTTAGAATAGTTTTGGTATTTTTTTACTTGTGAGTTTTTTTTCTGTGCTCGAAAAAAAATCAGAAAAATATAAATTAGCGTTGTCTTTTCACATTGCCATCAAGCAAGACGCATCTAATAAGGTGATGTTAATTCTACAACAACTAATATTTTTTCCAAAAACAACAGGCATTGCTTTTGTACATTACAAACTCATTCGTAATGTATAAAAAAACTAATACATTAATTTTAATTAAAAAATATTAAAATAAGCAAAAATTTCTTTTTGACCGTCGAAAGAAATGTTACAACATAGAAAGTAAAATATGTAATATAATAATTAATAATATAATTGTTTGAAGCATTTTGTTATTGAAAACAAATGTCTTCACGTTTGATAATATAAAACTACTTTGGTGCTATTTAGTTTGCTTTTGCTTTTTAAGAAAAATATTTGACAAAATTAAATAAAAAAAAAATAGTCAGCCCAAAAGTTTATATCACCTTATAATTGCATCATGCCATTTAGTATGTTAACAAATTTTTGTAATACAGTAGAATCTCAAAAGTTCGAGCCGTCCAGAAATTAGAACCTGCCATTTCAATGTAATGGATGCTCTAAAATTAGAACTACAGGTTCTAATTTCTGGATGTTTTTTATTTATTTTTTTTTTTTTTTTGTATTTTCACTGAAAGTTATTTTTATCGCTCATTAATATAAAAAATAAAACGGGGAATCACCAATTTATTCGTGGTGTTTACAAGTCGGTCATAAGCGTGTGAAATTTGATATGTTTGTACAAATTTGGGTCCCTTGATAACTGAAATTCAAAGTGTTCGTACTTGATACCTACATAAATACTGATTTTATGTTAAAAAGCAATTCAATTCCCAATACATAGTTAAAAAACTGTTTGAAAATTTTTCTATGAATTTAGTATATGGTTAGTATATGGGACAAAAAACTGCCAAGTTTATCACTCGCTATAGACTGATATTATTAAAACTTTAGATTTTTATTTGATAACTAATCAGATAATCCAAAAAATTAAATACCTTGTACCTTTGAGTACGAATTTCCACGTATAGGAATGACAAACTTAGCCACTGTGTACAACGACCTGTTAATTTTTATTATAAATATGGCTGATAGTATAAGTATATTTTAAGGAAACATTTTTTTGTAGACATTCCTATTCACATAATTTTCATTTTCGGTAAACATTTAATATGAGCCAAAAGTTAATATATGGGTCAGAATGTAAGCTCGTATTATGGAAGTTTTCATAACAAGTGTTTTTTTTTTTTTTTTTTTTTTTTTTTATTAAGACCAATACTCAGGGGCAAACCCCTACTCATGCAGTGCATTGTATTGGAATGTGAATATGGTTGATAGGTTTTTTTTTTTTTTTTGTACATTTTGCGCCTTTTGTTGTTGATGAAACAAGTTGGTGTAAATTTGTCCACTCAAGAGCCAGTGTTATCCCTTCACCCTCGAATGATCAAACAGCAATTGCCTCATCTGTCGGTGGATGTTTAATGTGAATGGTGAGCGTCTTCAGTAGATTAGCTGTTATCTTCCCAGAAGGTGGCGCTGTACTCCTGATCATTGGTTTTTGGTGGAATGGATTAGAAATGTCAGGGGGCGGTTTCTTGCAGATGGTCTTGCAGGAGGGGGGGGGAACCTCTTTTTTTTTCTTAAATTTAATTTTTAATTTAATTTGTAATTTTTAGAAAACCGCAAATTTTTATTTTTATAATTTTGTCCTTCGCTGGGATCGAACCTGGGTCGTGTGAGTTTCTGTGCGAGCGCTCTACCACTATGCCACGACACGTTTAAAAAAACTGAAACTTGATTGAGATTCTATTTGCTATATTATATCACCCATGTTACTAAAATAGCTTACCAAAGGTCTCACAGTGGGGTACTTGCTATATTATATCACCCCTGTTACTAAAATAGCTTACCAAAGGTCTCACAGTGGGGTAAGTTCGGATAATGTAGACTGCCATATTGTGTTTTTAATATTGTGACTACAATATGAGGAGACACTAAAAAAATGTTGGTCCCATTTATTGGTAGATCTATTGGCTAAATATACTTCTATTCAAAAATTGTGTATGGTTCCGTTGACAAATTGTATGTCCCTATATAGCGTAACAAAAAAACTTGGCAGGTATTGGGGACCATTTTAGACGAATTTCCGGTTTTATTTTAATGAAAACCTTATTTTAATTTATATTAAAGCAGAGTGGGCAAACAAACAAAACATTTCGCAAACGCTACAACAAAGTCATACACTTTTAAAATTTTTTTAAAGGTATTGTACATGAGCAAAACCAAAACAAATACTTTCTAAATCAGAAAGAGCGCAAATGAAACAATTAGCTTTTCGCTCTTATGCTTGCTTTGTTATTCCGTTACATTCATTTAATTTGCTCTTTTTCTCTACTTCTTTTCTTTTTCTCTTCTTCTTTTCGTTTTCTTCTCTTTCTTTTTTTGTTGTACCTACGCACATTTGAGTTAATGTATTTGTAGTACTCAAAACAAAAACAATATCAAAATTAAATGGGACAATCGTTCTCACTGTTTATGTTTTATTTTTGTCTTACTCATTGTAAAGAACACAACAAAATGAGATCAAACGTTCAGTTTTGTTTATTAACCTACTCTGTTTTAAAGCAGTTGACAGCAACTTGTCTATATAAAAAAATTGATTATCTATCTATCTTCAAAATTCCAATACAATGCACAGCTTGAGTAGGGATTTATCCGCGAATATTGGTCTCAATAGTCGCCGTGGTCTAGTGTGTTGGCTTACTAAGACAATAGCGCTGGGTTCATCTTGAAAAAAGAAAAGCAAAAGGCAAAAGCTCTGGGAGTAACTGATTGCCATGAAAAAGCATCTCAACTCTGTTCTTCGAAATCGACTTTAAACTTTAGGTACCTGTACTCGTGGATAAAAATAACACACACAACATGAGTGCTGCGAGAATCTAGGCCGTAACCCTGACACAGGGTTGTAATGGCCAATTATATATGTATGTATGTATTGTTTTTTTTATAGCATTAACAGAACCAGTAAAATATTTTATTTAAACATTTTCCGGCACTTTCTCAAACAAAATTTTAAAAATCACATAAAAAATCAGTGCTTCATTAAAGAGTCAATATTTCAATTATATTTTAAAATATTGTGTGTGATATAAGTTTTTATTATTTGATTAGTTTTGCCATATCTCTTTTAGTTTCTAAAAAAAAGCCCTTAGTCTATATTAGGCGTATAGTCCTTAATACCCGAAATTCCTATAATTTCATAAAAATTTGAGGAGATTAAATGAATAAGAGTTCATTGGCACATCGCTTAGAGCTAATTTTAAATAAACGGGGTTAAGAAGTATTGGAAAATATCCTAGTTGTCAAAACTTAAGACCGAGTCACTTAGGTTTGCACACAAGACAATAATTTCTAAAAAACAAACTAATTCTACTAATTTTCCTTTGGTAATGAAAGTTTTTTTAAGTGGCATGTCCACATATCAAACTCGTATTTGTGTGATTCGTGTTGGTAACCTAGTTACCCACACGTACATATATGTAAATGTGAGCTTAAATCAAACCAAAAAATATTTCATATTCATGGCTGTGTAAAGTTTGTAATCTTGGAGCCCGGGCAAAGGCCGGTTTTTTTTTTTATTCGCCCGAATATAAAATTTATACCTAGTAGTTTCATAATTACTGACACAGTGCAAATTGCTCCCACTGTAAGAAATCCACTGCACATACTCCCTTTAAGTTGACAGTTTTTTTACAACTAATATTTATACTTCATTTTTGTGAATAAAGTTTTTGGCGTTCGTGGGTTATAATTATGGAATGGGGAAATATCGAAAACCGTATTGTACTAATTGGCCTAAAAAAATGTGGAATGAAATCTGGAGATATATTAAACGTTGCAGTTGCTCGGGATAATCGCAGTTTTCTTTATCGTACTGTGAAACTATTTGAGGATACTGGTGGAGTAGCAGACCGTCCAAGATCTGGCCGTCCGCGCTGTGTGAGAACTTCCAGAGCCGTCAAAGCTCTAAAGAATCGAGTTTATCGAAATCAACTTCGAAAGCAGCTAATATTGTCGCGTGAGATGAATATATCTAAGGTATCCATTTTTCGAATAATTAAATATGACTTCGGACTTTGGGCTTATAAGAGACACACGGGGCATCTACTTACGGTGGCTTTGAAGAAGAAGCGGAAGCAAAAAACAAAAGCAATGATTCGCCAGTACGCCAATAACGGTCACAGAAAAATTCTCTTTACTGATGAGAAATCTTTTACTGTTGAGGAGTCGTTAAAAAACAAAGTGATAGAGCCTATACTCAGTCATCTCTACAAGCAAATGAATTGGTTCCGAGAGTTCAGAGTGGTCACCATCCTACTTCTGTGATGGTATGGTGGGAAGTCGCCTATGATGGCGTCACCAAACTCCATTTCTGCGAAAAATCTGACGTTTTGGAAAAAGTTGTAAAGCCGTTAAATAGCACACTGTTCAAAAACGAGTCGTGGACTCGGCCCCAGCACAAAAGCAAAGACCACTCAAAACTGATTAAAACACAATATACCAACTTTTATTTCCATAGAAGATGGCCATCGGGTAGTCCCGACCTGAATCCTTTAGACTTCAAATTATGGTCCGTTTCAGAAGGCATGGTCTGTACTACTCACCACAAAAATTTGGATTCTCTTAAGTGTGCACTTATCAGCGCAGTGGACAATTTCCCCATTGAGGTCATGCGTACTGTAATAGATGATTGTAGGGCAAATGGCGGCCATTTGAATAGCTTTTCTTTTGTTGTATTCTTAAATATATAAAATAAACCAAAATACAAAAAAATTATTAAAACATCTCTTGCAGTTTGTTTTTATCCCCCCCGGGGATACATAAAAAGGCTACTAACGAAGTGTCCCGTCAGTGGCCTGTATTCTCCGGGGAATATGGAGTTCAACCTAACTCTAAGTGGCCTGGCGCTTGCTATAGGTAGAGTATGGTTGGTGATGCATGGCACCGCGTGTGCTATCGGAGACTCGACTGGCATCAGTCCAGAAGGCTGTTGTACGGGTGACAACAGTTTGAAGTAAATCGGACTGATGATGGGTGCGGTCCTTCGGGAGGTACACGTAGTGGCAGTGGTATATGCTGGGTAGTAGTTTAACCTCCTCAACAAGGGGGGTTGCTGCTATCCAGGAAATGGTAGTGACGAAATTGTTAACCAAATGTCCATGGGTTCTCCTCTGAGCGGTGTGTCTTAGACATATCCGAAATTGGAGGGTACCGGCTTTGGGTGGCGGTGGTTGGACTCTTATATTCTGACTACCGTCCGGACGCGGGCAGCGTGTAATATGTCTAAGGACGGTGCGCACGATAAATCGACTTATTCGTTTGTTTTTTATCAAGAAATAAACCGTGTGTCAGAATATATGAAAGTACTAGGTATCCTTTTTTTATTTACCAGAAAATTATAGAAAAATTGATAAACGGAAAATTTTTAATTTACAAAATAAAATCTGCAAAAAGGAATATTTGATGGGCGTAGCCCACAAATGAAATGTCCTTCCTTTTTTTTTAAGACCAATACTCAGGAGTACCCTACTCATGCAGTGCATTGTATTGGAATGTGAATGGTTGATAGGGTTTTTTTTTGTTCATAGATGTTTGTATATTTTGCGCCTTTTTTATTGTTGATGAAACAAGTTGCTGTAAAAACAGAAACAAAAAAGGCGGAGTCAAAGATCACAATTTTCAAACTAGATCCACAATGGGCCACTCTGTTCAAACTACCAAAATATGGGCGGGCGAGCCAAGCTTTGTCACTCAATAATTCCTATGCCATTAGTTTTAGAATGATCGAATTATTCATGGTTCACTAAATGAATGCAGAGACGAAATGGCCTTCGGGAGGTACACGTAGTGGCAGTGGTATATGCTGGGTAGTAGTTTAACCTCCTCAACAAGGGGGGTTGCTGCTATCCAGGAAATGGTAGTGACGAAATTGTTAACCAAATGTCCATGGGTTCTCCTCTGAGCGGTGTGTCTTAGACATATCCGAAATTGGAGGGTACCGGCTTTGGGTGGCGGTGGTTGGACTCTTATATTCTGACTACCGTCCGGACGCGGGCAGCGTGTAATATGTCTAAGGACGGTGCGCACGATAAATCGACTTATTCGTTTGTTTTTTATCAAGAAATAAACCGTGTGTCAGAATATATGAAAGTACTAGGTATCCTTTTTTTATTTACCAGAAAATTATAGAAAAATTGATAAACGGAAAATTTTTAATTTACAAAATAAAATCTGCAAAAAGGAATATTTGATGGGCGTAGCCCACAAATGAAATGTCCTTCCTTTTTTTTTAAGACCAATACTCAGGAGTACCCTACTCATGCAGTGCATTGTATTGGAATGTGAATGGTTGATAGGGTTTTTTTTTGTTCATAGATGTTTGTATATTTTGCGCCTTTTTTATTGTTGATGAAACAAGTTGCTGTAAAAACAGAAACAAAAAAGGCGGAGTCAAAGATCACAATTTTCAAACTAGATCCACAATGGGCCACTCTGTTCAAACTACCAAAATATGGGCGGGCGAGCCAAGCTTTGTCACTCAATAATTCCTATGCCATTAGTTTTAGAATGATCGAATTATTCATGGTTCACTAAATGAATGCAGAGACGAAATGGACATATAGACATGCTTATCCCCATGAGCAATGCATTTCAATATTAATATTGAATGTGTTTGCCTATGTACATACTTACGTATGTATGTATATGGTGAAAAATAGTTTTTGTTGTTTTTAATATACATTTTTATATTCATAGGGAAAATATTTCATATAGATTTGTTTTGATTATTTGCTTTGTACTCGTATTACGATTATATTTGTTTTCTAAGGAAATATGATATGTAATGCGTATAATTTGCTTTGATTTTTATACCACCTGGTTTACCAGATACTTCTTTTGCTATCATTAAAAAAACTATATAAAAGCTCCCCAGAATTGAAAAAATCCTTATTTTATTAATACAAGTTAAAGGTTTATTAACTAGACAAACAGTTTTCACAGTAATTATTATGGAAAATTCGTGCGAAGAGGAAACGAAAGGCCTAGGAGCACACACATTATATAAGTAATTAGCCGTGTTATTATATCGAGTTTTCCAATAAGAGCGCTACAAAAGTTTTTTTAAATAAAACAAAAACGGTTTTGGATATCAATGAAATTCTTTATGCCTGTAAAAGTACGTTCGATGCCATTATGTATGGAACTCCATTTCTTTTGCATGGCCACCAAGGGCACGCTGGCAGAAGTCCAGACGCTGAACCCAATTTTCGACGATTTTCAAGCATAAATCGGCCGATACTGCTGCAATTTCAAGTTCGATATTCGTACGAAGTTCATCAATCGTCGCTGGCTTATTGGCATAGACCATAGACTTGACGTAGCCCTACAGGAAATAGTCTAACGGCGTCAAATCGCACGACCTAGGCGGCCAATCGACTGGCCCATTTCGTGAGATAACACGTTCTCCAAACTTGGTTTCCCATAAATTGATTGTGGCATTCATTGTGTGGCTTGTGGCGCCGTCCTGTTAGAACCACTTGTCCTCCAAGCCCATATCATCCAATTGGGGCCAAAAATATTCGGTTATCATTGAACGGTAGCGATTCCCATTCACAATAACATGCCGTTCTTGATCATCATGGAAGAAGTACACTATGATGACTTTGCATGACATGGTATAACACAGTGTTGGATACGACTTGACTAGCATAGCATGGTTTTTTAAAAAAAGGAAATTTTTGCACAAAATGTTGGGTTTTGCAGTACTGTATTACACTGCTCAACAAAAGACCAAAAATTCGTTCCTGTTTTTATACGATCTTATTTGTACGGTTTTGAAATAACACGATTTTTTAAAAATATTTTCTCCTGTTTTTACACGAATAAAAACATATTGAAGAAATTATCAGTGTTTTTGGTAGACGAGTGTTGCCACTTATATACTTTAGATGACGGTTAAAATAAACTTTTAAAACTCTTGTTATGTGGTAGCATAATTCTTCATAATTCAGCCTTTAATAACCGCCAGTTCAATTCTGGATGGCCTTTAAATGTCGAATAAATTAGATGAATAAATTAGCGGAACATTTTCTGCCATATGATCATGAGCACGAAAGAGCTAAAAAATTTCAATCGGATCTGTAATCATGTATGACTCGATACAAGAAGCTGTATAAAGAGTTCTCTAAAGTGGGATCACAGTGTTGCATAGCTGAATTCGCCTTTAAAATAATTAAGCCAGTCATAACTGAAAATTATGAATTGCTTGTTTATTATTATTTTAAGTACAAGGGTGGATTTAATTTTTATTTTGTATGTTAAAAAACAATTAAAAAACTAAATTACATTGAAGACGGTAAAATTTGTACAAAAATATCATGATATTATTTCATTTTGGACCTTAAAAGGTAATTGAATTAATCTAATATAGTAATATAAATATATATGTATGTATGTACAATTTTTTGGACGGTACTTTCTGGAACGTATGTACCGTGTGAAATCAGTTTTTGGTGTATTTCAAAAAGTAGAGCTTTTGGCAATCTCCCAGTACTTTTTTTCATAACCAGGACCACAGAAGTAGCCAATAATAGTAAAAAATTGTTGGAAACAATAATTATGTTGACCAGTGTTATTAACCCCGTAATTTTAATATGGAATAGGGAGAGGTCTTGATTCTTAAAAACTATCCGATATAATTTAAAAAATGTGAATTTTTTTAATAAAACTTCTTTTGTTTTTAATTTTATATAATTTGTTTTTTTTTTTTTTTTTTTTTCATTATATATTCTTGTCTTAAAAAGTATTTATTCAAAATTAAAAACACGGTATTTATATTACTCGTAGTGTGATTTCTATATGATGGAAATTACGAGTATTTTCTGTTTTTAATGACATTCACATGATGATTTTGTTCTTATAGTGAGTGGTATTGGTGATGAATTTTGAGACTTATGACAAGTAATTTTTTAATTTTGTTTTTTTTTTTTATAAGAGTATAATAATAATTATAATTTTTATTATTATTTAATTGTAAAATACTATTGCTATTAATTTTTTTATTTTATTTTTTTTATTACTTAGATTTTTTATTGATGTTTCTTTTGTAATTGTATTAAATATAGTTTTTTCATTTGTATATTTAATATTAATTATTATTTTATTTTTTATTTTTGTTTAATAATAAATGTACGTTTGTTTGTTTAATTTTGTATCCATTTGTAAACAAAAAACAAGAAAAAAAACTAAAGAGAAAATTTTTTTATATATTAAATATTCGATGAAACTGTTTTTTACAAATAAAAAAAATTTCAAATGTATGTATAAAAATTTATATAATTTCGTTAAAATCTAATTTCTTTAGAGAATCTTTTAATAAATTAAAAATAAGTTTCTTATTCTTATGGTTTTTCTTTGTTGCTTGATACGAGTGTTGGAGTCAAACAATGTCATTCAATATCGAATAAAATTTTTTATATAATTTATTTAAGATTAGTATGGAATTGCGTTTGACATCGAATGACAGAATTATACACTTTTGGTTAAAACTTATAAATTAAACAAACAAAAAATTAAAAAAAAATGAATTTTATGTTTTATTAAGATTATGTTTGTAAAAAACTATTTCATTCTATTTATTGCTGCCTTTGTTTCAATAAAATTGAAGTTTTATGGTATTTACATTATATGTATGTATTGTATAGGAAAACTGTTTTGTTTTTGTCTATTGCATATTTATATATAATTGTATGTAATATACATACATAATTCTATTTATGTATGTATGTAGTTTGGAATTTTCATTAATAATTTTTAATCAAAATATTGTTTGTAGTAGTAAATGGAGATCAAAAATAATGTAAAATATAAAGAAAAAGGCAAAAATAATCAGAATTTTTACGAAAATTTTAAAACTTATTTAAAAACGAATACGTATTTTCTTTTTCAATCGTACTATATTTATAAAATCCACAAAACCATACTTTACACACAGCAAAGAACAGATTGAATGTATTCATGTTTGCTAAGTATTCATTCATTCGTTCAACATCAATTTCTACTAATGTTGCTTTAAACACACTCTTTGTTTTTGTTGATTGCCTTTAGCATACTCTTTTTTTATAATACTGTTACATGTTGTACAACGACTGATGTTTACAGTAATCATTATTTTATATGTGAAACAACAACAATAAAAAACACTCAAATTTGTTAGTGTTTTTCATATAAAAAGACGAACGTCTTAAAGCATTCGGTTTCTATGAACATTCATACCATTCGTTGCCCTATTGAGTGTTAGATGACTTGTTGTTTTGTATTGCTTAAATAAAATAGTGTCAATTGACAACAGTATACGTATTTTGTGTGAATGCATTCAAAGCTCATAAATAGGCAATCAAAGTGTTCTCTGGTGCACAATTTAAGGCTCGTAGCCGAACTATCCGACAACTAAATGGGACAATATGTAGAACGCTTTTAAAATCAAACGATTTTGATCAACGAGCCAACAAATGTTTTAATGATGATTCTATCGAATCCTTGTTGAATTTCTCATTTATCGATAACAAAGAGAATAATCTATTACTGGATGGTCGGTCTAGTACTTGAATAAATATCTTATAGTACGTTTTTCCACTTAAACCAAAACAAGTTGTTTTGTGCAAAATACGTTAAAGCGTTTCCATTATGCCGCAATGGTTTTTGTTTACGAACTTTGGATATTAATTCGACATTTACAAAAATTGCGTTATACGACAGAGAAAAAAATTACATTGTTAGTAATGTACTCATATTGAACACGTTATTTCATTACATTTTCGTCGTATAATATTTTTCAAGCGTTTTTGATTTTTGTTTAAACAGTAAAATACGCCAAAACAAAGTATAATATTGAAATAAAATAACACGTTATAAAATATAATTGACAACAAAATCTTGACCAATTTTAATTAAAAATAAATAAAATATTTAAAGTCAAACTCCACTACTGTAAACTGTACACTACTATTAGTTTTACTGCTGCTTTTATCGTAAACACAAAAATTCTATGATTTCATTTCACATACTATTCTGTGCGCGGAAAGTTTTAGTTCGATACTCGTGGTTAAAAATTGACAAACACAACATAGGTGCTGCGAGAAGTTAAGACGTAACCCTGAAACAGGGTTGCAATTGCCAATTATGTATGTATGTATGTTGTATATCACATTACTCAGACTTATGTTATATCTTTAATAGATAGTACTTTTTGCTTTATTTGAATTATGCTGTTTTCCTTAATTGTTTTCTTTACTTTTGTATTATTTCAATTTATTTGTAGTTTTTATTTCTTTCTTTTCCATTATTTTCTTATAGATATAAAATGGTTTGAAAAACTAGAGAAATAAAACCTCAGTATTCCCTATAAGTTTGGTTGCCTTCCCAAACGTCTGTATGCAACGTCAAAGCAGTGTTTAAATCATGCAATTATACTTTTACTGCATTGTAAATTAAATGCATTCTATATAAAAAGCATTATCAATTTAAATTATGCCTTAGTTGCTTTTGTTTGCATATCAACTGAGAAGCAAGTGAGTTTATGAATGCTATACAGTATCAAAGTTTATATGGTTGCTTTTAAGAATGCATGACATTGATAGACTGCAAAGCAACTTGCGTTTAGGAAAGCAGCCTTTATTAAATTTTACTTGTGCAGCAAGTCTCTACATATGGCATGTTTTGATTCTGTTTTTAAAGTTGCCTTATAATCAAAACTGTAAATAACTCAGTCATGCCTTTAACAGACATTGAGAGAAGCATTTTATATTTCGTTATATACGATTGGTTCCAGTGTTTTTTTTTTTTAATTTAATAATACTACTACTTTTTTATTTTCCCCCTTTAATTACAAAAAAACATAACCACAGGATCAAATATTTAGTGCAGTATTAAGGAGAAAAACAAAAACAAATTAAGTTAACTTGAAGTGTACTTTAAAGTACTTTAACAGTTCAAGTATGCTTAATTTTTTCCCTAATATGGATGTAAAACTTCATCTAATAAAATTTTAAAAATAAGTAAATTAAGAAATCCTATTTCAGGACCCAAATTTCTATTGATTACTAATACTGTTTAAATAATTCCCAGATTTGAACACTGCTGCTACAAGCCTTATAAGTTCTGAATAGTTTTGAACAATTTTAGAACTTAAACGGTAATGTACGGTGGCGTTTAATAAAACAGAATTGCACAGACCATAAAATATTAAGTTCTATTGTTATATTGCTGTACTTAAATTTTAAAAATTAAACAAAACATTCTCTCTTTGCCTTTTTTTTAATTTATATTTTACATTACAATGATTTGGTAAGCTTTGTTATTGCATATTATGGTTGTTTACTATTTATTTTGTCTTAAATTTAAATAATTTTAAATATATTATATGGTTAGGTAGGTGATTGCATTTAAATTAATTTTTTAGGGCTACTGTTGAAACAAATAAAAATGTTTGCAAGATATGTTAAGACATTTAAAAGAAAAACAAATTTATAATAATTATTATTTTAAGTTATTTAAAATCTTTTTATTATTTTAAAATAATTTCATTGGATCTGACAAAGTCTTTTCATAAAAATTAATGTCGCTATTCACAAAAAAAAATTTTAAAAATAATCATTTTATAAGACTGTGATAAATCAGAAATATTATATTTCATAAACAAAGCCTTAAAAATATAGTTATTTTTAATATTTCGCTACTCATTTGCAGGTATTATTTAATTTCGTTAAATTTTAATGTTTGAAACTACTCGTAACAAAAACTGTACATACTTAATAATATTTACATATAAAAATTTTTTTTTCAAATATTATTTTGTAGCTATTTTACTTATTTACCGCCTACTAAGTGATAATCTTAATTGATATTTCATACTGTACACGTAATGAATGAATTCGGAGATATTGAGTAAAAAAAAAAAATAAGTAGTAAACCGTTTAAATTGTAAGTAGCTTCACCGATAAATATTTTGCTGGGTTTATAATTCAACTCTTTCGAACATACT
The DNA here is from genome assembly GCA_963576795.1 of Metopia argyrocephala. Taxonomy (NCBI): domain Eukaryota; kingdom Metazoa; phylum Arthropoda; class Insecta; order Diptera; family Sarcophagidae; genus Metopia; species Metopia argyrocephala. The sequence continues at coordinate 122,721,635 of OY756208.1, read as the reverse complement.
CGAACTTAAAATGCAACTCTGTGGTGTTTTGTATTAAAGAACTTATTATGAAAACACAAAACATTTTATACAGAGCTAACATTGCCAACTAATTATATGTACATAGATATGTATATGCATGTTCAGTTTATCAGGTATATTCTGAAAATCACTTTCATTTCGAATAACGACAAAAGGTGTTCTCAGCATACAATCGTTTGAAGTTTTGTGACTTGACATTGGTCAAATAAATGCCTGTCGATATCAAATCATGTACCTTTTTAAACACTTTTTTGCTTACATATACGCAAATTTTAATTATATAACAAAATCAAAAAATTTAATAAAAATTTTTCGAAGTTGCCAGACTAACAAAATTTTAATTTTATTGTGTGGTTAATTTGTGAAATATAAAGTGCAATTTTAATGCAAATACCAGCGCTATAAGCAAAACAATGAAAATCACTCCTAAAACCTAAAAAGCTTGTAAAAAAAATAAATTGCGTGATTTCAAAATCGGTCATGATTTCAAATAATTGTGATTTCCGAACATGCCTGCATACTTCGAATTTGGTAAGAGTCATTATGGTTTTTCGAATAAAATTATATAAATAGTTGCAAATATAGATCTGTTTTTATTGTTTTTGTCTTTGTTGCTTTCCTGATACTGTGTAGCTGCAGCAATAACGAAATATTAAAAATATATATATATATGTATATACCGTTTGTTTTTAAGCAGACCGTGAGCTTTTCAAAAATAATTTACAATAACAAATTTGCTTATTATTTTTGCATAGTTTTCTTAAGTAATACAAAATTTGTTTATATTGTTGTTTTCATATAAATTCTCTTCAGCAGATAAACTATTTTTTTAGACTTACATATACTATATGTAATTTAATTTTTCATTTTAATATTAAAACTAATTTTTCAAAATCTATAGAAAAAAAAAAAGATAATAATAATAAAAAAAGATTAAAGTTTAAAATAAATCATTCAAAATCATTCAAACATTATGTTATATACATACATATATGTATGTGTATATGGATGTATATCGTTTCCCTACTTTTTTTCTTAAATAAATTCTATATATGTATATGTATAAGCATATGTATATATGTATACATATATACTATTGCCAAATTCACAAGCCTATGTATCGTTGTATGCTGTATACAACAATACGTTGTATTTAAAACGTCAAAAATCAGATAAGCAGAAGAAAAGCACTATTCATCAATAAATAAATGTATCGTTAAATTATACTTTTTATCACTTTATCAGCATTAATTTCATATTCTATATTTATGTAGTTCGTTCACTCCACATTAATAGCATAGAAACCAATACAATTTTTTAAAAACACATGAAAAACAATTGTATGAGTGTATCGGAATTTTTAATGAAAATTACCAACTGTTGTACTTTAAAACAACGATAAAAGGGTCTTGTAAATTCTGCAAATATATAGTACATACATATATTATAAAAATAATAATATAAAAAAGAAGTATGTATTTGTTTTCTAGTAAATAAAATGTAAAAAACAGAAGAAAAAAATATTCAAAAATTATGGCAGATCATAAGTTTTGAATACATTTTCCTTTTTTTCTATTTAATTTGATTATTGGGTATGTAACGTACTTTAACTTGATTGCCCAATAATAACTGATGTTGTTGCTGTTGTAGTAACTGTTGTTGCTGCTGTTGTTGTTGTTGCTGCTGTTGTTGCTGTTGCTGCTGCTGTTGTTGCTGCAGGTGTTGATTTAACTGTTGTGGTATCGAAAGACCACTTACATTATTTATAACTGGCTGATTATAATTCAGAACATCATTAATTTCGATTTTTATCAATGATGGTATATTTAAAGCATTTACCTTATTTTTATTCTTAGGAGGACGACCACCTAAAAGTAAACAAGAAAAACACACGCACAAACACACATTTTAAGGACAGCGATGGTTTAGGGACAAAAACAAAGCGGGAATATTTTTTTATGATTTTGTTTTTTTTTTTTTGTGTGTGTGTTTGGGTTTATGGAAAAAAGGTTTAGGGAGAAAAAAAAATTAGATTTTTTTATTATTTAATAATTACTAATCATTAATTAATTAATTAAATCTTAATAAATGTGTTCTTATAACTATAATGCATAGAAATAAAAATATATTGAAAGCTATAAATATGGTATAATGATCATAAGGTAGTCCCAGTTTGAAATGACATGCAGCCCTGATTCTCTGCCGATTAACAAATATAAGCAACACTATGATTGACTGTTGTACGCAAATGAATATATATTTGTAAACAAGTTATTTCTCTTTTTTTTAATTTTTTTAAATGTTGAAAAGTAATTCTTTTAAATGTTTTTTTTTAACAAATTGTCAAGCGTTGTGAAAAGTTATTTTTACTGAAAAAGGCTATTGGCATCCAGAACAACAGAATAATATCCAGAAGGGTGGGAAGAGGTCAATTTCTATGATGTGGTGAAGTGTAACCAATATTTCGACACTACTATTATAGAGGAACACTACAGATAATCAAAGTTTTATGCCCGAATTCATAAAAAATATTGTGGGTATATTAAGGGTTTATTGGACAAATATCGATGTAATACTTGTCAAATATATTCTCAATAAACCTAAAATATTTTTTTAATACGGGAATTAATATGTAGTTGCAAATTAGATTTCTGAAACATTAAATTCTCTTTAAAGAAAATCTGTTTTTTCTTGTTCTAATTTGTTTAACATTAAAGAAAACCCTTTGAATATAAATTCGTTTTAAATTAATATAAATAAGGAAGCAGATGCAACAAGATTTTGACAAAAAAAAAACAGCTGTTATTGTTTTGGTAAAGCGGGACTGCCTTATGATGATTATACCATGGCTATAAAGAGAAATTATAAAAACATAAAACTATTTTTCCTTGTTTTTTTTTTTTTTGTTTTATTAAAAAGTGTATTGAAAAGTGAAAATTGTAGTAATATATTTTCGTTTTTTTTAATATTTTCATTTAAAATAAAAGTTAAAACATTTTTTTAAAATAGAGTAAGTATATGTAATTTTGAAGGTTGTTTTTTTTTTTTAATTAAAATATCGTTATTAGTGCAGCACATTCAAGCCAAAATTGTATAAATATTTAAAGAAACATTTTAAAATAACATACACCTGAAGAAACTTAAAAGCAGTTTTTAATTTGTTAAAATAATAATTCCTGACGACGCTACACGAAGGGGCAGCGAAATATTGAAAATAAATAAATAATTAATATTAATATAAAAAGATCTTAAGCTCAAGAAGGCGATTTATTGTTATTATTAGCAGTTTTTAATTTAAAAAGAGGAAAATCATCGTTACAAGCTTGAAAAGTTATGGTTAGAGTAAAGAAAGTTATATTGAATTAAAAAAATCAAGAGTAGAGACTTTTGAAAATATCAATCTTCCTGTTTAACAATGAAAATATTTTTTTACTTAAGAAAATATATCTATAAATTTTTAAAATTTTTTTAAAATACGGCCATATTTGACAAATATTTGCTGAAAAAACATAACCACCACTTCTATTTACATTTTATTGCTTCAAATTAATTTACATACATATTTGCTTTTTTCGGTTAATATATGCATAATGTGACTGTAGCTTTACAGAAATCTATCTTAAATCTTTTTTTTTAATCTTTAATCTTAAACAATTGCCAAAGTCAAGTCAACAAAACTGCACAAAAAAAATTCCTTAAAATATATCACCAAACAATTTTTTTTTAATTCTCAATACACTATATTTTTCTAAAATTATTCCTCTTAGGGCCATTATTACAAGTTACCGATAGTAAAAGGTAGCATTTTATCATACAGGTACATTGTTTATAATTATTATAAGTAAACTTTAACTCAAAAGTTAACGTTAAAGCTATGGAGAACATTGAACTTTCTTCTAAACTGAAGTGGTATAGTGGTTAGAGAGCTCGCACAAGAACTCAAGCGACCGAGGTACAAATCCCAGCGAAGGAGAAAATTTAAAAAATTAAATTTGCGGTTTTTCAAAAAAGAGATGGTCCGTCCCCCCTATCCCCCTAATAGAAGTCCATTTACAAGAAACCGCTCCCTAACACTCCAGTCTATTCCACCAACATAACAAATGATCAGGAGTAAGGCGCCACCTTCTGGGAAGATAACAGCTAACCTATTTAGTGGAGACGCTTACCACTCCTATTCAATATCCACCGACATATGGGGCAATTGCTGTTGACCATTCAAGGGTGAAGGGTATAACACTGGCGCTCTTGAGTGGTCAAATTGACAGCAACTTGTCTCATCAACAAAAAAGCGCATAATATAATATAATACAATGCACTTCATGAGTAAGGGTTTAGCCCTGAGAATTGGTCTTAATAATAATAAAAAAAAAACAATGGCGTTTATTTATAAAAATATTTGCTGTTGAGGATTTTTTTTATAAATCGTACTTTAATGATAATTTGACGATTATGATTTAAGAAAGTTAAAAAAAATAACAATTATTCTTGATTTTAAAATTGTTTTATAAGCCTGTTCTAAATAAAAAAATAGATAAAAATTATTGCCCGTATTCATAAAATTTCTATTCTATTCACAAATTCCTATGCAATACTTGTTAAATAAACCCTCAATACACCAAAAAGTGTTTGTGAAAGTTCTTAGAGGATGAACTGGTGGTAAACCTATGCTGGAAAGGAACAGAAGAGAAAAATAGTGTACGAAGCCTGAGTACAACAAAAGCCATAACAAGTAAGTTATTTCATATATTATTATCATTGATATATTCATTCACTTTTTATATTTAATAGATGCTGCCATTTCAATTGGATTGAATGAGAAAGATTACGTTAAAAGTATTAAAACGTTTTTTCAATTTGCTAAAAATAAGCAAGAACCACGAAAAAATGTGTAAGGATAAGGCTAAAATAGTAATAACAATAATAATAAATTTCAATTTAATAAATAATAAATAATAAATAAATTCATTTATTTACATACATATTTATAAATTTACTAGTTGACCGGCAAACGTTATTTTGCCATATAAATTTGCTCTAGGAAACATATTTTTATTTCAAATATATTTGATAACTTCACCGAACGGCAAAAGTCAACCTTGATATGAGCAATCAATGTCTGTGTTACTAATAATTTTAATAAATGATTATTCGCCATTTTCGGTACTTCAGTTTGATAGTTGGGGGTAGGGAGAAATATCCTCTGTATTGCCCCCTCTGAGTACCATTTAATAAAAAAAAAACCTAAACCATATGTGTTCTACGCTACGCAGATATACATATATAGCTTAAAATTTCATCGATGTCGGTACGTTATTTTGGTGAGGCATAAATTTTCCCTTGGGGCGGGTACCTTAACATTTAGGGGTATAAAAATATATATTAAAATTTACATTTGTTAATCTAAAGTTGTGTTAAGACACCAATAAAATTTAATCAACATCAGTTTGTTAGTTGGGGATAGGGAGAAGTAGTCCTTGTACCGCCCACTCTGAGTAATTAAAAAAAAACGTAAACCGTATATGCTCTACGGTACGCTGATGTATTTAGTTTAAAATTTTATCGAAATCAGTACGTTATTTGGGTGAGGTATAAATTTTCAATTGGGGCGGGTCAGCTTAACATTTACGGGTATAAAAAATAGATGACCGATTCTCAGTCGTACCCGATATACACACAAAATTTCATGAAAATCGGTCCAGCCATTTCGGAGGAGTTTGGCAACAAACACCGCGACACGAGAATTTTATATATTAGAAAGATTTACTTATTTATTTATTATTAAAAAATAATTGAAAACATTTATTATTTACTTGTAGTCATAAGCTTACAAATATCTTACGACAATAAGCTTACTACAAACATGATTAGAAAACTATTTTCCTGTAAGCTTAGAATACGCTTAAACTTCTAAACTTATTATACACTATAGAGTAGTAATATTATCGCAGGGGTTCAATTTTGTTTTTTAAACAATAGTTAACAGGCCTTCCACAATAATATTCACAACACTTTTCTAAGCTTAAGGCTTAAGATGTTACAAGCTATTTCTAAAGCCTTTTAGTTTATTGGAGAAATTAAAAAAAAAGACTTGAATCGTTTTTCTATAATTTTTGCATTATTGTAATTTTGAATCCGCGCAGATTAAAACTTCCCTAGACGTATAATTTGAAATGTACAAATTCTTGTAATTTCATATTCAGCCCGATTGTAAATATTCCTGGGAATTTATTTCCCCAAAAGAAGAAGAAAATCTGAATCAATACTTTTATTTTTGACCGGTGGGAGAAAATTGTATAAGAAATAATTTTTCAGGAATTTTAAAAAATTAAAAAATTTTTTTTTTAAATTTCAATTCAAAATGAGAGAATTGGTATGCAAAATTTGGCCTTTTGCTTTAAATATTTAAGACAAGCAATATCCTCATATAAATTTTTATACAAGAAAAAAAATAAATTTTGAGAAAATACAAGCTTTCCTTTTTGCAAATTATGAAACGGTAAAACACTTTATGGTTCCTTTCTTTCTTTTCAGAGAAACAGAGACTATACTTAACAAAGTTTTTGGACAAAATGTACTTACTCATACTATATAATTTTTTTAATTCTAAAGCCATATGGGTCCATTATGAATGGCAAACGGACTGGCAACAAAAAATTTCCAGTTGCCGAAAAAATATTTACTTGCAAGTAAAATTTTTAAATATTGATTACTAGTTACCATTTGCAATATCTTTTTTGTCAACTAACAACTTAACTAAAGTTCGGTTGATATTAAAGGTCGTGATACACTATCACACATAGTCGTACAATTCATTTATGACATCGATTTTTGTTCCATATTTAAAAATCACATCAAAAGGGCAATATTAGTGCCCACCATCATGTAATAACGTATGCACAGTTGCTTTTTGTTAACATACTCGATCATGAAATGAGATCCTCAGCAGGGGCATTTTTAGGGCACATTATTATACTTTTTGTACAAACGATTTTTTTGATAAATAGTTTCTTACGGCCTTTATAGACTGGTTTATATAAAATAAGTTGTAAATATATGCTACAAGAACTATGTTTTCAGTTTTTTTCCATCAAATCGATAGTTTTTGTAATGGGCGTGGCAAATTGTACCTTCTTAATAAGGCGAGACTATACACCTATATTACATCAAATTCACAAGATTTGAAAAAATAAAGCTGCAAAATATTTTGCATAAAATTGCCTTTTATTACTTAATTTTTTTAGCGATTCGAAAACTTAAGTCGAAAAATTAAACAAAAAATGTAAACAATTTTGCTGCTGTAAAGTCTAAAAAAAACTTGAAAACAACAAAGATGTCAAATTTTTATAATTTCTTCTAAAGAATATGTTGGTACAAATAGAAAAAACTAACACCCTGTCCCACGACGTGAAACGTAAATCTATGAAAACGAAAACAAGTCACTCATTATTGTTCGAAAAAGCGTCCCACTGTGTTTATATGTATGATTTTTTGGCTTTACGTTTGAGACATAAGATGTTTAAAAATTTTTAAATTTAAATGTTATTGAATCAACAGTTTAACAACAAGTTAACCGAAAATAAGAAAAAAAAAACAAACACAGAATCGCTGAAGTGGATAAATCATTGCTCTAAAATAATTATGTTATAGTTCGAATTTATTTTCGTAGACTGGGACGCAAAACACGAAAACGAAAACGTTCAATAAAAATCAATAAACAAATATTTTCAATGTATTTGACCCATTATTCTGTCATCTAATAAAAATCCAATGCTGTCCAATTTATGGTATATGAAAAAAAAAATATTGAAAATTTTGAAAATCTATGTAAGTTATAGATCTTTTATTTTATTCTATATTATGTTCAATGCTCTTTATAAAAATGAAACGTGGGAATGAAAATGATAATGAAATTATGAAATATTTCGTATTTACATACATGTAAAATTATTTCTCCCCATTTCACTTTTGTTTGTTTTAATACCATCACATACATACGAGTATACATATGTACCATTTGAAATAATTAAAGTCTAGAGTATCATTTTATGTATAAGATAAAGTTATTTGTTTTTATCTTTTCATTTTCATAATATATCATTTTATGTGTTTGACTTTAAAAAATTCTACAGCATATTGCAAAATTATATATTTTTCTTTTTTAAATTAAAGGCTTTACAAAAAAGAAAACTACTTAAAAAAGGAAAAGATCTAATGGATGACAAATAAAAAGGATATAATTTTGCTAAACTTTTTTTTTTGTAAACAAAACTTTCAAAAATCTCTATGGTTAGTAAAAAAAAATATATGTACTATATAAAAATTATTTCGGTTAATTTAGTTTTTTTATATATACATATAAAGTATATAATAAAGATATACATAGATGCATGTATATGTACTATATACTTATATGTATATGTATAAGGAGATGTAATAAATGTGTATAAATAAATAATAAATATTTTAATCATCATCTGATTCATCTTTAATAAACATACGTTGGGGTGCATGTTGTAGAGACAATGGTTGACCAACCATGGTAACGGGCTGTTGTGGCGGTTGTAATGTTATACATTTTTTAGAGCGTTTTGGAGGCGGTAATTCCGTATGCGAATGACTATTTAACAAATGTTTCGACAGATGTTGGCGAACAGCAAAGGCCTCATTGCAATTGGCCACAGGACATGTGAGGTATCTATATTGCAAATAAACAAAAATTTAACAAAAGAAGAATAAACAAAACAAGAGTAGAATAAATAAAAAGAAATTAGATTATTAAAATATATATTTTTTCTACTGTTTTTTTTTTAATTAATTTAATTAAGCTTTTAGCATGCAAAACTTAAGTTCTAGCCAGCACCTGCCCTCTAAATGACGTTGTTCATGTTTCTTAAGTAATGACTCCTGATTGAAAGAACTGGGACAAATATTGCATTTATATTTGAACTCATCGTGCATTTTAAGATGTTGCTCCAAATGGGCCTGCTGCAAAAATTTCTCATCACATTTTGTACATTCAAATGGATATTGAAGACCGTGCGATTTCATATGGGTATGTAGCTGTGATTGTTGCTTAAATGTTTTCTCCGGACAGCGGGGACAATAGTACCCAGTTATGCCGGCATGAGCCTGTAAATGTTGATTGAGCGAGGTGACTTGTGTAAACTTTTTCGGGCATTGATTACAACAATATTGCTGGACTTTATGGTGGGTTTTCATATGATTATTTAAATTGGTTACTTGGGCAAACGAGCGGCCACACTCTGGTTCAATGCAAACAAATGGTCGTTCACCAGTATGTAACCGTCTATGATTATTAAGATTTGTTATCTATTATAGATGAAAATAAAAGTATAAGAAACAAAATATTTTAAAATTTCATATAAATCAAACAAACCTGTGTAAATGTTTTACCACAATCAGCACATACATAGGGACGATCATTTGTGTGTATGCGTTCATGATTTCTTAAATTGGCCGCTTGAGTAAAACCTTTTATGTTTTGGCGTTTTTGAGAAAGAAACTTATATACATATAAATTTTGTTTAATAATTAAAATTATACAAACCATTACCTTTATTACAATAATTGCATACAAATTTTCTTTCAGCTGCATGATTGCGTATATGAGTTATCAAGGATGATTTCCTTGAAAATGTTTTATTGCATAAAGGACAAGAGCCTTCTTCATTAAAAATTAAATCCACCTAAATTTAGTACAATTAATAGAAAGGAAATTTGTCAGAGAAACATAATTAAGATAAGAAAGAATAGAATAGAAAACAAACAAAAAAAAAAAAAAACAAAAACAAAAACGGAAGGATAAAAATAAGAAGAAGAAAAGGTATAACTAAAAATTCGGAATTAAAACACTACAACTGTTATATAAAAAATATAACAATTAAAGATGTAAGAAAAATTTTATAAATTATATAAGAAAATGTAAACGTAGTCTTAATTTTATAGTCCAGAATATATACATACATACATACATACTAGGGACGACGAACGGGATTGATTTTAAAGAATTTTGGAAATCTCGATCCCGGAATATCCCGCGACTAATCGGGATACAATTTTTTTTATTTTTTTAATGTTTTTCATTTATTTAAAACGAATATATACATAATATTTAGTATCAACACATATGTATATGTACTTTATTACATATATTAAAGCGTGCCACCTTACAAAGGAAAAGCTGTTTGCTCTTACCGCCACTAATATACATATAATAAAGGATTTTTGCAAGGAGGTTAAAAAAAAATAATTTTTTGTTGAGTGTAGGAATCACCTCCTTAGTTTTTTCGTTACATCTTAGGCACTTACAGTCCGATCTTAAAGTCTGATATATCAGTGTGTTTGGTCTTTATGAGACAAAAATGCTTTAGTAGTTTCTTTTTGTTTCTTTCTTGCATTTATCAAAATAGTCCATAAACTTAGATGTGTGCCTAGACTTTGGAACATCAAAGCTACGCGTATTCAAAGATTTGCTCAGTTCAAGTGTTGTTATGAAAAGAGTATATGTTAAATTGTCAACAACTATCAAATACGCAATAGTAGCAGATAAAAATTTTTCCACTCTTGGGGAAGTATTCTTTAAAATTTTGTTTTTTCAGTTTCATCGCAACTATTTTTTCAGTTTTATATTAAATATTAAGTGTTAATAAATATTACTGTAATCTTTATCAAAAACATAAGGATAAATATGAATTTGAAAGTGACAAGCAATCACATTCATATTTTTATTATTATTGAATAAACAAGCTGTTTTATTTTGCTTTATTATTTTACATCATTTGGAGATGTAGAAAACTTACTTTAAGGTGAATTAAAGTCCTTTTTTTTGATCCGCCATATGTCTTTAAAACCTTTTACAGATTTTACATTGTGCTTGTGATGGTCGTTTTAGGTTTACTAAAAAATAACACTACGCAGAAATTTTATTGTAATTTTTTGATTTGGGTTCTTCAAAAACTATAATTTTTTACAGGTTAATTATTTTTGTTTTAATATTGTTTTTTGTATGTTGCGCTTGTTTATATTTAAATGTAATAAAATAAGAGTGTTTCTTCTTATCAGCGTTATTTACTTAGCACGATTTAACAGGCTGCCACACACAATGTTATTAAACTATGTGTGCTTGTTTGGTATACCAATAAAAAAGGGATGAAATTTGATTCCTACCAAATATTCTATTCGTATAAAATATGCTTCTAAAATTGTAAATGAAAATACTAAAATGTGTATGATTCTTTCAAGAAATATAAGTATATATATGTAAATTCATAATACCGAAAATCCCGGGACAAAATTTTTAAAATTCCGGGATTCGGGATATCCCGATGTCATCCCTAATACATACATAAATATATATATAAAAAATATGATCTTATTTGCGAGTAGTTCCTCCTTTTAACCCTAATAAATTTATAGTACATACACAATTACTAACGAATCCTGTGCCTATTTTGCCACGCAAAATAAATAAAGCAGTTTTCCACCTAAAAAATGAAGTTTAACGTTCTCTACCACACCCATTTGTCCAATTCCGCCCAATTTTCAAGTGCATACGACTTAACTCATAAACTATTTGTGATTTAATTATCGCACACATGCGATCTGAAGAGTTGGATTTATTGCATTGAATTTATAATGCATTATCGTTTCCACTATAACTAAACGACTTCGTACCAATGCAGCAATACCGCAGCCACCACTAGTGGCAGATGAAAATAATTAACCAATAAAAAACTATTTTAATGGTAGTGAAAATTTAGTGCACTAATTCCTCAAATTCTTAGCAGTCTTCTGGCAAAAGCTCTGTGAGTAACTGATTGTCTTGAACATTCTTCTCAAGTGTGTCGTTCGGAGTCGACCTCAAACTGTAGGTCCCAGTACTCATGGATAAAATTGACACGCACAACATGGCTGCTGCGATAAGCTTGACCGTAATCCTGAAACAGGGTTGCACTGGCCAATTATGTATGTATGTAAGAAATTTAAAAATGTTTAATTTATACCCTCTTGTGGATCCATCGCACACGGTGTGTTACGAGTATAACCATTTAATTAAGTTTCGAATCGAAAAATATGATTTTTTTTTAATTTTCTTCAAAGATAATTTAAAACCCTACTCTTTCTACTTTCTACATCTTAACTCTATAGTGTTTACATTTTCTTATAAAATTTTATAAATTTAGAATTTAAATTAAAAAGTATAAATTTGTTCAAACAAAATATATGTTAAAGAAAGAAGAAAGAAATTAATAAAATTTGATATATATTTATATATATGTACATCTAAATGTTGTATGGTCTTCTCCAATTCATAGGAGGACATCGTGATTTGTTGTAGTTTATTAACACCGTTTTTACGCGGACGGCGTGTTGGTTGCGGTACTCTCTGCTTATAAAACAAGAAAAAAATATAAAATATTATAAAATTACACCACAGAAAAAAAAAGAAGAAAGAGAGATATTTGATTTTTATTTCAATAACAATTTTAAGTGAGATTTTTAAATCTAATTTTATAAAAGAATATATGTAGGTATTAAAAAATAATTTAAAAATATACAAAGCATAGAGATCAAATATTATCTTTTTTTCTAATTAATTGTATTATGTATTTCAAATTATAATTAAAAAAAATTAAAAAAGGAAGAACAAAGTTTTAGCACAAGGGAAATAGAAAATTGGGTTAAAAACTTGCATTGTGTTTGAAAAAGAATTAAAAAATATATATGTACATACACATATGTATATTTATATACATACATAGATATGTATGTGCATATGTATATACTTATGAATTAAAAAGAGCGACAATTTAATAAAACAGAATTTTAAAAGTATGCATTGTTAGTTAATGAAATGTACTTTTAATATGTCAAAGGTATACTGAAAGCTGAAAGCTTTTGGACATATTAGGGTGTTGTCGTCGTCGTGATATGACGTAATTTTTGCAAAATTTTTTTCGTTATAATTAAATAAAAAAAAAATCATTGAAAATACGATGAGCAAGGTGAGCTTCCACCAAGTAAACATCCCGATCGAAAAGGAGTTCAAAGGGAAAAAAAGATGCGATGCTTGAGGCAGTATGCTAGTCTAGCCATAAAGTATTTTCATACAAAACCAAAGCTAGCGAAACGGTTGGAACATGTTTTCAGATGATAAGACTAGCTCCGAAAGCTAAGACTAAAGTTCAATATATATTTAAAAAGACTTGTAGTGTCCTTATATTTTCCATCATCCACAATAAAAATCTATGATGAAATTTTACATTTTTTTTACAGTTTTGAGCAAAATGTTTTTGTTTTTTTTTATATTATCTCAAGGCAAAATTTTTCCAATTAAGAAGTAGAAATTTGCTGACGAGTTAAAAGCAATATTTCCAATAGTTGAAATTGTAATAAAATTTAAAAATAAACGTAGCTGATAATTTAAAACCCAGCTAGGGTTTTTCTTCTACCATCATAAGCTTTCAGATTTTGGGTTTGGGTCTCAATTGGTTCAAGATTTTGAAATTGATAATTTTTGAAGTTTTTAATTTTTAACATAGTGTACAGTGATAAATGCCTAACAGTAATACTTAAATAATACTGTAGTGGTCTTGGATAAACATATGTAAGTCATTGTATAAGTTATGAGATTTAAGCATTAATCTTTCTAAAACCCTACAGCTTTCAACAATTTGCCATAAAGAAGATGTCAAAATATTTGCTACTACCGAAGTGTTGTAGAAAACTTTACCTCTAGGGATAAATAATTTTTCCTAACTATTAATTTTTCTAAGCATTTTTAAAACTGAATGATTATGTTCTAAAGAACGTAATCGAGTGAAATTAAAATCGAGTAATATTTTAAAGATAATGAAATTAAATAAGGAAATTATTCCATACTTTTGATATTCAAAGAAGTTACATAAATAATCATTAAGCGAATGAATAAATACAAATTATTAAAGATTTTCACATTTTAAAATTATAGCAGTTTGAAATTTTATTCAATTTCACTCGAAGTCGTTTTACAGCACATAACCGATAAAAATAATAGTAAAGGCCCAACCAGTTGGCTTAAGCAACTGTCAAAAATTAACGAAAAATCTGTCAAAGGCATAAGTAAATTAAATAAAACTTATAAGTTGACATAATGTAATTATATGAACTTAAGATAAATGTAACCACTGTTGCACATTTGTGCAATATTTGTTTTTTTGTGAGTATTTTCAATAAAAAACTAATCAACATTACAGCCCCGTATTTGTTTATTCTATTGAATTTGCACACAAAAAGACAAAATTTGGTAAATGTAATAAAATATGAAAAGGAATTTAGAATACCTAAAACTAATTAAGTATACTCTAGAAGTATTATGTACAAAGCATTTGCTATAATAAAAGACATTCCGCTCCTTTTAATCCAGAAAATTATAAAAACCAAAAAACAAACAAACATATCCATATGCAGCACATACCACTCTTGCAACAGATATCTGCTATTTGTTCCCAACCCTTTTTTTTCAAATTTATGTTGAAATAAAGTGGGCTCTTCTTGATATAAAGCCACTTATGCTTTTTCAAATTTTCAATTAAATTAAAAATTAATATTGATTATTCATTCATTTTAAAATTTTTCCGTACGGAGTATGCGTTCAATTTTGCACTTTGCTTAAGGAAATGACATTTGACGAAACTTGACAAAAAGTTTGATTAAGTACTTTATAGTTTGTCACATACGTTTTACATGTATTCGCACAATTGCCTGAGTTAGCCTTAGCTAATTCATGCACATTATGGTTGGGCCTTAAATCTAATTTTTTACATATACGTTAAACTATCTACTTGGTGTATTTTTCATTACTACAAAAAAAAAAGAAACTTAATTTGATTTGTCCTTTTTACCTTTGAATAAATACATATGTAGATATTTTCGAAAACAATGCTAATTTTTTGTGGAAGTTATTGAAAGGGCTTGACAACTGATTTGCATCGTTATTACATTAACAAATTAAAAATAAATATATCTTAGAAATTTTCGTAGAAACTTCTTTTTCCAGTTTATGTCCCAATTCTCACCCATTTTTTTATTACGTCGTTTTTTAAAATTCTTATTTAAACCACTTTCCAAAAGTCTTCTGCATTTATAAGATGATTTTTAGTTGACCTCTATGTTCAATTTTAATTTTTGTTTGCAGTCAGGATGTTTTAATAATTATTATTAAGTTTTTCACTTGCTTATATTTTTTTATGTATTTATATTTTTATATTACTGGTTGTTTATTGTTAACTATTCCTAAAACGAAAAAAATTTTTTTTTGTCAAAAGGGAAATATGAGAAATAGACATGAAAAACACAAAACGAGTCTTTTTGTTTACTCCTCTTTCTTCTCTACATCCTTGGCTAACAAACAAAAAGAGATGTCGAAAAAACAAAGTCGTAAAAGTCTTCGTCTAAATTGGGAATAATTTAATTCTGACATTACATTAAGTTTAACGAATGCATTCTATAAAATTTCTGGGTTTTGTGTTTTGCTCTGTGTACACACATAAAAGAAAACCATAAAAACAGAATTTATTAGTAATAAAAAATTAGGTATTGCAAAAATATATGTATATATATAAAATACAACAACACAACATTAAAAATAAATAAACAAAATAAAAACAAAGCAAATTACTGTTAAATTTATACTTTTTTTTAAGAATGTAAATGTGCACATATGGTATATAGTAAGTTTGTATGTGTTAATTAGAGTACATATGCATATATTTAAAAATGGCAAAAGAGAAAAAGAAATAAGTATGTAATTAAAAAAAAACTTCAACTTTAACTTACTTCTTCCGAATCGTCCTGCGATTGTAGGCTATTGGTAGAATTGGTAGAGTTTTGTAATTGTTGTTGAGGCATTTGTTGTTGATTTAAATTATTCGCTGTATTTGTGGTATTACTACTATTGTTATTGTTATTATTCGCGTTGTTATTTGTATTATTGGCAGCAGCAGCTGCCGCTAAAGCCGGTTGACCAGTTGCTGAAGCGGCTACTGCCTGATAGAAACCATTGCCACTGTTTGTTAGATGTTCGGAACACTTTACACAGGTGGGTATATTATAACCGGGTACTTGAAACAACTAAAATAGAAAAAAAAGCAATTAGGTTATGTATACGTATGATTTAAATAAATTGATTAACTCCAACAGAAAAACTTTAAAGGACAGTTTCTAAAAAAAAAAAAAAATTCTCTATAATAAAATAAAATATTTTTTTCTCTCCACTGGAGAAACGTAAGCAAAAGAAAGAAATGTAAAATAGTACTTTAATAATAAACAGCTTTAAGGCTACTCTACTACTGGAAATATAGAAACTATGTATATTAAAAAAAATTAATAAAAAAAATCAGAAAAAAATATCAAACCTCATCATACTGTTAACATCACATAAAAAAAAAAAAAAAATATATCGAAAAAAATAAAAATATTGTATAGCCAACTTACAGTAAACTATTGTAAGGTTGGTTATCTTTACATCTCTGTCCCCTTGCTTAAACCATGCCAAAAGACAGCTTTAAAAATAAAAAAAAAATTAACTGAGAGAAAAAAAATATAATAAAAAAAAACAACGACACAACATAAAAGCAACGTATAAAATTGAAAAAAAAAATTGTGCGCGCTAAAGAGAAGTTGTATTGTAACATAAAGGCGTAGCTACGAAGAGGGCATAAACTAATCTCAATTTATAGAACGTTTTTATATATTACAAATTAAATAAATAAATTAAACAAAAATTTAAAGAAAAATTCTAGAATTTTATATCGAAACAACATTTAGTTCGGATTAGTTTAATGGTCGTTTGACCTAAAATTCTAATTAAATTAGCATTAGTTAGCGAGATGTAACCGCAGCCTTTAATGCTATTTAAACCAGAGTCTGCTAAAATGGGTCTGGCGGTAAATGAGAGCAAGACGAGCTACATGTTGTCGATGAGTAGGGGCGTTGAACGTATCAAGCTCCCAGGTTACAGCCGGCAACTATACATTCGATGTGGTCAAGGAGTTCATCTAGAGAATGATGTCAGTCTAGAGATGAAGCGAAGATTCACACTGTCCAACAGGTGCTACTACGGTTTCGGTAGGCAGTTTAGTCTAGAAATCGCTTATTATGTATTACAGAATGACATGAGTATAGACAGGTTCAAATTACCGGTGGTTCAAATTTAAACCGATAGTTGGTCAAATGACATCTTCTAGAAAGAATTTATAAAAAAAGCCAAATTTCAAAAGGTCACCATCAAAGAAGAAAAAAAAACAAAACACTGCAAATTAATAGTTCAGATACGAGATTTCGAAAAGTGTTTGATTCACAAGCAAGCATCTAAATAATCTGATAGTTGAGTGTTCAAAGTTTTTATATTAATAGGTAACATTTTCATTTTTCATTTATATTTTTTTAATCTAAAGTGCCCCATCGTCTAAAGAACATTAGAGAGTCTAGTTGGCAATGTATAATATTTACAACAGAATAAATACAACATATTTCTTATAAATGAATAATAATAACCAAAATTCATCAAAGGAAAAATAGACAGTATTCGCATACATATATACAAAGTAAATAAATAAAAATTAAGAAATAAAAATTACTTCATTTAGAGTTTACATTTTACAGAAAATGTTATATTATAATAGAAGCTTGTCTAATTCGTGAAGCATTTTTTCAGGTTTGATTTAAAAGATGATATTCTGGGTATATTTTTAATATAATTTAGTAGGTAATTGAATTCATGGCAGCCAGCATATTCCACACATTGTTTCGTAGTTCCAACCATCATCTCTTCATCATTAGATTAGTATTATTAACTTTCGTTAATTTTTTTTTATTAAAGACATAGATTGTACCCTTTTATTTTAATTGTTTTAAATTAAGTACAACAACCCTGTGAAATAATATGCTGTAAACAATCGCTTCCCATTAACACTCTTCAAGTACCCAAACGCAACATTATTTAATGCATAGAAGAAATTAAGGGAAATCAGATAGAGTTGGAGTATAATACAGCGTAGTGATCTGCCCATTCTACACCTTTTTTATGCAACGCACCTGTAAGGAACGTAATTTTGATGTCGTATTTTTTTTCCTGTATTCTGTTATATGTGATTTTTTTTCATTCTGTTGTTTTTTTTTATTTTCTTTCCAAGTTAAAATCATTGAAGCAAATGGACGGTTTATAAGGGTGTACAAACTCGAAAATTAAAGTCTTTAAATAAAATGAGAAGAAATATTGTATAAAATACATGTACAAAGAAAAAACAAAAACAAAAAAGACGGAATTAAAGAAAAACCGAACATTTTTTCCAGTATACCAACACAATATTAAAAAAGAAAAAATTAATTCTTCGATATGTATTTCTTCTAATTAACATCAACTTAGTATTTTAATTGATTAACTTAAAATTATAATTACTACACAGGATACACACATACATACATATGTATGTATGTATTCATTCATTTAAATACTTACATACCCTTTTTGTTAAACAATACCGTTATTTAAGAAACTTCTAATTTTTTATGTACCAGTACCAGTGTTCACTTTTATCTGCTGCTGCAGCTGCCCTTTTTTTGTTCTTATGTTATTTGTTTTGATTATTGAAATTTATTATTTGTGTGTGTTTTTATATTTTCCTTTTTTTATTATTCAGAAGACAAAAAATATTCTTGATTTATTTGCAAACACAAAACACTTGTCGCTTTATGAAAAGTTTTCGTCAAACAAAAAACTTTTTAATTTCTTTCCTATACACACACTAACTAACTGACTGGGTGAGTATGTAATATAACTACCCTTAAAGAAATACCAACAACAAAAGAAAAACAACAATTTAATGACAACTACCCCTTGCTATAACAAAAAATAAATATAACCAAGAAAAATAAAATACACTGAGAATGAATTGACATTTGAAGCAGTGTAGTCAATTTAGATGTAATTTCAAATAATAGTAAATAAGCGATTTTTAAATGTCATTACTGAAGAGAAGTTAAGTTACATATCCAATTGCACATCTATAAAAGTAATATGTATGTACATATACATAAAATATTTGTACGTAAGCTATAAACCCAGCGACGACTGCACAGATTAAAAAAAAAAAAGAAAAGATCTTACGCATCTTCTAAAAACAGTGAGTTTTGTTTATGTAAATACAAATAAATGTATGTAAGTATTTGAAGTAAATCTTTTGTCCTTTGACGGTGCTCATGTACAAATTGCATTTTAAGAACTATTTTTTTAATAAAAAAATAAAATACACTTAGAATGAACGACATTTGTAGCAGTATAGTCAATTAGTTGTAATTTCACATAATCATTCGACAGCCGGAAACCAGAAAACAGCTTGCCACATATCAAGAAAGGCTGTCTTACTGTCATCTCTCTAGCCTATTCTACTTTTATTTCATTTTTTACATATTTATGTACATTTTTAAAGTACAAATTAATAATTTTTTACAAAAAATTTTTAAATATAGTTCATTTAAAATTTTTTTAATTTTTTTTTTAATTAGTTGTCAAATTTCAACAAAATTTGTTGGCTCACTAAACACACTTTTGACAGTGCTGCATTTTAATTTTACTCAATATTTTTAACAATAATTAATTAAAAGTCTGTCTGGAATATTGAGCTCAATAATGACATTTATTGCGATAATCTCAATAATGACGCATGTCTGAACACAGTATTATTCGATTTCAATTTCTCTTTATTTAAAAGAAAAATAATTTAATTTTTTTTTTAATTTTAGCAGAAATAGAAAAAAAAACAATATGATTATTTGTCTACCATCTTGTAGCACTTGCTATTTAATTTTTCCCAAACTTTAAATATCGACGCTTTTTTAATTTGGCGTGTTTTTAACAACTGCTGCAAAAGTATAGCATTACTTATTTACCAACTTGTCAAACAGCGCTGCCAGATAACATTTGAGTAAATTCGTAATTTTACCAATAAATTTAAAAAATATCGTCAGAAAATCTTGACTATAAAACAAACAAGTTATAATGAAATGCCCATGGCGTATTTAACATACCAGCTGAGCTGCTGTGTTTTAACAATTTGTGAAGAAAGTTGTCAATTTTTTCTTTGTTTTATATAAATTGTTTTTGTTTTCATACCTTTTGCAGTGGCTTTTTTGACAGTCCTTTACAAAAAATATTCGTACAAAAAATTTTACACTTTTCAATTTCGAATACGAATTGCCCTGTTCAGATGTAATTTTTGATAATTTGTTTTGACAGTGCCTCTTCTTAATACTTACACATACAGACTTGCTTCGAACTCTGAACCATGATTACGATTTTACTACTATTTGTTCATACGCAGAGAACATAACATACGAGTATATACATACGAGTACAGTAACATTTGCCATGTTCACACAAATATCAAATATTTTGGCAGGTTGAGCAAGGAAAATAGAATCAGCCTTATTCAGAAAAATAAAATGGCGAGCAAATTTGCCAGGTGGCTATTTTAGAATTGGTTGATGTGTTAAAGAAATGATAATTGATGAATTAAATACTTAAATATTGTTGTGAATATTCTGAAATTTTTATGCGAGCTACAAGGAAATAACTAACATTTAAACATTTTTTTAATTTCTACTCATAGATTCGATGAGATTGATTTTATGCAGAAGTTGTATGTTGTACGAAATTTTTGCGTTCAGATAATATCGTCGCAAGAATTAAAGAACGCTGTAACTGACAAAAAATTGAAAATACGTTTTTTTGCATCATTTTTATCATTTGGCACCGGTCCAAGATTTCTATGAAGAAAATAAATTCACTTACGCCGTCTGCAAAATGAAAAAATACTAGTGTATTTGTTCTACTTTCATACAGGATTTTTGTTCTTTAATTCCATCGACGATATTATCTTAAGATTGAGGAGGTACCCCAAGAAGTCGACGGATTTTAACCAAAATTAGTAAAGCTCTTTCTTAAATCAACTTATAGACTTGAACCGAAATTCATCAAATTCTGTTTAGAATTATGCCTTATACATTGAGAAAACACTACGTAAAATAAATGGGAGTCAAAGCCAGGTACCCCTAATAATCGACGGATCTCAAAAAAAAATTTTTTTTTTTATATTTCTTATCTATAGAAAACTGTTCAAGTGTGCAAATTTTATCGTTGTAGGATCAGTCCTTCTATTTTTTGCAGTTAGATGCATGGTGAGCATCCATGACACCAATGGTAGGATATACTATTAGTCCAGACCGGTCGTAGACTTTCTAAACTTCTACTTTCTAACTATGTTCGAATGAGTTTTGAAAAAAAAAATTTATCGGGACTCCTGATCGGGCACTGCAAACTCAATCTGTATTAAAATGAAATAGGAATCGTTGCCACTAGGTTGTTGAGATTCTGTGATAACGCAATTCAGTCATCAGAGCACATACTTGGCACTTGTGCACCATTGATTCAAAGTAGAAAGAGGCAACTTGATGAGCATTGGGGTGGAGTAATGTAGTGGTTAGAGCTCTCGCTTACAACACTAAGCAGCGCAGTTTCGAATCCCAGCACTGGGAAATATGAAAAACTGAAAATGTGTGCGGAATTTCAAAGTTTTAAATTAAATAAAAACTTTCTATAGGAGGTTCCTCCCCCCACTTCCAAGAAGTCCATTCCTAAGAAAGACGCCCCTGACATTCCACTCTATCCACATTTGTGCTATCAAATAAATAAGCAGGAGAAAAAGCCACCTGCTGGGTAAACAACAACCAACAACAAATTAGCCAAGATCCTCACCACTTCACTACAAACAAAAGTTAACATTAAAACATGAGACAATTGCTGTTGATTATTTCAAGGGTGAAGGTATAACACTGGCCTTTGAATAATTAACTGACAGCAACTTGTCCCATATAAGGGGCTTATAAAAACAAAAAAACCTACTTTTCCAATTCCAATACAATGCACAACATGAGTAGGGGTGTAGCTCCTGGGTATTGGTCTTAAAAAAATATTTATATGTATGTGCAATATATATACTTATATCAAATAGAAAACAGTCCAGATTGGTACTGGCTTACGTTTTGAAGCTCGTCAGAGAGACAAAGCTGGGGTTAATACTATAGAAACTTTAGTACTAGTTGAGGACTGTGCAATAGATCTTCAGGTCGATTTCCTTTTCCATCTCATATACATATATATGTATGTATGAATCCACTATACATTGTAGTACATTAATAAAAAGAAATGTTAAAATGAAGCACTAAACAATCGTGTAAACGATAGTCTACGCAATTGTGCTTCAGAGTGCGAACCAAATTGTTCACATTGTCATGTGAACATAGAATAATCATTACTATCAGCAAGAAAAATTTACACTTAATGACTGGTAAAACTGTAACTCTTTGCAAACTAACTTAAGCTAAGGTCACCACATTAGCCAAATATTTAATCAAAAAGACGTAACCACGATTTTATATAAAACATTTATTATTATTATTATTATTGTTATTTTTTTTTTTTTTTCTTTAAGTTTTATTAATCAAACATTATCAATATTTAAAAATAAAAATTTTTTTCGCTTTTCTCGTCAAATACCTATTGCCTAATTTAACCGTAGCATAACACATTCAAAGACCAGCTCAACTGGGTTAACTTTATAATTTTGTATTTTATACTCTAATTCACAAAATGTTATAGTTGTCGTAGATCGGTAAAAACTATGACAAACTACAACTATTGTACATAATGTTGTTGGTAATTTCCATGACAAAAACTACTACAACATGTACAACAATTTTTCCGAAATGTCGTATCAATACACCAGAGTTGGAAAACTTTTTTTTATTTTATTTATTTATTTATTTAACTATAGTCTACAACAATATAACATTTTGTGAATTGGGGAAATATATTTATATTTTTACAAACACACAAAAAGGAAAATAAACTAAAGATTGAATAATGTTATGTCTACAGGCACTTTTACGTACATCAATTGAAATTATCCAAATAACAAGCAAATACTTTTTTCAAGCTCAAGGTCAAGTTTATTTTTAATTTAATAATCAATATTTCAATATCCTTCGGATATCATCTTCAGGATTTCTAAAAATATAATAATAAATATAAACAGATAAAAATACACTGAAACCACTGTTCCAATAAGAAAATATCAGTAACAAAAACAATTATAAAAATACCGATCAAATAACAATTTATAAAATGTAAACAAACTCAAAACATCAGTAATAAAAATAAAACAACAATTCACATAGGGTAAAAATATAAACCAAAAAGATTGTTGTTTTTGTTACTGACATTTTCTTATTGGAACAGTGGTTTCAGTGTATTTTTATCTGTTTATATTTATTATTATATTTTTAGAAATCCTAAAGAGATTCAATTTTTAGCTTTGCCTAAATTACTTTAATGAAATATTCCCTATCAATGTTTACAGTGTACCTCATCAGACTCTTGTCATTACTACGCTTTGTACAAATTCTGAGGAAATGGGGTACAGATTATGAGGAAATGGAAATTGTTGTCGAAAGATAACTTTGTAAAAAGTAAAGTAAAGTAAAGTAAAGTAAAGTAAAGTAAAGTAAAGTAAAGTAAAGTAAAGTAAAGTAAAGTAAAGTAAAGTAAAGTAAAGTAAAGTAAAGTAAAGTAAAGTAAAGTAAAGTAAAGTAAAGTAAAGTAAAGTAAAGTAAAGTAAAGTAAAGTAAAGTAAAGTAAAGTAAAGTAAAGTAAAGTAAAGTAAAGTAAAGTAAAGTAAAGTAAAGTAAAGTAAAGTAAAGTAAAGTAAAGTAAAGTAAAGTAAAGTAAAGTAAAGTAAAGTAAAGTAAAGTAAAGTAAAGTAAAGTAAAGTAAAGTAAAGTAAAGTAAAGTAAAGTAAAGTAAAGTAAAGTAAAGTAAAGTAAAGTAAAGTAAAGTAAAGTAAAGTAAAGTAAAGTAAAGTAAAGTAAAGTAAAGTAAAGTAAAGTAAAGTAAAGTAAAGTAAAGTAAAGTAAAGTAAAGTAAAGTAAAGTAAAGTAAAGTAAAGTAAAGTAAAGTAAAGTAAAGTAAAGTAAAGTAAAGTAAAGTAAAGTAAAGTAAAGTAAAGTAAAGTAAAGTAAAGTAAAGTAAAGTAAAGTAAAGTAAAGTAAAGTAAAGTAAAGTAAAGTAAAGTAAAGTAAAGTAAAGTAAAGTAAAGTAAAGTAAAGTAAAGTAAAGTAAAGTAAAGTAAAGTAAAGTAAAGTAAAGTAAAGTAAAGTAAAGTAAAGTAAAGTAAAGTAAAGTAAAGTAAAGTAAAGTAAAGTAAAGTAAAGTAAAGTAAAGTAAAGTAAAGTAAAGTAAAGTAAAGTAAAGTAAAGTAAAGTAAAGTAAAGTAAAGTAAAGTAAAGTAAAGTAAAGTAAAGTAAAGTAAAGTAAAGTAAAGTAAAGTAAAGTAAAGTAAAGTAAAGTAAAGTAAAGTAAAGTAAAGTAAAGTAAAGTAAAGTAAAGTAAAGTAAAGTAAAGTAAAGTAAAGTAAAGTAAAGTAAAGTAAAGTAAAGTAAAGTAAAGTAAAGTAAAGTAAAGTAAAGTAAAGTAAAGTAAAGTAAAGTAAAGTAAAGTAAAGTAAAGTAAAGTAAAGTAAAGTAAAGTAAAGTAAAGTAAAGTAAAGTAAAGTAAAGTAAAGTAAAGTAAAGTAAAGTAAAGTAAAGTAAAGTAAAGTAAAGTAAAGTAAAGTAAAGTAAAGTAAAGTAAAGTAAAGTAAAGTAAAGTAAAGTAAAGTAAAGTAAAGTAAAGTAAAGTAAAGTAAAGTAAAGTAAAGTAAAGTAAAGTAAAGTAAAGTAAAGTAAAGTAAAGTAAAGTAAAGTAAAGTAAAGTAAAGTAAAGTAAAGTAAAGTAAAGTAAAGTAAAGTAAAGTAAAGTAAAGTAAAGTAAAGTAAAGTAAAGTAAAGTAAAGTAAAGTAAAGTAAAGTAAAGTAAAGTAAAGTAAAGTAAAGTAAAGTAAAGTAAAGTAAAGTAAAGTAAAGTAAAGTAAAGTAAAGTAAAGTAAAGTAAAGTAAAGTAAAGTAAAGTAAAGTAAAGTAAAGTAAAGTAAAGTAAAGTAAAGTAAAGTAAAGTAAAGTAAAGTAAAGTAAAGTAAAGTAAAGTAAAGTAAAGTAAAGTAAAGTAAATTTCAACTGTACTTAATTGAGTACCATATAAAAATTGTGGCAACACTGTTACAGAAATAACATACTTGTTGGCTTGTTGGCTAGCAGCCAAATCCATCGGATATTGTTATACTTTCGATTTTTAGTGTGGAAAATCAGAGGAAAATCCTACTGATCCTTTAGGGTCTAGAGTAGTTAAAAAGTTGCTTACCAAAATGGAGACTGACCCAGCATCGCACGAAATATTTTTAGATAACTTTTTTACTAGTTATAATCTCATGATGAAACTCAAGGAAAAAGGATTTAATGCTACTGGAACAATTAGAGAGAACAGAACTAAAAAATGTCCATTAAAAAGTTCTAAAGAAATGAAAAAAGGAGAGTGAGCCTCATATGACAATAGGTTTGACAAACAAAATGAAGTTCTTTTGGTGAAATGGAAAGACAATAGTGTATGTACAATGGCAACAAATTATGATACAATTGAGCCATTAGGAGTTGTCAAACGTTGGTCTGCTACACAAGGGAAAAAAATTGATGTCAGTATTCCAAAAGTATTTTAGTTTTACAATAAACATGGGAGGAGTAGATGAATTAGACCAATCTATTTCATTTTATAGAATAGCCATTCATGGTAAGAAATGGTGGTGAGTTTTGCTTACCTATATTATAGATATGACCATTTCAAATGCTTGGAGACTATATGTTATGAGTCACAGCGATAAAATGGACCATCTTTTATTTAGACGTTCCATTGCAAGGTATTATTTACGCCAAAACGTGCAAACAAAAGCTCGACATTCATCTTCATTGGTACTGGGGTTACCTTAAGATGGTATAGGTCACTACCCCCAAAAACTAGAATAACAGCTAAGATGTGTTTTATGTCATGCAAGAGTTCGCTGGCAATGCAAAAACTTTATGCATTGAAAAAAGATGTTTTGAAGATTTCCACCTGTAAGCCGCCGCTGTACTCAATTGAGTACACCCATCCCACTCAGCCTACTTATCACTTTTAAATTTTTTTTTTTAATTTGTATTAATTTTACATAAAATTAACTAAAAAATAAACTTTCTTGTTAATTATCTCTTCTCGTTTTATTTTGGCGGTTAATGGATTAAATCTGAATTCGACTGTATAGGAACTTCGAGTATTGTGGACTGTGCTCCAAATATGACGTAGGGGCTTTTTTACAAACTAAAAGGGATATGACAAGACTGACTAAATGAATGTTTTGCCAGTTAAAACAACGTAATATCACACAATTTGTTAGGCACCGATTATGGTTCACAACAATTGTAAATTTGATGTTGTATTTTTAAAATTGCGATTATGATTTACCTCACCTATGTGTTGTATAAAATACTTAACAAATATTTCTTTTGGTGACCACCTCTTGGCAGCCTTCTGGCAAAAGTTCTGAGGGTAACTAACTGCCATAAACAAGCTTTTAAAGTCCGACACTCGGATTCGGATCCACCATAATGTCTTTATAAGAAAATGTAGAAATTGTGTTAAGTTTGCCATTTACATATCGTTGGTCTCAGGTAGAAAGGCCCTAACTCGCATTTTTTCAAAACAAATTTGTTTAGTGAATCTAATGCATTTCAGATATATGCACTTCCTGACAAAAAATGTTTGCCATATTATTAAAAATAACGGTATTAAAAGCAATTGTACAAAAAGCCCTAAATCATTTAAAAAAATTTGGTTTTGCAAACACCAAATTGAACAAAAAACTTTTGTTGGAATTTCAATAAAACTTGCATTTAATAAAAAGTTGTATTTTAATAATTACAGTATCTATTGTGTTTTTCCCTTCTCCTGTAAATTTTATATAATTTGCGTTAGGGCCTTTCTACATGAGACCAACGATATGTAAATGATGAAACAGAACTGGAGCTTCGCGATTTTTTCCAATGCAGCCGTGAAAAAGAAAGTACAGTCAAAGCCCGGTATAACGAATACTCAGTTTAACGAATATCCGATATAACGAATGATCAAATTTTTACATTAACTACCTTATACAGCGAATGACAAAAAAAAAAAATAAATCGATTTAACGAACGACAAAACAAAAAATAAAATTCGTTACAAGAAAAGAAGTACCTTTGTGTTATGCGTTGCTTTTTTCATTAAAGTTTCAGTAGTTTTGTTCGATTTAATGTGAAAATAAGATGTCAAGTCGAAAAAGAATTTTTTAATAAAAAATTAAAGACTTTAGAAGAATGTGAAAAGGTGTAAATCTTTCAATAATATCTCAAAAATATGGAATAGCCAAATTACAATATGTACATTAAAAAAGAATGAAAAAAAAAATTGTGGAAAATTTAAAAATTACAAACAATGGGACAACAAATCGGCGATCTCTTAAAAAGGTAAATTTCCCAGGTTGGAATAAGTTCTTTTCGAATGGTTTCTAGGCCAAAGAAACAAACATTTACCCGTCAATGGAATGGTTTCAAAAGCTATGGCATTAGAAATCCATAATCAAATGTACGTCTCCGATTTTCACGCAAGTGATGGCTGGCTAGATATGGAATCAGGTTGCTAAAACAAACCGGCGAAAAACTTTCAGCTAGAAAAGATTTAGTGGAACCTTTTAAAAACCAATTCCATAATTTAATACAAGAAAAAACTATACAAAGAGGATTGCAATGTACGTTAAAACAATCGTTCATAACAGATTTCTTAAATAATCAATAATATCAAAGAAATGTGTTCATAGTAGCCAAATATAAATATATATACATACATATGTATGTACCTATGATCATTTATTTTTCATTATTCGGCTCGCGACGTGAAGTAGTTTCTTGTTTATAACACCGCACCTGGCTTGCCGCATCCTCCGCAGTCCCCAGACTTAAATCCCTCGAACATTTGTTGGAAGAATTGGACCGAAGAATTCGAATAGAGAAGTTATTAAGCAAAGCTGATCTTAAGGCAACGTTGATCGGATAATGGAATAAAATAGGTGAAGAGCTCACAAAAAATTGGTTCATTCCATGCCAGATAGGTTAAAGGCTGTTATAAAACAAAATGGATTGTCAACAAAATATTAATTCAAGCTTCTGTATGATTTTTTGTCTGCACAAGAATGGCTGTGCCTATAATTTTGTCCTATAGAAAACTGAGTTTATTTAGTACTTTTTGATATTGTTTTGTTCCTGAAACTAATTTGTTTTAGTTTTTTTGTTATTTTGTTAATGTACATATACTGTAGTCATAATCAGTTAATAACATTATTATTTTAAGTCTGGGAATACGTAAAATTTTTTATTTTATTTGAAAGTACTAATTGTGCCTATACTTATGTCCATGACTGTATTTGCATAATAAACCTACTCCAAAAAGTAGTAGTAACACTTTTTTCGTCAAATATTTCCCTAATGTTATTGTTATGTAAAAATTTGTATTTGCATTTGAAAAAAAAAAAAAAACAAATCCTCTGGAGATAAGTTCCCACATCTGGAAACACTGGTTCTATCCTACAAAGCAAAAAAAAATATAAACTTTAAAGCGTTTTCTCTCGCTCTGCCTAATTTTAGCTACATCTCTATTTATCAGCGTTTGTGTGTTTACCTAATTGCAACACATATGCGATGATACAAAAAAATAGTGCGTGATTAAAAAATATAATAAAACGAAAAAAACAGAGTTGCATTTTTTAGTACTGTATACACAATTACTACAATGTTGGCGAAAAAATAACCAGATATAAAAATTTACCAAATATCTTTTTAAAAAGCCTTTTAGTTTTTCTCTAAGCAGGTTGTATTTGTTGTACAAACTCCCGCCCTCTTTTACCAACAACAACAAAGTATACAATAATGAAAAGAAAAAAGATGCTCATAGTTGTAGTTGTGTTTGGAATGGTTTGTTGGTGTTGTATTGTCAGTGTACCAACTAAACAGGAATATGAACTTTTTTCTCGTTACTCTAACAAAACAAAAGCCGCATACTTCTCTAAAAAAAGAAACGAAGAAACCAAATATAGGAAGACCATGAGAAAAAAAAGACCAACAACACAAAACCAGAAAATCAATAAAAACAACAAAATACACATTTTTGCAAAAGCAGTAAAAAGACGCGCGCAAATTGTTATTTTAACCCAAGTTTTTTTTTTCTTTTTCCTTTTTTTTCTTATTGCACATTTAAAAATTAATTTTTTAATAAAAATATTCCTATAGAGAAAAAATACATTCTTTATCAGGTATTAAACATATTAACTTACCGCTGCAGGTTGAAAACACAATCTACATATGCTTTCCATGTCCTTTAAAAATAACAGCAGCTTTACTAAAATTATATAAAAAAATACGGAAGCATGCAAAAACTTGCACTCCCAATAAAAGTAACAACAATGGTTGGCAGGATTAGTACCAAAGCCCGGTAGTTCATTTAGATTTCATTAACACCGGGGGAGGTCACTCTATTCGCTCCAATTTTTTCTTATAAGATCATATAACAATTTTTTTTTATTAAAAATTAATAAATTTTAAAATTTTTCTTTCTTTTAAACAAAATTTCTTTGTTTTTGTTTTTAATTTTTTAGCTAGCAAAACAAAAATATCTTTTTTTTTGTTGTTTTTTTTTTTTTTCTTTTTTTTTAGTATTTTATTTTTTGGCCAGCGGAGCACCTTTTTTCTTAAAATTTTGTTTCACACGCACACACATATGCACTCTTCACTTTTTTCACATCTCTTTTAACTTATATTCTTTTTAGGCTTGTCGCTTCATGATGGGAAACTTTTTTTTACTTTTTATAAAACTTTTATTTGCAATTGTTTATATATATTGTTTAAGCTAATTTATGTGCTCTTTTTGTATTGTTTATGCTTTTTTATTATAATGCTTGAAAACTTTTTTTATGCGACCGTCTAATCAAAATAATTTTTTTTTCTGCTGATGAAACGAGCAGAGACAATGAAATACAGAGATGACGTCTGTTTAATCTCTTTACAGACCGCTAAGAGGCGCTGCTTATGATAAATATTTTCGATTTACGGGCAAGTTTTACTAAATTTTAAAGAATTTTAGAGAAATTTTATATTCTACTAATTAAAAAATATTAAGAAAAATTGTTGTAATATTAATAGTATCATTTTGCGCGATCAAAAATACATAAAATCTTATTTTATACAAACGAAAACTGAAAGTTGCGAAACGTTCATCTTTAGGAAACTACACAGCACTTTTAAAGAGAATACCATATCAGCTCAAAATTAAAAGCAACATATTTTGCTTTTATTCTTATTTTATAAAAGAAAAAGGCTTTCAGCAGTTGTGAGAAAATTTGTTTACCTCTTACAAATGTTATTGGAAGAGTTATACTAAATTTTGAATTTACAAATTATGTTATTTGTTGCCATGATTTATGCAAATTGTCTATTTATTTGACAATATATTTCATTAATTTATAATAATTTTATTGAAGTATTCAAGAATTGTATCCTTTTCCAATTTAATTAAAAAACTTTAGTTATAATGTATTTATTGCGACAGGATTATTTATTCAGAGGAATAATTATAATGGTATTATTGTTATAAATATCAATTTTTTATTTTCTTACTAAAAAAAAGTAATACCAAGTTTTAAATTTTTGTAAAGTGTTGTAGAGACTTTCCTAACAAAAAACAGACATGTTATATGAAGTTTAAAAACAGAAACCAAAATAAAAAGCGAAGAAATATATAGTGTAAATAATGAGAGAAGGCTAGAGAGAAAATAAAATTATTTCTGCTCTTTTCAAAACAAAACAAAATTTGCAGTTCTTCAACTGCATTCAATCCTAATACAAGTATACAATATAGCGGGCGCTGCTCTAAAAGAAATTAAAGTGAAGACTAGGCTAATTTACACATATTTTAATTAAAGTTGAATTGAAAACAATTAAAATTAATTATGTTCTATTAAAAATAAGAATACGACGCGATATGTTTTAATTTTTAATATATGAAAAACAGCTGCTTATTGCAAAGAAAAATAACAACGACAAAAGGTGGGAAAAAAATAGGCAATTGGAAAAATCATTAGAAAAAAATACCTTTTCTTAAGAGTAATAAAAGAAGTCTTAAATTTTATGAAAAGAAGAAAAAAAGTTTTAAATAATAAAGAAAAGTAGTTTAGAGTTAAATTGTTTAGTAGAATATAGTGTAAAGCCAAATTGTAAGCTATGACAGCCGTCTGGCTGGGCTATCAATTTTATAAAATACACACACAATCATGGGAAGCAACAAAAAAACTTTCAATAAGAACAACAACAACAAGTATAATTGGTTACAATAAAACAACGGTTTCTAATAGAATTAGATTTTTCTGCTCACCGTTTATTAAATTAAGAAAAAGGAAAACAAAAAATAATAACTAACAGTGGTCCGTTATTTAATACAATTAAAAAAAAAATCGAGAAATAGACACAGCAATTGGATTTCTTTACGCTCACAAAAAATTGTCAATATTACTCCTAGAGTACTTTTTGCAAAGCATAAATAAAAAAAGAAATTTATAATAAAACTTCATTATTATGTCAGTGTTATAAACAAACACATTAAAAAATATTAATTCTTTTTTTTTTCAGCAAAAAATAACAAAAGAGTAGAAAAATAATTTTTTGTATTACCAATCTATTGGGTAAGTCTTTCATTTTTATGCTTATTTCTTTTAAAATTTATATTTTGCAATATCTACTTTCGTTTTCATGTTTTGTTTCACTTTATTAATAATTTATTTCTTTATACATATGTATTTGAAAACTTTTCTCTTTATGAAGAAAAAAACTAATCTCCATAAAAAACAATAAATAAAATAGAATGGTTTTGTATTTAAATTATTATGTACAGTATGTCAATTAAGTAAGTGTACAGTTATTCAATCTATACATTTCAATACAATAAAAGGCTAAGAGTTAATTTAAACAGAAAAATATTTCATTTTTATAAGGTCATATGTAGTTTAAAATATTAATAGACACAATTTAAATTTTTATTTTGTTAGTTTATTTGTTAAAGGATAGTCGCCGTGGTCTAGTGGTTAGTGTGTTGGCTTACTAAGACGATAGTGCCGGGTTCAAATCTCAGCACCGACATCTTGAAAAAAGAAATATGAAAAAAATATTTCTTTCGGCGACTACCTCTCAGCAGTCTTCTGGCAAAAGCTCTGAGAGTAATTAATTGCCATGAAAGAGCTTCTCAAGTCTGTCGTTCGGAGTCGACATTAAACTGTAGGTCCCGGTACTCATGGATAGAAATTTACACACACAACATGAGTGCTGCGAGAAGCTAGGCCGTAATCCTGACACAGGGTTGTAAAGGCCAGTTATGTATGTATGTATAAACAATAAAATTAACATTCCAAAAGTTATAACCTGAACAGTATATAAAAAAAAAGTTATCCCAAAAGCACATGGTTAGATTAAAATCGATTTAGTAAAAATACATTTAATTAATTAAAATTAATTAATTTATAGGAATATCGTGGGGAATGAGAAGGCGGATGAGCTTGCCAGGAGCGCTTCTGCCGGAGGGGAGTCTGTTGCTTCCTACTCAGATGTTCACTGCCCTATGACTGTCATTAGAGATGGGATATCAAAGTTTTTCCTTGCGAAAGCACAGGGCAGATGGAATTCCATCACTTTCTGTGCTGTTTCTAGGAAACTTTGGCCTCGTTATACCCGCGGTAGGACTCTGGGAATCTTGGGGATTCCTCGTCAGTACCTGTCCAGACTTATAGCTGTGTATACGGGTCACTGGCTGATCGGTAGACACGCAGAGAAGTTGGGCCTATCCTTTAATTCGCACTGCAGAAGTTGCGGAAATACTTCTGAGAGTGAGACATTTAGTTTGTGATTTCCCAGGTCTGGCAGCCAAACGATTGAAGTTTTTAGGGGTGTCTTTTTTCGATAGCTTGGCGCAATGTGCGAACCTAGACCGCCTTGCTTTACTCCACTTTATAGGCAGCTCTGGTTGGCTATAGCTCTTTTCCTATTTTAGGTGAATTCAGTTTGTTCCTGCAATGGTTTCAAAACGGCACCTTGTGCTAATTGTAGTTGATCACGTTTTCGATTAACTGGCCATTTGAACTGCCTACCTAAAAAATATATAAAATATAAACAAAATCAAAACTAAGTGCAAATATTGCTGTTCGAAATCTAAAAAAAATTTCACTATTTTGCATGGTAATCTTAATTTTTATGACATTTTGATATAGACTCTATGAGTTTTGTAAATACATACATACTGTTATTGATAATGGTTTCCACACTTGTTTTAAGCTATTCAAGGGTTCCTGTTTGTTGCTAAAACCGCGATTTCCGATTCTACGCTCTAAAGTCCCAAAGATATTCTCTATGGCGTACAGGTGCAGAAAACTCTCAATAGAAAAAAATTTGTTCCCACAAAAAATGTTTCAGAAACTTATGGGTAAATACGCCTTTATATTCATATTATCTTGTTTTTGTAATTTTTTTGTGGTAAATTTAGCTATAATTTTTATGTGACCTGCATAAGATATTCCAAATGGTTTTTGTTTTTATTTCTTTTCTTTTTGTCCTCTTCTCATTTCTATTATAAAAGTGTTCATAAAAAAACGATATACATACATGCATGGTGGAATTACTTACAAGGTGGTGTTACCAACCCAGCTGGGTGTTTTTTTTGGTCATACCGCTCCTGTCAAAAGTTTTGTTTGTATTTATGTTTTGTTTACATTTTGCTTTGTGTGTATTCGTGTTTTTGTTTTGGTGTAGAGACATGTATGTTGTTAACAATACACACACACACTTCTCACATGTGCTTTTTTAATTCACCATACCTGCTTTTGACATTAAAGAGCTGAAAAAACAAAAACAAATTCCCTGTTGTTTTTGTACTATATTCACCTGCCACCACCTTGTAAGTAATTTCACCATGCATACATGGTATATACAAAAGCAATTATATTACCTTAATACAAGAAAAAGAAGAGCTGAGAGAGACTGTGGTATACAACCAGCGTTGCCACAAGTGGTAGAATTCTACCAAAACTGGTAGAAAATTTTCGGTTTGGTAGGATGGTAGGCTGAATATGATTTTGGTAGATTTTAGCAGAAGCTAAAAAGAACTGTATTGCCCATTATAAACAATCTTAATAAGGAATTTCAGTCGGAAAGTTCAAGATTGCCGTATTTATATTTAAGCATAAAATCTAATTGTTTGCTCATATTATGCAACTAATAATAATACTAATACTAATAATAATACTACTAATACTAATAATCACACTGATGTTTCAAAATTTTGTATCGGTACAAAAGCCGAAATGTATACTACTCAAAATCTTAACCCGTAAGAAGTTTTGGATGTTAAACATGATATTTTGCAATTTTACATTGAATTACGAAACCAAATCTATTCTTGATTTGAATTTAATCGAGAAGATATTAAATTGTTACAAATAATTACTGCTGAGTAAGTATTGTCAAAAGAAGACTTGCCTATGTAAATTGTCTCTCGTTTTAAAATGTTCTAATCTTATAGACTGTGATCCTGATATTATTATCACACAGTGGAATCTGTTGCGATTAACAGAAACAAATCTTTTAAGGAAATTATACATTTAATTATATTGGGCTAAAGTTAGTTCAATTAGAAACGGTTTCAATGAGAAAAGTTTGTTTTTAATAGTTCTGCAGCAGCTGAACGAAAATTTTTAACACCTTTCCTTAATCAAAACCAAATTGAGAAACAAATTCGAAATCGACTGAAATTTCAAACAGCTAAAATTTGCAAATCTGACAAGGTTTCAAATTCTTTTTTACTTATGTGTATTAATTATTTAATTATGTATTGTTAAGAAATTGAACTGTTTTTGTTATACGTTTATTTTTTGTTATATGTATTTTCGAAGAACTGAATTCTTTTCGTTATATTTTATATTTTTGGTTATTTATATGTACCAATACATGTAAAGGTGTTAATAAAAATTCCATCCCAAAAATGTATTCTTGTATGGTTTTTGGTAGATTTTGATTAATTTTGGTAGGTTTTGAAGGAAATTTTGGTAGAATTAAAATTTTTTCAGTGGCAACACTGTATACAACATACATGCATGCATAGATATTTAAGAAGAAAAGAAAAAGAGAGAAAGAAACATGTCAAGGAAAGTGCTGTAAAAATGCACAAAATGCAGCATTAAATTTATAATTTCTGTTACAAGGACTTTTATAGCCAAAACAGAAAGAGAAAAGGGATGAAGAATTAGAATATAATAAAAATGATGCCAAATTGTAACAAATTTAAAAAAGAAGTTTTGCGTCTTTTTGGTCTGATTGTGAACAAATCAAATGAAAAATGTGTATTATTACATTTTGCTTTTACACTATCCTATTTTTAAAATAAAATGAAAATAACAGCTGTTTATGTTTTATTTTTCTCCAAGGATGGACATACTGATACGACAAGTGAGTGAAGTTAAATATGCCGTTCAAATATATTTGACGTAATTTCTTACGTAATGGCATATTTGAAATACGTTAATACGTACATATATACATATATATACAGTGCAACTTCGACAATCCGGACACATATAGTTTTAGGCACGTTCGGATTATCGAGTTGTCCGGACTATAGTAGTGAAAATTATTGTAATAATCTAGTGAATTAAATACATACATATGTACTATGATTTATTAAAAAACTAAGTTATTTTGTGCTGACTGACTTTGTTGAGGTGGTTGATTAGTGTTTTTGCTCTAGCCTCTTCAACAAAGAATATCCTGAATATTCTCCTCAGCCCAGTGAATACAAACTGAATATGATTTCTTTGCCTCTGCATTAGATATCTTTGTTTTTCATTCATTTCTATAAAGATTTTTAACTTTATTTTGGTTCAAATGTTACCGGGTCCATTATAGGTATTCGATATAAGTTGTTTTATCTTTTCCTTAAAGTCGGAAAGCGTTGATTTAGGAACATTGAATTTTTCGGCAACCTGCCTACTAGATTTTACTTCATCAGGACTTTGTAAAATATCACTCTTTTCCTTTAAAATTAGTGTTTTAGGTTTGAATTTCTTATTAAAAGACATGGCACTTGGTATGAAATTAGATAAACACGCTTGCGGAAGAATGAACCGACACTGAAGTAATGCTAGTGCAATATGTAAATAAAAGTATGAATAACAAAACATGCGAGTTAAAAACAACAAACCCCCGGAATTTAGTTTTTTTCTTGCATAAAACAGATTTGTCCGGATTGTATAGGTAAAAATTTTAAGTTGTCCGAAATGTAAAAGTGTCCGAATTATTGGAGTGACCGGACTGGCGCATGTCCGGACTGTCGAAGTTGCACTGTATATATTTGCAAATATGTTTGTGACAAATCTCATGTTGAAAACATGTTTACAATTTTTATTATAAAAAAAAAAAATATAATAAAAAATAAAAATTTACACATATCGTCGTCCCGAAGTTATCTTGACGTAACTCCAAAAAATATTTTTTTGGGAAATTGAATTTAAAGTTTTATCAGTTTATAGAAAAAAATTTAGTCGAAAAAGGTGACTCAAAATTTTTATCAGATGTAGTGCTAATAATTCTTTATCGAATAGTACAAAAAATTCTTAAGTCATGGAGAAAATTTTTTAAGTTTTAAACATTTTTAACTCCAAATAAAGAATAACATTTTGCCGTATAAGCCACTTTTTGGGAACATTTTCTTTATTTTTGGCACATACGTCCAAATAACACCGATAAAAATTTTGAATTGTTTTTTGTCTGATATTATCTTGACGTATATGAGACATACTTAAGTAAGCAAAATTCTTACATTTAGTATTTATTACTACAGTACTAAATAAATAAATTACGATTAATAAAGCACTTTTAATCTGCCTAAAGGAATTTCATCCATCTTTTATTATAAAAGAAAGCTTTCAGTGTTTAATATAACAGCAACAGTATATACGAGTATGTACTCAAAATCCAAACGAAAAAGATGTTACTTACTGCGCCATTTGGAACGAAGCACAGAATGGTCGCTCTGGTAATGATATCGATAGTTCTATAATAAAAATTTTGGAAAATATATTGAAGGATTTTAATCATATTGAGAATATCATTCTTTGGAGCGACTCTTGTGTGCCAAAAAATAAAAATAAAATATTTTTGTCTGCTAGTTTTGGCATTTTATATAAAAATAATAATCTAAAAACAATTACTCAAAAATCTTCAGAGCCGGAACATTCCCAAATTCAAGAAATTGACCCTGTCCACAATGCAATAGATCGATTTCTAAAGTTAAAAGAAATTCACAGTCCTTTAGATTTAATAATAAAATTAAAAAATTACCACTCCAAAAAGTTTAAATTGAATATTATTGAAATGTTACCTACAGATTTCAAAATTTATTCAGTTATTGCGCATTAACTAAATTTTCAGAACGTTCCATTTTCTAAAATTAAAGCAATTAAGTATAATAAATTTAATTTATTTTCTTTATCCTATAAAGCATCTGTAAGTAAAGATGAATTTCAGTCATCAAATTTAAAAAAACAAGCGAGAAAAGGAGTTTTTTCAAAATCAGATGAAATGTTTGAAAAGGAACTCAGTATATGTCCAAAAATAAATATTTCTGAATATAAAAGATGTGATATTGAAAACCTTTTCCCATATCTTCTATACAATGATGTTCAGTTTTATGCAAAACTATTTACATAAGTTATAACATATTAAGATATTATTAAGATACTGATTCTAGAATTATCTATAATGTACTTAAAAAACATACTTTTGATTCATAAAAGTTTTATGAAATAAATTTTGATTTAAAATTTATTTTATATACATACATATCTGTGGAATTTTGAAAAAACGTCTTCTCTCGAAATAAGACAATTTTCCAAGATTTTTATAGTAAATATAGAATTTCCTTGTCCTTCTTTTGCTCTAATCCCCGTATTTCTACGACCTTTGGAAGGCAAGATATGCAGTTGACTTATCGACCTCTTTCAGACTTTCCCCCAATTTCAATTTGACAAAACGACTTCTTTCAGAGAATTAAGAATAATTCAAAAAATTGAATGTCTATAAAAAATTGTATTTCATTTTTATTATTATTTTTTAATTATCTGCATATTGAAGGGAAAAATAGAATCCAAATATATTTTCCAGATCAACTTCTTTCAACCTTTTTTTCATATTCCATTTTAACAAAACAACCTGTCTTGACTTAAGCGATTAAAATAATTTTCTAATTTAATCAAAAGAATTTTGACAAAACGACTTGTATGGTGGAAGCTAATTTTTTTCTTTAAAAAATTTAAACAAACAAAAAATTAACAAAAGGTCTTTAATTAATTTTTTGTCGTTTTAAAGAAAACTTTTGCTTCTAGAGGAAAAAAAGATCGCATAATGTTCGTTAAGTATTTGTGTATAATATCCAAGTTAAAAATTTCTTTAATTTTTGAAGCAATAACTTGTATTAGCCTTTTTAACTGTTTTTTTGCTCTACTGAAAAGTTGTTGATTTTGAAAGAGACGTTTTGTCAAATGTCCACAGATATGTACCTCTAAAAAATGAAAATTAGTTTTTTATTAATTTATTCCTTTAATTTTAATGTAACAGCAATAAAGTGAAGTTAAAGAAATCTATTCTTTATGATTTCTTATTACGCTTTATCTTTTTTTCTTATGAAAAATCTTTTAAATATATTCATTTATGTACGTACGTCAAGATAACGCAAAATTTTTTTATTTGAAAAATTCCATACATTTTTTGCCGTATATCCACGAAAGTGGCGCGTACGTCATTATAACATAAAATTTTTTTACCAAACGTGGATATACGGCAAAATGGCTCTTAAATATCTCAGAAAATTTAAGAGATAAAGTCCTGGTGATTGAACACATCGAAAGATCTAATAATTTAAGATTCAAAAATGGTCGTAACTCATTTTTTTTGATTTTGTGATATACGTCCAGATAACTTCGGGACGACGATATGTATAAAAGCTAGAATTATTAAAAATATATTTATACAATATTATAAATTTTTAAGAAAATTTTATTTGACATATGGACGGTGGGGGTTCTGGAGGAAATTATTTGTAATTGTGGCCAAACTAAGATAGGTTACGGGATAGGAGATGTCTCAAAAAAGGGCTATTTATCTACTATAGATTTTCTTAATTTATTTTTTTTAACTGGAATTGTCTCAAAAATAAGCTGTGCAAAATTTCAGAGCTCTACAATGACTCCTCGTATTTAATGCTTCTCACAGCACTCATGTTGTGTGTGTTAATTTTTATCTATGAGTACCGGCACCTACAGTTTCAAGTCGACTCTGAACGACATATTTGAGAAACTTTTTCATTTCAATCAAATACTTTCAGAGCTTTTGCCAGAAGACTGCTGAGAGGTATTCGCCGAGAGAAATAATTTTTTCATATTTCTTTTTTTTTTTTCAAGATGTCAGAGCTGAGATTTGAACCCAGCGCTATCATCTTAGTAACCCAACACACTAACCACTAGACCACGTCGTCTACGTAGTTTACGAAATAAAAAACTAAAATTTTTTGCATTTAAATAAAATCTTTAATTAGTTACAATAATTCAAATTTGTTTTCAAAATTAATAAAAGAATATCATTGTAACTAAATACAGTTGCCGGCAAAAATTAGGACACAGCAACCTATTTTCACAATGTATACAGTGATGAAACTCCAACAACTATAGCAAGAACAACACACAGCAAGATAGCCACAACAAAATTTTTGCACACACAATATCACAGTGTATAACAAGATAGCCACAACAAAACTTTTAGCATACACACAACAGCACAGTGTATAACAAGATAGCCACAACAAAACTTTTAGCATACACACAACAGCACAGTGTATAACAAGATAGCCACAACAAAATAGCACACACAACATTACAGTGTATAATAAGATAGCCACAATAAAACACAGCTGATTTTAAACTTTTTGAGCTGTCATTTCCTTCATCACTGTATGCACTGTGCTATTTTCATGATTTTACTGAGTTTTTATTTATTTTAGCAAAAATATAAAGACAATATCTATTTATTTTTAATTTAAGAGCTACCACTTATTTTAATTTAGAGTATTATTAATTAGAATACACATTTATAATAAAATTTGGAAACATTCATATTACCTCTAAGTATGGCAACGCAAAACTAGGGCACACTTGTTGTTTATGTGGAATAACGGTACAATTTGAAATTGTAAAAAATCAAAAGTCAACTTTTTTCATAATTAGGAGCGTAATTTGCGCAAAATATTCAAATTAGTTAAATTTTCTGTTGGTAATAACTAAAATATATTCATAAAAAGCGAATACGAATGCCACGTAAACAACTAACTCTTGAGGAGCGACAAATTATAATCAATTTGTATGAAAAAAAACCCAAATCTTATGGGGAAATTGGAAGAATAGTTTCTCGTTGTCGTTTTACAGTGAAAAAAGTCATTCAGCGCAAAATAAAAGAGAACAGGGTTAAAAACAAACCTGTACCAGTTTGGCCACAAAAATTAAACAACAAGGATAAGCGATATACATATTAAACGAACCATTGAGAAGAATCTATTTACAAGCGCCACCAAAATGGCCGATGAACTCGAAAGATATCAAAATACAAAAATTTCAACCGATACTGTACGAAGATGATTAACTGATCAGGGATTAATGTCATGTACGCCAAGAAAAAACCCATTAATAAACAATATCAACAGACGCAAACGCATAGACTTTGCAAAAACCTGTTTAAACAGACCCCAGGAATTCTGAAATAAGGTTATTTTCACAGATGAATCGAAATATAACATATTTGGTTCTGATGGACGCTTAAAAGTTTGCCGTAAACAAGGTGAGACTTTAAATCCGAAAAATACGGTAAAAACAGGTAAACATGGAGGAGGGGGTGTCATGGTATAGGGCTGTATGTCTTCGGCGGGTATTATGAGAAAGTGTAAGAAAGTGCTTTAAAACTAGGTTTAGATGGTGATTACTATTTCAAGCAGGATAACGACCCGAAACACACAGACCATAATGTGAAGATGTGGCTGCTTTTTAAGACGCCAAACATGCTAGTTACACCTCCTCCAAGTCCGGATTAGGCCCCATTGAGCATATATGGGAAATTTTGGAAAGAAATGACAGAAAACATGAAATCCGGAGCAAACCACAACTAAAAAAAATTCTATTGGATGAATGGAATTAGATAAGCTCTAAAACTATGACAAATTTGGCAAATTCAATGAATAAACGACTTAAAGCCGTGTTAAATAATAAAGAATATCGAACCAAATATTAAAAGAGGTTAAAATATTTTTGATTTTGTAAATTTTGCAGTAT
Organism: Metopia argyrocephala; assembly: GCA_963576795.1. NCBI lineage: Eukaryota > Metazoa > Arthropoda > Insecta > Diptera > Sarcophagidae > Metopia > Metopia argyrocephala. The sequence goes on along the minus strand of OY756208.1, from coordinate 122,680,110 downwards.
AAATCTATTGTTTCTACAGGTATGTCTTTACTTTTGTTGAGCAAATTTTCGCAGCTAACCTAGTATTTTATGTACATATAAATCTGCTTTAGAGAAATAAAGTTCTTTATTTTTTATTTAATTGAAATTTTATACTTTTATGTTTGAGTTTTTAAATGTTTTCTTACTACTCTTTTGCTTTGTTAATAAAAAAATTGAAGAAGTCCCACCAACATGTTGATGTGAGTTTAGTTTTGCGGGCTACTGTATGTACTCGTACATTTGCAGAAATTTCTACTATTGTTTACAAAAAGTTTTTATTTCTTTATTTCCACAAATGCAAAGCAGCTGTTTAATAATTTGACGGTTTTACCAATTTCCACAAAAAACAAGTACAAGTAAAGGGTGGTAAAATGAAAAACGTTACTTACAATTAGCCTCACATAATACGTACGCTTTTTTTATGAAATAGTTAGCCCACGGATTCCGCGGAAACATACGCCGGTCTTTACTCCTTTTTATCTTTCATTTTTAATATAATTAGAAATGTGCACAGTGTTGAAGTTTGTTTACTTTTTTTGCGTGTTAGAACAAGTTGTAAGTTATTATGGTATAAATATACACGCATATCAATTGCAATGCCAACAAAAACAATAATAGAGAATTGTAGAGAAGAACTATTGCAACAACAATAATAATAAACGCCACTTTTTATGACTTTGGTGGACTTTAAAATGTACAGTTTTTGCAAATCTTTAACGAGGAACATGTTACATGTACAAAGAAAAACTAATGGAGTTTAAATGTGTGTGTTGTGTATATCAGAGTGTTGGGTAATTGTAAAGAAATCATGTCGTTCAACATAAACGTTATCAATTACAATAAAACATGTAAGGCTTTGTTGTGGTTTGTCTTCATCTTTTCTTAGCGGTTGTACAAATACGTAGTTGTCATTTTCTGTTATCATTTGTTTTTGTTGTTGTTGTCATTGTCTTATTACATCTATTTTTGCTATAATACATAGTGCTTATTGTTAAAATGATTTGTATGTATGTTTTCTTTATCTAATAAAAACATCAATGCACTTATATACTTACATTAGGGTGGGTCAATTTGTTCGGGACCGAAAAACATGACAAAGCGTATAGCAAGGTCGTAATCTACGAGAAATTCTAAGAACTTTTCCCAAAGAAACCATGGTCCTAAAATCAAAATCGAGCTTCCGGTTTTTTACGAGAAAATTTGGTGTTCAGGTCATCCGAATATAATGCTATTTTTTTGGAAGTATTCATTGCAATTGGTGAATAGTTGACCTGGGGCCTTATTCTGTAATTCTCTTAAGCTAAAATGCTAAAATTTTGGGTTTTTATAACAGGCTGGGCGTTAGAATCAATAAAATTAAAAATTTTGGAGATGATTAGCATAAAGCTTTTAAATGAAATTACGCGTTAAAGAATTTTATTCGCAGACAAAAAGTCCTAAATCAAGTTTATAAATTTTTAGCTATAGAGCTTTAGCTTAGGAGAGTTACAGAATAAGGCCTCTGTAACGCTGGAAGAGAGCTTATTTTAAAGGAAATTTTCTCAGCTTTCTATATCTGTGCTCATTTATAGAAAATTATTTACCCAAATAATGGTTTTGGAGGTTTATGTCAAAATAATAATAGTCAAACTGTTAAAAACCTAAAACTATTATTATTTTGACATAAACCTCCAAAACCATTAGTTGAGTAAATAATTTTCTATAAATGAGGACAGATATAGAAAGCTGAGAAAATTTCCTTTAAAATAAGCCCTCTTCCAGCGTTACAGGTCAACTATTCACCAATTGCAATGAATACTTCCAAAAAAATAGCATTATATTTGGATGACCTGAACACCAAATTTTCTCGTAAAAAACCGGAAGCTCGATTTTGATTTTAGGACCATGGTTTCTTTGGGAAAAGTTCTTAGAATTTCCCGTAGATTACGATTTTGCTATACGCTTAGTGGGCAAAAAAATTGACCCACCCTAACTTACATATGGATTAGGGTAGCCAGCTTTCAATTTAAAAAAAAGCATAACTTCAAATAAAACATTTATATTTTAATATTGAACACTTCGTAGGGGATCGGCGGGTAAAAGTGGCAATGACGGTAGGGTATCCATGACTCCTAATCTTTCTCCCTTCCCAAAACACTTTTTTTTCTAGACCAGCAGAATGTACTGCACGATAGGGGCCTTCTTCTGAGCTCTACATATCTGATTTTGTAAAGCTTGAGCAGTTGCTATAAGAATTCTAACGGCATCGATATTATTTACTTTACATCTATGTACATATATATATGTATATACATACATAGATATGAACATAACTTAAAATCAACTAAAGTTATACATAATTTTTATTTGGTACTAACCAAATTCTTATGGCTGGACCCTGTTTTATTATTTTGTTTTAATCGGATAAAAAAAGAAAAAAAATTTTTATTGTTCTGGCATTTTTGAAGTGTACATACATATGTATATATGTATGTATGTACATAGGTATTAAAATATTATTAAACTATTCTTTTTTATTTCTTCGTTTACTTAAAACATTTTAAGACGACATGATTATTTCTTGTCTGTTGTAAACAGTAGCAGTCAGTTGCAGCAAAAATTACAACAATGGAAAACAACCGTACCAATAACAACAACAACTTACCGATTTTATTTATTTCTTTCTATGTCATCACATTTTATTATTGCTGTTGTGTACCCTTGTTGCTCTTTTATATTTTTATATTATTGTTGTTGTTGTTTGACTTCTATAATTATCAACAAGTATCAAGAAGTATAGGCGCGACAAGAAAATATTCAGTGGTGCCATTTTGGTGCTTTTCTGGTAATTTTTTCTTTCAAATACACTAAATTTTGGTAAGTATCCGTACTGGAAAAGGGTATTTATAGAGTATTTTACAACTACCCATAGTGTAAGAGCCTGTTCATAGGAGACGTCAGGCTAAACACATCAAGGACAGTAGACCTTAATGTAGACTGTATGACTTTACGTCAGGGTTTACCAAAAATTTTTTGGTTGTGTATTAGTGAGTAAGAGAAAAGAAGAAGTTCAGAGAATTTTTTTGTTTACAGTCATAGAAAAATTTTAGTAATATACGCTATTTTGACATTAATTTCATCAACAAAATACATAAAGTTGTAAATGTTTGACTATATTTAGGGCATTTTTTTATATATTTGCTGGGAAATAAAAAATTCATTTCTTAAAAAAATATTCTTTAAAAGTACAAGTATAACTGGGATAAAATAAGAAGATAAAATAAGACTTTTAGAAGATAAAATCTTCTACATTTATACTTATATGACAGTTTCGTATTTGTAGAATATAATTTGTTGCATTGCTTGAACAACTATATTTTAAGTCGGAAAATATTTGTATTATAATTAGGCTTTTTCCAAATTTTTTCCAACAATTGCTTAATAAAAACACCATCACTAAATAATCTACCCTTTCTTTTTTTAAGCTTATTAAGCTTGAAATCGCGATTTTCAATTTAGGATTTAATTTGGTTCATAACCTACTAACCAAGCTTTTAATGTTTCTAAAAAAATTTTATTTTTTAACATAAAATATTTTTTGAGTGTAATCGATTAGATTTTTTGAGTAAACCTGAAAAAAATAAAAGAGCGTAAGCAATACGTGTGAATGCTCTCTGCACAATTGTGCTATGAAATGGTAATCACTGCTTTACGTACAAAAAATCTGAGAGAAAATAATATGTAATTCTTATATGATTTCTTAATATGTGAATAAAAATCGCTCTACAATTTTTTTTTATTTAAGTAGGGTAAATAAAAATGCAGTAAATAAATGCAGTGCATTGTATTGGAATGTTGAATAGCTATATACATAGATATACTAGTTAACTCGGGAAACGTTGTTTTGCCATATAAATTTGCTCTAGGAAACATTTTTTTAGTTCAAATATATTTAATACTCTCACCAACAGCGGTGCCAATTTAGCGCGTTTCGCGCTAGATTTAGCGCTATTTAACCATACAAAACGCGTTTTTTTTCGTCTTAGCGCGCTTAATAAAAAACGCGCTAAATTGGCGCCTTTTTAATAAACTTAATAAACCACTTCAATCCAACATTTTCTTATTTTTTTCATAAATTTTCCAGTATTATTTTTTACAACTATACTTATAAAAACAAATTTGTCTAGTTTAGCTGAAAATTTTTTCATTTCGCTATATATTGTATAACAATACTTTAGTGAAATTATTTTTGTCTACAAAAGTACATATACATACATATATGTATGTATAGTTTGTATAATGGTAAACAACAATGTTAATTATCTTTTTGGATTGAGATCCACAATTTTAAGAATTCTCTTAATGTCAATCCTTTTATCAAGTTGTCTTTTATAGTTATAAATTTATTATAAATCTTTTTTATATAAGAAAGAAGCTTTTAGTAGAATGAATTATTTTAAATAAGAAATAAAATTTCTCTTAACACAGTCAATTCCTTAATACACATTAAATATGGCCTAAGATTAAAAAACTCTTGTTGTGAAAATTATGATATTCCATATATGGGAAAATTAATTCAATTATTAATTATAATAATTCGAAGTATTACACTCTTCGAATTATTCTGGTTTTATGGCCAGAAGATGAGCTAGACGGTTTGAATGAAATTAGTGAAGACCAATCTTAACTTTACTTTTCTCCCTTATTTTTATATTATTAAAAAGTTCTTTATTAATGATTTTAGTCAGTAAGATATTAAAAGTTTAATATCAAATAAAAAAAGACTGAGTTACTATCTTAATATTTGAGTGATTATTTAAAGTAACTAAGTACAATTTCAGGTAATGTTTAAATCAGTTAAATTTTTATTGATATACCAAAAAAATATTTTCAGTTTTTGTGCCTGAAATTAAATTCAAAAACAAATATGTTTACCGATAGTACTTATTTTGCTTGAATAAATACTGTATTTGTTTTTATATGGGTCGACTTTTATTAAAATGTAATTAAGCGCGTTAGGAAACGGCGTGTTTTTCTTATAAATATTTTCAAACGCTGGGATTTGGCGCGTTTTAGCGCGTTTGGGGTCGGAGACCAGCGCATTTTGGTTACAAAAAGTTGGCACCACTGCTCACCAAACTGCAAAACTTAACATCGATATGAGCAATCAATGTCTGCGTTACTAATAATTTTAATAAATGATTATCCTCCATTTTCGGTACTTCACTTTGATAGTTGGGGAGAGGGAGAATTATCCCCTCTATCGCCCTCGCTGAATACTTCTCAAAAAAAAATAAAAACTACTATATACATATGTTCTACGGTATGCAGATATACATATCTAGTTTGAAATTTCATCAACGTCGGTACGTTATTTAGGTGAGGCATAAATTTTCCCTTGGGGCGGGTTACCTTAACATTTAGTGGTATGGAAAATAGATGTTGACCGATTCTCAGACCTACCCTATATGCTCACAAAATTTCATGAAAATCGGTCGAGCCATTTCGGAGGAGTTTGGCAACAAACCCCGCGACACGAGAATTTTATATATTAGATGTAAAGATGTTAAGCCAGGCCAGTGTTATACCTTCACCTCTGAATGATCAACAGCAATTGCCTCATTTGTTGAATGTGAGTGGTGTGCGTCTTTTTATATGTAGGTTAGCTATTATCTTTCCAGAATGTGGCACTGTACTCCTGATCATTCGTTTCTGGTGGAATAGACTAGATATGTCAGGGAGCGGTTTTTTTTGCAGATGGACCTGTTGGAACCTCTTATTTTTTTTAATTATAATTTTAATTATAATTTTTTTTAAATTGTAATTCGGGGGGTGCATGGTATAGTGGTTAGAGCGCTCGCACAACAACTCCAGGGACCCAGGTTCAAATCCAAAGGTGAAAAATTAAAAAGTTAGTTTGCGGTTTTTTCAAAATTATAATACAAAAAAAGAGCCCGCCCCTCTCAAAGAATACCATCTACAAAGAAACCGATCCCCGACATTCCACTCCATTCTACCTTAACCAATTTCAACAAAAAAGCGAATGATCAGGAGAAAAGCGCCACCTATTGGGAAGTAGCAGATAACAGCTAAACCTACTTAACGAAAGCACACAAGCAACATGCAACGATGAGGCAATTGCTTTTGATCATTCAAGGGTGAAGGTATAACACTGGCCTTTGAATGATCAATTCAGAGCAATTGGTCTCATTCGTAAGAAAAAACAAAAATGTATGTTCTGTCATAAATGTACTGTCTTTTCCAAATTCCAATACAATGCACTGCTTTTAGTAGGGGTTTACCCCTGAATATTGGTCTCAAATAAAAAAAAAATTGAAAAACCGCAAATTTAATTTTATAATTTTTATCCTTCCCTGGGATTGAACCTCGGTCGTTTGAGTTTCTGTGCGCACGAATCATTCATTTTTAAATTATTTCGTGAATCATTTAAGCACTGAATTGGTGAAATTTTTAATTAATTCTTTTCCCCAAAAAAAAAACGAATTAGAAAAGAATTAATTCAAAATTTGGTAATCTATAAATATAAAAGAAAGTGGCGTTAGTTACTACGCTTATAACTCAAGAACGCCTGGACCGATTTCGATGATTCGTACCAATTCGGAATGGTCTCTGACCAAATAAGAAGAAGAGCAAAAATTTATTAAATATTCCAGAAAAAATAAATTATAAAGAAAATTCATTTTCCCATACATTTTGTATGGAGTGATGTCACAATGTTTGCAACAAAGCTTTTTCGAGATTGTCTGATCGATTCTTATAAAATTGTTTCTGTATATACAGTAGGGCTGACTGTAGATAGTATTCTATTTTTTATATCTCCACGGCCACTTCACCGCCCATTTTTTCCGTGAACTTAAAACCATGTTTATGTTTCCCATAAAGCCTTTAAACACGGTACGAATGCTTCCAGCACTAGCTTTTATGATACAGCTTAATCCGAACGGGATAAGGGCAGAGGAATGGGTATTCCCGCGAAGGTAGAACACATTTTATCGCTCTTTTAAATCAGTGTATTACATAAAGCTTCCAATATTAGTAGGAATACGATCTCCCTAAAATATTACCTGTACCTGATCCTGTACCTGAATTTGAAATATACACAAAAACAATACTTTTCTAGGCAAAACAACGTTTGCCGGGCCAGCTAGTTCATAATAAATTGGGGGGTCGTGGCATAGTGGTAGAGCGCTCGCACAGAAAATCACACGACCCAGATTCGATTCCAGCGAAGGACAAAATTATAAAAATAAAAATTTGCGGTTTTCTAAAAAATTACAAATTAAATTAAAAATTAAATTTAAGAGAAAAAAAGGTTCCCCCCCCCCCTTCAGCAAGACCATCTGCAAGAAACCGCCCCCTGACATTTCTAATCCATTCCACCAAAAACCAATGATCAGGAGTACAGCGCCACCTTCTGGGAAGATAACAGCTAATCTACTGAAGACGCTCACCATTCACATTAAACATCCACCCACAGATGAGGCAATTGCTGTTTGATCATTCGAGGGTGAAGGTATAACACTGGCTCTTGAGTGGACAAATTTACAGCAATTTGTTTCATCAACAATAAAAAACGCAAAATGTACAAAAAAAAACCTATCAACCATCTTCACATTTCAATACAATGCACTGCATGAGTAGGGGTTTGCCCCTGAGTATTGGTCTTAATAAAAAAAAAAATCAAAAATGAATGATTCGTTTACAACTCTGCTACATATACAGGCAGAATTAGCCAAACGTTGCCGTAACATAACATGTCAACTTCTTGTTTTTGGTATATGAATATCAATACAAATGATTACCAAATTTTAACGGTCCTTTCACGTAACAACCTTTTTATAAATTGAAAAAAAATTTCGTTCTGCTAAAAAAAAATTTCGAAATCTCCTTGCAAATACTTTATACTTTAATACTTGTAAGGTAGGTCGTACGCTCTAATGTACATACATATTTATAAACTTAAATAAACGCTTTACAAAATTTAAAGAATCAATAAAATATTTCTACACCTTTAGAAGTTATAAAATTAAAACAAAACGTATCAAAAAAATTTACATATTATGTATGTATGTAAGTTTGTATATACCTTTTAATTAAAGAAAAATTTGAGGTGAAAGATTTAAATGGTAATAAATATTTCTATTTGTTTAAATACCACTGGAGTACACAAAAATCAAAAGAAAAAAGTGAAAAAATGTAAAGGATTTGAAGTCTTCAGCAGAATAGCGTTTTCAGTTGTTTCTCATCATTTTTCTATGCTAGTTAACGAAGAACTCTAAAATTGTTAGACATAGCAAAAAAAAAAAAAAAAAAATTTAAATTATTTAAAGGCAATTTTAAGCAGCATTCTTCCTGTCTTATTTTTGTAAATCCGAAAAACAAGAGTGTAAAATATACCACTCCCGTTACACGAAATCTCTTGTGACTCAAAAAACCCCTTTTTGTAGATCGGCGTGATCATTGAGTTGAAAGCTTTAGACCTCTTTTACACTTCAGAATTGAATAATAGAAAAATAAATTTTATAAAAGAGAAGAAGTGAGTGAACGTCTGTTTCGTCTGTGTCGAAAAAGCTTTAGGCAAGAGCAAACGAGAATTTAAAAATTGGCGACAATTAAAAGTAGACTTATGTAAATATTTGTATATTATGTATTATAAGTTTATTCTCATTTCTCTTCTGGCTTATAAACTTTTACTTTCAAATGTAATCCTTTCAACAAATGCAAATTTGAGTGGAATATTTCATGCTCTTGTTAGTATTTCCACAAATATATTAAAAACCTAGTAAAAGTTGAAGCCGTACATACATACATATATCTAGACAAATGTTGAAAAGAATAGTGCATTTAGAAAAGACAGAAGTGCTGTGGTTGCTGATTTTTCCCCCGATATTGCTGTTATTGCTATTGAAGCCACATCAAAAACGGTTGAATGATCGTGTAAACTACAAAGTACTCTTAACGTTTTAGTATTTTTTCTACGCTCTATTATTATTTTTAAAATTATTTTTACGGTTTCTAGTTCGTGCGAAAAAGGCATGAGAAACGAAGAAAGGAAATATTAATTTTATGATTATTTGAAATTATAATTTTTATTTAATTTTGTATATCGATCTGTATTAAGGAGATAAAAAAAGTATTTTTGAGTAGGGGTCATCCCCTGAGTTCTGGCCTTATTAAAAATAAAATAAGTAAATGACGTCAATTGATATTTTTTAATTTTTATGCATTTCCAAGTGTTTTTTTTAAGTAACTTGCTATTGTTGTTCTTTTGTTTGTATTTATTAGCTAACGGCACATATCGTGCATAACGCTTTTGAGCTTGCGCACAGGTTTTTTTCTTTTAATTCAAGTGCTTTAAACATATTTTTTTAAACACTTGCAGCAAAAAACCAGTAATAAGGAAAACTTCAAACAAAAAACAAAACTGATAGTTATAGTCAGCACAGTTCGACCATGTTACTACACTACAGGAATTATGTAGGTAATAATTCGTTTCTTTCCCCGAATCTTTACTAAGAATTTGTTAGACACATAGATCAATTGTGGAGTTATTTCCACACATATTTATGTATGAAAGTTTATCAGTGAGAGGCAAAAACCTCAGTCTATAAAAGGGAGGAAGAAAAGCAGAAACGGTTACAGTCAAATACTTCTTTCTTAATGTAATCGTACTATAAGACTGTGAAATCGTCATACGAATTCAAAAAAACCCCTAAGTTACATTGAAGAAATTTTAAAGAAGTAGCAAAAAACTTTTCAATAAACAATGCTTTTACATAGTAAATCAACTCAAATTTTGGTTATAAATAGTGTAACAGTTTTGTGTATTTCTAACCAAAATTAATTATGTTTTTCTGCAGTATGTACAGCTGCGTGCAACTAATTAAGAACACAAAGCTTACATGGGAGCTTGAAGCAAAAAAATAAAAATAGTTGTATATATTGTCAAAATTTTTCCGAGTTTAGTTATTTAAGCTCTTAGGCCCATTATTACAACTTGCCGTTAGTTAAAGGCAGGATTTTATCAGACCGATAAATTGCTTTCTGTTATTACAAGTTAACTTTAGCCTAAAGGTAAGGCAATCTTCCCAATAACTTTATCGGTCAGTTTAGGTTAAAATTTATTTGTAATAACAGAAAGCGATTTATCTCTCCGATAAAATCCTGCCTTTAACTAACGGCAAGTTGTAATAATGGCCCTTAGTCGTAGAAAATAACTGTTTATTGTGTCAATTAAATTATTTTTTATAAAGCAGTGAGCCATATTTTAAAGAATATTGAATTCAGTCGTGCATATAATTAAGAACACATCGTAAAATTTAAGAAAAACTTGTATTTATTAAAAAAAAATCAATATTTTGTTGCAAAACCATTGTTGTCGATAACAGCTTGACACCTGCGAGGCATCGAGCTAACCAGATTTTCACATACACTAGTTGGAATGGCCTCCCAAGCTTTCTTTGTTTCGGCGAAGAGATCATCAAAATTGTTTATTTTTACTGCGCTTACTTTGGTTTTTACAACTTGCCATAAATTCTCAATCGGATTGAAATCTGGACTGCATGAAGGCCAATCAAGTTGTTTATAAACCATTGTTTGACGTGATGAGCCGTATGCTTCGGGTCATTATCTTGTTGAAATATCCATGTTACTGGCATATTCTCGTCTGCATACGGCATCATTGTATCGCTTAGGATTCTTACATATTGGAACTTGTCCATGTTTCCGTCAACTTTGTGAGGCGGTCCAACACCGCGTGACGACATAGCACCCCAAAGCATAATCGAACCTCCTCCATGCTTTAAAGTGGCCCGGGTGTATCTTGGATCAAATTCTTTTAACTTTGGCCGGCGAACATATATTTTTCCATCGTCCGAAAATAACACTCTTTTCCATTCCACAGCGGTCCAATGGCGGTATTTTTTTGCAAACTCTATTCGCTTCTTCCGGTTACGCTCAGACAACAATGGTTTCTTTCGGGAAATTCTTCCAAAGAGGCCAGCTTCCCGCAATCGACGTTTTACTGTGTCTACAGATGGTTTTGCTTCATTTTCACCAAAGACTGCTATCCGAATTTCATTTGCTGATTTATGCGGATTTTTTTTCGACTCGCGGACAATCAGTTCATCTTCACGCACTGTCGTAATTCGGCTTCTTTGTATACGAGGCACCTTTTCAGCTGTCGAATGTTTTTTGAAATATTGCATCGCTTGGAAAACCATTGTTTTAGAAACTTTTAAGGCTGTTGCGATCTCCCTATAAGAGCTTCCTTCCTGATGCATTTGTACAATAATCTTTCGAGTACTGACGTCACAGGACTTATTTTTACCCATATTTAGCAATAAGTAAAAGTTTATCAAATTCTGAAAAACACTTTGTGTATTGTGTAATCTTATTTATTTGAATTTAACTGTTAAAACTTACTTGAATCTTAAAATTTTAAAAAATTTTTCACTGTCGTTAATTAAGTGCACGAGTAATTTATTTCACAAATTATGAAAAACACCACAAAGAAAAAAATAACGGTAAAAATAGAGTTGCCATTGAGAAGTTTCAATAAACAAAGTTGGATTAACTAAACATGGTAAAATTTTAGCGGTTTTTTTAATAGTATTATTTTCAACATAATGATTAAAATATTAAGTACTACTGTTCTTAATTAGTTGCACGCAGCTGTACATACATGTAGACATTTTTTTCGTTTTAGTTACTTTTTCGCCCAAAGTCACAACTATAGAAAACTATCTCTATTTCAAAGTAATCTTAATAATAAATGTACATAAATACAGCCTTATGTAAGTATAATAAAAAATTAGCAGCTTGTTGTACAAAGTGGCTAAGTTTGTCATTCCAATACGTGGAAATTCTTACTCAAAAGTGAAAAGTATTTAATTTTTTGGATTATCTGACCAGTTATCAAATAGTGGGTATGAAAAGGTTTAATAATATCAGTCTGTAGCGAGTGATAAACTTGCCAGTTTTTTGTCCTATATACTAACGAGTTGCTAATTTTTCATTATACATACATACGGCCGATAGTTTTTATTAAAAATAATAACATTTGTAGTTTTTCATTATTTTGAATTATTGTATTGTATTGATTCAAGTGTGTCAATGTAGAATTCATTGGTTAGAAACACAAAAAGGCACAATTTTACTCACTACCTATACTACGAGTATTATGTACATACATATGTATGTCGTATTATCTTAAATTGTAACTTTTTTATTAGTAAGAACATTTTTTATTAATAAAAAACCAATAAATTTCTTCCAGTATGACGTAACAGTAGTCGCCTGATTAGTGGTTAGTGTACGGGCTTACTAGAAAGATCTTCGGGTTAAAACCCCAGCTCTGACCTCTTGAAGGAAAGAAATATGAAAACATATTCTCATAGCGACTACCTCTTATCAATCTTCTGGCCAAAGCACTGTGAGTAACTAATTGCCATGAACAAGCTTCTCAAGTCTGTCATTCGGAGTAGACACTAAACTGTAGGTCCCGGTACACCTGGATAAAAATTGACGCACGCAACCTGGACGCTGCGAGATGTTAGGCCGTAACCCTGCAAAAAGGGTTGTAATGGCTAATTATGTATGTATGTAGTCTAGTATGCAGTGTTGCCAAAACTAGATCTAGAGGTATTTTGTTGCCTATTGCAACTTGTTCATGAAGCATTTTTTTTTTGTTATTGTGTTTTCTTTTAAGTGGGTGCATTAGGTGTACAGTCTATAAATGCGTTATTTTTTTATTTTCAAATAAATGAAAAAAGTTCATGTGGCCAATTGCTTTAGCCACATGCCCCTACGATTCATTAAATGAAGTTGGGACTCCCACCACACTAATTTTTAGCTTTCCCAGAGGTGCTCAGGCGCATAGAGGTCAGGTGATTTCGGTGATCATGATATCACTTTCACTCCGCTATCATTAAACCACCTTTGAGTTATTTTGGCTATGAGTTTCAAATCATTGTTGTGCTGGAACACAATATCTGAGGACTCAACAACCAACTTTTAACAAGTGGCTGGGAAATTCGTGAACAAAACGTAGTCGAAATAGTCGGCAGTTATATTGCCAACTATTTGCTGTATAGTGCCAACTCTCCCCGCCATCTTACATTCTACCCTACCATAGGATTAATATGAAAATATGACCCACTTCCAAACCTCCATAATTCAAATAAAGTGCGCCCGAGCAAAATACAGGCGAAGCTTTCGATGATGTTTTGTGATCAGTGGTTTCTTTACTTTTGCTCGACCACACTGACCAGCAGAACGCAATGTATTTCTAATTGCAATCTTCACTCTCTGCTTGTAAAGATCTCTGCACAAACAGGTAGCGGAAAAGTTAAACTTTAGCACAATTTTATAACGAACCTTCTGCGCGACGGCTTTTATCTTTTCTTAAAAACTAGTGAATCCCATTCTTCGGCCAAAATCGTACTATTTTTGTATTATAATGTATAATGTTTAAAACTTTTTGAAAAAGGGTTAGAAATTTACCTAACAACTCCAACATATTCTCCAAGTTATGCTCTCAAATGACCACCAAGTAACTATTAAAGTATGTATTGGATGGAGTCTTTTTTTGATATTTTAAATACATTAATATTTAAATTGGTAGTATAAAAAAGTTAAGCTTAGAATAATTTCACTTTAGCAAACGACTAAATTAGTTTTTTAACGTATATTTTTCTTTTCTAATAATTAATGTGGATAACCGTAAATTTAACGTAAAATTAAAGTCTTAATGGAAAAAACCTAAAAATTCAAGCATTAAGAAGAGTACAGTGCATAGACAGAAAAATGAAATTCAAAACCTTGAACAAAATTTCACATGATTGATAATATGAGAGCTGATCGCTGGGCTGGTGTTAAGCTTGGTTGAACTTTTAACAATTTAGCGGCAAAAATAGTATATTTTTCTTTTTAATTTTTTTTAAGTTAATTAATATATTATAACAATGAGAAATAAATATTGTTTGCACCCAACCACGTCATAGTTATACAGTACAGGGCATAGTAAATGCAACGCTAAGACAAGTAGTGTATAATTTGGTCTAATTGTACTATAAATAGTATTTATAATTCAATATTAGTAATTACATAATATTTGGAAATTATTTTTGGCTCAAAGTCCTTTTTTTAAACAATTAAAACACTTTTTTAAAGTTTTTTATTTTATTATTGTTTACTTTTATTTTCACCAATATTTCGACCAAATACACTGGTCATCATCAGGGTTAATAATGTATCTATAATAAAAACACAAATAACGTTAAAAGATAAAATGTTTTTCAAAAACAAATTTTTTACAAGAAGCATCAAATCAAAGAACAGCACTCACAGCCCACTGTGCAAAAACTGGACATCAACCTGCATTTAACAAAGTACGAATTTTAGAGAGAGAATCTAATTATAACAAGAGATATATTAAAGAGATGCTACACATAATAAATATCCCAACTGAAAAGAGAATTAATTATAAATCTCTTATAGCAACTGTGGAGGTGTACAGAGAGAAGAGGAGGGAAGAGAGACGCCTATTTAGAAGAAAGAAAAGGGAGCAAGAAAGGCGTGATCGTGAGGAAATCGAGATGTGCAGGAGTAGACATGATGCTCGAAATTTTTATAAAAAGATAAGGCGTCTTACTACTGGTTTTAAACCCGGAGCAACCTCCTGCAGAGACGAACATGGTAATCTGGTTACAGATGCACAAGGGACACTGAGATTATGGAGACAGCATTTTTATAATCTACTGCAAGGCGATGACGACACAAATTCCGCCTCTAGAGATGCTGTGCCGCTCCCAATCAATGATGACGACGTTGAGATCCTGTCGTCCAGTTATGAAGAGATCAAAATTGCCATACAGCGACTAAGAAGCAACAAAGCGGCCGGACCTGATGGTCTGCCCGCTGAGCTTTTCAAGTATGGAGGCGATGAGCTGGTTAGGTGCATGCACCAACTCATTTGCAGAATATGGCTGGAGGAAAGTATGCCCAATGATTGGAATCTCAGTGCCCTCTGTCCCATCCTGAAAAAGGGAGACCCCACGATATGCACCAACTACAGGGGTATAAGCCTTCTCCCTATCGCATATTAGGTTCTTACGAGCGTATTGTGTGAACGACTGAAGCCATTCGCAATCTCACTGATTGGACCTTATCAGTGCGGCTTCAGACCTGGTAAGTCCACCATTGACCAGATATTCACACTGCGCCAAATCCTGGAGAAGACCCATGAAAGTCAAGTCGACACACACCATCTTTTTGTCGACTATAAGGCAGCGTTCGATAGCCCGATAAGAGATCGCGTATATGCCGCAATGTCTGAACTCGGTATTCCTGCTGCAAAGCTGATAAGACTGTGCAGAATGACGTTGAGCAGCTCCTGCAGCTCCGTCAAGGTAGGAAAAGACCTCTCCGAACCTTTTAATACCGTGCGAGGTTTCAGACAGGGCGATCCCTTATCCTGCGACCTCTTCAATTTCGTCATGGAGTGTTTTGCGAAAGGCGGGTGTTCATCGAAATGGCACTATATTTAACAAAAGTGTCCAGCTCCTTGCGTATGCAGACGACATAGACATCATTGGGCATACCAAGCGAGATGTCACCGCAGCCTTTAATGCTATTGAACGGGAGTCTGCAAAAATGGGTCTGGCGGTAAATGAGAGCAAGACGAAGTACATGTTGTCGACGAGTAGGGATGTTGAACGTATCGGCTCCCAGGTTACAGCCGGCAATAATACATTCGATGTTGTTAAGGAGTTCATCTACCTTGGCACCGCCATTACCAGCAAGAATGATGTCAGTCTGGAGATCAAACGAAGAATCACACTGGCCAACAGGTGCTACTATGGTCTCAGTTGGCAGTTTAGTAATAGAGACCTCTCTCGTGCGACGAAATTAACACTCTATAAGTCGCTTATTCTTCCGGTGCTTCTCTATGGTGTGGAAGCATGGACGCTGTCTTGTGCCGATGCAGCGGTCTTGGGAGTATTTGAGAGAAAAGTTCTTCGTAAGATCTTTGGTCCTCGAAGGCATGGCGATGAGTTTCGCATTAGAACCAACCATGAGCTGTATGAGCTCCTCGGCGATGTGGGCGTTGTTCAGCGCATTAACATCCAGCGGCTACGCTGGCTCGGCCATATTGTTCGGATGGATGAATCCGCTCCAGCGAGAAAAGTTTTCGATGCGAAGGTCACTGGACGTCGGCGTAGAGGACGACCGTGTTTACGTTGGAAGGACCAAGTTGATGAAGCCCTGTCGTCAATTGGTGTGACCAACTGGAGAAGGCGCGCGCTTAGCAGAGACGCCTGGAGACTAGTGTTAAGGCAGGCCGAAACCCGTTAACGGGTTGTTATGGCCATCTAAGTAAGTAAGTAAAATATAGATAATTGTGCACATATATACAGACATATAATAGAGAAACACCGTACTAAAGAAATGAGCAGAGCTTTCACAGATATTAGGTGATAAACATTACAAGTATTGACAACAAACAATAATAAATGTAAATATTTTTATTTTTGTTTTTCTTGTAAAAAAATTGTTTTTGTAAAAACATTTTATGTTTTAACGTTATTTGTGTTTTTATTATAGATACATTATTAACCCTGATGATGACCAGTGTATTTGGTCGAAATATTCGTTAAAATAAAAGTAAACAATAATAAAATAAAAAAACTTTTAAAAAAAAGTGTTTTAATTGTTTAAAAAAAAGGACCTTGAGCCAAAAATAATTTCCAAATATTATAAAAATAAGGTTCACTAAACACAGAATATACATTAGTAATTACATTTAGTAGCTTTCTAATAAAGATCTGTTAAGCTATATTATTGAGATATCTGCAAACATAGATTTCTGTTTATCATTTTCATCATTTCTGAGTAAAGTATACTTAATATTTTACAAAATTAATAAAGGGTAAAAAAACTTTGAACTGGAGTAAAACAAAGATGAATTTTTTAAATTGACATGAAATGTACTTTATTCGAATGATAATCTTCTGACATTATAAATTAAATGAAACTTCTGGAGGTCCAATTTTTGATTTCTTTTTCCTACATTTGTCACCGAAAGTTGTCCTCCAAGGGTCAATCATTTCGGGCTGGGTGTAGACTAGCGAAAATACTCTATCCGGCGTTAAGTCGTACGAGTAGTACGAATACTTTGGTTTGGTAAAAGTGTTTTTCAATATACTAAAAAAAATATGTAGAATCCAGTGTTCGATTATTAACAGCCTGTTTACTTTTACATGAACGTTCTTTGAAAGATAATAAATTAAATACATACATACATACATATTGGCCATTACAACCCTGTGTCAAGGGTACGGCCTAGCTTCTTGCAGCACTCATGTTGTGAGTGTTCATTTTAATCCATAAGTACCCGGATGTACAGTTTACAGTCGACTCCGAACGACAGATTTGAGAAGCTTTTTCATGGCAATCAATTACTCCCAGAACTTTTGCCAGAAGACTGGTGGGAGGTAGTCGCGGAAGAAATACTATCGTCTTAGTAAGCCAACACACTGAATTAATGTAAAAACGAATATGTACAACCTAAAGAACTCTGATGAGACCTTCATAGCGGAGGTTCGAAAACTATCAGTAGTTCAGTTCCGCTAGTGTTTATACATATTTAGTATCGTAAAAACGGCAGTTTTGTCTTTCTTATTACACGTTTGCCCGACAACCCTATTATTTTAATAATTCTTTGGCCTCTGGGTGTATTCGTAGTCTTGTTCGAATAGCATGACAACATTGATCGAGATGCCTACAACTTTGTAACTTCACAGATTTTTACTGTCCGGTTGCCTAATATCATTTCATAGATATTATTAGCGAAAATATATTTTTGTTAAACATAAATTTTTTAAATAACACTAATTCAATTTTTATATTGGTAAAGCACTACATCGTTTCCGAGTCATTGTTTTTAACAAGAAATGCATGGAGCAAATTAGGAACATCTTGCCACATCTTTAAAATTAAAATATATTTATGTCTCAATTTATTTCATTTTACATATTTTGATAATTTAAGTGTCCACTAGAAAGATAGCAACAAAGTTGATTATTTTTCTGTCATCACTAATAAAATGACATTAAATAAAGTATTTGCTATTATATACTCTGACGAAAAATAATTAAGACATGTCTTACAAAGAAACAATTTTTTGTCGACTCGTGATAACAAATTTAAGGCTATTAGAATCAATCTCAAATCAATCAATAGATTTTTTACACATAAAATGCTAATGTTGCGACGGCATCTAAATCTGTGTTACGATCACAGTGCATCACAGTGACAAAACTCCAACAAAAATAACAAGAACAACACAATAATTTTACTACCATTTATAATAAAAGAGAAAACAAATATTAGCAAAAATATATTTAACTGTTGTTTTTAAGTGGTAGTAAAATTAATAACAGCTGAATTTTACTTTTGGATCTGTCCTCTGTGTCGTCACTGTATACACAAATATTAGCAAAAATATATTTAACTGTTGTTTTTAAGTGGTAGTAAAATTAATAACAGCTGAATTTTACTTTTGGATCTGTCCTCTGTGTCGTCACTGTATACACTGTGGTAACGACTGTAGCACTCAAAATAGAATATCGCAAAAACACCAAATATTATATGCTTTTCATTATTACGTTTTATTATATAACAAATTCTTTAATTCCATCAACGATATGTATACATATCAGGCTTGTAAATTTTGAATATATCTAAAGTGAAACATAAGTATGACTGAAATAGATTTAAAATATAACACATATTTTAACGTTTTTATTTTAAAATTTCAAACCATCTGGCATTAGGTCGTTTTTTTTATTAATTTACCTGATTATCATTAAATGTTTTACAATTGTGATTTCATTTTATTACACTTTTAACAGTTTTATAGAAATATATTTATTTAGCATTAACAGTCTTAACTAAATATCCAACCAGCGTTACCGTTGGTGGCTCTTGACACTTTTGATGACCCTTACTTAAATTGAGCCAATTCTGGCTCTTTTTACATATTTTTAACCCTTTATTGACTCTATGTTTATTGTACTTCTGGTATAAAATTACTTTTATAAAATATGCATTTTGGTATGCATACATTTCACAAAGTAAAGTACTTGTGTGTAAATTTTTTATTAATGGCAAAAGAAATGTAAGATCCATTTTATATAAAAACTAATGAATACACAAATTATGCCGAACTAGTTTCAGAGTTTGCTAAATTTTTTACTTGTACAAGTACAGAACTTCTGTAAAAGTGCAATCAATGTTCAAAGAATAATACATAAAATATAGTTGCACATATTCAAAAGTATAAAAGGTGAAAATAATATACATACAAATCTGTGGAATTTTGGAAAAACGTCTTTTCTCGAAATAAGACAATTTTCCAAGATTATTATAGTAAATATAGAATTTCTTTGTTCTTCTTTTGCTCTAATCCCCGTATTTCTACGACCTTTGGAGCGCAAGATATGCAGTTGACTCATCGTCCTCTTTCAGACTTTCCCCCAATTTAAATTTGACCAAACGACTTCTTTCAGAGAATTAAGAATAATTTGAAAAATTGAATGTCTATAAAAAATTTTATTTAATTTTTATTATTATTTTTTAATTATTTGCATATTGTAGGGAAAAATAGAAGTAGTTTTTTTTATTATATCAACTTCTTTCAACCTTTTTTCATATTCCATTTTAACAAAACAACTTGTCTTGACTTACGCGATTAAGATAATTTTCAAATTTAATCAAAAAAATTTTGACAAAACGACTTGTATGGTGGAAGCTAATTTTTTTCTTTAAAATCTATTTAACAAAAAGTCTTAAATTAATTTTTTCTCGTTTTAAAGAAAACTATTGCTTCTAGATGAAAAAAAATTTCGCATAATGTTCGTTAAGTATTTGTGTATAATATCTAGGCTCAAAATTTTTTAAATTTTCTAAGCAATAACTTCTATTAGCTTTTTTAACTGTTTTTTTTTGCTCTACTGAAAAGTTGTTGATTTAGAAAGAAGACGTTTTGTCCACAGAAATATATTATATTAAAAACCATTATTAACAAAACATAATAAATACATGTAAATTATAAATTGTTTAGATATTAAAAAAGTTTTGTAAAAGTATTTTGAAGACATTTAGCTTACTAGGTTTAAATGTAGACTTCTAATATTTATTATATGTATTTTTTCTGTGTCATTGCTTTTATTCAATCTATTGAAATGAATATGCTTATTTTATTTGATATAAAACATATGTATGTACATATGTATAAATAACTAAATAAATCTAAAATGACCAAAATTTAAATTTTTTTATATTGAATGGTGACCTCTTTAAAAAAACCTTTTTAATGACACTTTTTTTTGAAAACGACTCTTTGTGGCTCTTTCTGAAATTCGACAACGATAACCCTGTAGCCAACGTTGATATAAATTAACAGTGTTGCTATTTTAATTTGTTATATGCATACATACATATGTAGAAATTAATGCTTGATCCCTCTCCCTTTCTCTCATGCTCTGTTTACATTTAGAACTCTTATACTTGAAGTTCATACAAATGAAAATTACGTGACTTGTTTTTGTTATCAAATTAAATACCGGTCTCTTTTTGTATGTGAGCTTTTTTTTGTTTTGTGTTTTTTTTTTCTATTCATAAAAAACAAATATTTTGCAGGCATTGAATTTATTTTTACTGTCTCTTTATATGTGTGCATATCTAGATATTTTTCATAATTTAAAAACCCTATATTGTTGAGAATATTAGTCATCGTTAATTATATTTTTCTATATCTTTTAATGCGTATTTTTTACGTAAATTCATGCTCTTATTAGAATGCATTTTTTGTTGTCACCGCCAAGAAGGGGAGAGTTTTTTTATTATGAAAATGCCCCGCTTTTTAACTATTCTTAATTTTTCTGTAGGGGTTGAGGGTTACCATGCCATATTTGGCAAGAAAAATCTTTAATAATTTTCATTTTAATACTTAAAAATATGCTTTTTTCTTTGCGATATTTTTAGTTTAATTTCTGTTGAAATTCCGATAGGTATTTAGGTAATATACATATTTTTAAATTATTGGCAACCCATATGCAATGTAAGTGCATGTTGTTGGACGTGTTTTTCTTTTTTTCTGTTTATCTTTTAATTTTAATTTCGTCTTAACTTTTTTTCTTTTAGAGTGCTCACGTGAGAGAGCGTGTATGAAGTTACCATTTTTGTTTTTGTTTTCTAATTTTTTTATGTTACTTGAACTCTACTTAATATTTACAGTAGATGTTAAGTTAGTACGTTTATACATTTCGTAGATGTTCGTTGTCTGTTAACGGGGAGTTGTATTTTACACAAAACATTCGTTTATTGTGTTTTGTTATTGTTTTGCTTGTTGCTTTTATTGCTTGAGCTGTGTGTTGAGATTTTATATTTACAAGCAATTCTACAAAAAAACGATCATAATTGTAAGATCAAATAAACCATACTTCGTGTCGGTGTTTAAAGCAATACATTTATTTTCCTGGGGCTTTTTCGTTAATTAATCATCATTTATTGGAATTTTATTGAAAAAAATATACATACTAAAGAAAATTGGTGAAATTAAATTGAATGAAAATAAGAAAAATTAAAATGAATTATTTCGTTGCTATGATAGGTATCTTAAGTGCAAAAAATTGAGTAAAGTAAAGAGAGATCTTAACTTATAAGTACCCAGCGGGAAAAGATTGATTACCTTATTTTATAATCAATAATATAATATATTACTTGAGAATATATTACTTTTGGAATCGAGAAGGTAATTTCATGTGACACACAAGTAAATATTGATTACCATGTGTATTCCCACATCTATGAAGAAAGAAGTTATTGTGTGTTGGTTTTTGTCTTTTTCGTATATTTTGTTAAAAAAAAACTGTAATTTGGTTTTTTTCTATTTTACATATCGATTACCATGTACATTCCCACATATATAGAAGAAAGAAGTTATTGTTTCTGCGTATATTTGTTTGTGGATTTTTTTTCATAGTTAAAGAATCCGTTATTCTTTACGCAAAAAAAAATGTATTTTATTAAAAAATGCAGTTTATGTTTAAATGCGCAGAAGTGCAGACACAAAATTAATGTATAAGATTAATTAATATGTAAATTAGTAGCTATTCGGGAATACTTGTTTTACAGTTTACCATTTTTGTCACCTATAGCTTTTCGTATCCTATTTATATTTATTTTAAAACTTAAATGCTTGCAAAATGTTTTTAATATGAACGTGATAAAATTT
Organism: Metopia argyrocephala; assembly: GCA_963576795.1. NCBI lineage: Eukaryota > Metazoa > Arthropoda > Insecta > Diptera > Sarcophagidae > Metopia > Metopia argyrocephala. Next base: position 122,657,789 of record OY756208.1, on the reverse strand, counting down.
GGATAATACAGGTGAAATAAAATGGTAAATAGTGAAACAAGTATTACCAATTAGCTACTATTATTTTATTTCTAGTGGGGGAAATTAATTTAAATTTATTATTAATAATGTAATTATAATATATACATTAATAATATAATACATTACAAATAATGCATCATAGAATTTATTCCTTCAAATTATTAAAAAATAATAATTTTATGCATTACCAATAATGAATTCTAATACTTATTACGGGGGGACAGTAAAAGAATTTATTACTTTCGTAGGACATGATCTGTGTTGAGCGTAATGCTTTCCGTAATCAATAGATTATACATTCCTTGTATTACCTCCTCGATTCTTATTGATTACCATTTCCCGCTGGGTATATTTACAAATGAAAAGAGTTTGTGAGTTGTTAGTGCTACTAACTTGAGAGAGGTCAAAGTTACATACATACATACTACCTATATGTATTTAATAGAAGAGTCAACTTCTTTAGTTTGTTTATATTTCGTAATTCGAAATATTGGGGCCATAGGTATATTGATTGGCTTTTAACGAATTTGAATCAATGTTTATCTACACACAATGGACTTATGCATGCATACCTATATACCTATGCAAATAATTGAATTCAAATACAAAAACCTGTTACCTAGTATGTATGTACATACATAACTGAAAAAGAAAAAAAATATATGTAGGTATTAAGATTAATGGCGCTTAATTTACTAAATATGGTCACCTAATAGATACATATGTATGTACAATGTAGTATACGTATCCATGCATACGTACATAGTTTTTTGTGTCAATTACTTCTACTCTTGAGCAAACTGTTACACTGAAACACTCAAAATGTTTAAATCAAACAAAAAAAATGTATAAAAATTTCATTTTGTTATAAAAAATAAACAAACAATAATGTTAAAATAAAACAAATACATACATATGTACATATGTATACAATGTCATCTACTTACATACATACATATATAACTTAGAAATGATGGAGGTACCAGATGACTGCCATTTATTTGTAGGACTGCCTTTCTCTGAAACTCCTCTTTTTGTTGTTCGTCATGCAATTTTTTTTTTGTGCAGTGTTGCCAGAAAGTTATGATAAGGGGATGCTAAATTTGTAAATAAATTCTGCTAAAAATTAAAATGCTATTTTAAAAAAATTCTTTATATGCACTCTATTTTCCAGTTTAGTATTTACAGGATCTTTAATCAAGCCCTTCCTATTTTAAAATTTAAATAAAACAAAAGATGTGTGAGATATAAACGAGATTTGTTATTTTTTTGAACAAGTATTGATGTCATTTTATATGGAATGTAGCGGCTTCGTAACACTGCCGTCTACTTGAACCTGTTCGTTCCCAATGGGTATCATTTGCATATCTCCCATAATTTGCCAATCATTCCAGGTATACAAGTTTCATCTTGGATCTCGGTATATTTTGCTTCTGTATTCTGTTGATCATATCATTAATTCTCTTTGTTATTTGGTATGGTCCATTCCAGTTGGTCTACAATTTTGGTATTTACAGCTCTATCGTATATGGCCTTCGTTGACCAAATAAAATTATTTCGTCGTTTGCACAAATTGCTGCTCCCGGCCCTGTTTGAAGATTCCAAAAATACATAATTTTATATGAAATTGTGATTCCCCTTATGACGTAATGATTATAAGGTGCATTTGACAAACCATAGGAGCTATTTTTTATTTTTTTATAAACTATAAAAAGAACTGTAAATTTTCTCTTTATTTTATACAAATTGTTCTTGTTTTCAAACTTTTTTGTTTGTTTTTTGTTTGTTTATTTTTTTGACAATTCTTTACCCTAAAGACAAAAAGTCATGTTATTGTTAATGTTTTACTTGTAATCTTATAGACACCTTTATGATAAGTGCGTAGGAGATTTCCCTTCTATATTGAGTAAGCATCCACAGTAGCTTGCCAGAGACATATGTCTGTATGTGTTCATTTTACATACATATATCTTAATATACATATATGTACATACATATATACTTTATTGTAAATTAAAAAAAAATAATTTATCACAAATAAAATTTGAAAATTTGTGCCACACAATATTACAACGGTTGTAATAGCCATTTATGTATGTATCAACAATCTCTGGTAGATTCGACTATTATTTCCAGAAAATTACCCTGGGCCTTGCCAAAAACGTTTAACTCCAAATAGAAAAAAATTATCCCCAGCTTGGAGATAAATCCTGAGATCTGGAGACTCTGTTGTACAATTAACATCACCTTATTAGATGTAAATAAGATATAGATATAGATTTATAGATATGTACGTATTCATACACAGCTTTGTGTGGATTAGTGTTTTCTTTTGATGCATTTGTGTTGTGCTGCTGATGCGGAGTTGTAGTTAGTGGAAAACAAGTCACAACAAAAAACCGCTCTTTTAGTTTCTCTAGCCAACAAGCTATTATTTTGTACCGCAACAGTGTTCTTGTAAAAATAGGGCCATCGATCATTTCATTTGCGTATTGCATTATGTTTATCCATTTTCAGATTTCTCTTTCTTACATGCCTTTTTGTTATTAAATTAGAAATTCCAATCAGGCATACTGAACAAGGTACATAACTTGTTTATTGTTTTATAAAATAAATCCTTATAAAATAAACTCCAAATACTACATAAATAACTAAGAAACAAATATTATATAAACAATTAAGTAAAAAACCAACAAAAGTTAAAAAAAAAGAGAAAAGTAAATTTGGTTTTAAATGGCAGTACCTATGAAATTTTAGAAAATGTTTTTTTACTACTCTTATTCTACACTTATTCTCTCTTTCACTCAATGTAGGTAGTATTATAGCAACATTGTTAGATAGTATGTAATTAAATTAAATTAAATTTTTTTTAAACATTTGTGTTTTTGGAAATACATAAAAGTTTACTTTTTAATAATAAATTATTATAAAGCAAAATGTTAACGTATTAAATTTTGTTTATAAAAGAAATAAAAGTGTACACAAACAAATATTTTATTTATTGCCAACAGTGGAGATTTGTTTAAAGAGAAATTTTCTATAAATTCCTTAAATTTCTGTGGAATAAAAATAAATAATTAAAATAAATAAAATGATTAAATTAAAATCACTATTTCGTAGAGGAGGTCAAACGCCCTCTCAAAGCTCTTCCTCATCCACAAAGCATTCCAGTAATAATAATCGCAACAAATCACAATCGATTCAATCTCTGAATACGGCCATCGACAGCGAAGACAAGCAAAAAAATATCACTTCTACTGCCGCCACTTCATCAAAATTCTATCCATCAGAGCAAAATCCTTTGGTAAACATTGAGGGTTCTTCAGCAGAAAGAGGCGTAGATGTTGGAGATGATCAATTGATACATGCCAGTCATAGTTTGGAAAATCATAAAACAGCTACCATTTGTAATACTGCTCAACACGCTAATACATTGCCACATAAAAAGCAAAAGGGTAATACCCCAAAAAAAGGTCAAAAACAGCCCAAAACTTTGCCAGCTACACCTGCAACAAAATCACCGACATTAGTTCATAGTCATACGGCTGAACCAAGCAATGTAATGACTTCCATGGCAGCTGTAGTACCTGGACAACAAAGTACTTCAGTCGGCACTGTTAAAAATAATAATTTTAGCACAACCTCTGCCATTACATCATCACATTCGAATCCCGCTTTATCTTCGGTCTCAGCTGGTAATGCATCTGCTGGCAATAATGTGGCCAGTGATTTATATGCCATAAATCCAGCATTTATGGCTGCTGCAGCTGCTGCCAGTTATCAGTTGATCAATAACGAACAACAACAAATTTTAGAGGTACATACAATATATTCAATTATTGCTTTTTTATTAATCTTTTTTTTTTAATTTAACAGGCTACCAATAGCAAAATGCAAGAATTACAAAGCCAACTGGAACGTTTGAGTTGCGAAAAACTTTTGGCAGAATCACGTGTCAATGAATTATTGCCCTATCAAAGTGAAGTAAATAAACTGAAACAGGAATTAATCAAAATGCAGGTAAGCCTAAGAAACTACTATTTTTGCTGTTGCTTCCAAAGTACGAGTAACATTCTTGTATCTCTAAAAAAAAATTAAATACTTCTAAGACAATTTTCCTTTTTTTAACTAATTGGGGGTCAGCAAAAGAGACAACCCTGACATACCCGCATTACCATGAATATTAATAATAATCCATATTTTGCAATAAACTCGTAGACAAACGGATATATTCTAAAATAAATATATTATTTTGCTTCATTCCTTAAATGTTTACTTTTTTTAATTAAAGAGTTCTACATATTTTGTTTTGACTGATGAAATGGTTTTGTTATAATTAATATATTACGGTAGTTTTCTTCAAAATCATTGTTCATATTTATTTGTATCTATTATGAGTTTAAAATTTATTTTTAGTTCTTTTGCCAAAAGATCACAGATATGTATAGTAGTACATAGTACTCATTTCATTTCATTTCCAAAGTCTAATTAAAACTAAGAAAAAAAATATGTTTAATAATCTTTAAAGAATGTTACACAGGTTTATCATATTTAATTCACATGTTAGAAAAACGAGATATTCTTAGCAAAAACTATAAAAAATATTTGTCGTGTTTAGTCAATCATAAAACCACAATTCAAAAATATTTCATTCGAAATATTTTAAGAAAAGCTCAATAAGAAATCTAAACTTGAAACCACAAATCTATCAAGTGATGAAGGGAAAGGATAGATTTAAATGGGAGGTAAAAGTACAGGAAAAAAATATGATTGAATTAATAACTTGATTATTACATTATGTAATCGTATACATATTATAAATTATTTGCCTAAAAATAGAGAAGCTTCTCATAGTTTTATGTGTCAAATTATAATAATTTACAATATTTTTCTATTGCTTGCGTTCTATTTATCAACAGAGTGTTCAAGAGAAACATCAATTGGAAATCGCCAATTTGAAATATGAAAATGAATCATTAAGAAATCGTTTGAGAGACGTTGTCAATTCTCCACTATCTGATGCGGAAAAACATCAAATTATACAAGACTCACAACGTTTACATAGTTCTGCACCAGCTTCTATAGCATTGCCAACGGTATTTGTTTATATTGTTAAGTTAATTGTAAAAGATAATGTATAAGTATGTATTTTTTTTTTTTATTAAAGACAAGTGAAACCGATAATGGCGGCACTCCCTGCCTTACACCCGACTGGGATAAACATTCCTCGTCTAGTGAAATATCTGTAGCATGTTTACAGGATAAAATTATACAAATGGAAGAAACCCATTACTCTACCAATGAAGAATTACAAGCCACACTTCAAGAATTAGCCGATTTACAAGTTCAATTAAGTGATGCTCATGCTGAAAATGAGCGCTTAGCTGAAGAAAAAGATGTTTTATTCCAGTCACTATGTAGACAAACTGAAAAACTCAATGAATCCCGTACTCAAATTAACAATTTACAAGAACTTTTGCTTAGAGATGCTAAACAAAATAGTGCCGCTGAAGAAGTTGCCTCAACAGAACGTGAAAAGAAATTAATGGATTTAATTAAAAGTGCTCAAGAAGAACGTGAAGCGGTTTTAGTGAAACACGAAGAACTGAATAGTGAATTGCAGGAAATGCGTCAAACCTATGAAGCTCAAAATTTGGAGCAGGCCCGTTTAAAAGAACGCATAGCTTTGCTTGAATCCTCTATAGATGCTGAGCATGGTCAACGAAAACAAATGGAGAGTCAGCTCTTAACAGCCAAAGAGGAAATATCACATGGTCTGATAGAAATTAATCGTTTAAATACTCTGTTAGAGAATGCAAAAGCTAAAATAGAAGAACTAGAACAGGATATGGCTCGTGGCGATAAAACTGATTTAAGCGAATTATTAGACGCGGCTCGTAAAGATAAGGATATCCTGGAAGAGAAAGTTGCTGAATTACAAGATCAATGGTCACGCAGTCAGGCTGAAGCCAGACGTTTCAAGGAACAACTTGATGATGTTACAGAAGAGCTTAAAGTATCTAAAAATAATGCTAAATGTGCTCTTTCACATCTCGAATATCGTTTTGAACAGTTGCAACAAGAAAAAGACAAACTTACTTTAGAAAATCAACAGCTTAGCGAATCGACATCAGAATTGCAAATGCAGTGTAAATTATATTTGGACGATAAAACCCAATTGCAAAATCTTTTAACTGAAACTCAAAATCATTTAACAGATATTGAACGTAAATTAAATGATACTCAAACTCAATTAGAGGATTTACAGCAGTTACGAAAGCAAGAGATAGAAGAATGGCAACAATTTCAATCGGATTTACTAATGACAGTACGTGTAGCCAATGATTTTAAGACTGAAGCCTTAAGTGCTAGAGAACAATTAGTTTTGGATAATAAAACACAAAAAGAGAAAATAAGAATGTTAGAACAACAAATAGAAAAATTAACTAAACAGCGTAAGTACTATTAATTTCTTATATTTTCATCATATTGTAACACCTTTTTCATTAAAATGAACATATAGAACAGCAACAAACGGAAACACAACAATCTGTATTAACTACTGTACAACAGGAAATGGCCTCTAGACGTAGTAAAATAGGCAGCTTTTCACGTCAAGATTCAAGACTTTCTGTAAAAACCTTAATAGAAAGTATAGAAAATAACAAGCAGGTAAGTAAAGGATTTAAATTACTTATTTTATACTATATTTTATTTAATTTTTACTTTGGTAGACTGCTAAACCTGAAGAACCTGAATCTCGTTATAGTTCTTCCTCTAGTTTAAATAGCAATACAGCGTCCGAAACCACTACCGCCACAACAGTGCCTTTAGGCAATGCAAATACGAATACACCAGATTGGTCGGAAAATGTATGTTTTATTTAGTTATGATTTCTTGATAAAATAGTACAAAAAAGTGTATAACTCGTTTTTTTAGGTTTCACGCTTAACTCCCTTAATAGGCAGCTTAAATACCACAACAACGGCAGCTAATATCCCAAATACTCAAAATACCACTTCCACAACACTGGTAACAACATTAAATAACACAACCAAAGGCCCTCTCAGGGAACAACAACAGCAGCAAACAACAAATATACATATTAGTAGTTTAAATAATGTCTCCAAATCTTTATTAAGTGGTATGGATTATATTTGTCGTTGTTGGATTGCAGCACTATATCGTCGATCGAATTAAAGAACGCTGTAACTGACAAAACCTTAAATGTTCACCAGAGCCAAAAAACCTTTATGAAAGCAGAACAAAGACGCAGACGGCGTAAGTGAATTTATTTTCAACGTAGAAATCTGGGACCGGAACCAATCGACGCGAAATTTTTTTTTCTATTAAAAATGATGCAAAAAACGTATTTTAGATTTTTTGTCAGTTACATACAGCGTTGTTTAATTTTTGCGACGATATAAAGAAATTTTGCTAATTTTTTTTTTTTTTGTATTATTTAGGTGAACGTAAGGATCCGTTAAATATGCTGGCCAAAAATGGTGGTTCCAAACGTAATGCTTTATTGAAATGGTGTCAAAATAAAACAGTAGGCTATCGCAATATTGATATTACAAATTTCAGTTCATCATGGAATGATGGTTTAGCATTTTGTGCAATTTTACATTCCTATTTACCGGATCGCATTCCTTATGATACTTTAAGTCCAGCCAACAAAAGACGTAATTTTTCTTTGGCCTTTGCAGCAGCGGAATCAGTGGGTATACCCACAACTTTGGTAATTAATATGTTTTGTTTATTTTTTTTTCTCTTATCTCTTTCCTTTTCTGTATAATGAAACTAAAATGAAATTTTGTTGTTTTTTTAGAACATTAATGATATGTGTCAAATTGAGCGTCCTGATTGGACACAAGTTATGTCTTATGTTACTGCTATTTATAAACATTTTGAAACTTAAAAGCAAAACCTAGTTTATATTGATATTTATGTCTAAACTTAAATTAAAATACTATTTTTATCTATAAAATAAATAATATTATACGTAATAATAGATTTAATTTAAAATACTAAAATTAGACAAGAAAAAAAAAATTAATTAAATTAGATATATTGGCTTATAATTATTTTTTAATTGTTAACACTGCTCTCGGTATATATGTATGTGCTTATGCAATAGTATGTTATTTTTATTTAATTATATATATACAATATATTTTTATAACAATTATTAAGTATAAGTTTTGCCTAATCACCTGATTTTTGTTTTAATTTTTAATAATTCTACTTCTTTCATCTTTAGAAATTTCTATTTATATTTTTATTAAAGACTTCACAATAACAAAATTTATAAGAATAAAAAAATATAAAAATAATTAATGTAAATATGCCAATTACTCAAAACAAAATGAAGAAAAAAATTATATATATTTTTGATATAGAAAAAAAAAAACAAAGAAATAACCGAAAGATTTTGATTAAAATATAAAGTGATATAATGCTTAATTTTAAATTATATTGTTTTTCATTTACTTAATGATATGGATGCCTATATTGAATTAATTGATAGAAATTTTTTTGTATATAGAGTGCTTGTAATAAAAATCTCTCCAATTTTTATTTTAAATACATATCGCTCATTTGCGAGAAGAGTGGCATAACTCAAAAAACAAAGTGGCCTGTACTTTCTCTATCAGTTTGGCTAAATTAAAATGTTTAAATGCATTTATCTCAGAACCGTTTTTTTAGTTATGCCACTCTTCTCGCAAAGCAGCGATATGTTTATCATAACGAAAACAAATACAAAGGCAGTTCACATTTTCAAGATTGTTCTCGAGTGCGAATATCAAATTTCAGACATTCTATTTACCATTAGAAATAATATTTTAGTAAAATTGATTAAAGAAAAAAATAAAAATTTGGGGATTCACAATTCAAATTAAAAATGTAACGAAAAAAAGTGACCACGTTTTAAAGTATTCACATTTTGTTCACGTTTTATAGTAGTCTGTTAAAAAAAAATTCACATTTCTGACACGTTCATCCTTACGAGTGTTTTCGCCACAGACTATTCTGTTACTCTGTGGTTTTCGCTTGTTGACTGTATAATGAAACGTTAGTCTCATTACGATTCTTGTATTCGAGCTTTCAATTACTTGTTTTTTTTTTCTGCACCATGGTACAACTTTTATAGAAGACAATAAAAATACAATTTACAATTTGTTGTTCTACGATCCTCGAAATCGAATGCCAAAAATTGAAAAAATAGTCGTACTTTTTTATATGAAAGATTCAAACGAGTAAGATTTTTTTTTAATAAATTTTATAAAAGTTATTTTTTTATAATAAAAATAATTTTAGAATTAAAATAATCAGCCGAAATTGATACAATCCTAATACTGTGGCATACACAAGACCAGTTTAGGAAAATATATTTGAACATTCCTTATTTCTCTCCGCAAAGTATTTAGCTTTGCCGCTGTATTATAATTTTCATTACCATACTCGTATATGACAAAACTCAGCATTGTCAATTGTTTTTCAATTTTCTATTAAACAAAGTTTTTGCTTGTAGCCAATATTTCTTTATTGCTGTTATTTGTTATTATTACTTTTCACAGTTCATAACAGACCGTTTCATAATATTTAATTATTTTTATCATTAGGGGCGTACCTGAATTAAACGTACAACAAATAAAAGTATAATTTGTAGTATATTACCGAAATACGCAACAAAAAAAGAAAAACAAATATATTGTTTTGTCAAGTTTTTACTTTTGTTTGTATTAGAAAAAAGTTTGAAACAAATACATACATACATAATTGGCCATTACAACTCTGTGTCAGGGTTACGGCCTAGCTTCTCGCAGCACTCATGTTGTGTGTGTTAATTTTCATCCAAGAGTACTGGGACCTACAATTTAAAGTCGACTCCGACAAATTTGAGAAGCTTTTTCATGGCAATCAATTACTCCCAGAGCTTTTTCCAGAAGACTGCTGAGAGGAAGTCGCCAAAAGAAATAATTTTTTCATATTTCTTTTTTCAAGATGTCAGAGCTGAGATTTGAACCCGGCACTATCGTCTTATTAAGCCAACGCACTAACCACTAGACCACGGCAACTACAAATACTACTATTTATTATTTTTTTGGTTTTTATTTAATTATCCTTTGTACGCACTGTCAAATTTGGATTTTTGAAATCCATAATGTACATACGCGATGTATTTCGGTAGCTCTCATGCAAAATGTATGGGCAATGAACAATTTTGACAAAAACTTACGCCGTACGCTTTAATTCAGGTACGATCCCTTTAGGATCCCAAGACTGGTATAATAATTATAGACGTACAAAATAAAGATCCAATTAGTGATTCCAATTGGGAATTCAGGAAAAAAATATTTTCATCATTTTGTTTTACTCTTTTCTTATTCTGCTAAAAATCCATAGTAGTCGAAAATTGTATATAGTACCTCAAAGAAAGAGTTGTAGAACTTATACGGCAGTAGTCGAAGAATATTTTCGAGAACCATTATTATTTTTCTTATTATTCAAATGAAACGAATTAAGCCATAGATAAAAAAGAGAACTCCAATCAAGAGTTCAGATCGACTATTACAAATGTCTTCTTTTAAAATATCTAGTTTGGTGTAACGCAAAAATAATCAATCTAATTGCATCCTAATTCAAATTTTTTGTAATAGAAAACATTTAGAAATTCGAGTACAAATACAATCACTCTCATTACGATTCTCGTATTCGAGCTTTAATATTCTTATTTTTACATTATGGCACTACGTTTCTCGAAAGCCATATAAACAATTTGTTGAACTACGACTCTCGAAATCTTCGACAAAAAAGAATAGAGAAAATAGTAAGTAAATTTGGCAATTATTTTTGACAGTTTATAACAGACTGTTTCATAATATTTAATTATGTGTAATATTTTGTGCCATCCTTTAATTTTTATTCTACTACAAAGTGTCTGTTATCGAAAATATTACGTAATACCGTAATTTTTACATAAATTGTGAAGAGAAGTATTATTTTTTTTCTCTGTAAAAAATTAAATAAATTTTGTATAAAATAGGATAAAGCTAAATAATACTAATAAAAAATTTTTTTATATTTTAGTTCTTGATTAGATAAAATAAAAATAAACTTTAATCTATTACAAAAACAATTTCGACGATGTCTTATTCTGTATGGCGATGCGAAAGTCAATGCGACTCGAAAATATATATATAAATACGAGCAATTACTATTCTGTGTTACGATGTTCGAAAAGTAAGTTCAAATTCAAAATACGAAAATGCGCCTACTTGGTAATGCGAAAACAAATTTCAAACGGATATTAAAATCTCAAAATTTATTAGGCAACAAAAGAGCATTCGCAAAGCATAAAAATGTAAAAAAGTTAAAAAAAAAATGTAAGTAAGTTATTATTATTTATTTACTCTAATACAAATTTTATTTAGGGAAACAAAGAATAAAATTACCAAATCGCGCTAATTTGAAATAATGGTGAAATTTATAAATAACCATCGCCAATTGAAAAAAGGCCATTTAAAAACACCAAATGCATTTCAGTTGGCAAATGCTTTGCAGCAGATATCCGCCTATTAAAGAGCTTTATATTTTTTTTTTGTAATTTTATTGCATATATGCATTGTATTTCACATCGAATTACAGGGGCGTTATTTTGTATTTCGATTCAAAAATCTTACGAATTCGTAAAAATGTACTAATTTTCGAAAAATTTTTGTATACACTATTATTGATTTTTTCGAATGGCAAATGTCTTTCGACAGCATTTTCGATTCGAATCGAAATACAAAGTAACCCCCCAGAATATGCCCCCAAGTAAGCTGAACGTTATAAGACCGATGTTTGGTTTTGATTTGTATGTTATTGATTAAAAATTGAACACTTGTTTATAGGGTCGATTGTGTATGACATATAAAGCTTAATTCAGTTGTCAGTTGTGTAAAAAAATAATGCATAATAATTTAAAAATTTTACTTGTAAAATATTTTTTGAATGATCTCGAAATTCGAGTTTTAGTAAGATTGCTGGTCACATTGTTTCGTCGTTTTTGAACGCAGAACTAAATTATAATAAATGAATTAAAATTTTTGTTTTTTGTAATACATATGTACATCATTTCTTTAAGGAGACAAATGACATCTGTGAAAATAAAGTATGTACACTGCAAATATTTTATTTTGTTTTTCAAAAACTGTAAACTATTGGCTACCAGTTGGTAATGTAGCTGAAGTTTTGTTGCCATACATAATCGACCCATTAGATTTATCAATATATCATATACAATAATTTATTTTTTTATATGTTGTACAATATATGTATGTCCGTATTACTTAAACTAAGACAACAAATTATCTTTAAACAAAATATTTTTAAAAATAGTACTTAATTTGTGTATAAACAACAACCTCACTTTTAATGTTTATTTATCATAATAAATATTTTTAATTTAAAATTATTTTTGACTTTTAGCTACTTGTTTTGGTTGAGCATTCATAGCATCCAATTCGTTCTGTATGCATTCGAATTGTTGGTACAGCTGCAACAAATCCTCATGATTCATTTCTAAATTAATGTCTTCGCCGGCACCAGTTTTTAGCTGTAATACGGCTAATGCAGATTTCTCTCTTTGCTGGCATTGAGAAGAGATTTCCACATTGAGTTTCCAAGCCACATCGGCTATTTCATTAGATTCATAACGAGGACTAGCTAAATTATTCATAATGGGTGTGGTCTGACGTACCCATAAACGTACTATGGCATCAATTTTTGCCTCATCTTTAAGCTGTAGTTTGTCACGCAATTCGGCTTGCAGCAAAGAGGGTTTTATTATGTAAGTACTGGTGCGTCTTAAAATATAGGAAAATGTTTTAATCAATAAAAGAAAATCAGCTCTGGGTACACCCACTAAACGTTCCAATTCCTCTAAGGCATTTTCATTCTCAGCTGAAGAGGATAGACTCTCTTCCGATGAATCACTACCAGTGCTACTGTTGACCATTTGTCTATGAACATACTGAAGTACTGTGCTAAAGGTATTATAGGGCAATGCGTTGATTATTTTAATACCTTCACGAGCTCTGTTGTAAATGAATAGACTTTTAGAAACATAGAAAAAAAAATAATAAAACACTTACCTGTCTGTTATTTTTATCCAATTAATACTCATTTTAATTTCTTATAAATAAATGGCTTCACAGATTGTGTAAAAACCTATAATTTTCCAATTTTTTGTCTTCTGCTCTCTATGAAATCCTTAAAAAAAACAATAACAAAGCAGACAAATTTGACAAAATGTTTATTTGCTGCTCTCTCGTATTCTCTATTATTGTTTACATTTTGTATCAAAAATACCTCTTAATACAACTGTGTTTTTTATCATTATTGTGAATAAGTGTTTTTTTGCTGTTGTTGTTGTTAACAATAAGCTTCAGCCGGTCAATAAACAAGACGTGTAATATTTTATGTTTATTGTGTTAAAATATATATTTTGTAATTCAAAGTGATAATTAATGTAGATTTGTTTTATATATTGTGTGTAAAAATATGTCTGCTACTTTACGTTATCGTGGTGATAAAAATAATTTAATAGAATTGGCTAAAAATCTTGACGCGTTTAAGAAAGTACCGGAAAAATATACTGAGACAACAGAAATTGGTGGCACTTGTGAGTTTGTTAACTTTTAGTTCATGATATAATTATATTATATATTAGATGTGCCTTTAGTTTCTTTTTTTCTATTTCTATATTTTTAACACAAACTACCTACTATTTTCTGTAATTACAGCATTTATCTTTTTTTGTATATTTTATTCATAAGTAATAGGCAAAGACGCTGTTGTTGTTTATCTGTTTATCAGATTAGTTATAATCTGCAGCATGAACTGTGGAAAGGTACATAGAAAGACATCTCAATAAATACAAGCATACTTTGTTAACGAGTTTTTATTAAACCAGACTCCATCCTAAAGAATCTAGCTAGCTATAGGCCAATTTTCTCTCCAAAATTTTGAATTTTAAAACTAAATCGGACATATAGTCAGCTGAGAATTATACCCTGCCAGCAAATTGGTAGTCGACTACAAATAAAGCTAACTTATAATTCACTTTTATGGGCTGACTATAAGCAAACTACATTGTAATCCAGAACTTACCGAAATCAAAGTGTTTATAGCTAGCTACAAAAAGTTAACTTTAAGTTAACGGCTAGGTAGCTAACTTTAAAGTTAATTGAAAGTAATGCATAGTCGGACAATTGACTACTTCCTAGGACATCGCAATGTTAAAATAGTTAGTTGTTTTCATATAAAAGTAATCCAAGTGTCAACCACCACTACTTGAGAAATAGTTAGTTTTAAATTAATTGAAAGTTAACTGCATTGCCTGCAGGGTATCTTCTAATGTACATATGTATGTATGTAAATATCTGCACATAAAATGCAAAACAACGTCATCATTTTTCAAAAGTTTAAAGGACAAACAAAAAACGTTATACTCCTCCTATAATGGAATAGGCTTGCAATACTGGAACAGACTTAGAATCTGAATTTTGATTATAATATATGTATAGTGATCTGTAATCAATCTTGCGTAAATTTAACATTTTAGGTGACATTTAGGTGACTGCTTAAGTCAATTCAAACTTCTTTTAGAAAATAAAAATTGCATTTATTTAAATATGTTAACAATATCAAAAGAGTTCTTCAATCAATATGTGTATCAATTGCAGACCGTTACATTTACATTTAAAAAAGCCTGATAATTGAGTTGAACTTTATAACAGGGCTAGGACAAAACCTGTAATATGCTATCGCATAAAAAATTGAATTACACGAAGTAATAATGAGTTACTTGATTGCCCAACTATTATTCTTTAACAAAAAGAGTTCCCATTTAATCGGGTTTCGGTTGGAATTCGAATGTTAACCTGCCTCCTTATAAATATCTCCTTGCACTTATTAAATTACCAACGTAAAAAGTCATAGAATAATGTTAAATGTGACCTTTCAGATTAAGTTACTAAACGGAAATATTAATTCAACATATCTACTGAGTAAATTTAAATACACATCCCTTTTTGTTGTTTCAAGATATAATGAATTTTTTAACATTATATGTCCAATTTTACTAAAGCTATATTTACACTACCTAGGTTTCTCATCAGTTAAAAATAGAACATTTTCTATTTTCAAAATTATTGCCGTCTGAGTTGTAACTGTTATAATCTGTTATAATTAGATGAGAAATTTAGGTAGTGTAAATATAGCTTAACTCTGATACATTTCGGAGAATCTGCATAATATTTGTAGTATGAATTAGTGGATTTTAGTTTAAATTCTGTTATTGTAAACAAAAAAAAAAAGTTTAATTTATTTAATGTATTTCTGCATAACAAAAAAATATTTTATAATTATAGTGCATAATTAGTTTATGTAAAAGGGTTTCTTGTAACAAATTTTTAACAGTAATTGTGCTACTTATGGTAAACTTAACACTAAATAAGAGAAATAAAGAAAAGAAAAGTAAATAATAACAATATTCTAGTAATGATGGCATATATACTCATAAATAAAGAAGATTCTAGAGAAAAAAAATTAAAGAAAGGCCAACCAGAAGAGAATTGAAACAGTTGCTTTTTAAAATGCATTACATTACTCACAAGTTTCAGATTGTATGGGAGTTGATTCCATCCATTCCATTTAGAGACAAGAAAGTAGTGTATAGGAAGTATCAGTCTCCTACCTCTATGTGGTATTATAAAGGAAAGATATCAAATAGATATTTAGGCCTTTGGGTGAAAAAATTTTTATGCAAAACCAACAAAACCCTGATTTTAATTAGATTCTCAGAAGTTACTACATATGTATGTATAAGTACCAAGCAAAAGTAGCCGTGGAATTAAGTCTTCTAAGACCGTAGATATATCGAATAATATTGCTGAAAATAGCATTTAATCGGCACCTGGAGAAGGAGACAGAGTTAGCGAAATTTTCACAACAACAGAGCAGACCAGGAATGATATAAGATTTCGTAAGAAGTAATCCTATTCTCAAAGGTGTATACGCTTGCGTGGCCCACAGTTATCTAAATTTTATACAAGCCTGTACATCAAAAGAGCTTATATGGTTGTTCCAGGTCAGTGTTGTATTGAAGACAATATCGAGATTCTTTGCAGTAGTGACGATTGCAATTTAGTTGTTGTCTAGAAGAATATCATCAGTAATCACAGCGTTGCTATTCCTCTTATGTATTAAAAGTCATTTAGATTTCGAAAGGTTTCAGATAAGATAATTTGCCAAAGCTCAATTGTGAATTTTTTCAAAGTCAGAATTAATTTTACCAATGTTTTCAGACGCCGAATTTTCGGGACAACTTAGATATTTCTGAACGTACTGAGGTACTTCTCTGTTTAAAATTTCTGATGACGACGAAATTTTATTTGTAAATACAGATTGCGATCGATCCAAAAGATAGGAAGCAATGAGTCGAATGAAGCTAGGAGAAAAGTTGGAAAAATATCGGAGTTTTATAAGCAAAGTATCGTGATTAACAAAATCAAAAGCTTTAGAACAGTCAGGTAGAACCAGAAAGTTAAATTTATTGCGATATACTTCTAGTCTTATTCTATCACATCGATCAGAAGCGTTACGCTATTGTTACCCGATCGGAATCCAGACTCCATGTTACACAACAAGCCATTCTCTTTTCTCAAAAACTTTCGAAAGGAAACACAATAAAGATATGGGTCAATATTCATCATTGATTTTAGGTATTGCGATTGTTTTAGGAAATTGACCAAATGTAATAGTAATAAAGTTAAATAATGAGGTCACATTTGAATTCCTCAAACTAATTTTCAGTATTGTATTGTTATTGCTGTTTTAATAAAAACTTTAAAATATGCAAATGTAATAAATTATTCAATTCACTATGGATTCAATTTTTATAACGCGGACTTTGAATAATGCCAGCACTACTATTTAGTGCACTCAATTTCTACTACCACTAAAATTGTTTCTAGTCTGTAAGTATTATTTTGCCATAGACGTAAATAAATATGTATATTCTCCATATTTACTGTTCATTACTAAAGATTACTATTAAAACAAAAATTGGAAGTTAAAAAATGTCATTGAGTTTTATTTTGTTTAACCGATTAATCGATATAAGTTTTTCGAAGTATTCTTTAATCGAAATTCCTAATTTTTATAATTCTAACTAATTTTTCGATTAAACAAACGACGATTGAGAGTGTAATAAATTTACAATTTCGTATTCTTTTTCAGTATCTTTGATCAGTCGATTGCTCATAATATTTCTTATCTATAAGGAAATTATTTATTACAAAGATGCCAAATTAAAATATCAATTTGAACCAGATATCGATACGGAAAAAGTGCAAATGCATGTAGATATTACAGTAGCCATGCCTTGTAATTCTTTGTCAGGGGTAGACTTGATGGATGAAACTCAACAAGATGTTTTTGCCTATGGTACTTTACAAAGACAAGGTGTTTGGTGGGAATTATTACCAGATGATCGAATAGAATTCGAACGGCAACAATATATGAATCATTATCGTAGAGAACAATATCATTCCATAGCTGACATACTCTTTAAAGATATAATCAAAAGTAATGAGATATACGAACAGCCTTTGGGTGAGAATGGCAAACCAGTGCCTGAAGATCAATATGATGCCTGCCGTTTGCATGGTACTTTAGGTATTAATAAAGTGGCTGGTGTTTTACATTTGGTGGGAGGAGCAATGCCTGTGGTGGACCTATTTGGTGATCATTTAATGATAGGCTTTCGAAGAATGCCCGCCAATTTTACACATCGCATAAACCGTTTAAGTTTTGGCCAATATTCCAAACATATAGTGCAACCATTAGAAGGCGATGAAGTATTTATAACAGAAGAGGAGACTACAATACAATATTTTCTAAATATTGTACCCACCGAAATACACAATACCTTTTCAACCATAAATACCTTCCAATATTCGGTAACAGAAAATAAAAGGGTTTTGGGTGAGTTCTTTTTATTACTGTTATTATTATTTTAAATACACATATAAATACAATATATAAATTATACACAATAAATAGATCCTGCTCAAAATTCTTACGGCAATCCGGGTATTTATTTTAAATATGATTGGTCGGCTTTAAAGATTATAGTACGTACAGATCGTGATAATTTAATACAATTTATAATACGTTTGTGCTCTATAATATCGGGTATAATAGTTGTATCAGGTAAGAATATGTATTGTCGACTTTAAAATAAAACTGTTATTCATATTTTTTTTTTTTGTTTGTTTGTTTATTTAAAGGCATTTTAAATTATATTTTGGTTACAATACAAAAATATATTCTTCAAACGTTTGCACCCCAACTATTACGCAAACGCTTAAAGGAAACTTCTGAACATACTTCATCCTCAACGCCTACGGCACAGAGCTTACCAACACCAGTGGTTGTTACAAATGATTTAATAAGTAACGCAAACAAAATGTCAGCTCAGGTTACGACAATATTACCCACAGAAGAATAGTTTTTACCAAAAAAAAATAAAGTATATTTAGGCCCATTATTACAACTTGCCGTTAGCTAAAGGTAGGATTTTATCAGACAGATAACTTGCTTTTTATTATTACAAGTAAACTTTAACCTAAAGTGATCGATGAAGTTATTTGGAAGGATGTCTTACCTTTAGGTTAAAGTTTACTTGTAATAACAAAAAGCAAGTTATTAATCTGATAAAATTCTACCTTTAGCTAACGGCAATTTGTAATAATGGGCCTTATATTTGTATATTTATAGACAAATAATGCTATATATATTTTTTTTTTAAATAAATATACCTTAAAAAATAAAAAAATTAAAAAAATGGCAGTTGGTATTGAAATTTTATTATAATTAATCTCTTCTTTTTATTTTCACTAAACTTTCATCGATATTTTCAAAAGTTCCTTTTCTTCTATAGCCACCACACAAAGTTTTCAATATTTCCATGCTAGCTGTTACAGTATGTTTTACATCTTGTGCTGTTCCTAAACTGGGATTAAGCTCTACCAAATCAATGCCTTGTATACGTTTTGTTTCGCTTAACGCTTCCACTATAAAGAGGCCCTCACGCAAAGATAAACCACCGTAAACTGCAGTACCTGTACTGGGTGCTACTTTACTATCCAAGGCATCGACATCAAAGCTTACATGAATTTTATTTTTAACATCCAAGGCATCTAGAGTCATTTCCATGATTTTTGCAATACCATATCTATCAATGGACTGAAAGTAAGAAAAAGAGAATAAATTTCAAGATACATAACAACTATATTTTATTAAAGGTAAAGGAAACGTTTTTTTTGTATATACAACATTCTAATTTATAATTAAGATTAGTGTAGCAAACTGCTTAATATATAAGTAATCCTATGTGAACGAACGTTAGCAATTTTATTCTGTTTTACATAAACAGTCTGTACAACTAAATACTGGAGCCAAATCGCTGCACTCGTGATCAAATAAACTTTAGTATCGAATAAAAATCGATAACGAATGCAACAAATTGGATTGTACCGCAATTTAATATAAATTTAAATTTTGCCGCAGTTTGTAGTTCTTACGTTTTGAGTTTATTCTTTTTATTGTCCTTTTAAATGGCTGGGTAGCATATTTCATACTATCGTATTAAAAAACCGTTATCTTTCAAAAACTTATCAATTGAGAACAAAATTGAAAATTTAGACTTTCTCTCTTCTACAAAAATGTTAGGGAAAAGTAAAGCAAGCTGGGACCCTATTCTGTAATTCTCTTAAGCTAAAATGCTAAAATTTTGGGTTTTTATAACACGCTGGGCCTTAGAATATATAAAATCAAAAAGTTTAGAGATAAAAGCTATGAAACTTTTAAATTAACATAAGCGTTCAAGAATTGTATTCGTAGCCAAAAAGTCCTAAACCAAGTTTATAAATGTTTAGCGATAGTGTTTAAGCTTAGGAGAGGCCTCTGTTTTCCATTTACGAAAAAAATCGTTTAATAAAACACAGATTAACCGATTAAAACAAATAAATGAGTTCCAAATATTTTTTTTTTAAATTCATACCTAATTGTGGTCGCGAATTTACATACATGGCATAAAAACGTACAAGAAGGCCAAAATAAACCTTAAATTTATTTACAACAAAAGGCCAACAAAAACAAAATAATATAATTTAATTTTATACGTTTTCGTTCCAATCGATACTCAGAACCAGAGCTGTTAAATCTCGTATGCGATTAGTAATCACATTATTTTTCAAAAATAACTGTAGAAAAGATATGGTTACTAATTAATTGTGGTTATAAATAATTGAAAAAAATCGGGATTACTTGGGATTACAAGAAATAATAAAAAAAATTATGCAATCACTTTTGATTATTTTCAAAATTTTATCCTTAATTTCTTTAATATCATATTCCCACAAATATAAAATTAACAAATTACACATTTTATGGTTTTAAAAATTTTGAGAAAAAATGAAAAATTCTCTTCAGTTTCGTCATAGAGAGTGTTTTGCGAAAGGCGGATTTACATCGTAGGTAGGTAGGTTTTTAATGCAAAGGTTATTGGACGTCGGCGTTTAAGGACGACCAAGTTTACGTTGGAAAGACTAGGTAGAAAAAGCCTTGTCATCAATTGGTGTAACTAACTGGAAAGGGCGCGCACTTAGCAGAGACTCCATGGAGACTAGTGTTGAAGCAGGCCGAAACCCGTTAAGGGGTTGTTATGGTGAGCTAAATAAGTACGTAAGTAAACAAATTAACAGTTTTTGTTAATATTTCATGTTTTCTTAATCCTACTAAAACTGTCCTATTCGCAAAGTCCATTGTAGAAATTAAAGAAATTAAAGCTAAAATCTTAAAACTAATCATTGCAATAATCGCATTACTTCTTTGTTAATTTTTTTTTATATTTTGTAACAGGCTGGTGTAGTCGCCGTGGTCTAGTGTTTTCCAAAGTTACGGCCAATCTTCTCGCAGACCCATGTTGTGTGTGCCAATTTTTATTCACGAGTACCGCGACCTACAGTTTAATGTCGACTCCGAATTACAGATTTAAGAAGCTTGTTTATGGCACTCAGTTACTCTCAGAGCTTTTGCTGGAAAACTGCTAAGAGGTAGTCACCGAAAGAAATATTTTCTTTATAATATTTCTTCACTTTAAAGATGTCAGGCTGGGATTTGAGCCCGGAGCTCATGTCTAATAAACCTTAAGTATAAAAAAATAAAAAACCTTCATTAAAGGTAGTCGCTTCTGTTGCTTTTTATTCCAATCTTGGCATTTTTCCAAAACTCATAGCATAGGGTGTAACTACCAAATTAGGTGACTGATGCTATTCAAAAACCAAACAGTCATTCCTTAGACTTTATTATCAGTTTAAAATTAAACCTATCTTTTGTACTATTATGGGTTGATTAAATATACTGATGAGTTTAAATAAATGTACATGGGAATAAAGCTTTTATATATTTTGCCTTTTCTCCCACACAATCAGAAGTTCAAATATTATTTTCACAGACTAATCAAAGTATATTACATTCTCTTAATTGTTTCTATTGGAATTTATTTATTTTTATACTATTTTGTTTACAATTTTTCTGAAATTGGAAAATGGTTACAAAAAATCAAAAATCGTGGCAACACTTTCAGGGGTTATCCCCTGAGTACTAGTTTCTTAAGGGAGAAAAAAAGAAAACTTATTAATTGAATCGAAATGAAGTTTTTAGATTCCCAATTTTCTATTACTGAACTATTTTCTTTTTTTTGCCAACTACTTTTAAGATGAAATAAAAGAAAAACAAACTATTTTTGAATAACGAAATAAAGCAAAGAAAAGATATGAATTGTTTTAATTTGTTTAATTGAAAAAAAACATTGATTTCATCGAAATCTATTACAAATGTTTATATTTTTAAATTTTTGAAGTAAAAATTTAAATGTTTTGTTCGAATCTATAATTTAGGATAGAATACTAGTTTTATGGTACTCTAAATAACAGACAGACAAACATAACGCATATACATAAATGCATAAATTCAATTTCAACAAATTTTTCAACAATGTATTTAAAAATGACAGGCTCTAATGTTTGGGAAAAGAAATGTTGAACATAAATTATAACAAATATTACAAAATTATAATGAACCATACCCTACCCTAAGTAATGCTATAAAAGAAGCCAATTTTCTAAAGGCTTTTTTTTTTTGATACTCGTATTTCGGCTTTGGTGAACAGGAGTGTATAGACCAGACACATAATAAAGAGCCTATGTGCTTGCTATATTATATGTATGTATGTACATAAGTCAAATGAGAACAACCCCTAAAATCTCTCCCCCTCCTTAAAACAATAAAAGGGCATATGGATATATTTTTAATAAATTTGTTGTTGGAAATGTTACAGATGTTGTAAAACGTAACTACCGATCGTTTTAACAAATATGTACCTCCTATCTTAAGGGTGGTTTTAGATGGTTTCTACTATTTATAACTTTAAACAGTTTATTTTATTATTTTTTTTACTGCTATTTACATGTGTGTTTACGTTTCTGTATATTGATGATCGTGAAGCACTCGTGTGGCAATAACCTGAATCAAAATAGTAATTTTTATTCTCTACACACATGTGTACATACATACATATGAGAAAAACAAAAAAGATATTTTTTTCATGTTTCAAATTACTTACATCCATTGCATATGCACGTATACCCAGCTTATTTAAAATGTAGGCTTCATAAGGGTCAATGTCCCTTAGACCAATATAAACCAATTGATTAGCACGCAGACTGAAAAAAGTAAAGAAACAAAGAAATTTAATAGAATATGAAATAGGATATAAATAATTTTATAAGGAAACCCTTTAAGATTTGTAGGATTTTTTTTAACCCAAGTTCTAAAAACGCTTTATGATCTTTTGTTTTATTTTAGCAGACGTTGTTTTTTTTTTTTTTTTGTTTTTTTTTTTTTTTTTTTTTTTTTGTTTTTAATTCTAAACATGTTTAGCTTTTTAGAAATTTATTCACAACAAGGGTTGTGTTGTTTGTAATGAACTTTAAAAACTTATAAATTAAAAATTATTTTTCGGTTTTATAAAGGATTTGTATGTTTTATATGTTTCCACATTACTTTTTTATGGTGTTTTCGCCATAAAACGACAAAATCAATCAATTACTTACAAGGATGGGATTGTTTTTTTCCAAATCAGAATTGTTTTGTTGTATTAAAAGGGTTGGTTTTTGTTATATTGTTTGCTTCAAAAAAGCCTTTCAAGTGCTTTTATACATGATCAATATACATCATCAATTTAATACTTTTTTTTACAAAGAAATTTTTGTCATTTTTGTGTTGCCCTTTAAATGCAAAAGTTTTTAAATTATAAACTTTGTTGTAGTACATACATATGTGGATGCAAGTATTTAAAATAAATTTTATTTCCACTAGAATGTGTTTGTAATTCAGTAATATGTAGATGCTTTTGACTTTAATACTTTAAAATACAACCTCTGTGTAGAAAATTTCTATTTTTAAGTAGTTTCGCGTAAACGTTTTATTTCAGCATAATCTCTAAGTCTACCTTTTTCGTTTGTGCCATGTTGTTACTGATAAGTATTAATGTTTTCTATTGCATTTACCGCAAATATATATATTTCTTCAACACCATTGTAGGTATCTCTTATAGTAGTAGTCTGGACATTCCGGTATGTGATGAAAAGCGAATTCAATAGAAATTGAAATCGCTTACATTTTCAAAGACATGTAAAACTTACGTGTTTTTATTATTTTAAAATTTTAATATTAAGGATGTGGTGGGAATAGTCAATAACGTAATGAGTAAAAATGAATTCAAAATCTGAAAGGATTTGGTAGTTATAGCAACTAAAAATTTTATTCGATTTCAAATATGATCGAAATCGAATTGCAATACAGTCGAATTCGGTTATAAGAAAATGTAAAAAACAGCATTTGTTTTTCTTATAACCGGCATTTTTCTTTAAAAGGACTTCAGATAAATGTAAAATTATTTCGTTTAAACGAACTCTTAAAATATTATTGAAATAAAAATAAAACATATCGATATGTTTTAGAACAATTCAAATTCTGACAAACTTAAGAGATAAATTATAAACAATTTTAGCAATAAATGAACATTCTTGACATAAAAAATACTTTTGAAAATATAGGTATGCACAAAATAAAAAGGAAATGAGCCGGTGCTAAAATTTTGTTGCCGTCGATAAATTCTTAATAGTCGTATTTTCAATTAAGCGAAATTATTTTTATACAATTTTGTGCTTTTTAACGCAAAACCTGGGGCCAAATCGCCGCATTCGTGATCGAATGACTTTGATCGAAATTTTAGTTTTTGAAATCGCGGCATACGTTATCGAATGTCTTCTATCGAAATTTAGGATTTTGGCATTCAATAACGAGTAGTTGATCGAATGATTTCACTCGAAAAGTTATACGATAGATTGAGAGCTTTCGTAAAAATAATTAATGCTGTCAACATTTTATTTTTATGGCCAAATAAGCCGATTTAACACAAAATAAACCGATTTAACGCTACTACTATATCAACCTAGCGTTTTTTTCTTAAAAAATAAAAGTAGACAACATTTAAAAATACATATCTGTGGACATTTGACAAAACGTCTTCTCTCTAAATCAACAACTTTGCAGTAGAGCAAAAAAACAGTTAAAAAGGCTAATACAAGTTATTGCTTAGAAAATTTAAGAAATTTTGAGCCTGGATATTATACACAAATAGATAACGAACATTATGCGACCTTTTTTCCCTCTAGAAGAAATACCTACCTAACTGGCCTTTACAACCCTGTGTCAGGATTACGGCCTAGCTTCTCGCAGCACTCATGTTGTGTGTGTAAATTTCTATCCATGAGTACCGGGACCTACAGTTTAATGTCGACTCCGAACGACAGATTTGAGAAGCTCTTTCATGGCAATTAATTACTCTCAGAGCTTTTGCCAGAAGACTGCTGAGAGGTAGTCGCCGAAAGAAATATTTTTTTCATATTTCTTTTTTCAAGATGTCGGTGCTGAGATTTGAACCCGGCACTATCGTCTTAGTAAGCCAACACACTAACCACTAGACCACGGCGACTACAGAAATAGTTTTCTTTAAAACGAGAAAACATTAATTTAAGACTTTGTTAAATAGATTTTAAAGAAAAAAAAATAGCTTCCACCATACAAGTCGTTTTGTCAACAATTTTTTTAATAAATTTGAAAATTATATTAATCGTTTAAGTCAACACAAGTTGTTTTGTTAAAGTGGAATATGAAAAAAAGGTTGAAAGAAGTTGATCTGGAAAATATATTTCGGTTTTATTAAAAAAAAAAACTTCTAGTTTTTCTCTACAATATGCAAATAATTAAAAAATAATAATAAAAATTAAATAAAATTTTTTATAGACATTCAATTTTCCAAATTATTCTTAATTCTCTGAAAGAAGTCGTTTTGTCAAATTGAAATTGGGAGAAAGTCTGAAAGAGGTCGATTAGTCAACTGTATAATTTGCGTTTCAAAGGTCGTAGAAATACGGGGATTGGAGCAAAAGAAGGACAAGTAAATTCTATATTTACTATAAAAATCTTGGAAAATTGTCTTATTTCGAGAGAAGACGTTTTTTCAAAATTCCACAGATATGTATGTGTTTTGTTTACATTTTTTAATTATATTATTCCTACTGTTTGCTATACATATGATAATAATTTTTTAATTTTAGTTTTTAGTTTAGGGGGTCAAACTTTGTGAATGTTGGGCACAGTTTAGACTCCAATTCTGCAATACATCTGTCAACGTACTTACTTACTGTACTTTGGCACATGCCCAGCAAATAATCGTTTCCAACGATGTGCTGGAAACTTCCACCGGCTAAAAGCGACAATGTAGCCGCTAATTGCAGTTTTGGTGGCACTGCTGTTGACATATTGTTTTTTAAGTCAAGTTGATCCAGTACAAAGTTGAATGCCTCCTTCGTTAACCTAAATTGTTTTCGAAACCTATCAACATAGATTTTTTATAAAGAACCATACGAGTGGGTTGTGAGTTCATTTTCTATTACGCCGCAATACCGTTTTTTATACGTCAAGAAATTTTATTCGATACGAAAACTTACTCAATCACGAATGTGACGATTTGGCCCCTGTTTGGAGTTGGCTCATTAATGGCTTGGGGCTGTTTTCGCGGGAATCAACTTGGAGTACTTCGCCGAATTAGAGGCAAAATGTGTGCTAAAGATTATATAGACATTTTAGAAGACCCATACATTCCAAGTCTCGACATATTTGGTTTAGATCCGGGACAGAATAGCATCTTTATGCAGGACAACGATCTTAAGCATACCGCGAAGATAACAAAACGTTGGTTTGAAGTAAATGGGATCAAGCTTTTGGATTGGCCTCCTCAGTCGCCGGATCTAAACCCGATAGAACACCTGTGGTCCATATTAAAGAGAAAAATGTTTGCTCAAAAAGACCCTCCAAAGACCGTAGACGAACTCTGGGAGCGTGCTGTTGAAGCTTGGGAAAGTATTGACCCTAATGTCATGACGAATTTAGTGAAAAGTATGCCAAAAAGAATTAAGGCAGTTAAAAAAGCAAACGGTAGACATACCAAATATTAGGACCTAAAATCAATGCAATATTCAACAACGGTCGTAATTGTTCACATGTGAATTTTTAAATTAATATTTATTTTTTTTACTCTTAACACACATTCTTTTAAAATTTTGTTCTTTTTAAGTTTTTTAGATGTACATTATTCTATATAGGTAAAAAAAATTAAAATATATTTGAATAAAACATACTTTTTTGGATATATTATAAATTTTAGTAATTTTGTGAACAATTTTGTCCCTTACTGTATACTATATACGTTGAATAATTCGGGATTTGCCAGGAATTTTTGATTGAGACATATACTGCATATAATAAAAAATTAGTAGGCCGTTGTACACAGTGGCTAAGTTTGTCATTACAATACGTGGAAATTCTTACTCAAACGTACGAGTTCTTGAATTTTGTGGATTCTCTGACTAGTTATCAAATAGAAGGCATTGAGAATTTTAATAACATCAGTCTATAGCGGGAGACAAACTTGCCAGGTTTTTGTCCCATATAACAATGAATTCCTAATTTTTTATTATACATACGGCCGATAGTTTATACGTATATTCCAATGTGATAAAGTTCTATTTAATTTTATTTCTCTTAAACAGAATCTTTATTCTAAAATGTTTTATATTTATAAAAACAGTAATAATGTATCAAGAGCCTTACGATTTTTGATCGTAAGAGTCTAAAATTTACCTGGACTGAAACAAAAACAATACTAATTATCATCAAAAAAGAACACAAATTTGAAATTTTGCATAGTTTTGTGTGTTTGCATTTATTGTGATGATTTTTATTTGTAAAATTGTTGTCTTTGAACGGATAGTTTTATTGTGTCATTGACTTCTCTCTGTGGTACAGACAACACGATACAATATGTTCATGCCAGCCACTATGACGCCAACTCGTCTAGGTATTGTTTTATTTTACTTTATTGTTGTTGCTTTTAGCTCAGTGTCTCAAGAAGACGACACAATATTTAAAAGGTGGTTGAAATGATATTGTTTTGTTATCAAAAACGAAAAAAGCGAAAAAAAATTGTGCCAATCGTGGTGCTCTAATTTGAGCTGAAAAGTAACAGGCAGATACTTGAACGCTCATTACTCTGTAGCTCTATGAAGCAGTAAAAGTTTTAACAAACAATAAAAAAAATTTTTGTTGTAAATCCCCTATACGACCAGGACCTCTGCTAAACAAATATCTTATGTAGACTCACTTCATATCGTCGATGGAATTAAAGAACGCTGTAACTGACAAAACCTTAAATGTTCACCACAGCCAAAAAACCTGTATGAAAGTAGAACAAAGACACTGGTATTTTTTAAAACGCAGACGGCGTAAGTGAATTTATTTTCATCCTAGATATCTGGGACCGGGACCAATCGACGCGTATTTTTTTCTGATAAAAATGATGCAAAGAACGTATTTTTGTTTTTTGTCAGTTACAGCGTTCTTTAATTTTAGCGACGATATCTTCATGCTTATATTTCAAGCTTTTAATAAAATATTCAAGAGAAATGCTGTATTCAATTACAGAGGCATAGCGAAATTAAGTATTATTCCCAATCTTTTTGAACAAATAGTAACAGGCTATTTCTCTCTTTAAATCTCTTCAGCTCTGTCACCCTCCCAAGAAAGAGCGTTCTGTTTCAACAAATTTGTTGGAGTTTTCTTCATCTGTTAAAAGTTTTATGAAACTAACTTTGAATTAAAATTTAATTTAAAAATCTCTAAAAAATCAAAATTAGTTTTTTTTATTAATTTCCCAGCAGAAAATAGTGATTACCAGTAAGTTATTTTGTAAGGGAGAAATTGCAAGAAATCAATTACTCGTGCGCATCAATAATGCATGACTTTTATATGAATGCAATAGAAATGAAAATTTATTGCAACCAGTAAGCAAGTAGTACAAAAAATCAAAAATAATACCTTATCCTGGAAGCTTTAATGTATAAAAAAATATAATGCTTTCATTATTGCTTACAATTTTATTAATTGCTTTCAAATCTTAAAAATTTTTTCCTGGGTTAGTACTTAAATCTTAATGTAACAACAATTAAGTGAAGTTAAAAAAATCTCCTCTTTATGGTTTTTTTTTGTTACGGTGGTGCCAGAAGCTGATGCCAGCGTCTGCAACCGAAAATGGTATGCTCCGCGTCGTCAAGCAATACTTTTACATAGAGAAATCAAATTAAATTTTCGTTAAAAATTCTCGTTTTTCATCGTAGAAATCTAAAAGACATTTAGTTTACTGGCATTTATAATAACCAATTAAAAATTCGATTTTAAATTTTTTGTTAGTTACGTATCTTTGCATTTAAACTAACTTACGATATAGGACACCATCCGTGTTAGACTGAATATCTAAAGATACCAGGTTCAATCCTGGCCTTCTTTAATATGAATTTATTTTTTGCATATTTGTTAAAAAAGAACATTTGTATTTTTATGTTTTATCAATATTTTTGTTTTTGTTATGTACGAGTATTTCATACAAAATAAAAATACTCTTAATTGAGTTTTATGTTTTGTTGCCCTTCATGTAAATATTTTTGTATAGTTTTCGAAATATAAGCTAACAAAATATTTAACTATGTATTAAGAATTTTACTAATAAGTTTTAAAGGGTCTATAGCACATTCATTAACAGACTACTGAGCTTTTCTTTTATTGGAAAGATATGCACCAATATTATACCGGTTTTGATTAAGTATGATTGTTATTCGAAGAAATTATAAGGCAATCTTCATGCAAGAACGATTTGTATAAGTTACAAATACATTTTTTTTTGCACAAAAAGCTATAGAAAATATACCCTTAAAGTTGTAATGTATTGCCTTAAAGTCCGGGAAACAGTTTTATACATTTACATTTAATATATAGTAAGAAATTCAGGAAATGCAAAACATACATACTCGTACATACAGTTACGAGCAGATAAATAGGTTCACATCACATTTTTTGATAAATTCGCCTTCAAATAACTTAAACAGCGGTAATATACAATAAATCGATATTTATTACATTAAACATAAATAATCACATAAAATGTATTTAATTATAATTAAAAAAAAATGAGAAAAATTGATATATTTAATATATTAATTGATGCCTGTCGAGCAAATAAATAGGTTCATTGAAAAGAGAATGACATTTTTATACAAAAAAGTGCAATTGCAAGAAAATTTCTAATATTTTGTTGAAAATCCCTTATTTTGAATCACCGCCGAACATCTCCGGGGCATTGATTCGACAAGTGACTGACAAGTCTCTAATGGAATTGAGTACCAAGCTTCCTTCACTTTTGTCCACAAATCTTCTTTATTTTTAGCCTTGAGTGGTGCAATTTTGTCCTTAACGATTCTCCAAAGATTCTCAATGGGATTTAAATCCGGCGATTGTGAAGGCCACTCCATTAACTTTATATTTTTCTTTTGGAACCATTCTTTTACGATCTTAGAAGTATGCTTAGGGTCATTGTCTTGCTGGAATTCATACTTTAAAGGCATTTCCTACTCGGCATACGGAAGCATTACTTCTTTAAGAATATGCAGTTAAAGATGTTTGTCCATATTTTCCTTGATCCAGAATATTGACCCAACACCGTACCAGGAAAAACAACCCCATATCATTATGTTGCCGCCGCCATGCTTTATTGTCTTCGTGGTGTACTTTGGATCATATGCTTTATTTTTTGGACGCCTTACCCATGTTCTTCCATCAGGTCCGACTAAGTTTATCTTGGATTCATCAGACCATAGTATGTTTCTCCATTTTTTTATACCTTCCGGGCCGGCCGGTTCAGCATGTACTTTTGCAAACTCAATGCGCTTTTTTCTTTGTCTGTTATTAAGCATTGGAACCTTCTGGGCCGATCTTCCGAATAAACTTTTTTCTCTTAAACGACGTCTAATGGTCCACTCTGATACGGGAAGCTTTAACTCATTTTTCAGCTGAACTGCGGACATAAAAGGATTACGAGTTGACAACATCTTAATGCGCTCATCGTCTCTTTTCGAGGTTTTTCGCTGTTGACCTCTTTTAAGTTTTTGTTTTGGAGGCTGCAATGCATTTCTTATCATATTCTGCGATCTCTCAAGAATTTCAGCAATTTTCCGTTGGCTATAACTTCGGCTGTGTAGATCCTTTATAATCTTTTTTTCCTCTTCACTACAATGTTTAGAACGTGATGCAGTATTAAAAGTGGGTATTTGCTTTAGTAATTAGCGACTTTTCCTTTTTTATTGCTGTAATGTAAACTATAGTCAAACAAAATTGATTTATCATTTTGATGTGAACCTATTTATCTGCTCGTAACTGTATGTATATATTTTTGTATTTAAAATTCATAAAAAGTTACAGCTTTTAAATGTGATCTTATCAGATTCAAGTCCTTCTTTATTATTTTTCTCATTCCTCCCTCTTTATAAAACTGACGAAATGTTACAAAAAAGGTGGTGGTTCAAAGAAAAAATTGAACTTTCAGAAGTTTAAGAAAATATGAAATGGAAACATAAAAATCGAGAAAAAGCCAGTTCAGCATTAATTTTTTGTTGTTTGTTTTATACTCGTATGACACGAGCGAAAAAAGTGCCGGAAGTAAAACAAAGTTACAGTAAATAATCATAAAATTAAAGTGAAAGATATTGTGCGACATTTAAATCCGCTACATGGTTATGTTAGTGTGAGAATAGGATTGAAAACTTTATGTTGCGTCCAAATGAAAAATCGAAAAGTTATACAGACTAGACACCCTAAATAAATGACTCAGTATTGCAAGCCAGTTTGTTTTTTGACGGATTAAAGCAGAGTAGGAAATCTAGAAGAATCATACTGGCCAATAGGAGCTACTACGGTCTCAGTAGGCAGTTTAGTAACAGAGACCTCTATCGTGCGACGAAATTAACACTCTATAAGTCGCTTATTCTTCTAGTGCTTCTCTATGGTGCGGCAGCATGGACGCTATCTTGTGCCGATGCAGCGGTCCTTGGAGTGTTCGAGGGGAAAGTTCTTCGTAAAATCTTTGGTTCTCTATGGAATGGCGGTGAGTTTTGCATTAGAACCAAACATGAGTTGTATGAGCTCCTCGGCGATGTGGGCTTTGTTCAGCGCATTAACATCCAGCGGCTACGCTGGCTCGGCCATATTGTTCGGATGAAAGAATCTGCTCCAACGAGAAAAGTTTTCGATGCGAAGGTCACTGGACATCGACGTAGAGGACGACCATATTTACGTTGGAAGGATCAAGTTGATGCAGCTCTGTCATCAATTGGTGTGACCAACCAAAGAAGGCGCGCGCTTAACACAGACTCCTGGAGACTAGTGTTAAGGCAGGCCGAAACACGTTAACAGGCTGTTATGGCCATATAAGTAAGTAAGGAAAAGTAGTTCAGATCCGTTAGTGTTTGTACATATGTTAATTCTTACAAAGAAACCAGTTTTAGGATCTCAAGACCGATATTAATAATTATAGGTTTATAAAAATAAAGATCCAAAGTAATGGGAAATAAGGAATTCAAGAAATAAATGCTTTATATTTTTCTTTGAGATTTTAAATATTAAAACTTGTACGTATTGTTTCTACTGTTACCTTTGGCCTACAGTAGTAGTTCAATATCCAGGATATTACGAAACAAAAAAGGACAAACAACCCCTATATAGTATGTTTGTTATGCAAAACAGGTACATCATGTATGTATGTATGGATGTGAGAGACAGACTGTTATTGTTTTCCTTTCTGATTTGTTTCAACTCTCTTGTAACTTGTTAAAGCAGACACATATTTGTTTCGGCTGTAACTGTTTTACATTCCCTTCAATAATTAGATAGAAGAATGCTAACATTCAACCATAAACGGAAGTTGAAACCACGCTGCCGCTTCTCTCAGCCCGGGCACAAAACCAACATTAAAAAACGAAACTTGCGCAATGGCAAGGATATATGTAGATGAAGTGGTAAAAAAGAACACAAGCCGATGTTTGACTAAACGTGCTATAAAGTCAGTGAAAAAAATCCTGCAGCATCTTTTATTGTCTCTATTTTGCACGCTTTTTATTTACATATATGCTGCATATGTACGTTTGATGACCTTTTTATTGTCACAATAACCGGCATATATTGGAATTGACATTTGGAACGAGGGTGCGGTTCTTTATGCTATTGGAATAGGTGTATTTTTTTCTTGTTCACTTAAAAGGCATTACTGAGAGTTACAGAAGAAAAACCTGTTCTAAAAAATTAATGTAAACAAAGTCCTTTGGAAATATAAAACATAAAAATTAAAGGAAACTTTCTGACATTTTTTCGGATAAATTTTTGTATCGTCATTAAATCAAAATCATTAATCAAAATTAAATTCTATTAAATGAATTTAGATTTTTTTAATGATTTTACAATTAAATAATAAAATGGCATCCGTTAAGGAAATGTACACCAGCCAAGCTGAACATGTGTTTGACTTCAGCTATGCAAGTCTCATCATAGTTCTTTATTTTCTTTACATATTCTTGACAATCATCAGTATTATTATATTTAACTCACGGTTTTTTACAGAAATCATATATAGGAACTATATTTTTTCTAAATACTTTGTAGTAAGCTGGTCAAAGTCTTATCAAGAACTCACAGTTTTTTCGTGCCATATTCTGATTTTTTCTCTATATTGCACTTTTTATAATTGTTATCTGATCCAGATAATAAGAATTGCAACAGTTTTTATTGTGCTCTTTTCCTATTTTAATTGAGAAATCTAATTAAGACGTTTCATGACGAAAAGAAATTAATTAATACAATATGGTTGACAATTGGTTGGATTTTGAATTTAGATTTCCACATCATTAACGCTAAAATCTAGAGTTCTAAGAGTTAAGCCAATTGTGGCTTCAGTCGCTTCAGTGGCTTTTCTCAGGTAGAATTTACACATTATTATCATTTTAAAAAATGCAGTCTAAAGGTATGTTCACATTTATTAAATATTTCGTGAAAGAAGTGTAGCCAATATTTTATAGAATCAATTATATTGTTTTGTATATGTTTCTTCAAATTCAATTAACTAATAATTTATATATTATTTATTGGGCTTATTTGTTTTAAAATAAATGCGTTTAAAAAAATAGTATAAGAAAGCTTTCAACAAAACAGTGGTTACTTAGGCTACTTTTCATCAAATATTTGACAAAAGTGAACATAACTTTACATTATAAAAGAAAATCCTTCAGCCTCTGAAATTAAAAAAAATAATTTTGGAGAGCTAAAAAATTAATAGGTTTTAAATTAAAAACTCGTGTCTCACTTATGATCCTAAAGAGGTCAACTCAAAATTTATAAATTTTCTGTATAGGAAATATACATGTGTACATATGTAATATACACTCCGGTTCACTTATTTATTGGCATAAAAGATCCCATATTCGGGAGCCGGTATCTTTTGCAATTTTTAACCGATTCCAGAATTTTATTGTAGAAATGGAAGGTAGACATCTTGAGATATAAACAAAATCATGACAATGGTGGTTTCTTGACTAAGGAACCTTTTTTGGAGCAATTAATAAAAAAAATCTAAAAATGTGGTATTTTTTTGTTAGTAAGTAGTCGCCGTGGTCTAGTGGTTAGTGTGTTGGCTTACTAAGACATGAGCCCTGGGTTCGACACCCAGCTCCGACATCTTAAAAAAAAAGAAATATGATAAAAATATTTCTTTCGGCGACTACCTCTCAGCAGTCTTCTGGCAAAAGCTCTGAGAGTAATTAATTGCCATGAACAAGCTTCTCAAGTCTGTCGTTCGGAGTCGACATTAAACTGTAGGTGCCGGTACTCATGGATAAAAATTAACACACACAACATGAGTGCTGCGAGAAGCTAGGCCGTAATCCTGACTCAGGCCAGTTATGTATGTTACAAGTAATGCAACGAATGATCTCACATATTGAAAAAATAGAAGCAATCGGCACATTTATTCGGTGTTTGTAAACAATACCACACATATGTATATTTTTGACTAAAAATATATATGTATATATTGCGTTTCTTTCAATAGGCATGTCAACCATTCATACCATTCGTTGACTTTAAAAGAAAACAAGTAATGCAATGCATGAGATTCGTTACATTCACTATTTTATTGTGTTGTCTTGTATTGCTTAAACAAAATAATGACACTCATTTTTTGTGAATGCAATCAAAGCTCATATACAGGCAATCAAACTGTTTTCTCTTTCAGTTGCGTTATTTTTATTTTGCTTTAGCACACATACATATTTGTATGTTTTAGTTCGAAATTGAAATTTTTTAATCGGGCAATTAATTCACTCTATATCGTACGAATTTTCATACAACAATTTACTTAAGAATTTCGTTCGATATCGAATGCCATAATATTCCTCCAGATATGTGATGAAAATCGAAAACAAGTGAAATGAAAATCGTTTTCTTATTTTTTTTTTTTCAAAGCATACAAATCGTACATATCTTTCCATTAAACTAATGAATAAAAAGAATATTTAAAATCTTGCCACATTCAAAAAATATAGCAATTTGAAATTTCAATTGAATTAAATTTCTTTTAATTACGATTGTCATCACATACCTGAATGAATTTTTTTCCAATATGTATGATTAAAAAAAAAATTTATCTTTTTAACGGTAATACTGTTGTATTCATCAGCATTTCCAATTCCCATCTTTATAATCGTTTGAAAAGCGTTGGAAACTCTAATCTATTTGCTGAGAGCCTACTTCCAGTGGGAGCTTTTTTGTTTACAGTATATTTATCTCTTTCATACCTATGATTGCCTTACATGTAAACAATAAGAAATGAGAGCGACAACAGTATAAAAGTCTGCATACAGCAGCCATTTTGGAATTTTCTTTTAGCCAAGAAGCATTGAAGAAAACGGTGGATAGAACGAACACAAAATATTGTAGAGAACTTATTTTAAAAGAAACGTTCGTTGGCAGCAGACGTGTTTAACATTATCAAAGACAAAAAAAAGAAGAAAATTGTGAAAAAATAGATTTAAATATTTATTAAAAAGTATTTACTATAATTATATTTTAAAGAAAATTGGCAAAGCAAATTTTATAATAAGAATATCAATAAGTATTTAATATAAAAACCCAAAGAGAATAAGAAAAGCGAAACGAAGAAAGTGTATCTGTATCCATAAAATACCAGAAAAAAATTAGAACACCACTTCCATTCACAAAAACAAAAAAAAAAGAGATTAATTTAAATATTAGAACAAGACTTTATACATAAAAGTAACAAATTTTTTTAACTAAAAATTGTGTAACAATTGTCTTATTTGCTGCGAGTAGAAAAAGGGAGATTCTGAAATACATACATACATAATTAGAAAAGTATAAAACAACAAAAGTCGCTAATCACTAGAAGTATAAGAAAAACAAAAGAAAATATAAAAAATTAGCAAAAAAAAGTGTTAAATTATAAAAAAATTGTTGTATAAAGAAAAAATCAATAATCGATTTTTTTATTGGAAGAGAAGTGTGCTAAAGAGAACGAACACTCCCCGTGGTTTAGAAGTGAACCTCAACGTTGTCTACGTCGGCCATCATAGTTTACATATATAGACAGCAACTATAAAGTACATATAATTTCTGTCTAACAACAAAATAGCAACCACATTAAAAAAAGAAAATAAAAAAACCATCATTAAGCAGCTTCTAATCAACGTCTGCGTCTGCTGTTTTTACAACACACGCAAACTCTTTAAAGCACACATACACACTTTATTTCACAAACACCTTCCCAAGCAGCAAAGCTAAACATATTAAAACACACAAAAAAAGAAAAGAGTGGGAGAGTAGTAAAAAATAGTAACCCGTACAAAAAAAAGCTTAAGATCACTTAGTAAACAACTAAAGCAAAAATACATTAAAAGTAAGTATGAAAAATAAAACACCACCCCTATTATCCCTAAAGCACAATATTACATACACACTTATTAAATATTAACAAAACAGGGTTGTTAGTATCACTTAAAATAATTGTATTTTTTTTTGGCTACGATTTATGTGCTTATTGTGAATTGTTTTTGTTTTTTTCTTATTTGTACAGAGGCATTTTTTTATATCTGCAAAGAAAGAATGGAAAAGGAAGTAAAAGAGAAATCACAAAACTCTCACTGCTTGTTTATAACATAATATAGAGTTGCCAACTCATTAATAAAAGAAAGTAAACAGTGAAAAATAGGAAATCGTTTTATGTATATAAAATTAAATTTGTTAAAAAAAGCATATACATATCAACATAATATTCGATGAGTGTTCTTACAAATAAGATAAAGTTTAATAAGTATGCTTTGAATCTAAATGGGTTAAGTCAAACTAGAAAAGTTGAAGTCACATACTGACTAGGAAGCATAGTGTGCGTTTTAGGCATTTAGGAAGCTAATGCTTTTTGCAACACTTTTTTTTTACTTTTCTGGAACAAGAGTACGCCGGTCGCAAATGGCTTAATTACCCAAGACACCTTAATTCAAAGTACTAATACACCATGTAGCTAGCCTAGCAGTATATATTAAGTAAGCTTCTTTCTTATGTTATATTTCTCATAAAAAAATTACTTATGGTGTATTGAAAAAATTTAGTTTTCTACTTATATATTTGGAGGATTCACAATGTGTGCTATTATGTCTTACTGTTATAAACTTTTAATTTTTATTATTAAAAAAGCGCATACTTATGACAATAATCCCTCAATTAGTTATTTTCTTTAAATTTGTAACTCGTTTAGAAAAGTTAGTATTTCTTAAAAGTTAGTTACCATTGGACTATACCTACTTGTCTCTTCTTTAGAAATTCTACTCTATACGGATTTTGTTGAGACAATATTTCTGGCAAGTCAATCAAAACTCGGCAGAAAAACCGTAGCCAAAAACATTTACTGCAATATTTATAGAAATATGTCATGCTTATTTTTTTTTATAACATCTATTTATAACATAATTAAGGGCCTATTTGCAATTTCTATTAAATAATTGTCAAATATGTCATTTAAAGGTAATTTAATTCATTTTGGATACGGAAATACGAGTATAATGCAAGGAATATTATTAGAAATTATAAAAAAAAAACATGAAAATATACTTATTGAAATCGGAACAGTAACCGATAAAAGCACAATTACCCTGGTCAGTAGAAAACAATTATTGGAATATAACAATGTACCTACCTATGTTGCTTATAAATTACTGTATTTATAAGAAATTAAATTGGATTTCAAAGTGCTTATTATTATTATTATTTTATAATTATGTATTATAAAAATTTGTCAAAAAAAAAAAAAAAAACCCTTAATATACCTATTATTTATTTATAGAAAGTCTTTATTCCGCTGATTTTGAATTCCGTTCTTCTTATTTTCTGTTATCAATTTTTTTATGGTATTGACTTATATTGTTCGTTATAAGGCCGTCGTGCTAATATATTTCACCAAAACTTGAAAAAGAAAAACTCCTGTGAAAAAAATTAGATATTTTTAACTGTTTCGGAGTTATTCAGAAATTAGTAGCGATTTTTTTCAAAATTATAACTATTCTGTCTTTTTCAAAATAATAATAAACATATATGAAAACTAACTAACTACCTCATTCAAAATATTCGTGGATTATAAAAGGTTCATAAAACAAAAATTACTTATATTAAGTTTTTAATGAGCTGATGATTTGACAAGTATTGCACAGAAATTTAAAATTATTTTTGAAAATATAAAAAAATCAAATATGTAGGTTTACAGTTTCAGAAATAGATGGAATTATAAAAAAACTATAAATAAAAAGATAAGGAATTTTATGAAAAACAGCATTTTATTTTAATTTATATTTCTACTGACCAGCTAATTGTTTTTTCCTCTATAAAAATTGTCAGTCCTGTTATTGTGATTTAATTACATTTAAATGTGTTCTTTACAACATATTACTGGTATTATAAAAT
Organism: Metopia argyrocephala; assembly: GCA_963576795.1. Classification (NCBI taxonomy): domain Eukaryota; kingdom Metazoa; phylum Arthropoda; class Insecta; order Diptera; family Sarcophagidae; genus Metopia; species Metopia argyrocephala. Next base: position 122,619,122 of record OY756208.1, on the reverse strand, counting down.
TTTTGTGATTTTTTAAACCGGTCAGTTAAGTCGTAATCGATTTATAAAATCATTTGCTTATTTTACCAAACAATGTAAAAATGTATGTAATTATTAGTGTTTTCTAAATTTTCAAACTTTTTCTTTATTAATAAAGTTCTTTTAAAGGGTAGTTTTTCCTAAAATTTGTAAAAGCAATGAACTTTTTGTAAACAACTGTTTTGCAAATAATATTTACTTTGAATTCACGTAACAACTAACCAACCCCTTTACCAAATGGCAGCTCTATGTTACAAGTAGGTATAAACAATGAAGAGAGAAAGAGAGTTATTGTTCTTATCAAGGGTTGTTTTTGTACTTACTAAACGGTAGCGGTTTTTATTTGGATTTGCTTCTAATGCCGTGCCCGAAATCACACTTTTATTTTGTTTTTGTTGTTATAGATTTTTTTCTTGTTTGTGTTTCTTTAGTTTTTATTTATTTGTGTGTGTTTTTATTTTCTTTCTTTTTTTGCAGTGGATTTTATTATGGCTAGTCCAGGAGCTGATACTCAATCACCTATAATGCCGGCCACAAATGCTGCTGCCGCCGCCGCTGCTGCAGCTGCTGCGGCAGCCGCAGCGGCCGCTGCATCACCAGCACAATCAGCTGCAGCAGCTGCGGCCGCTGCACAATTGCAACAGCAGCAGCAGGTGCAGCAAGCTATTCTACAAGTGCAACAACAGCAAACACAACAAGCTGTAGCTGCAGCAGCTGCCGCTGTTACACAGCAGTTGCAACAAAACCAAGCCAATGGCAACTCAAACGGCTCCACTAATGGTACCACCGAGACCCGTACCAATCTTATTGTCAACTATTTACCCCAGACTATGACTGAGGATGAAATACGTTCACTCTTTTCAAGTGTGGGTGAAATTGAATCGGTGAAATTGATCAGAGATAAATCACAGGGTTTTATAGACCCCTTAAATCCGCAAGCATCTTCTAAGGGACAGAGTTTGGGTTATGGGTTCGTAAATTATGTTCGTCCCCAAGATGCTGAGCAGGCTGTAAATGTTCTTAACGGTTTGCGTTTACAAAACAAAACTATTAAGGTATCCTTTGCACGTCCCTCATCTGATGCAATTAAAGGAGCCAATTTGTACGTCTCCGGTTTGCCAAAATCCATGACCCAACAAGATTTAGAACAAATCTTTGCTCCTTATGGTCAAATAATTACTTCACGCATTTTACAAAATGCCGGCAATGACATTCAAACCAAAGGTGTAGGATTTATACGTTTTGATAAACGAGAAGAGGCAACTCGAGCCATTATTGCTTTAAATGGTACTACACCACCTAATTGCACCGATCCTATTGTTGTGAAATTTTCAAATACACCTGGTAGCACAAGCAAGATCATACAACCTCAATTGCCGGCTTTCTTAAATCCGCAATTAGTGCGGCGTATTGGTGGAGCTATGCATACTCCTGTTAACAAGGGTCTGGCACGTTTCTCACCCATGGCTGGCGATATGTTAGATGTTATGTTACCCAATGGCTTAGGAGCAGCTGCAGCAGCGGCCACTACTTTAGCCAACGGTCCTGGCGGTGCGTATCCTATTTTCATTTATAATTTAGCTCCCGAAACAGAAGAATCTTCACTGTGGCAACTGTTTGGCCCCTTCGGTGCTGTGCAATCTGTAAAAATCGTCAAAGATACCACAACAAATCAATGCAAAGGCTATGGTTTCGTTTCAATGACCAATTACGATGAAGCAGCTATGGCGATTAGAGCTTTGAATGGCTACACACTGGGTAATCGTGTATTACAAGTCAGTTTTAAGACTAACAAACAAAAGTAAATTCAAAAATTATTTTTAAATTATTTATTTTTTAAACAAAAATATTCTTCATCTTCACTCTTAAGAAAATTTATCTAATAATACTGAAAAACGAAAAACACTACACAACCCAACTTCATATATAAACAAACTTACGAAACATAAATTGGAACAGCGTAAGCTTTTACACCCTTACATTATATATACAAGCAACCAAGCAGACACGACAGATTTTACATATATACACACATATTTAATATTTGAATATTAAATATTAAAAAGCAAAATGAAATAAAGAGACGACAGATACTTGTCATAAATAAGGGAGAAAAAAAGTAGCATATATAGCAGAGAGTTTTAAGGGTGATAAAAACTACCAACAGAGACTTTGCTCTTGATAGCCTCTTGAGTATAGAAAAAAAAAATTAAAAAAGGCTCTCTTTTGAAACTAAAATACAATTAGTGCATGTCTTTTAAAAAGAAAAAAAAAACAAAGGATTAAAAAAACGGGAATCTTTCTAGAAAATTTTTTGTAAAAGACAAAAATGGTCTCTTTTTGGCTGGCAATTTTAAAGGAATGATTTACTGCCCTATTAAAGAAATGTATACTTGAATTGTTCTCTAAGTAAAATTTTCCATAAAAATGTTCCCTAAAGCACACTTTAACTCTGCATTGAGATTTTTTTTATACGGCATATATGCTATACTGGTTAATGACTTTTTGAAAAAAAAATTTAATTGAATTGTAATAATAATTGAAACCAAGTATTAAGAATGGAAAAAGATTTACTAGTTAAAGCTAAGAAATATATAAATTAACATTTTCTTGAAAAATTTAAATTAAAAGCAAAACATTCATTTGGAATGCATGTGGCATAAAATTTTTGCCTCTTCTTGTTGTATTTACACATTTCTATATTGAAAATTCTCGTTCTGTGTTGTTTTTTTAACTACAAGTTGAATCTCTTAAGTATAAAATATTTCTTTTAAAATTTTTTAAGCCAGTTAATGTTTGTCTGTGGAAAATTCCCTCTTTTTTTATTCTTTGTTTAACTTAAACACTATTAAATTATTTTCAACTAGTAAATAAAGAAATCAACAAAAGAAATGATTTTAAAAGTTTTACAATAAATGTTTTTACTATTTAAGGTCTTAAAGAAAACATTTAAAATAAAACATATATACTATATGCATATACGTACATACATATATTCACAAAATTCAATGAATTTTGTTTAAATAGAGAAATACTATTAAAACAAATAAAACAAACTAAAAGCAAAGAAAATCTTCCAAGTAAAACGCATAATTTTTTTAAAAACAAAAATATTTAAACGAATTGTAAATGATTTTTAAACACTTACCAGTAAAAAAAAAGAAAAAAAAAATTGAAAAAAATAGATGCAACCTATTAAATAAAGTTGTTATCACAAAGCTAAAGAGGCTTTCTACAGTATTAAGCATTCATTATTAGACAAAACAAAAAAAAAACATTTTCTTTTTTACTGGTGATTGTTTTAATTAAACTATTATTCCTCAAAAATCCCCCAAGTTCCCTCTAAAAAATCCTACCTTAAACATTTTAAGTGTAAAAAAAGAATACAATAATTAATTAAAAAGAAACTCGAAAGTAATATATTTAATGAAAGAAAAAAAAAAAACAAAAATTACACAAAGAAAGGAAAATTTATTAAATTAAGTAGTAAATTTAAAATATATACATACATGCATATATGTATGTATATATAAATTTTTTTTTATTTAAAAAGCAAAGAGTAATAAAATAATGAAAAAAGAAAAAATAGAAGTAAAAAACTTAAACACTACATAACACCACACTAACACACTCATAAAATTTAAAAGCTTTTTAAAAAATATATATTAAAAATAACGTTTTAATATATGTATTACATTGAACACAAAATAATTAAGAATATTATTCTTTTTTTCTAACGGATTTTTTTTAACTTTTTAATAGAAAAACTAGGTTTAAATTGTTTTAAACATAAAATCGTCAAAGAAAGCACAAACAAAAATAAGTAATCATGGAAAATCTCACTAATAACATTACCAGGAAAATTACACTTCTATTGCAATTACGGTAATTGCTGTTTTTTTTTATAAACATACACATTAAAACACATACATTTGATTTAAAACTCTATCTATCTTTCGACCCGAAAAAAATTATGCTTTGAGTTTGTATTTCTTGATTTGTTTTTTGTTTTTTTTTTTTTTTTAATTCTATATCGTGTATGCATTATATTATAGTAGTATTTATATTTAATTTAAAGTTTTTCTTTTATTGACAGACAATTTCAGTGTTTCTATTTTAATTTTAAGTTTTTAATTTCTTTTGTTGGTTTCTTTAAGTTTTATTAAATAAAACACTTTCTACTATATATGTTTATTTTGTAAAGTATATATTTATACAATATATTTTAAGTTTGTTTCCTTTTGTAAATCCCAAGCTATGTTAATATACATACATATACAATATACCATTTTTTAAAGGCAGCATTATTTGTTTTAAGTTTTAAAAATTAGTTTCAAATTACAAAAAAAAAAAAATAAATATATATATTTTAGTTGAAGGAAAAAGGGTATAGAAAAAAAGAAAAGAAACAAAAATTTGTGGCAAGTTTCAATAAAATAATATGTAATTTGATTTCCTTTATTTTAAGAATTTGTTTCTTGTGTGACCTTATCAATTTGAAATGATAAAGAAAACGTCTTAAAATTTTTAATAACGCACGGTTGTTGTTTTTGTTGACTTAAAAAATTTTTTAATTAAAGTACTTCTGCCTGACTGACCTGAACCCTGTTCTGCTCTGCCCGCAAAAATATCATAAAATACGAAATGAAAAAAGTTTTAAATGTGACGACTATATGTACAATATTGCTTATAATCAAAATATCAGCCGTGTCATGGAAGAACTCTCAATTCCGATTAAAAATGGTTTTAATTCCGAAAATTAAATTTTTTGAAAATTAAATATCTCTTCCAAATAAAATCACCTTATCAATAACTCAACAGTGGTTTCATTTCGAAAAATATACTGTTTTCAAAAAAACAGAATTTTCGAAATTAAGAACAATTTCGATCGGAATTGAATTCCATGACATGGCTGTATGTATATGTATAAATTTAAAATAATGCGTTAAATTTTCATATTCCCTTCCTTGACATTGACATGTAACAACTTTGCTTGTTATGAAATGCTTTTCTATACCCTTTAAGCAAAAACTGGCTAAAGAAATAATAATTTCATATATGTACTACTACTTTATGTTTTCATTTTATTTATTATTAACTAAATATTTTTAAATATATAATGTATGCAATTATTTATTTTTATTAATATACAAACAATATACATGTATACACATATACAGACATACATACATATATTTACACAAGCATATTTTTTATTTAAAATTAATTCGTTTTTAGTTCTTAAGCCATAATACATAAAAAAGAAAGTTAAAGAAAATTTTAAACGAAAATAAAGAAAAGTTTAAAATCGAGCAAGTAGATTTAGTAGTTTAAACAAAAAAACAAAGCTTAAATTTATAAAAAAAAAACTTACAAAAAGAAAAAAAAAACACACATAAGCAACAAATAAAGGATCTAGTCAGTGAAAATTTAAAATATAGATTAAGTATAGAAGTTATCAACATACATATATACATAAATATAAAAAGAAACTATAAACTTAGTTTTTAAGTAAATAGAAATTAAAAAAAACTCTTTTTTTTTAATTTGTCTTTAAACATTTAAACTAAAAAAAATTAAACCAGTTGTAACAAATTAAAAAAAAAAAACTTTTAACATTTAACTTCAATATTATAAGTTTTTGTACACATTACTTTGATTTATACAGAAAATGAAAGAAAAAACCCAAAGATTTTTTTATTAAAAAAAAATTATATATATACATATATATAAAACTAGTAAAATTCTCTAAAAAAATATGGATAAAGATAGAAAAACTATTTCTATAATAAATTATTTTCTTAACAAAAATTATTTATATATATTAAAAAAATAGTAAAAGTTTGTAATTTTTTTTTCTTTATTTGTTTTCAACTTTTTCTTTTTAATGGAAAATCTTCTGTGCAATAGTTGATATACACAAAAAAGAAAGAAAGAAAGAAAGGATATACGAAATGGAAATTAAAGGAAATTAGGTATCTCATTTTAAATAAATATATATTTATTTGTTACACACACATACATGCATATAAATATATATTTAAAGCAATCATTTTTAAAACTTGTAAATTAAAAAAAAAAAAAAAACTTTTTTTATATACATACACAACATAATATAATTTTTTAATAAATAATATAAATATATACATCATACATATATATTTACACCATTTCTTTAATATATTTTAAAATATTTAAATTTTTTTCATTACTCTTAAGCGTAATTTTATTATATTTATACATATATACAGTTTACATGAAAAATTTTTATTTATTTTTCATTTTTAAGGGAAATACCACAAGAAATTTAATGAAAAAAAAACGAACAAAATTGATCTGGTATCAGTTTTTTTATTGAAATTTGCTTAAAATATTTATAAAGTTTTTTTTTTACAAAATAATTTTACCAAACCCAACTTGTGTGACGCGTCGTGTTGTTTAAGCAAAAAAAAAAAAAAATAATAATTACTCTGTGTAATAAATTTATTATTTTAAACTTAGTTTAACTATTTAATTTTATTTTATTTTAATTTAATTTTTTTTAATTAATTAATATCATTTTTATAATTTAATTTACTTTGTCATCTATGTTAAATTTTGCTGGGGTTTTAATTAATTTAATTATTTTTAGTTTTTTTTTTCTTTATTTGCATTTTATTTATCAATTTTTATTTAAATTTAATATTTTGTTTGTCAAATATTTTTTTTTAATATTACATATTTTTATTTTTGTATACTTTTAATTTGTTTATTCAATTAATGTAAAAAATTATAAAAAAATTACCGAATATATTTTAGATTTTGTTAGTTCTAGATAAACGTCTTAAACTAAATCATTCTTTATATAAAAAAAAAAAAAACATTGTAACATTATTAACAAACATGTTTGAAAACATAAATTCTATTAATTTAAAGGGAGAGATATCAATAAACTGTCGGTGTTTGAGAAGACAAGCAAAAAATCTATTATAAAAAAGTAATAAAACAACCATATTATGTCCGAATAATAAAACGGATTGTTTTCCTTATAAATTTAAAATTGTTTGAAATTGGTTTGGTTTGGTTAGCTTTGCTTTGCGCGAGCAAACATTAAGACATATTTAAAAGTCTTGAGAAAGATTTGCAATCTTAAAATTTAATTATACATATATACAAAAAAAATTATATAAATTAAAGAAAAAAATTTATTAATTGTAACATTTCTAGCAAGTTTTTTAATGCTATTAAATGTGTTGCCCAGTTTCATGTTAAATATTTCCCAGTGAATTTTAAAAATAAAACGTTTATAAAAAGTGTTGTGATTAGAAAATAAATTGAAAACCTTAAACACTGAGTTTTTTTTTTTGTAATTTTTGTCGTATTTTAAGTTGCAGAATTTTTCTTTAATCTATTACAAACGTTTTAAAATACGCTTATAAAAAAATTGTATATGCCGCCGCTTGGTTTTTAAAAAATCAGTGGAATAATATATATTTCATTTAGTATTTAAATTTGCAATTACGTTTTGAATATGTATTAAAAATTTATAAAACTTACGGTTTAAGTTGAAAGCGTCGTGTTCTTAAGATCTTCATTCAGTGTTGAATTTTGTCAAGCTTTTATATTCCCTTTAATTTTTGTTGAATTTATGTTTTCTTTTTTGTCTTCATACGAGTAATATATTTTTTTTTTAATAAATTACTATTTATAATTATGTGTGTTGGTTTTGTTTAAGAATTATTATTTAATTTAATGATTATTATTATTATTTTTTTAATTTGTTTTTATATTATTATTTTTTTCCTTATAATTTTTTTTTTCATTTATAAAAATGTAATTTATAAACAATTTTTTATTTAATAAAAACGAAAAAAATATGTTGTTTGGCAAACAGTAAAAACACTTTATTCTTTTTATTTGATTTATTCTGTTTTTTTTTTTTGTTCTTTTGTTTTTAGTTTAAAACAAGGCTAACCTTTATTTTCTAATATTGTTTTTTTTTTAGTTTACAATTTCCACTTTATTTCGTGTGTAGTATTTTAAACCATTTTTTCGTATTCCTAACCATATAGATTGATGATGCTCTTCTATATAAAAAGTTATTTTTTTCTTATTTAGAAAAAGAATAATTCTTTTACCTAATGATACTAGTCATTCTCTCATTTGAAAGTATTAATAAAAACGATCTCAATTATAAATAAAATGTTAAAAAATGAAGAAAACGATAAACATAACATTCCTTTTTTACAAAGAAATTACAATGAAACAAATAGAAATAAAATATTTCCAAATAAAATAAAACATACACATATGCTAGTCAAAATTATTATAAAATATTATATTATAAAAAAAAAGAAAAGAAAAATCGATAAATAATTAAAATATTTAGCTGAGTAAGTTCTCGATATACATACATATACTTAATTTTTAAGAAAAAAAGAAAAAAAAAACATTTAAAACAAAATTATTGTTAAACATTTTTTTCAACTTCAAATAATTTATTTACCTCAAAACGAACGAAATACTCTTCTTTTTTTTTTCTTTTTTCTTATAAATATATAAAGCATTCCAATTTTCTTTTCTTTTTCTATGATCCGTTTCTTTTTATATTATTATTATTATTATTATTGTTTATGTGTAATACTATTTATATTTACTTAATTATTATATATATAAAAATAGAAACGAGAAGACAAGATATTACATAATTTTTCTGAAAGATATTATTACCAGTAAATAATTTATTATTAACTCTTATATTTATTATTATTATTACCATAATAAAAATATTTAAAGATCATCATAAAAGAAAAGTAAGAAAATCTGCCCAAAAACTTTTTAGTAATTTTGGGCTGCAAAAAAAAAAAAAAAAACCAAAAATCAAATAATATTATAAATGTATTAAAAAAAATTTAAAACAACTTATGAGTTTTTCATTATTGTAACTTTTTTAATATAAAACAGCTTTTAATAAGCAGACATACATACATAAATAAAATGTTAAGGTTTATTTTCTTTTGAAAACTAATTAGTTTTTATCGTTTTATATCGTTTGAATTGAAGAAATATTTTTGAAAATGTATTATTTCATTGATAATACAAGTATTGCATTGAAAGCTGTAAAGTGATTATTTTTATTAATTTATTTTAGTTTTTGTTTCTTTTTTTTTTTTTTTTTTTCTTGTTATTATTTAAACGTAAATTGTTTTAGTTCTAAATTATGAAATCAAATTGTTTGCTGGTTTTTTATCTAAAATAAAAATTCAATCGCTAAATGTCGTGCTCCATGCACTACAGTGATGCATTTATGAACAGTTTTTCTTTTCTAAACCAGATACTTAAGCCGAGTATAGAAATTTTGTATATACAGTATCGGACAGACCTAAAGATCTCATAATTATTATTTGTATTTTATTTAGAAAACTGAGTTTACTTTTAAAAATTAAAAAGAAAACATTTGTTGTCGTTGCAGTTTAATTTTTTTTTTCGTTTTCGTTTTATTTAACAATAAATAAAACAGTTCAGCGACAAAATTAAAGCACAATATTTACTATAGGTATGTTCTGAAAAACGAAAACTAAAACTTTTTCAAAGGCAAATAAAACTTAAATGAACGAATTATTTTATATTTTTAAATAAAAATCTTTTATTTAATTATCGATATTTCGCTACTCCTGCATGTAGCGTCTTCAGGAAGATTAATAAAATGGCAATCAGTTACTATCAGAGCTTTTTGCCAGAAGACTGCTGAGAGGTAGTCGCCGAAAGAAATAATCTTTTCATATTTATTTTCTTTTCAAGATGCCAGAGCTAAGATTTGAACCCAGCGCTATCGTCTTAGTAGGCCAACACACTAACCACTATATTATTAGATAATTTTTACTATTTATTTTATTATTTCAATATGTGGTTTAGTTTTGTCGCATATAAGATATATATTATATATTGTGTTAAGGATAATTTTTGTTTTCAAATAAGATTTTTTTTGTTTTAGAAATATAAAAATTCCAACTTGAAATTATTTGAAAAGGAAATAGATTTTACGTGAAATTTTATTTACGATAAAGGTGATTGTCATATTTTGATATGAAGAGTTACGATGTAGATATGTAATACACAAATTGTTTTTTTTTTTTTTTATTAAAAATAAAAACCAGCAAACATTTTCAATATTTACAATTAATTATAATTCTTTTGTTTTGTTTAATTACATATATTTTACGTTAATTGTTTTGTATTTTTTTTAAGTATTCGTATTATTTTTTAAACTTTTATTTTTATAGTTTTTCTTTTATAAATGACTGCATTTAATTTCTTTTTATTTTATTTTATTACTATTCAATTCTTTAATTTGTTTTAGAACTTAAAAAGAGATTTATAGAAAAACTAGGCACTTCCGTTTTTTTTTTTTGTAAATCTCTTTCAAGTTCTGGTTTGCTAGGGGTTACACTTTTTTCTTTACAGGTTGTATTTTGGTTTTTCGGTTGGATTGTATTGAAGTTTTTATAGAACCATTACATTTAAACATTTTCTTATTTTTGGGTTATTTTTCTTTACAATTTTAGGCTGTGGTTTTACTTTTGTTGGCTTTGAATAAAACTAAAATCGTGTATAAAATATGATTTCAAAAATAAAAAAAAATGTCAGTTCTATATAAGTGTTAGCAAAAAAGAATATTGAGATAAAAATTAAATAAAAAAAAAATAATTTAAACAAAAACGTAAAATATCTACTTACGAAAAGCTAATGCTTTTAAAATAGAACTGCTTTTTTGAAGAAAAGCTTGGCTTAAACTCCTTCCCTACTGTTTTATTGTTTTGAAATCCCTTTTCACCAACAGTTGTAAAAGAATTCGTTTTTTTTTTTGTGTGTGTTTATTTTGATGAGTTAATTTTTCTCAGTGTAAAATCATTTTTAAATTCACCAAAATCAGTAATAGAAACCTACTCTCTGTCTAAACTTTAATTAGCTACCAAAGTTTTTCTTTTCTTTGAAAATGTTTACGAACAAACAACAAATGCCATAAAGTTCCAGTGCCAATTAAGATTTTCATTTATAAAATTATTCTTTACAGTGTATTACGTTTTTTTGTACTTATTCGTTTTTTTTTAATTACAAAATTCTAACAATGAAAACGTTTGAAAAAAGACTAGCTTTCACAAAAGCAGCCAAATATGAAGAATATTTATTTCTTTTTTTTTTGTAAAAACACATTTAAATGTAATTTGTTGTTGTTGTTGTCTAACATTTTATAAGTTTTTGGTAAGTAATAATTTTTTAATTATTTTTTTTTAATTTTCTTTGGTATTTACTGTACAAAAACCGGCTCGATTTATAAAAAAACAAAAACATATATTGTATTTATAATTTGATCTCTCTTTCTCTCTTGTTTTTTTCTTTCAGTGTATAATTTAATAATTTTGTTACGTCACAAAACAAAAATTGAGTTACTTTTATAGTTTTATAAAAGAAATTTATATATTTTTTTTTAATTTCAGCGGATTCAGTATGAAAGTGCTAAAACCAGTATATAATGTTTTAATTTTTCTTTTTCAACTTTAATTATAGAAAATTTTTTTTTAGCAAAACATGAGCAGTTTTATTAATAATTTTAATTTGAGTTTTGTAATTAAAACAAATAAAGAAATTTAAAAACTTTCAAGTGTTTCAATGTATTTTATTATTTTTTAAATCTATGATTTATTTTTTATTTATTTACCTTTAATATATGTGTATTATAAAACTTTAAAAGCAATGTAATTTGTTAAATATTAAAAAAGAAACGAAACATCTTATAGTGTAAAAAGCATTTATTTTTTTTATTAATTTGAATGTAAAAACAACAAAATTGAAAAGACAAAAATTAAAGTCATTCAAAAATAAATTTGTATAAGTCGTTCGTATTCGATTATTAAAAAATGTTTATGGTTTTAATATACATATAAACTGCTAATTGAACAGACAAAAGTGAAACAGTTTGTAAAAAATACATACATACTATGTATGTATGTATATAAAATTACTTTTTTAATCTACTAGAAAACGGAACTCCAAATTCTACTAAAATATAGTTTAAAGACTGATTTTTAAAACCATTTGAAATTCTATTTCAATTCACAGGATTTGATATCGTTCATGAATTGTGTCAATCAGTATACACAACTGCCATATCAGGAAAATATTTGACGAAGAAAGCGTAATCACTCTTCTATGAAAACATTTATTTTCTAAATTTCTATTGCTTCACGTCATTATTTCATTAAAAAATTAACAGGAAACGAAATATTTGAACAAAATAAATATTTTCAAAAAGGAGTGGTCAAATATATTCCTAGTGTGACCAAAAAATTATGTTGTTATAAAAATAAAAATTGTTTTGCTTCTATACCCAAATACTTGTGATACAACATAATATCATATTTTTACATTATGTACGTTAAATATGTATTTTAAATTAATAAAGCAAAAAAAAAAGAATCAGACAAACTTAAGCTAAAGGCAAAAATGTTTGCCGAGTCACATAGAATCTGTCATAAGTTGTATTATGACTTTTTAACTGACAAGTAAGTTAAAAAACATAATTTCTTCTAAGCTTTGTTTAATTCGGTATTTCTCAGTCAACGCCACGTATTAAAATTGGACAGCTTTTAAATTTTAACGTACGTCGAGTATTTTGACGGGTACAACAAAAAATTACAGTGAATCAAAAATAAAAATGATTAAAAAATGTAATAAAAAAAAGAATCGAAAAGAAATTAATAGAAGTGGTGCAATAGTTTTCTTGCCTTTTCGACAAAAGTAAACAGGAATACTGCAATTAACTAAAGAAAGTAAAGTCGTGGGGTTTTATAAATTTACTTTTACAAATTTTCTCACAAAAATATGCATTAAAAAGATTTAATTTTTATTTTTGATTTAATATCCATCAACATACTCATTGTATGTACCAAATACGTTATTACGTTGTTGTTACAACGTGTGACGAATTTTATGTGACTCGGCCTTAAAATAACTTTTTTTCTAGTACATACATATCTATTACTTAGTTTATGCCTGTTTTGAAATCAGTTCGACACCAAACGATTTTACTCATAACGATAACTTAATATGCGTTTATGCCTATGTTTTAAGTCGAAACAATTTTAAAACTGTTTTCACTAACAGCTGATTCGAATTCTAATTTTTTTATAATATAATAATAATAAAAATAACCAATGGAAGAAATTGGTAACCCCATTAAATTTGACAGAACATTCTTTACAGCTCATTTTCATAAAGGTTTCAAAACGGTATGCGTTTATACTCAATTTTGAAAACGCTTATGGTCTGACTCAAACAGGTTTGAAAAGCAGTTTCAGTGAAAATGCTTCGAAATTTCAAAACTGTTTATGCCATATGTATGTATGTATGTACGTGTATACATACATGAGAAATCAACATTAAATTAAATTGACTTTAATTTTTGTTGAAACAAAACTAACTCGTTACTTTGTTTTATTTATCATTTATTAACTTTAATTGTATTACTACCATATTATTGTTATATAGTTTTAAGTTAATTTTAGGTTTATTTGTTGGCTAGAAACAAAAATCCTTACACATGGAAAATATTTCTGATTTTTAAACAATTCACAAGATGAACATATAAATCAAAAATATTTTTTTTATGCTTGAAGGTTAAAATTAAATAGAAACAGTCAGAGGGCATCAGAAAAAAACTAGTTTAATATTTTGCATTTTTAAGAAAGAAAAAAGTACTTTTCATTTCATAAAAAAAATTCTATTTAAATAATACTTCACAATTAAGATATGAAATATCTTATATTACTTATCATATAAGTATATGAGCAGTTTTGAATAAACCCTGTTACAGGATTACGGCCTAGCTTATCGCAGCACTCATGTTATATGTGCCAATTTTCATCCAGTTTAAAGTCTACTTTCAACGACAGACTTGAGAAGCTTTTTCATGGCAATCAGTTACTCTCAGAGCTTTTTCCAGAAGACTGCTGAGAGGTAGTCGCCGAAAGAAATATTTTTTCATATTTCGGCGACTAAATAAAGTAGGATAGAATAATTTTAGTAAATCATATAGACTTGAAAAAGATAACACCAAGAAAGCGAAACAGTATGTTTTGAAAATGAAATTAGAATTTGTTCTCATAAAAGTACATATTACAAATGTATACATGTAACTTTCTTATACATATTTAAGTGGAAAAAAATACACAAAAAAAAAAATAAAACTTTATAAGTAATGTCGATATAGTAAATACTATATGTTTTTTATCTGCCCCGATTTTCGATATTTACTACCAAATAATAAAAAACAACAAATTAAGCATATGTAGAACTTTATTGTTAACTTGTATACTCAATATGAATAATAGTATGAAATGTAATACTATGTTCAGACATGCACTTTTATTGAGTCAATATTCGGTTAATTAAAACTTTATTACGCAATTCTGTTTACTCAGTAATCATTTGACAGCTGGAAAACAGCTGACCCCGTATCAAGAAGGTCGGCTTCATTGGCATCACTCCAGCCTATTCTCCTTTTCTTTGTTTTTTTTTACCGATTTATGTTCATATTTAAAGTATAAATTAATTATTTTTTAATAAAAAATGAGTTGACAAAAATCAACAAAATTTGTTCGCTTAATTGTAATGTACTCACTAAACGCACTTATGACAGTGCTGCATTTTCAGTTCTACTCAATATTTATAACAATTTTGTAGTTATTGAAAAATAATTAATTAAAATTTTGTCTGGAATATTTACCTCAATAATGGCATTTATTGCTATAATCTCAATAATGACGCATGTCTGATCACAATATAAGCATGTCTTGACAACCATTTCGTCTCTGCAGAGACTCGTCAGGAGACTCTTTCCCAAAGATATTATTGAAACTATAAATTCTTATGCTTAATATTTAAGATTTTATAGTTTTAATAAAATTTTTTGGGAAAAGAAATGATGAAATGGTTATGTAGACAAAGAACATCTCATATTATTATTAGCAACGAATCCGAATACCAGAATCCGTTATGTGATAAAAAACGATTTCGATCGAAATTAAAATCATCTGTATTTTCAAAGTCATATAAAACTTTTCTATTTTCATTATTTTAAGATTTTAATAATCAAGGAAGTAGGAGCAGTGGCCATTAAGTTGATGAGTGAAGAGAGAATTTGAAATCTTATTAGTCTTGAAAGTAACTGTCAGTCGATTTCAATTTCGATCGAAATCGTTTAGCATTACATACCAGATTTAATATAAATTAAAAACATTTTAATATTCTATGTTCGTCGAGAAGTCAATTTTCATTTTACAGCTGATCCGAGATTTAGTATTTTCTGCCGATTATTATGTATGGCAACCGAACTCGGCGTTTGACAAACAAATATTTAATTTGTTTCGATGAGAATCGAAGTACAAAAACATTCTAGATTTTAATATACATATCTGACAGTTTCGTTTCGAAAATCGTTTTATATTTAACGTACTTTTGTACGAAATATGTACATATAGGTATATACGAATGTATGTATTTTTACCTCTAGGCAAAGTTTATATACTACATACTATGTATGTAGTCATAAAACTCTGTAGGCTCTGCATACAAGTAATTGAATTATGTTATAGTGTTTAAATATTTTTAAGTTTTTCTTAATTATTAAACTCATACTATTAAAACATTTCAAAATTTCATTTTAAATTTTCTTTTTTTATATTATACTTTGTAATGTAAAAACAAGACAAAAACAAAATAAAAATTTTTTAAAAATGCACCAATAACAAAAATATAATCAATCAAAAAGTACTATTTTCAGTTTTATAATTTTTAGCTACAAAGTATTAAATTATTATTGAAGACATTTTCAAAATAATAATAAACAAACCAACAATTAAAGCAGTCGTATTCGTTTCTTAATAAATGTTTTTTTGTTTTTGTTGTTGATTTCTTTAATAAAAGTTTTAGTTAAAATTTAATTTTTAAATTTTATTTTTAACCTTTAATAAATTTATTATTTAAGGTTTGTTTGTTTTTTGTTCGCTTTTTGTTTGTTATTTAATTTTCTCCTTTTTTTCAGAGAATTATTTATTCTTTAAACTATTCAATTATAAGTTTTATTTTAGAAAATAATATATTTTCAAGACTGATAAAGCTTTTTTTAATTTCAAAGAAGTAATAAAAAAGAAATAAAAAATTTATTAAAAATAGAAAGAAAAAAAGGAAAAACAAATTTTAGAAATTTATAAGACTGAAAATTTATATTAAATATTTAAGCATTTAAAACAAAGAAACCAAGTGTGATATTTATGCTTAACATACATAACTTTTTAAACAATTTTATATAGTATATATTAAAAGAAAGTACATATTATAAAAATATTGTTAAAATATTAAAATTTTTTTTAGTAATATTTTTTTAATAATAAAAAAGAAAACATAAAATAAAATATAAAAATTGACTTACCAATTTGGTGCAATATCATCTAATTGAGCATGTTTCCAAAAATCTCTTAACTCTTCCAACAGAAAAGACACTGGCATACCATGGATATTACCCGAGGCTGTAGTGGAGTGTAAATTAATATCAGCATGAGCATCCACCCAGACTAAGGATAAATTGGGCGTATGTTTTAAATGACCAGCCACGGAACCTGTATTTTAATTTTAATAATTTGTTTTATTATTAGTTATATTGCTTTGTTTGTTGTTTTCTTTTTTGCGATAATTTTATATGAAAACCTACCAAAACCTACGGCATGATCACCGCCCACACATAAGAATTGGTGATTTTCTTGTAAAATCTGTGGTATTTTATTAATTAACGACTTATTACAACTCATAAAGGAGCCATAGTTTTTCATATTTTTATAAAATGGTGATTCGGGTTCACTACTAGCATCATATTTTAAATTACCATAATCTTTTACAATTAAAGAGCCTTAAAAAAGTAAAAACAAAAACAAACAAACAAAAAAAATTAATAAAATTTGTCTAAAAAAATGTTTAAGACTTCTTTAAAAGCCCTATTTAAAGAGTAAGTATGTATGTCTGTCTACCTCTGGCGGTTTCCTCTAGAATTTTTATTAAACCGTGTTGCCTCAATAAATCCGGAGCTTGTTCTACTCCACCCTTAGGCTGACCCTGAGAAAAGGGAACACCTATTAAACCCAATTTAGTTCTACCCTCTTTCGTTGGAATTTTCGTAGAAAACTGTTTTAAGTTATTAACACACTTTTTAAACATTTCAAAACAATTTTTATTAATTTAAACTGAACTTTAACTACAGCTAGAATGGATTTTGTTTGAACGACAATTTTTTTTTAAGTATTTAATACGTTGGGTATTCTTGTGAATAGAAAACTGAATTCTCAAATACGTTGAATGAAGCTGCTGCTGTAGTGAAATGTTAAATTTTATTTAAAACTGCTTTCGTAGAAATTGATAAAGAAAGTTTAACTTTAGAGATAACCTTTTTTACGTGAAGTAATATAATCTTATGCTCGCAGCTTTTTATTTACACACCTACATGCATACACATACGTATGTATGTATGTATAAGAAGTTTTGAAAGAGCAGATAATTATAAAGCAAAACCGAGATTGTAAAGTATTGATAGGCCCCCATAGTATTTCTTTTTTTTTTTGTTATAATTGTGACAAGCAAAGGAACATTGTGTGTTTATTGCCTTTCACTTAAAATCTCTTGCTATTAAATTGTTATCAATTAAATTGAAATAAAAAAAAAAACAATGAATGAAATTAAAGTATCAAAACAACAGTGTTACCAGGTCTCAAGTAAGATTTTTTTTAATTCATGTATCCATATACTATTCGTATATAAAACATATACATATCGTCATATTAAATGCAAACGGATGTAACTACACTTTTTGTTTTTTTTTACAGGAGAACCAAAAAACCTTAAAATTAAAAATTTTTTAAATCCTGAAAATCATAATTTTTTAGATCGAGATATAAGGATTAGCATCCCTATATACAACAAATGAGTTTGTATGTAAGGATTTTATATAAATATGTGTGTAGTTATATCTTCTGGCATTTATAATATAAATACACGCACTTGTAGTTACGTCCGTTTGAATTTCGTTAATAAAATCGCCATTTTTAATCGTAGGAATCTAATATTTTGCACGAACAAGTATTTTGATAAAACGAACCATAATTTAAAAAAAGAACTCAATTTCAGAATTTTGTGTAGTTACGTCCGTTTGCATTTAATATGACGATATATAAATCTCTTTGTAAGCCGGTTTGTTTGTCTGTCGATAACGTCTAAACGATTAAGCCGATTTTGTTGAAATTTGGGACATGATTGCCTCAACCACCGAAAGTGCAATAGGGTTAGTTTTTTTTACAAATTTTACCCTGGCGTGATACCATACCTTACCCATACAAAATAAATAGTAATTTTTGTATATCTTGACAACGGTTGAAGCTAAAGTCTAAACTTGGTCGGTAAAAGTTCATGGTCAAGGCAAATTATCAGTCAGAAAGTAGGCATAATCGGACAAGTGAACAAGGTACCTTCTATACAAACCAAATACTGACTTTTGTATATCCTCACATATAGTCACTAAAAATCATCAGCCAGTCGGAATTGGACAAATGGATGTGGTACTTCCAAAACAACTATTATCAATAAGAAAAAGAGCGGACAAGTAGGGATGGTACCTCCCGCACAAACTAACTATTGACTTCTGTATATCTTGAGGTCGATTACAGCTAAAGTTTCTGGATTTGGTCTGAATTACTTTGCAGTCACTATAAATCATCCGGTGAAAAATGTAAACACATGGTAGTAATAGATGTAGCGAAGCACAACGGGTTTAGGCTAGTATTAAATAAGTAACTATTCTACTAGAGAACTGTATAACCCATGGCCCGTTGCTATTATTATTTTTTTACACAAATTTTTTAGAGTAATTCAACAATATTCAGCAGTAATTAAGATCCCGTGATTTCAAAAATCTGATCCAAAATATGTTTAGACTTTCCGTTTTCCGAGAAAAGGCTGTTCGAAATTTGGAATACCAGCGCTTATCCTATAAGCCAGCTAAGTATGCAAATAAAGCATTTAAATTAACTCATTTTATATTTAATGCCGTGTGTATAGGAATATTGGTGAACAAAGATACAACATGAAATAATACCTTCATCTCATTAGTGTCAAGCCTGATTCGATCAAGTTGTTCTTTTAATTGCAATGAATTTTTCACGTTAGATTCATCCGATACAATATTTTGAAGAATTTTGCCCACATACATATTTGCTAAGTTGCATTAATTGATGAAACAATCGATCATAGAGGTACATACAATATTCACTTTATGGGCTTTGGGTAATTTATAAGCTCTAGGGGCCATTACAGCAGAACAATGTATGTACATATATATTGTTTCCTGTGTAGATCGTTAATTAGTTAATGTTGTTAGTTATTACTAGAACACGAAAACCCTACTAATAATCGATTGTTTTGCATTGTTTAATATTTACATACCAGATCTTAGAGATAATAGAAATCAATGATAACATCAACTTTACCTACAAACCAAACAAAACACTAAATACCGACCTGTTTTACAAGAACCAAAACATCGATACCATTTTTACAAAAGAGCAAAGTTGTTTACGGCAAAGAGAAATTTAGCAGACATACTCTACATAAGTAAAAGGAAATTAAGTAATACTTTACCACATTATACCTATAATACAAACAACTGATTTTAACCTGATAACAATATATGGAGAAGCTAGGCCGTAATCCTGACATAGGGTTGTAAAGGCCAGTTATGTATGTACATATGTATAAAAATACTTGATACAATTAATAATGATAGAAAGAGATGTACAGCAGAGAGTTTACTAGTACTACAAAATATACATACAACAATAAACATCAAAGTGGACATCGATAATTTAAGCGACGACTACAAGCACCGCGTTACACACATTCTGTCCTATGAACCAAATATACTTTTTCGAAAAGGGGAGAAAAAATAAAAATATACGTGCATCGGCGATTTTCATGTACACGTCAAAATTTTTTTTATGTATAAAGCTCGTAGTGTCCATCTGTCCGCCTGTGTGAAAGACTTTGGATACATTTTTAACCCTTTTTCCGTGATCCAATCGAGCTGCATTTTTGCAGGCAGACTTGTGGAAATGTCTGTATCACGTCAAATTAAAACAAAAAATGATTTTTATCAATTCTCAGATTTTATTGAATTTTTTTTCGCTGTTTTCAGCATAACTGGAAGGGACTCCAAATTTTTAAACTATAAAGCATTCCGAAAAAAAATTTTTTTGTTTTTCGACCCATCCATCGTATTTCTATATACATATTTCATCTGAGAAAAAATGCAGTGACCGACTCGAAATAACTATTGTTACGTTTGTGGCTTATTCGCACCAAGTAAAAATTTGAAAAATATAGCGATTGTTACAAGTTATGAATTTTAATCAAAATTGATTGCTATCGAACAACGTGCATGGAAAGGCACAGTTGCCGTTATTGAGCAGTTTCTTAGCAACAAACGAGCTACCAATTATAAAAATATTGTCGCAGAAATGATTTCTGCATATGGCGAAATGGGCATATTAATGTCGCTAAAGTTCCATTTCCTTCACAATCATTTAGATTTTTTCCCTGATGATTTAGGAGCTTGTAGCGATGAGCATGGTCAAAGGTTTCATCAGGACATTGCGGCTACTGAAAAGAGCTTTAAAGGACAAGACATTACGCATATGCTTGGCAAATACTGTCGCTCTATTTGTCGCGATGCTGACACAAATGCTTACAAACGCAAAAATAAAAGGCCTAAGTTTCTTTAAAAGCACTGAAATTTTTAATTTAAATATAACAAAATTAATAAAAAAATCGGTTTTTTTACGAACAGAAACCGTTACCAAAAAACCGATAACCATTTTTTTCAAAAAAATATTCAGGAAAATCTGAGAATTGAAAAAAATCTTATTTTTTTATATTTGACTTGCTACAGACATTTCCACAAGTCTGCCTGCAAAAATGCAGCTCGATTGGATCACGGAAAAAGGGTTAAAAAAAGTCTTTCACACAGGTGGACAGATGGACACTACGAGCTTTATACATAAAAAAATTCTGACGTGTACATAAGAATCGCCGATAAAGTGTATTTTTATTTTTTCTCCCCTTTCCGAAAAAGTATATTTGGTTCATAGGACAGAACAAGAGCTCGTTTTTACAACGCGGTGAAATTAGTAAAAATGTAAAAACAGCTGTTCTTTATTTGTGCAAAATCGATTGGAATCTATTGAAGGTAAAACAATTTCGATCGGAGTTGCAAACACGAAATTGAAACCAGTCCGATCGAAATGTGTGACAGGCCTGATGGTATGAAGAAAGAACGATATTGCTCTCAATAAAGATGATTTGTCTGGCCCTGTGAAGCATGTTGGTGGCGTTGTAATATTTTGGGGTACATGTCAGCAAACGGAGTAGGTTACATTCAATATGTGGAATGAAACATGGATTAAAATGTACGGCTATTCAATTGTGCAGGCTTCCTCCAATCACCGGAATTCCATTCCAATGAGTATATGCTGATTTTATTTTATCATGAAATTACTTTAATGCTATAAATTAAAAAAGATAATTAAAAAATTGAAAGAATTGAACGGCATACCCGAAGAAGAATTTAACAAACTAGACTAATCTGAGCCAAAAAAAATTGACAGAGGTTTTGAGACAGTTTTTAAAAATAAAAATTTAATTAAGAAGTTGTACGCAGATTTTTTCGTATATTTTATGTACATGCGAGTATATGTATAATAAAATTAAAAAATCTATTTATAATATTTACCCCGAAAAAAAAATTTTACTTCACCGCCTCTAATATAATGTATTTTTGTAAGGTGGTTATGACATTTTTTTTTGCCGAATGTAGGGTTCGCTATTTTGGTTTTTTTGTGATATCTTGGGTATTTACAGTCCGATCTTAAAGTATTATATATTAATGTTTTTGCCTCGAGAAGACCAAGTATTTCGTTATGGTATTTATCCACCAGATATCGGTGGATAAAAAAAACGATTTCGTTTATTATATTTATAAAATATAAAGATTCGACTGTAAATGCTGACTGTCCTGCAGGAATTATAGTAATCCTTCCTTGATACAACTGTAATGATTTTTAGCGAGTTTCAATTTTTTAATTAAATTTAAAAATGTTTCTGTTGGAATTATCGAATTACTTCCTCAGCACAGGTTTCATAGTTTCTTCCGAGCTTTAATTTTCTGTCATTACGGTGCATTAGGGTAGTACAAACAGATAATTGGTGGATAAGTACTAGAACGAGATACTTGAGGTCAATGACCTTTAAGGGAAAACATTGGTCTTCTCGAGGCAAAAATATTGATATATCATACTTAAAGATCGGACTGTAAATGCCTAAGATATAACAACAAAAAATTAAAATGGGGACCCTACATTCGGCAAAAAATAAAAAAAAATTTGTTTTTCGAAGCCACATTGCATAAATACATTATATTAGAGGAGGTGAAATAAAACTTTTTTTCCCTTGTAAGGTGGTACGCTCTAATGTACATATGTATATATAGGGTGTTTTTTTAGAGGTATAGAACTTCGAATTGAAATAAAACACAAGCAAATCGCTTTAATGTCCATCAATTTGGCTTTATTGGAAGGATAATTTTATGCCATTAATGCTTAAATATGATTTCGGGCATGTGGCCGCCGCGGCTACCTCGAATAAAGCCAATTCTACAGGTCCAATTTTCAACCACTTTTTCGCCACGAATGTTGGCTTCCAAGTCCCCTAACATTTCTGATTTGTTGGCGTAGGCGAGCGACTTCACATATCCCCAAAGAAAATAATCCAATGGTGTCAAATCACACGATCTTGGTGGCCAATTGACAGGTCCATTCCGTGAAATTATGCGCTCATCGAATGTTTCCTTCAATAAATCGATTGTGACGTGCGCTGTGTGGCATGTAGCACCGTCTTGTTGGAACCACAACTCATCCACATTCATGCCATCCAATTCGGGAACAAAATAGTCGGTTATCATGGCTCTAACCGGTCTCCATTAACGGTAACTGACTCTCCAGCATTATTTCGGAAGAAGTATGGCCCAATGACTCCACCAGCCCATAGAGCACACCAAACAGTCAGTTTTTGTGGATGTAATGGCGTCTCAAGGGTCTCATGTGGATTCTCTTTGGTCCAAATGCGGCAATTTTGCTTGTTGACGTAGCCATTCAACCAAAAATGAGCCTCATCACTGAACAAAATTTTGCGATGAAAATCAGCATCGAGATCAATCTCATTTTCGGCCCATACACCAAAATCACGACGCATTGCATGGTCTCGCGGCTTTAATTCTTGCACAAGCTGGATCTTGTAAGGTCGCAAGCCAAGATCTTTGCGCAAAATCTTCCATAAAGTTGATGGACAATGCTCCAATTGCTGTGCACGGTGGCGAATCGATTCATTCGGGTTCTCTTCAACACTTTGCTCTACAGCGGCAATTGTTTCTTCGATGCGCACTGTTCGACGTCTGTGCGGATGCGTATTATCACATAGAGTAAACGTAGTGCGAAAACGATCCACGGTTAACCGAATTAATTGCTCTGATGGACGATTATGTCGACCATAAAATGGACGGAGCTTGCGGTAAACCTCGCGTACTGAACCATTATTTTCGAAATAAATTTGCACGATTTGCAAGCTTTGTTCTTTTGTCAACCTGTTCATGATGAAATGCCAAACCAAACTAAATATTAATCACTTGACAGCTAACAAAATAGCCGCCAGTTAAAAAAGTGATGCCAACTTAAAGTTCTATACCTCAATAAAAAACCCCCTATAGTATTATAAAATCAAATATTATTTCTTTATTTTTATATGTATGTATGTATGTAATAAAATTAATTGGTTAAAAAATTAAATTTGAAAATGATGATTTTTTTTCTTGAAATGATGACTTCTTTACCACAGCTTTTGGCTACGCTTAGTTAGAGACTCCATTAGGTTTAGCCGAGTTCCTAAAAGCAAATTCTAAAAAACAATCTTCTCCTTAATTTTTATAAATTGCTTTATTAAATCAGTATTGTTTGAAGAATTAAAATTGGAATTTGAAACCTCCAGTACTGGCCAATGACACAAATAAATAACTCTTTTTCGTGTCCATATTTGCACAAATTTCTTTTTGTGAATTAATATTTTATGTATGAGCCCGCACTTACATTCCTTAATACCGTTTTTATACAAAACATTTCTTTGCAATGCAATGTTGCTGCTGAAACAGACTTTGCATTCATTGCATATGCAGATTTTCAAATTATGCTTTGTATCTTGCGTTTAGGAAGTCGGCCTTTTATTTACTTACATACATAATTAGCCATTACAACCTTGTGTCGGGGTTACGGCCTAGTTTCTCGCAGCACTCATGTTGTGTGTGTTAATTTTTATCCATGAGTACCGGGACCTACAGTTTAAAGTCGACTCCGAACGACAGATTTGAGAAGCTTCTTCATGGCAATCAATTACTCCCAGAGCTTTTGCCAGAAAACTGCTGAGAGGTAGTCGCCGAAAGAAATAATTTTTTAATATTTCTTTTTTTTTACAAGATGTCAGAGTTCAGATTTGAACCCGGCGCTATCGTCTTAGTAAGCCAACACGCTAACCAATAGACCACGGCGACTTACATACATATAACAAAATTCAAAAAAGTTGTTAAGTTTTGTTTTTTTATCTTAAGCGAAAATGTTTATAATTTTATTTACATATTTTATTTGAGACACAATTTCTCAAAATTGGTCTTTTGTGTAAATTATTTGGTTTTTTGCGTTCCCGAACTTTTGTGCATTTTTCTCTCTTATTAAGAGGAACTATTGTTCACTCTGTATTTACTGAACTTGACCCAAAATGTAAAGAAACAGACCTAATATGAATTATTAATCCAGGGAACAAATTACGGCACTCGATATCGATCGAAATTTCGTATAATTTTAAAACAATTTTCATATAAATTTCGTTTGATATTGAATGCCGCAATTTGCACCCAGTTGCTTTGCCAGCTGGCAATGCAACTCAAGTTGAGTTGCCCTCCATAATCGACCCACTAATTTAAATCGTAGTGATCTGCCAAAAAATCGTGTGTGTTAAAAAAGTATAACAGTGCGGTATAAAAGTGCATCTGTATGACAGATTTTAGACATGTTTGTCCGACTTCATAATCTTTTGAAAAAATGTATAAACATTTTTTTCTCCATACGATCCGGGTTGCATTTTATACGGTGTTAGCAAGAAGCAACTCGGCATATGCTTTGCATCTTATTTTGGGAGATGATGTGGCACCATTTTGATGCGCATTTTTAAAGTGTGACAGAATTCGATAAGATTTTCTTGTGAATGAATCGTACGACTGTGTATGATAGTGTATCATGGTCTTTAACGCATCTAAAAGTTAACAATTTTTCAACTTCAATACGTTAGATGCGATGTCAATTTTGCCAATAACTTTCTCTATAAAAATTTCTTATTTTAACATCATATCTTAACATCTTAAAAAAATATGAGTAAAATATTTCTTTCAGCGACTACCTCTCAGTAATCTTCTTGCGAAAGCTCTGAGAGTAACTGATTGCCATGAACAAGCTTAAGTCTGTCGTTCGGAATCGACTTTAAACTGTAGGTCACGGTAATCATGGATAAAAGTTAAGGATATGATACACTATCACAGACAGTCGTACGGTTCATTCACAGGAAATCTTATCGATTTGTGTCACACTTTTAAAAGTCGTATCAAAATGGCAACATTTGTACAACCCTGATCTCATGTAGAAAAAAATGTTTATGAAGTCGAACAGACTTGTCAAAAAATCTGTTGTACAGATGCATTTTTATGCCACACTGTTATACTTTTTTAACACACACGATTTTTTTTATTTTTATTTATTTTTTTTGACAAATCGTACGATTCGATAGGATAGTGTTTCACGCCCTTTAACATACACACACACACGTAACCCTGAAAGAGAGTTTATGGTCAGTTATGTATGCTTGTATTATTTTTCTGAAAAATCACAGAAGATTTATAAAAAATATATTATTTTTCTTGAAATTTGGCCATACAATTACATATGAAAAATAAAAGACTTTGTTTTGTAAGTATGTTTGCACGTATGTATGTAATTTTGTTTTATTAAAATTCTCTATATATGTATACTCGTAACATTCATTTGCATATCAAAACAGATAAATATTTTCTTTTTAAAGTTCATATTTTTTTCTTATACATTACACCTTAAGCAATACAAAATTCTCTATTTTTAAGGACTTAAAAGGTGTTCTTTTTTAATTTCTTTTACAAGCATAGGTTTTTGAGATTCAGAAAGAAAAAACATACTTTGGTGTTATTTATATAATCTAATGTTGTATGTTTTATGTTAGAAATCGAATTAATTGTAATTCCTACAAACATCGGATTATATGACACCCCTGATTATCTTCATTTTTTTAATTATGCTTAAACGAAGTCTCTTAGGCCATATTAGTTAAAACTATTTATAAAATTTTATATTGAACATATTTGTGCTTTTATAGCCTATATTTTATATTGCAAGGGTATATGCAAATTTTGAGAAGAAATTGAGCAAATTTCGAAAAACTATATTACGTAAATACATATTTTTTGAAAAAAAATTTTTTTTATAATTAACTTTTACAATCTTTAAACCATATTGGTATAAGCGTTTTGGAATAAAATAATGTTTTTGATGAATAATAAAATAAATTTTATTAGGTTTATGCTTTTAATCTGCGAAATGTCTCCTATACCTCCTAAACTCTACACATTTTTACTATTTTAAGAGGTATAAGAGGCCTTTAGCTGATCAAACAAATACCCATGTTAACTTTATTTATATTTTAAAAAGTAGTATATATGTCTAAGGCCTTTTTTAATATTTAAAAATATCAAATTAAAGATTATATACAACCTGTTTGGGCGGATAAAAAAATTTTTAAGAACAATTAAAACTTTCTTTTTATTTTATATGTTTAAAATATAAATATATATAAAATAAAAAAATTGGTATTATATTTCAATAAATATTTACTTTCTTAAATACAATTTCCGAATTCACAAAAACCCTTGTATCGCTGTTTTAGAGTAAAACAGTGTATGCTTGTTGTTGGTAATTTTCATGAAAAAAATTCCATACACCCATACAATTGTTTTTCGTGTGTTTTTAAAAAGTTGTAGTGGTTTCTATACTATTAATGTGAATTGAATGTCTATTATTAACAAGAAAAATAAAACTAGAAAAATATTTATTTAATTTCAGCAGAAAATTTATTTAAAAGAAAAAGAAAACGAAGTGAAATAATAATAATTTAAAGATACATTTATTTACTTATGAGTTGTGCTTTTCTGCTTCTTAATTGATTGTTGACGCTTTCGATACAACCTACATTAATACAATGATACAGTAGGTGTTCACAAGCAAGTAAACAAAAACTGTTTTTAATATAGCATACAACGATACAGAAAATTGGGAATTCGGCAAATATAAAAAGTCAATTTATCTTAAGCTACTGGGGAATTTAAAAAAAAAATTTCATTCGGAATTTGTTTTATGATTCTATAATTTAAAAAAAAATGGAATGTTTTCTTATTTCGTCAAAGAGATTCATATGATTTCACTGGTTTCATTATTGTTCTTTTATTTTATATAAACATATTGCTTTAAAGTCTGTTAATTTTTTTTATTTCTTTTTTTAAGGTCTTATAAAAAACAGAATTCAAAAACTTGTATATTCATTTCCGTTTTTGGCTTATCTATGTATGTATCTATATACGAGTGATAAATAATTCTTTAATATTGTATTTAAATATATAGTATGTATGTATATGTATTTTTACCGAAGAACAAAATTTAAAATTTGTATCTTTCGAATGTGATGTTTAATGTTCGACACAGCCGAATTTTGTTATTTTTCTTTTTCGATATATAAACTCAATACTATTTAATTTATATTTTGGAAGTACATGCATTATAAAAGGTTGAGGTTATAAAATATACATACATATGTAAATTATATGTACTATATACATATATTTTTTATCTTTCTTTTAAATATATTGGTAAGTAGATTGAGTTTTGTTGTTTTTTGAGCAAGATCACAGTTATTTGTTGTTGTTGTTGATGTTGTTTTGTATATATGATTTAATGTCTTTTATCCAACATGACAATTTCTTCACCACTATCATAGTTATAGAGTACATCATTATCATCGTCATCATCGTTCATATCATGACGTTCTATACCACCCTCAGTTTCATCATCTGAATTAATAATACGTTTCATATCCTCGACATCATCATCATCCTCATCGAAATAGGGTTTTATGGTCATGCCTTCTGTTAGGGAAAATGTAAAATAAGATATATAATGCCAATTATGTACAAATAAAATAATTCCTTCGCGATTTTGAATTACGAGTATTATTTTTTTATTGTTAACATTTTATTAAAAAAAATTAAAGAAAAAATGAAGTATTAAAATTTCGACCATGAAACATTAAAATTTTTTCTAAATTTTTTTTTTTGTCAGAATTCGAAAAGCGGCCTTGTGTAACCTATACAAAAACCGATTTTTAAACACCCTCAAAATATTGAGTTTTTATGAAAGAAACTGTGTTAGGGCATGTCGTAGTGCTTTAGTACCTCTGACTCCTACATTTTGGAACTGATTTGAATAATTTAAACTGCTTTAGAAAGGTAAAGAATAAAGCTTTCACTCGAAAAGGTAAATTTTAATCAAAAGTTTTTGCATTTTTTAGTATCTTTATTTTATATATGCTTTATAATATTATTTTTCCCCTTTTTGCACAGTGTTTTACAAACAATTTATAAAAAAACGAGACATTAAGTTATATGATTAAGAGCGATTTTGTTCGAAATTGAAATCCTCTGTATTTTCAAAGTCATGCAAAACTTGTCTGTTTTAATTATTTTTAAATTTTAATAATCAAGGAAGTGGTGACAATGGTCAATAAAATGATAAGAAAAAAATAATTCTAAATCTTCTCAGGTTTGGAAGTTATATCAACTTGAAATTTCTGTCGATCAAAACTGATTGCCATCATATCCCAGATTACTTGTTAAAATTGATTTATATTTGGACATTTACACAGAAATGATATGTTGGCATGTAAATAATGTAATGTTTAAAAATTTTTTATAGGGTGTCTGCCAAATTGAACAATTGTAAAAAAATTTTACCTTAGCTTAGTTACAGACTTCGAAGAAATTTTAAACTAGATAGATCTGCGTACCGCAGAACACATATAGGTTAGGTTTTTTTAAGAAGTACTCAGAAGGGCGGTACAGATCTCCCTATCCCCAACTATCAAACTGAAATACCGAAAAAGGTGGTATCATTCATTAAAACTATCAGTAAATAAAAACAACAAAGCGGCTGGACCTAACGATCTGCCCGCTAAAAGTTCAAGTATGCTTTTTGTCGATTATAAAGCACCGTTCGATAGCCCAATGAGGGATCGCGAGTATGTCGCAATATCTGAGCTCAGTATTCCTGCAAAGCTGGTAAGGCTATGCAGAATGACATTGAGCAACTCCTGCAGCTCCGTCAACGTAGGGAAAGACCTCTCCGAGCCTTTAAATGCCGTGCGTGGTTTCAGACAAGGCGATCCCTTATCCTCCGACCTCTTCAGTTTCGTCATGGAGAGTGTTCTGCGAAAGGCGGGTGTGCATCGTAATGGCACTATTTTTAACAAAAGTGTTTAGCTCCTTGCGTATGCAGACGATATAGACGATGGGCATGACAAGCGCGATGTCACCACAGCCTTTAATGCTATTGAACGGAAGTCCACTAAAATGGGTCTGATGGTAAATGAGAGCAAGTAAGACGAAATACATATTGTCGATGAGTAGGGACGTTGAATGTATTGCCTCCCAGGTAACAGATAGCAACTACACATTCGGTGTAGTCAAGGAGCTCTTCTACCTTGGCACCGCCATTATCAGCAAGAATGAAGTCAGTCTAGAGATCAAGTGAAGAATCACACTGGCCAAAAGGTGCTACTATGGTCTCGGTAGCCAGTTTAGTAACAGAGACCTCTCTCGTGCGACGAAATTAACACTTTACAAGTCGCTTTTCTTTCGGTGCTTCTCTAAGTTGCGGAAGCATGGACGCTCTCTTGTGCCGAAGCAGCAGTCTTGGGAGTGTTCGAGAGAAAAGTTCTTCGTAAGATCTTTGGTCCTCTAAGGTATGGCGATGAGTTTCGCATTAGAACTCCTCGACGAGCGTATTAACATCCAGCGGCTACGTTGGCTCAGTCATATTTTTCGAATAGAAGAATCTGCTCCAGCGAGGAAAGCTGATGAAGACCTGTCATCGATTGGTGTGACCAACTGGAGAAGGTGCGCGCTAAGCAGAACGGCCTGGAGACTAGTGCTGAAGTAGGCCGAAACCCGTTAGTGGCTTGTTATGGCCAGCTAAAAAGTAAGTAACGCAGCATTTGACGTTGATAATCATTGGATGGTACCGTATTCACCTCTGCTGAGCAAAACATTCAATGCTCATATCAATGTTAAGTTTTGCAGTTCGGTGAAGAGTATCAAATATATTTGAACTAAAATAATATTTCCTAGAAATAATTTATACAGCAAAACAACGTTTGCTAGTATCTTTATACATATATTGGTATACAATTTTTTATACTTTCATATTAAAATTAGCAATTATAAGCTAATAAAATCAACAAATTATGTTAATTTTTAAATATTAAAAAAAGTTTTTATAATATAACTAATAAGTACAAATGTCGCAAATGCAGGTCATTTAAAGCATAATCAGTTTCTATCCAAGCCCTTTAGATTTTAGAATATCTAACTTCTAAATTTGAGGGTGTTTATAAAATTTTTTGACTTAATTTCTAATATTGTTTATGCTACTCCCCTATATAATTATTGAATAAAAGAAAAACAAAAACTTACTTTTAATAGGAGATCTAAACAATTCCGTTTCACCATCATCGCCATCATCTTCAAAAAGTTCTTTACCCTTTTGTGGTAGTAACGAGAAATTGTAATACGGCTTATCTGTACGATGTCTGCGTGCCATTAAGAATTGAGCACATAATATGCATATGACAACACCAGTTATTATAACTAAACTGGCAAAAATAATAAACACAAAACGTGGCATACCCATAACATGTTCATTATGATTTAAACGGAATACAACATTCTTTACATCTTTTGTTAATTCGGCTACATTGACTAAACGTGTTGTTTCTAAAAATCTAGGAGCTTCCACTTTTAAAGTAATTTCTCCTGTGGGTACATTTTTTAGAACATAAGATCCCAAACTATCAGTAAAATTGCGGATGTATTGTTTGATAATGGGCTTAACTACTGAAACTTTGGCATGTTTTATGGGATGATTTGACCAATCCAAGACAAAACCGGTTATGGTAGCAGTATTTTCAGGCTTTAGACTGCCAATATGGCCTAAAGCTTGTATTTCACTACGTCCAGTTACTAAAGTAAATGGAGCTAGTTTTATAACACCCAAATCGGTAATATTACCATGTTTTACCTCCAATTTAACAACATTTGACTCAAAGTTGGGGGCACTAACCTCCAAAGCGTACACACCTTCCGGTAGTATTATTTGGAAACGAGCTTCATTGCGTGTAACATTATACACTGGATTGTGATCAATTAATCTAATAAATGCTTTACGTATAGGCTGACCATTTTGGTTGTGAACAAAACCTTTAGCTCCAGTATCAACTAAATGCAGGAAATTTTTGAATTTCTCTATATTTTTACGCCAAATAGATGCTATGTCTGTCTGTTGAGGCATACTGCAGCAAGATAAACCCAAAGTAAACATGGGAATATTATACATTTTATAAAATAAATTGGTTAAACGTTCAGTAATATCCTGCCTCAAGGAACGTGTGGAAGTAGCAGAACACTGTAGAGGTGAAAAATTAAATTCTGTCTTTTCTATGTTGTGAGCAAACTTTTCGAATATTTGTTCACCTTTTGGATAGCTATAAAAAAATAAAGTAATATACATACATATGTTATTAGAGATAATAATTTTGATAAAATTTCTGAATTCCAAATTGGAATCACTAGTGGATTTTTATTATGTTATATTTATTATAAAATTTGTATCAGTCTTAATGTTAGGAATATATATATAACCCTAGCGGAGCTAAACTAGTTTTCGACACCCGCTACGAAGATCTTATCAGAGAATAACATTTGAAAAAAATATATATAATTCCTATACAAATATATAGAAACCTTTGCACCAGCGTTCGAAAACAAGTTCAGTTCGGTTAATGTTATACATATTCCTTAAGCTATATTTACACCACCTAAGTTCTCATCTGAGTTTTATATCAAAAGCGCACTCAGATAGACTCAGATAGTTTAATTACAAATTTAATTTAATTTTTATTGTTTTTGCCTGAGCTTAGTTGAAAATAGAACATTTTCTACTTTCAAAATTATTGCCATCTGAGCTGTAACTGTTATAATCTGTTATAATCAGATGAGAACTTAGGTGGTGTACATATAGCTTTAACAGATGGAATTTATACCAGTTTTAGGACATTAAGACTGATAAAAATTTTACAATAAAATATAGAAAATAAATATATAGCGGTTTAATTCTTGGTAATTAGTTTACTACAATTTGTAACTATAATGCTTGAGCGTCTTTCGTGTTTGTTGAAAATTAGTGAAACAAGTTATTTTATTTGTTCATTGTTCATTTCTTCGTTTAAGACTTGTGTTTCTAGGTCTTTTATAATTTTATTTTAAATTTAAAAAACTCGAAATCAAATTAAACTTAATGCAGCAAAAACAAACAGTTGTTTTTGTCGTAGTAAAGTAATAAGCAAGTTTACTACAGCATTTTGTATAGCGTTTTTACAACCGCTTGTTAAATATCTCTTTAGTATATTTTGTTGTTATTGGGTTGTAAATAGTAGTTATTGTATTACATGTGCAATATTTAGAATACTTTAGTGACAAGAATCAAAACCCCTAATATAATATAAACACGACTTTCGTCCATGTTCTGAAAAACGCTGCGTTTTCAAAACGCATTTCATTTTGAAAACGCAAAACGCATTTGAGCATGTTCTGACAAACGCGCGATTTGCTTTTTTTCGATTTTAACACAAATTGAAATATTAACTAAATAAACACAAATGGCGATGTTTGGCTATGAATATCCATCTTTAAAATTGTTTTTGAACTCCTTTTAAGAGTTTTCTTTGTGAATTAGTACAAAATTGTGTATTCAGTTGATCATAAATAAGCAAGCAATTGAAACAGACAAGTGGTATTAAAAAAGCAAATTTTTAAATTATAAATTTTTAATAAAAATTTTAAAAGAAAACGTACAAGATTCCTTTAAATTAAAAGAAATCATATTAAATTTATATATTGTATAATTTTTTTAATTTTTTAAGGTTTACATTTAATAAAATTGACCAAAACGCTTCAGGGTACATTAGCGATTTGAAATCGCCAAAGTTTTAGCGTTTTCGTTTTGCAGAACACCTATTTGGCGATTTCAAATCGAAAACGCCAAATTCAAGCGTTTTGCGATTTTCAGAACATGGGCGTATAGTCTTTTAAAAATCACCTTAACTCTGATGAACCTGAGGTAAAAGTTAGCATTAAATCAAATCTTTGATTATCCAAGTATTGTAATAATAAATCCCTTCTTTTTTCTGCTTCTGGACTTAAAATGCGTTCACCTAATTCATTGCCTATTACAGGATCACATATGGAATTACTGTAAAGAGGGTTATACATATATACGAATTTAAACAGTAAATATAATTAAAAACCTTTTTTCAACCTACTTGTTATTAAACATTTTGAATACTGTTTCAAAATTCTCGGTTACAGGCAAGATGTATAAAATACTATTTTGCAATAGTTTGAGGATCAGGGGTTCTCTTAATTTATAGCCCTCAATAATATGACGTACTAAGTTCATAGAAATTTCACGTCCCAAGGGTGATACAGAATCGAAGAAAGAACTTAAAACTAAAATTTTATATTTACTTTCTTCGGGAGCTCCAATCTGCAAAATAAAGTGCATGCATTATCTAAAAATATGTAGAATTACAATTAGAAAAAAAGTTACTAACGTCTGAGGTCAACTTAATAGAATTATAATAGAAACCAAATTCTGATTCGGCATAACCAAAAGTGGCTATTTGGCCATTTCGTGCCTCAAATTCAGCCAAAGTAGATCTTAGTTCTGAATTTATATGATACCGAGTACGCACAACATTTTCAATGATACGATAATCATTGGCAGAAGCCCAATGTTGTGGATCATCACGCATTAAAGTGACATCCAAACGCATAGAACGTTTAACCGGATCTATTTCCACTTCTTCGCGTTGTGGTGTATAGCTAAAAAATAAGGTGAATTTCATGTTATTAATTGCATTGGGTATATGTATATTAAGTTTCTTAGCAGATAAGTGGGTAGTGAGCTAATCTGCTAGTACGAGAGTTATGGGTTTGCTCCTCACCAAAGGCTCTGAACTGCAGCATTGAGCTTGTAACCCGATTAAGCTGACTAAGTAGACTTACCCATCCGCTAATATGGTTACATTATGTCTGCCTGGCAAAGCCAATTTCCAATAATCACCATAAGTATCCGAATACGTGGCATGTTTGGCATCATCTAAAGTAATTGCTGCTCCAGGCACGGGGGTACCTATAGAACTGCGTATAAAACCGTGTATACCATTATGTACCTGCTCTATAAAGAGTAAAAGGGGTTCCCTATTATCTTGCCAATATTTGGGTAATTCTTTAGCCATTGGAAATTTATCACAGCCCAACTCCAATGTTAATTCCATAACTCCCGCCTTGACATAATTCCAATCTTGCATACCTCCAGTAACACTATACCATTGAGCACCATTCGTTATGCCATTGGGGAATATTTCATTTTTGAATAGAGGACAAGGATCGCCTAAATGCATAGTGGGATGGGCATTTGCATATACTTTAGCTAAATGCTGGAACAATTCATTATCTTCGGTTGGATTTAATTTCCTACCCACATTCGACATTCTCAAACGTGTCATAGGATCATTAAAATCATTTTCATTATCATCATAAGGATAATTCGCCACCAAAGATCCACCGTGTAAATTTGCCGACAATACAAAAGGTATAGACAAAGTCCAGTTCATTAAAGCCAAAACTTCTGGTTCCGTTACTTTATTGTACTTATCTGTACCATACTGATCGGGGAAATTACGATTTAAATCTACGTTATGGGCATTAGCACGCCCCAAACCACTAGTCTTATCACCTTCCTTAGATATTTCATAGCCATCCGGATTCATGGAATACAAAAAGTGCATTCTGGTATTATTGACCATTTTCGTTATTCGTTCATCGTACATATAACGCTCACAAATGTATTTGGTAAGCAGCAATAACATCTCTTTGCCCACAACCTCATTGCCATGCATATTAGCCACATATTTAAATTCGGGTATACTGGGCACATGCTGGCCAGGTGTGGCAAAAATTTCCATCACCCACAAATCACGATTTTGTAGAGATTTACCTATAGAATACAGTCTTGTTATGGACGGATACGAATCGGCTATATCGTGTAGAAATCTATGAAAAATATAATATATAAAGAATATCTATATACTTCGGAAGTACTTTGTATTTCTGATTTGGTAAATGGTTTATACAAACTTTTCCATGGCTGTAAAATTATGATGTTCAAATTTGGTAGGGGTTAAAAAGCCACCATTTTTCTCAATATCCTCCGCTGTGTCAGCGCGTTCTACTTTTACTTTACGAAAATCACCTAAAATGATATTACACAGAGGTAATAAAATAAAATAAAATATTTTTAATGAAAAGTATTGAGAATGAATAATATCAAATTAAATTGATGGATGCAATAAAATAAAATTTAGTTAATGATTACAATTTTAAGCCACTCCCCAAAACTACATAAATAAAGTGCATTTCAAAACTAAATATTAATATATGTTTCTATATATGCAAATGAAATAATAACATGATATTTGTAAAATGAAATCGTTAAAAGAAAAAGAAAATTTAAATTAAATACTCTTCATTACGATATTCTATTCTTTCCTTATACTCGTATTCAGTTAATGAAGTTAAAATTTCTTTTTGCTTTTTGTAAGTTTTTTGCTTAATAAATTTTATTTATTTAGCAATTATCGTTACACATTACATACATACATATATAGAGAGAATTATGATACGTGTTTTGATTTATTTTATTTGATAAAAACTGTCATACATTTATATTTTACTATACATAAGTTTATGCTTTTATTTATATAAATATTTAGATATTCTTTAAAAAAAAAGTTACATTTTTCTTTTTTTCAACAACATAAATGTACCGTCACATTTGGTAAGTATTTGAAAAAAAAGTGTATCCATCACTGTGTATATACATAGTTTTTTACGTACTATTTGAAAGTTGCACTGTTTTTTTTTTAATTTAAATTTTTGTATTATTTGTTTGTTTTTGTCAAATGTTTGCCTAATGTGACCGTACTTTTAGACAAAAATTAATTGTCTTCCTTTCTTAAAATTTAATTAAATAAAATTATTATTATTATGTCGTATGTATATATTAAGAAAATTTATTTTAATAGGATTGATTTTCTTTATATGATGATATCATATCATAGCTGTCATTTTAATATGTAGTTTTAATAACTTATAAAATATTCAAAATTTTGTTTACATATAGTATTCAAATATAAATAACGATTAAAATATGTAGTGACTTACAGCCTGTTTTTAGAACACGAATGGTTTTTGAAATTCGTCTTTTTATATGTGAAACAACAACAATAACACTCAAATTTGTTGTTGTTTCTCATATAAAAAGACGAATTTCAAATATTATTCGTGTTCTAAAAACAGGCTGTTAATTAAGTCAAGTAACAATTAATAAAAATTAATATCGTATTATCAAAAAAAAAAAATAATAATAATAACATTAATTACAAAAAACTCTCACAAAAGGTAAGTGATAAAAAAATTTATAAAATGAATTACATATTAAAAAATTAAAAATAATTAAAATTTATCAGAGACCGTTTTTCGAAACGAATTTTTATACAAAATTTGTTAAAAAAAAGCTTTTATAAAGCACAAATATTTATGCTAAATATGGTGCAAGTGTTTTTCTTTTTATAGAATTAAATTAATAAATAAGAAAAAAACTATAGAATGGGCCTGATACACCTACATACATATGTATGTATACTTAAAAAATTACTACTTTCATTGGGCACAAACTGGCTATTTGGCTTTCATAAAGAAATAGCCGAAGTATTCATTACAAATTATGCGAGGCATTTACAAATAAACCTATCACAGAAATTTAAACTTATCAACAATTTGTTTTCATTACAAAAAAAATAATAATATAATAAATGGAAAATTTTTATTTGCTTTTAATTTCACAAATTTATTGCGCTTAAGGTAGAATTAGTCTTTATGTTCTGTTACGTTTCGACTCTGTTACGTCGACTCTAAACCACAGACTTGAGAAGTTTGTTTATGGGAATTAGTTACTCTCAGAACTTTTGCAAGAAGATTACTGAGAGGTAGTCGCTGAAAGAAATGTTTTACTCATATTTTTTTAAGATGTTAAAATATGATAGGCCAACACACTAACCACTCACTAGGCCACGGTGATTACAAATAAAAATAATACCACCTGTTTATATCACTCCTTACTTTGTCACAAGCCGCCCTTAATGTTTAGCTTAAAGGTAGAAGTACATAACATGCGTTGTGCAAATTTTAAGTTTCGTATGTCTGTCAAATTAAAATAAGGAATTTTTATAAAAAAAGTTATTGGCAAAATTTTCATCGCATCTAACGTATATAAGTTAAAAAATTGTTCACTTTTAGATGCGTTAAAGGCCATGATACACTATCATACACAGTCGTACGCTTCATTCACAAGAAAATATTATCGATTTCTGCCACACTTTTAAAAGTCTCATCAAAATGACAGCATTAGTGCCACATCATCACACAAAATAAGATGCAAAGAATATGCCGAGTTGCTTCTTGCTAACACCTTATAAAATGCAACCCGGATCGTATGGAGGAAAGATGTTTATGAATTTTTTCAAAAGATTATAAAGTCGGACAGACTTGTCAAAAAATCTGTTATAGAGAAGCACGATCACACGATATTTTTGACAAATAATACGACTCGTTAGGATTGTGTATCAATTTAGTCGTTAATTTTTCTAATTCCTGTCGTTCTGTTTCGGCCGAAACTGTTAAAAACAAAATTTCGTTAAGAATTTCTATGTGACAGCCAAAATCTCATTTCAGTCTTATTTTTAGGGTCGTACTTGAATTAAAGCGTACAGCATACATTTTTTGTCAAAATTGTTTCATGCCCATACATTTTGTATGAGAGCTACCTGAATACGTCGCGTACGTACATTATGGATTTCAAAAATCCAAGTCTGACAGAGCATACAAAAATTAAAACAATAATAAAAAAAATAACGAATCATAATATTTGTTTGCATCTTTTTTCTAATACAAACAAAAGTAAAAACTGGAAAAAACAATATTTTTGTTTTTTTTTCTATCTATTGCGTATTACGGTAATACGGACGTACGCACATTATACTTTTTATATGCCTTACGTTGTACGCTTTTATTCAGGTACGACCCTTAAATTTAAAATTTTATAAATAAATAAATTTTTTGATTTTTAATCACAATTTTTGTTCAAGATAAACATTGAAATTTTGGAATAAGTAACTTTGGAAAAAAACAACAAAATTGTCAAAAATATATACATTGTCTCCCGAATCCTACGAGTATATTATATTGCTGCTCATTTTTTATCTTTGCTTATTTTTCAACTTTTGGCACAATTTTATTTTATATTTATTTATTAAAAAAGCTGACATTTTGTCTCAGAACAACTAACTATGTAGCGGATCGGCACAGAATGGAACAATAACAAAAGGTAAAGACTATTGAGGCGCTTAAGGTCTAGAAAATATGTATAAGTGTAACTAATTTATTTATTACTATGTGGCAAAAATTTTCGAATTTTTTTATAAACCAAAAAAAGAATAACAAAAGTTCTTTTTAATACTTATTAAAAATATAAATATTTAAAAATGTTTGAGATTAATGGAATTCAAGTTGAATTTAGAAATTTCAACAAATCGTTGAATTTGAAACTGTTCAGTTCAAAAAGGCTGATGAGAATAACATTCAAATATAATTAAATAGTACTATGTATAAAGATATGAATATATATGTGGCTGGGTGGAAAACAAGTTCAGTTCTGCTACTGTTCTACATATTCCTTAACGGATGCTACTCCTCAAATTCTTAAGACTAATACAAATTATACAATAAAACTTATTTAATAAAAAAACTGATTCAATACGAATTCTCCTAAAAATTTTGTTTTATAACCATTGTACTAAATCAAAAATGTCTTTAAGAATAACGGATAAATAAAAATTCTTCTTAATAGTTATTAAAAATATAAATACATATTTAAAAACATTTCCGATTAAAGGAATTAAAGTTAAAAATGAACTTCACTGATTTGATGGAAAAATGTCCTGATTCGCTGGTAAACAAAGCAAATCGTTGAATGAGTTAAACACATTTATTTATAATATGCACATACATATACATATACATATGTACATATTTTAATAATATTACATACATATATTTTGTTGCCTTTTAAAAAAGTTCCTTACGAGTACTTTTATAGTTTCGACTTAAATTCTGTTTTTATTTCTTCTGCTGTCAGTTTAAAATTCCAATCACAAAATTTTTATTGCATTTATTTCTTACGTAATAACGCTTAAAATTTTAATGCATTTTGCCAGTATAAGAAAAAAAATATATGTATATATACACACATACATATTATGTGTTATGTATGTATTCTACGAGTGTATATGTAGGTACACCAATATGTTATTACTTGTGTTGGTAACAATTTGCCATCAATTTTTAATCTTTTTCAGATTTAGCAACACTTACATATTAAAATTACACGATCAAATCAACGTTATAATAAAAGTGATTGTCCGTCATAAGTCATGTTTTTATGGTATTTCAAGAAATATAGTCTGACATTTTCTAAATACAATAAATAGCACATTAAAA
This sequence comes from Metopia argyrocephala, assembly GCA_963576795.1. Taxonomy (NCBI): domain Eukaryota; kingdom Metazoa; phylum Arthropoda; class Insecta; order Diptera; family Sarcophagidae; genus Metopia; species Metopia argyrocephala. The sequence goes on along the minus strand of OY756208.1, from coordinate 122,578,795 downwards.
AAAAAACTGTTTAATTTGTTTTATAACGTATAATATATAAGAGAGTTAACTTTGATATACAAATTTATATAAAGAAACATCTACCAATTAAGAGAACTTGGTATGTACATATACATACATACATACATACATACATACATACATACATACATACATACATATGTATTTGTTTTTGTATTATATATAAATCAAATTAAAAAAAGGACCATCATTAATATAAGAATGTTAAAAATCATGGGTAATAGAACAGTATACACAATATAGAGGTTTAAGGGTGATTGATATTAATTATCTGTATCACAACAACAGTTTAAAACATGCATAATTTAAAGATAAAATTAAAAAGATGTTTATTATAATAAAGATTCTATTAAAATTCTAATTATGCTACAATTTTATTTTTCAATTTAATATAGGTAAAAAATATAATTTAAAATTGAAAACAGTACGTTTTTAGCAAACCATATAGAGGACCATTATTACAACTTTCCGATAGGTGTTCGATAGTAAAAGTTAGCTTTAGTTAACATTCACGTTAAAAGTTAGAAGCAAGTGTATTTCTCTAATAGCTTTAACGTTAGCTTTTATGTTAAAGTTTATATATAATAAATAAATAGAAGCAACTTATCTGTTGGATAAAATCCTACCTTTTACTATCGGCAACTTGTAAAATAATGGCTCATAGACTATTAAAAAAAGAACATTTTTTTACCCAAAATATTTCCTTCTGTTTAAGGGCTATTTAAACATTTTCTTTTAATAGTACTCTCATATTAAATTTTGAAGGCCAGAACAATCTGATTTAAATATTTTCATACACTGTTTTCTCTTTTTCTTATTTGAATTTTTAAAATCCGCACCAACTAAAAATAAAGAAGGTCGAATAAACTATTAATTTTAAATAATTAATTGTGTACCAGGTTTATATTTAAGGATATAAACGATAAGTTGCATATAAACTAAGTAGTCCTGTAAAGTTCCTTGTATTCAATGAGAAAAATTAATCTTTTCAGTAAGTTATTATATAATAAAAATACAAAAAAAAATTGAATATCTTACAAATTTTCGAAAATAACAAAATAGCCCTCCTTTTAAATTAAAATAAAAAAAACTTTTTTATGTTTTTCGCATTTGCAAAATCGAATCGGTTTTACTAAAACTTTAAATATCAGTTACATATAGATGGAAAACGACATCGAATGAAATTGTATGCAAATGAAAGTTTATATTGGTCGATATTTATTTAATACTTACTCGATGACGATTTCCATTATATAGCTATTTCATTAAAAATACTCGTATTTTTTTAATTCCTACTATCAGTTAACAAACTTTATCGGGCGCATGTATAATGAAAAATTAGCAACTCGTTAGTATATGGAACAAAAAACTGGCAAGTTTATCACCCGCTATAGACTGATATTATTAAAACTTTTCATACCCTCTATTTGATAACTAGTGAGATAATCCAAAAAATTAATACCTTGTACCTTTGAGTAAGAATTTCTACGTATTGGAATAACAAACGTAGCAACTGTGTACAACGACGGCTTCAGACCTGGTAAGTCCACCATTGACCAGATATTCACACTGCGCCAAATCCTGGAGAAGACCCATGAAAGTCAAGTCGACACACACCACCTCTTTGTCGACTATAAGGCAGCGTTCGATAGCCTGCAAAATTGATAAGACTGTGCAGAATGACGTTGAGTAATTCCCGCAGCTCCGTCAAGGTAGGAAGAGACCTCTCCGAGCCTTTTAATACCGTGCGAGGTTTCAGACAGGGCGATCCCTTATCCTGCGACCTCTTCAATTTCGTCATGGAGAGTGTTTTGCGAAAGGCGGGTGCGCATCGTAATGGCACTATTTTTAACAAGAGTGTCCAGCTCCTTGCGTATGCAGACGATATAGACATCATTGGGCATACCAAGCGAGATGTCACCGCAGCCTTTAATGCTATTGAACGGGAGTCTGCTAAAATGGGTCTGGCGGTAAATGAAAGCAAGACGAAGTACATGTTGCCGACGAGTAGGGACGTTGATCGTATCGGCTCCCAGGTTACAGCCGGCAACTATACATTCGATGTGGTCAAGGAGTTCATCTACCTTGGCACCGCCATTACCAGCAAGAATGATATCAGTCTAGAGATCAGGCGAAGAATCACACTGACCAACAGGTGCTACTACGGCCTCGGTAGGCAGTTTAGTAATAGAGACCTCTCTCGTGCGACGAAATTAACACTCTACAAGTCGCTTATTCTCCCGGTGCTTCTCTATGGTGCGGAAGCATGGACGCTGTCTTGTGCCGATGCAGCGGTCCTGGGGGTGTTCGAGAGAAAAGTTCTTCGTAAGATCTTTGGTCCTCTAAGACATGGCGATGAGTTTCGCATTACAACCAACCATGAGCTGTATGAGCTCCTCGGCGATGTAGGCGTTGTCCAGCGTATTAACATCCAGCGGCTACGATGGCTCGGCCACATTGTTCGGATGGAAGAATCTGCTCCAGCGAAGAAAGTTTTCGATGCGAAGGTCACTGGACGTCGGCGTAGAGGACGACGCTGTTTACGTTGGAAGGACCAGGTTGATGAAGCCCTGTCATCGATTGGTGTGACCAACTGGAGAAGGCGCGCGCTGAGCAGAAGCGCCTGGAGACTAGTGCTGAAGCAGGCCGAATCCCGTTAACAGGTTGTTATGGCCAGCTAAGTAAGTAAGTAAGAAAGTAAGAAAAATAATAAGAGAAGAGAATTTTTTGGCGAAAAATATTTTTTGTTTTTTAATTAACAAAAAAACGTCTGAAATCTTATAGTCTGAGTCAAACACATATGAAAAAACTTTACAAGCCGGAATATTCTGATCTTGAAATAAGTTTGTACATATGGTCCTTAAACCAACGACAGTGTAATTCTGCAGTAACTGGTCATATTTTAAAATCCAAAGCTAAGCACAAATTCGCCATAATACACTCTGGAAAGAAATGTAATGCGCTTGATAGATGGCGAGACTAACAAATATTAAATATATTAACATCTCCGACTCGCAACTTTCAAACGTATATGAATCTTTACTATTTTTTGCTACAAGCAAAAAGAACGCAACGGCCTAAAAATTTTAAAGGGAAGAATAAAATTGTTGGTGTGTGCTAATAAGACTGGTTCGTACAAGTTAAAACAGTTGGTCGGTGAGTAATCTGAAAACCCACGTTATTTTAAGAGACCATTATTATTTTAAAACACTATTAAACTATATAAATTGCACAGATGTACTAATAGCTAACCAGGCCTTTGGTTGACGGAATATATCTATATAATGGATTTTGATAATAAAAAAACTAGAAAACTTTAAATTTTTTGCCGTCCTTTGTGTTAAAATTTTTTTTTTTACTGTTCTGCTCTAAAAAAATTGCCTGCAAATACATAGAGTACCGTTATTTTTTTTTTTTAACATAATGCCTAAATGACCTCAAAAACAGCTGACTTTCATTCATTTGCAAAACAATTTTTCTTCTTCTTTGCAATTGTTTACAAATAACAGGTCTGCATTTTTCACTATTAATATAATATGCTAATACATATATGATCACACTATGATGGGGTTAGTAAAAAAGCATTAAAGAAATGTGCACTTAAATATTTTACATCTCTTCTTTAGGAAAATAAAGTATTATAAATACTTTATTTAAAATACATACATACATATGTATATCACATTTATCATTAAAAAAACCTGATTAATTTTTAAATTAACGTGACTAGAGCAATAAAAGTGCATTAAAATCAAATAATATGTGTATCATAAATATAATTTTTAAATGTGTATCAACAAATTAAAACATACAAAAATTAATATGCAAAATATAAAACACAAAAAAGTATAATAAAAATAATATCGATAAGAAAAAAAAAATACACCCACACGATAGGTATAATATTACTTCATATTCTGCATTTCTTTTTCTGCAACAATTGTAAATACAATTAAAAATCTGTTTTTTTAGTATGTTTTCATAACAAGATAATTGTTTATAATTTTCTCCCCTTTTTATACTAATATGTGTTATTGTATATGTGCGTTATTTTTCTTTTCATATATTTACTTAAGTTTAATATTTATTTATTATTTATTATAATTGTAGGCAATATAGTACTCGTATAAGGATAAAAGCTTTCCATTATACAATATTTAAATACTATACAATTACGCAAAGATACAAATATTTTATTTAAAATTTATTTAAAAACTTTTATAGTTTACATATAATATTGTATTTTAAAAAGATAAAACAATATACGTACATACATACAATAATTTACAAAAACGATGGTGTAAAATAGAACGAACAAAGGAATGAATAAAAATTCCTACACAATAATTTAATTTTTGTTAAAGAATGTTTAAATAAATAAGCGTGATTATTTTTCAAAACAAAAACATACTCGTATGTAAGAAAAAATTCCAAAATAAAAACGCAAATTTTTTTTAATGAAAATTTATAAAAGAATGCAATTTAAATACGAGCATGTATTAAAGGCGTAATGAAAAAGATGGTGAAGGTGATGACGATAGAAATAGTGGTGTGGTAAGATTAACAATAACAAGTGGAAATTAAAAAAAACAATGTTTAAGTAGTGAAATGTATAATACGAGCTTAACAGTGAAGGAGAAAAAACAATGCGTGAGCTGATAGTGAGAGTGATGGACAAATATAAAGAAAGATGTAGTTTAACAGCAAGCTGCTTGTGTGCATGTTTATGATTTAAAAAGTGCCAACCAACAATTACTTAAATTATTAAAAGAGATTCTTTTAATTGTAACAGAATATATATTTAATTTTATGAGAAATTTGAGAGAATCATAAAATTTGAATTTGTATGAACAAATTTGGAAAGATTTTTATTAAGTTTTAGATATGCAATAGCATGGTATAATCATCACAAGGTAGTCTGGCTTTAACAAGCCAATAGCAGCTGTTTGCTTTCGATTGTCAAAATCTTGTTGCTTCTTCTTCCTCATTTATTTTGACTTTAAACAAATTTGAATTTGAAAATTTTCTTTAACGTTAAATAAATTGGAACAAGAAAGTACAGATTTTCTTTAAAGAGAATTTAATGTTTTAGAAATTTAATTTGGCTATCTATAGTCTATTTATTTGTGTATAACAGTCAACCACAGTGTTACTTGCTCTTCACAATTGGAAGAGAAACAGGGTTGCATGCGATTTCAAACTAGGACTACCTTATGATGATTATAATATGTGCAATAGGAAAAAAAGTATTTTAAAAGAAGAGATAAATTTCCTTGGAAAAAATTTAATAAAGAGCTGATTTCTGTATACATATGTATACAAATGTACAAACTCTTTAGTTTTAAACAATAATTTTTAGCAAATATTTATTCTTCTTTTTAAAATTGTCAAATTTTTGTTTTCCTCTATTAAAGATCTGTTAAAAATAATTTCATTTAAGTGTTTAGAACTGCTTTTATGAGCGTAAAAATGTGTATTGTTTGTTTAGAAAATTGTTTTGTTTATGTATTTTTATCGTTATTTTTTTCTTCTTTTTTTGCGCAAAGAATTTGTTTTCTGTTTCATTATCGATTACTAAAATCTATCAACAACAATTAAAAGAAATATTTCTTTTAAATATGTATATTAAAAAGACTAAAACCATTTTAGGATAATTTAATGTCTAAAAAAGTATGGTCTATGAAAACTGCTTATACCATCATAATTGGTTTCAATGGGGTACAAGTTGAAGTCCAAACGTTGAGCCACCTGCTTTTCATTTGTAACATGGATTTGATAACCTGCAGTAGACTGGTAGCTGTAACAGAAATACATTTTTGGAGCACAAAAGAGACAAAAAGAAAGAAAGAAAAAAATCACATCAGAAACAAGTACATACATTTGCTGGTCTGTTTAAAAACAAGTTACAAAAATTATTACACAATATTTAAAACAACAACATCAATAATACCATAATCGTTTAGTTAAAGTACATAAATAAAGAAAAAGTAAAAGTTTTAATATGGTAAACTTACCCGAATGCCATTGCGTGTACATTATATATGCCTGGTGTAAGTAAACGCCAATATTCGCCTCGACGAGTAGTACGTATGGGTTTACCTTCCAAACCGGAAATTACAATGGTTGCATCAGGTATAGGATAACCATTAACATCTTTAACTATACCTTTAATACCCATATGAGACATTTTCAAAAGCTTTAATAAACTCTGCTTATTACGCTGCCATTCTGCTGGTAAAACACTGGCTGGTGGATATTTACAACATGACAATTCGATAGTCAATTCAAAACAATTACTAAAAGCATAATTAAAATCTTGCATGCCACCGTTTAGCTCATACCAATGAGCACCATTTGTTATGCCATTTGGAAAAGTTTCATTACAATTGTAGCCGTTACGCATAAAGGGATGATTGTCGGCATAGGTATGGGCCAAAAACTTAAATACACGATCATCAGGTGTTAAACTTTCCGCGCAACATTCATGATGCGCTCTGAAAGTAATTTTAGATGGTTAAACAAAATTATTAATATGTATTATTGTTATCAGCATAAATATTTATGTAGAGTATTTAAAAGCATTTAAAAAAAATGCTCAAACAAATGAGATCAACTTCAAAATGCCAAGGAAACAATATAAATGCATATTGCACAAATTATAATACGAGTAGGATTCTATTTCTTTGGATACTTACATAGAATTATCATATGGATAACTGGCTACTACAGCACCACCATGAAAGTTGGCTGATAAAACGAATGGTTTACTTAAAATCCATTGAATTAAAGCAGCTGTTTCCGGTTGCCGGATTTGAGCACGAAATTGCATCTGTTGTTGTGTATCTAAACGATCAGGAAAATCACGATTTAGATCAACACCAGCGGCATTTGTACGACCAACATAACGAGGTAAAGATTCACAATTGCCCTCCTAAAATTAATAAAGAAGAATAATAAAATATTAATCATTTCCAACAATACAAATTTATATGTTGGCGGTAATCACTCTTCGTTGCAAACGCCCTTGCAAGTCTTGCAAACGTATCATATATGACTTTATTTTGTTATTGTTTGACATGGTTTGCTACGTTTGCATGACTTGCAAAGGCGTTTGTTACGAAGAGTGATTACCGCTATTATTAATTATCAGCATTGAATATGTAAATTTTTATACCTCCCACAAACAAATAAACACAATAATTTATTTATAAAATGTTGTATAATGTGGCTTTATGACTCTTCAAAATATATTTAAAATAGGCTTTTGGAAATCATTTTAAAGTGCCAATTATAAGAAAATCAATAAGTGGTGGAAAACAAATTGTAAGTAAAAAAATGTCAATTATATGATGACGAAAATATACATATAAATTAAAAAACTATACGCAATACACTACAACATACAATGTACATACCTATGTATGTATGTGTTTCTGCACAAACTAAATTTGTTTTTAATTTAAATAGTACAAATCGTTTTTTTTTTCAACAAAATTAAATAGTATTTTCATTAAAACAAAAACTCAAACGTGTTTTATGACGGAAAACATGGTGTAATGAATTGAAAGTTTTTGATTACTATTTGTGCAATACCAAACATGAACAATACGAGTAGCATTCTAAAACAAACACGAATGCAAAAAAATATAATTTAAAAGTTATTATAGTCAGTTAAACTCGACTAAACGATATCCTACAAAAATGTATTTTTCGAATAATTTTTTTTAGAAATACTTCAGCGAAAAACGATAACAAAAAATGTATTGTATTCCTCACAAATTAGAGCGGAGTACATTACATTATAAATAATATATAATAAAATTTATGGCTTTTCATAGTATTTTTTGTAAAATTCTTTTGATCTTATCCGATTTTACCTATTTTGCTTTTCAGTTAAAACATTGTATGTAGTCATTAAACCGATTGCCTATAAATTTGACGCTATGGCGATTAAGAAATATATTCCGTTTTTTAAATTGTTTGGTTAGGGATCAAATAATTATAGAAAGAGTTGAAAAAATATGTCACATGTATGTACTTAGTTAACGCAATAAATAAACTGAGAGTCAAGACGCAACCTGAAGAGAGATTTTAAAACTTTTATAAGAGTCAGCAAAAACATTAGTTAAACGAGTAGAAATAGAAATAAATGATGGAAGTAAATAAATAATTAAATTTGGAAAGTCTGTATTTCTACCATATTAGTAAACATATCCTATACAGCTGAGTAAATAATGATTTTATAGGAGTTCACTTAAAACTAGAATATACTGCATAATCACTTTTTTTTATTTAAAAATAATTTAATTGTTAATTGCTCAATTTTTCACAATGTGAGATATTAATTTTTGATTTCAATAGAAATACTCGTAATAATAACACTTTAACGTGCTGCACTACCCCTTTTTGAATTATTTTAAATCTTAATATGAATAAGTATGTCGAGAGCCTTATTTAAAAATCCAATATCGACCACTTTTTATTTGATGACACACAACGAAGTCGTTTTTACCAAATTTAGAAACTTTCACCTTAACCCTTAAGATATATAAAAATCAACATTTTTTTGTATGAGAGGTAACAAAGCCGCTTGTCCGATTTCGCCCACTTTCTTACTGATAATAAATAAAATATTCAATATTTACTTTCTATGAAAGACATCACGACCACTTTTCGAATTTTCAAAAACCTTTCCGGGGATATACCATATAATTTCCCATATGATCAGAGCGATTTAATGTATAGTTTTTGAATTCATCAAGTACAAACAAGCATTTTTATATGCATATGTATGTTTGTATGTATATAGATTTATCAGAGGTATTTAGTCACATCACTAAATGCGAAATTGCGAAAAAAAATAACAAAAATATCTGGGTTAACAATGTATATTTTTATTTTTTTTTTAAATCAAATCCCAGCGGAGGAGAAAAATTAAAAAAAAAATTGAATTTTGTTTTCAAAATTATAATTCAAAAAATAAGAAGTCCCCCACTTCTCAAAGAAGTCCATCTTAAAGAAACCTCTCCCTGACATTCCATTCTATTTCACCTATGGTATTGGCATCAGAAACGAATGATCCGGGGTACAGCACCACCTTCTGGGAAGATACCAGCTAAACTACTTATTGAAGACGCGCACTACTCACAATCAACATTATACAAAAGCCAAGGGTCGATTACCGTGAACTCCTTATGCCTTGTAAAAATGTTCTTGCTGGTGCAAATAAAGCAAGAACAATGAAAATAAATTTTCTGCATCAAGCATGTGCCATCTTGTTTGTTGGATGACAAGGGATAAGGAGCAAAAACAGTACTTGCTTAGAAAAATTGTCCGGGGTTTCTAAAACTAAGATTGCAAAAATGGCTATCGATAATTTAAAAAAATAATAAATGATAATTTGTGCTTAATATACAGCTTTATTAATTTATTATTTGTTTGTTTTATTAAATATTTTTATTTTTAAATAAACAACAAATATCACTATAAACCAATCATTGTATTGTATATTTCTATCTACATACATAATTGGCCATTACAACCCTGTGTCAGCGTTATGGCCCAGCTTCTCGCAGCACTCATGTTGTGTGTGTTAATTTGATTCCATGAGTACCGGGACCTACAGTTTAAAGTCGACTCCAAACGACAGATTTGAGAAATTTTTTCCTGGCAATCAATTCCTCCCAGAGTTTTTGCCAGAAGACTGGTGAGAGGTAGTCGCCGAAAGAAATAATTTTTTCATATTTCTTTTTTTCAAGATGTCAAAGCTGAGATTTAAACTCGACGCTATCGTCTTAGTAAGTCAACACAGTAACCATTAAACCACGGTGATTATTTCTATCTAATCCCAAAAAATCATTAAACTATCGCAACCTCTAAATATTGACAGATTCTGCTCAAATTAGGACTGAACATTTTTAAGCATTATTCGAATTGGATCAGCGTTGTGAAATGTGAATATTCGATAACTTTGGTTTTTGGGCCACTCTATAGAACACCACTTCCACAATTGATTTCATATTTCGTTTTTTTCAAACTTTTAGCTGGTTTGCTGTAACACATTTGTATAACAAATGAAAAGATTATATTTGCTTTCATCAGCAAACATTATACTCATATAGAACTTTGGAGATTTATTTACGTATTTTTTTCTTAACTTGTTTCTAGAAGTATGTGGCTTATGTCTGTTCTTGCTTAAAAGTCGTGCCTTTTTAAGCAATTTTTTATTGTTCCTGAAGAAGATAATATTGCTTTCATATTGAATGGTTTTAAAAACCTAATTGTACAATACAAAATTTTTTTGCTAAAACAAACTTTTAATTTAGTTTTATGTTTATAATACTCTAAAAAAGCTATGTACTCATAGTATACCTACTTGATTAACTTTTGGGCTCCTTATTTGGTTTCGTTTACTTAATTGTGATACATATTGGTGTATTTTGTATTTTTGCTAATTTTTGGGTTCAATACTTAACAGTATCTACTCAAAATTTTAAGAGTTGTCTTTTTTCTTTGAAGTTGTATGGATAATTTAAATTTTAACGGTCTAAACAAAATTCTATCTAAAACACAATACTTTATGAAATTGTTTTCTCTTAAAAATAAAATCCGTTAAAAATATCGAGTAGTATTGACTATCCATATGAAAGTAATCAATACTATCGAGTAATGAAAAGTAGAAGTAATTTGGTATACCGATATATTGATTTTGATATAATTTAAAAAGCGTTACTGATACCGGAATAATAATAAATTTCATACCGACACTGTTACCAAATTCGTTTCGGTTATCAATTTTGACAAAACTAATAAAAGAGAATATAGTTTATTTATAAAAAGAAAGCAAAAAAATTAATAAAATTTGAAATTACATAGTAAATATGTATGTACATATGTGCATAAACAAATGGACAAAAGTCACCGTCCTTTATGCTCAAGAATTTTAGAAGAACTCCCACATCCAAAATATCGAAACACAAACGTTAATATATGTTTATTTTAAAGTATGTCGACGGTCATCTACTGAGCATATCTTCACACTATTCTGATTTCGTTTATACATATGTAGATATTTAAAATAATTTTTCTTGTTTTAATTTAAATTTTATTTTATAATTTTAAATTTTATTTTTTAATAAACACACAGAGTCGTGAAACCTTTAAACTATATACCGTCATAAAATGTTTACAGATTAATCTTAAGGCTACAATTGGAACACAATACAAGATAATTTATGTACATATAATCCTCCAACAACGTGATACTTTTGTAACTCGATTTCACTACAACGTAGTTCACAAAATGAAAATCCTTCTACAATGCGTTTTTCGTGAAATTTTTCCTATTGCGCAATTTTTTTTAACACTTACTGCTGTATTCATAAATAATATTAATGGTTAATGAGTACAGCCGCTAGTATTTTTATTTAAAAAAGATTTTTTCCTCGTAAATAAAATTTTAAGAGCCGAACATTTAATATTATCGACTAGCGATAGCTTTGACTTTGGTCTTTCTAAAGTAGAAGATAAAACGGAAAAAAACTTTTCACTAAAACATAACGAGAAAGTTTTAAATATGGAAAAACTATTGGAAGACTACAATTTAGTAAACGATTTCCAAAATAACAAAATGATTAGTAGAAAATTGTGACTTTATTTTCATTTTGATTTATTATCTTTTAATTGAAATATTTTAAGTAGATTTAAAATTCCATTTTTATTTTGTTTTTATAATTAAAGTATAATCGAATTATATGTTGTGTTTTAATAAATAAAAATGCAAAAATATTTGAAGTATATGTATATAATATAAGAATCAATTTTGCGGTTTGAAACCAAACCCTGATTTTTTTATGAAATAAAAGTCTCTTACAATGCGATTTCTTAAAACTCGGCATTTTTTAGGAACCAATCTACCACGTTTTAGGAAGTTTCTTGTAATTATTGTTTAAATACATAATAGCGGTAATCACTTTTCATTGCAAATATGTACCCACTGAAGTGATGCAAACGTAGCATATCTCCATTTTGTTTTTGCCATGGTTTTCTACGCTTGTGAGACTTGCAAGGTCGTTTGCTATCTAGACTGATTACCGCTAATATTTATATTTATTTGTTGATAGTAATGGCTAATTAGAATTTAAATTAATTAAATTCCAATTTAAATGAAGTCGCCCTGGTCTAGTGGTTAGTTTGTTGGCTTATTAACACAAAATTACCGGTTTCAAACCCCAGCTCTGACATCTTCTCAAATCTGTCGTTCGAAGTGGACCTTAAACTGTAGGTCCCGGTACTCAAGGACAAAAAAATTAACACTCACAATATGAGTGCTTCGAAAAGCTAGGCTATAACCTATATAACAGGGTTGTAATGGGCAATTATGTAAGTATGTATGCAGAGTGGCCAAATTAACCAGCCAACCCACTCATTACAAAATATGTAGAAAACATATAATTCCAATACACTTGAACCTGTTTTTATGCGGTGTTTTTTTGTGCGGTCTAGATTTGTGCGCTTTTTTTTATGCGCATTTTTTTTATGCGACTTGTGGATTTATTTAACTTGTTTTTTTTCTGTTTATTAACAAATAACAGTTTAATAACTTTAAGAAAAAATACCAATAACAATTTTACATACAGTCAGGGATAAAATTGTTCACATAAACTGGTTATTTTAGTAGATATGGTGCATGTATTATTATTTGCTGACTCGACGGAAATATTTTTATTAATCTTCAAAACTTATTTAACAGTCGACATAAAGATATATTATTAATGATCAAGACAAGCTTTAGCTTTGGCTTTGTTTAAACTGACTTTCGTATTTTCTAAAATAACCAGTTCATGAGAGTTTTTTTGTGCGATTTTTTTTGTGCGGTCCCAAGTAACCGCATTAAAACAGGTACAAGTGTATATGATTTAGATTATTTTGCAACGATTTTTTGATAATCAAAGGATAAAATGATGTGTGCGAAGGAATTGTACACCAGCCAAATTGAACATGTTTTCGACCCCAGCTGGGGTACAATTCTTTCACGGGAACTTCAAACTCGGATTTCCAGACCATATAATAACGAAAACAAAATTGCTACTTTTAACAGAAGTAATCTCTAAAAAAATTTAGGGTATAGAATATCAAGGCAAACGAATATTGTGACATGTTTCTTAAAGAAATAAAGATTAGTAATTATATAAGTAATATGCATGTATTTTAACAAAATATTATACAAATAACTTTAATCACCAAATTTAGTATCTTGCTTGAAATGAGCCACCCTAATAATTAAATAAAATTATTATAAAAACATATGACGAGATTAATATAAAAAAACAGATTGGAGTTGGTTTTTTTATGCTGTTCTTTTTTTTTTTTTTTTTTTTTGTTTAATTTAATTTTTTTATATAATTTTCAAATAACAGAAAATAAAAAGCTTAGAAAGAATTACGTTGTTTATTTCAAAACACAAACATATGTATGTACATACATTTATGAATGAATTAAAACAGAAAACTAATAAAATACTAGACAAAATATTGAGAAATGAATTTAGTAATTAAAAACTAAAAATGAAGTTATAAATATAATTTTTATTACAACACGTTAATTCTGTGATCTTTTCAATTTATATACATACTCGTACATATATTCAAACGAGGGGTCACTAAACTCCCATTATTGTCTGTTATTATTTATTTTTTTTTTATAAAAACCAGTAATTTGTTTTGGTCTTTTTAATATCTTAAAATATTGTTCGCTGTTTCTAACAATATATCCCTCAAGTTTCGTATTTTAAAAATTGAATTCAGAATAATTTATGGCAGAAAATTGTTGAAACAACAAAACTTAACCATTAATTATCTTAAAGGGTTTCATGGAAAAGTTTAATTATGATTTTCATAGTATTCATTGGAAAAGTTCAAAAATTTTTAAATATTTTTTAAGGAAATCAGCCTTTTTATGCGTATGACTGTTGAAGGTTCTAAACATGGATTATTACACCAAGGACCAGCAATATATCGATAAAACAATTACTATAATTTAAAGATTTTAAGCTCAATAAATATTTTATAAAACGAAAAATAAAATCAATAAATTTTTTTAATTATTATTTTTTTATACATATACATACATACATATGTACATATGTAAGTATGTTTTAAAAAATGCCCAAACTTTTTTCGTTTAAAAAATTATGAAAAAAATATAAACAATAATCAATGTCATCTTAATAAAAATACTAAAAGAAACAAAGAGAAAACACGTGACCAAAATTAAGCAATTTGAAAATATTATGTGTTGGTTTATAAATCAGTATACATATGTATAATCCGTTGAGCTGTCAATATTAAACATTTAGCAAACATTTTTCGCCAAAGTTACACTTTAAGCATGTTAAATAATAGTTTCCTTTATATAAAACACAAACGCCTAAAAACCAAACAAAAATTGTTGAAAAAAAATGTGAAAAAAACAAATTTCGTTATAAAATGCTTATGGCCTTAACAAAAAAAAAAATTATGTTGTTCCAAGTGCATCAAATCATTCTCAAAAACCGCTAAAAATTAAATTTTTATTTGAAAGCAAAAATCTAGTTAGTAATGATGTTTAAACAAAATCACATACATACATATTAAAAAATACCCCAATTTAAAAGTATAGATATGTAAATAAAATTTGTACATGTGTATGTATGTACATAAATATTCATATAAATATCTATAATTAGAATTTAAAGCCTAAAATTAAACTGTTCAGATATGCCTAACTGCCTGCCAGACAAAAGGCCTTGAGAAGAAGCATAAAAAAGTCAAAATTGTTATGTATATTAAATATATCGTTATTAAATTATAAAAAGTGAAAATTTGATCAAATGAATTGAAAGAAAGTTAGAAGGAAATACTAAATATCGAATAGAATCAATGGCATCAGAGGTTAACTACAACTTGTTCACATTTATGCTGAGTTAACTTCGACAAATCATCAGGAATAGATTGACACTTCAACAACTCCACCAAATTAACCAGATTTTGATTTGAACTTCTGGGCTGATTTTTGAGTAAGAGATTAAGTATTAAATTAAATCTAATCTCTCTATTTTACTTTTTGATTTGATATAATCTTATTGCTAATAGCCAGTTTAATCGGTCGATGCTGGTTGTTTAATTTTAAAGTATAAAAGTTAACAAGTAGACAACAGGTGTAATATAAAATGCTATTGAGCATTTCCACATATGTACATAAATATGTTTAAATGTATGAAAACAAAAAAGAATAGAATAAAAACAAGATATATAAAAAATAAACAAAAAAAAAAATAAATTAGTTATTTAAGTGCTGTTAAGTATTTTAAAGTTCGTGAAATGTATAACAAAATTTAATAGACCAATTGTAATTAAAAAAAAAAAACATAATTGGCCATTAAAACTCTGTTTCTGGGTTACGGCCTAGCTTCTCTTTTTTTATCCATGAGTTCCGGGACCTAAATTTTAAGATCGAATCCAATAAATTACTCTCAGAGCTTTTGACAGAAGACTGCTAGGAGGTGGTGATATATCTTTTTTTTAAGATGTCAGAGCTTGGGTTTAATATTAAATTCGCCCATTGTATTTATGCATATACAATGCAAATTTTTATAAAAATATTTGCAAATATTAAGATTGATTGACAAAACTATAAAATTGAGTTTAATCTCAAACTCAAAAAGCGACCTTTTACGATTATTTAGGAACAAAGAAATATCCTTTCATACTTTGCTAAACGTGTCTATTATTATATTTTTTTATAACCAGCAAAGTTCATCGTTATTTATATGCTCGGAACTTACTTGCTATCAAATTTGAGTTCCAGAATGCTTTTCGATAAAAACAGTGACGGATCAAAAAAAAAAACTTATTATTTCGTCGAAAAAAAAATCAAAATAAAAATTAAAAACTTTTAAACGTACGTACATAATGTAAAATATCAAAAATATGTATGTAGCAGCCAGTATGAACTTTTTAATTTGTATTAATTCTCATGTAGTTTTAAGTAGTATGATCGTAGAGGAAACAAAAAAATAATAAAAAACATTTCCTTTCAAATTTGTAAGGATTTGCTTCTTTCTCCTTTTCAAAAGATACTTGTAACACACAAATTTCATAATATACGAGTATAACACAAAGCACATTATCTTGTTGACTGTTGTCTGAAAACGTAACTCTGTTCTGGTTAGTAACTGGTTGTAACAGCTGAACTATTCCCACAATATAATCTTTTTTAGGTAATGTCAACATTTATCAAAGATTTTTATATATGTATGTACATGCACATAGATACATATACATATGTATGTATGTATGTATGTATATATATATATATATATATATATATTTTTTTTTTATTATTTTAAAACACTTTTTATATTTACCTGTGAACGTTCAAAACCGTCAGGGTTCATGGTAGGCATAATATATATATCTGTGGTATTTATTAATTGGGCCACATCCGGATTGCTATGATAATTGTATAATAAATATTTTGCCAAATAAATTAACATCTGTCGTCCAAGAGTTTCATCACCATGCATATTGCCTACATATTTGACCATGGGTGTTAATAGTGGTCTTTGACGTACAGTTTGACTTATTTGTAGAGCAATTAAAGGCCTCCCCTCCCGAGATCGACCTATGCTCTCAACACGAGCATTTTCTGGAAATTGTTTGGATAAGCGAGCAAATGTATCCTCTAAATCAAATTGTGTGTCATAGTAGGGACGTTGCAAAAAATGTTCATCTTCTTTAATAACATAACCTTGACATAAACTTGGTATAGAGAACACCATTAATATCATTATCATCATAATGTAGCTGTATAATGCAAATATTAAAGAATTTTGTTGTTGTACTGTAACATTTCTAATGCTGCGGCGGCATTGTGGGTGTACAAAATTGGAAGATTTTGTCGTCATCGCTGCTTTTGTATTGAATGTCAACATATTAACAAAGAAAAGAAGAAAGAAGAAAAATAATGAGCCCAGCTGGCTGGTTTGCTGGCTGATTATTTATAATTCAAGCGAAAGTGTTAAAACAGGAGCTGCTACTGTTTTTATAATGCCTGTTCTTATGGAGGCAGTATTCAATTGACGTAGTAATTCCCTTTCCTTTGCCGTTTTTTTAATGATTCAGAAGAAACAATTTTATTCTACTCTTCCTTTGTTCCTTTTTTTTGTAATTTTTAATAGAGATGACGTTGGACCATATTACTTGCGTAGGTGTCTGTAATATTTTTATTTTTTTTTTTATTTTACTATATTAAGCTTTCAACGGGTTTTGAAGAACTCCAATAAAGAAATCTTTGGTATTCTAAAGTAAAATGAACTAAAGAGAAAAGCACACCTGCTATTTTATTTACAATATATTTATTTGGCCTTTTAGTTATCGTATATGTACTTGGAAGTTCAAATTTTAAAGTTGTGCTCCACTTTTATTTCCTCTAAATATTTATGCAGAAACGTGCTATTTTTCTTTTAGTATTGGAATTAACACTTTGCTTAGAATTTGTGTGAATTAATAGAAATCACGTATTTGGTTTTGGTTAACATTTAACTTTTCAAAATTATTATTTGGAAACTCTTTTATCTAAATGACGGTGTTAAAAAAGAAGTACTTTTCTGTAGAACGGGAGAGTGTAGGGTGTTGGTAATTTTTTCTGAGGTATTGATTTTTGTTGTCGTTTTAATTTTTTGCCGTTTTATAATGTTTTTAATCCGTACTCATCCAGTGTTGCTTCTCTTTACGATAAGTACAAAAGACAAACTGAAACAATTTGCTGCTTTATAAGTACGTGATATATTGTTTTTCTTTACTTTTTTTCTTTACTGTGTTAAATAAATAATTCACACAACCGTCAATTAACGTTAGCAGAGTAAAAACTTGGCTATCTATAAAATTTCAAAAAGTGGTGCAAGCGCATGCTACTAAATGAGTTTTAGTTTCGTATTTTCCATTTGGACTTCAGTTTGCCAGCTACTTTTATTGCGATTTATTCAAAGGCGGAATAAGAGAGAGAGAGAGAGCAATAAGAGATAGAGTTGAAGTGAGTGTATTTGAGAGCAAAATATATGAAGTGATTATTTGGGGGTTTTTTTTTGCAGTGTTACCATAATTCGAATTCAATTTTGCACCGGCAAAGCTCCAAATAATAATACAAAATCTTATCATTTACACAAAATAGATGCATTGTTTGAAAGTGTATGCTTTTTTACTTTTATACATACATACATATGTATATCATTTTAATGCATGTACACATATTAATTATTCATCCTGTAGGAGAACATAGCTTTAATTGCTCTAAATTTACAAAAACGAGTGCTAATTAGTACTACTTCTTAAAGTAGTTCAGAGGTACGTACCACTTACAGATTAACCTAAGATTTTCGCAACAAAATATTGCAGCAAAAATCGCCTTAAAATCAAATTAATAAAAATTAATTTTTTAAATGCTTGACTAATTCTTCCAAAATAAGGCGGTTATGCTAATAGATTTTATCATAACTTGATAACGATTTGTCCGATTGTGATTGAAACACCAGCAAATGATTAGGAATAATATTTTCTTTAGGTTATCACAGACATTTTTTTATTTTACGCTATTTCGAAATTATTCAGAAATTAAGTGCAAACAATTTTTTTGTCTGACATAATTAGTAATATTCAAAAATTCTTGTAACAATTTATTTGAACAAAAGTTTTACATTTCTATCATTTATAAGAATGCCAGGGGGGTTACTTGGTATTTCGTCGATTCGAATCGAATATGCTTTTAAAGAAATTTCCTATTCGAAAAATCAATAATAGTGAATACAAAATTTTTTCGAAAGTGCGTAAATTTTTACCATTTCATAAGATTTTCGATTTAAATACAAAGGAACCCTCCAGGTATGTCACAAATAAAAAAAAGGAATAAGACATGTAAATCGGTTGAATATATGCCTCTAGAATCACATCGCTTCACTTTGCAGTTAAATTTCCTATTAATAAAAAAAATAATTGTATTGACTCTCAATTAAAAAGCCTTTTAGATTAAAATGGAACATCTTTGAAGAGCAAGATTAAGTAATAAATCTTTACACGCATTTTGTGCCGATTGTGTCGGTTTAATTATTTATATTTCAAAAAGGGTCTTTTTTGCGTAGCAATTGTCTTAGGTTTGTACTCTTTAAGATCCCAGGCAAACAAAAAACTAAATCCAGCAAAAATTTTTAATGAAAATATTGGTCTAATTTGGCTCTCTAAGAATTTTTGCGTTAGTCAAGCAAAATTCCAAAATTGATATAAATTTGCATTTAGTTGCCTCAAAAACATTCAATGTTTTTGTTTTATTTATTAAATTTAAACCATATTTTAAGCTATAGGTCTATAATTATTTTTATTAAAAAAATTTTTTTGTTTTAATTCAGAAAAGAAAATAATTCCGAAGTATTTAAATAAAAAAAATAATAATAAACTTATAGGTAGCTAGAAATAAAGTTTACATTTATTTAAAATAACAAGATCAATATAATGGGGGCAAAATTTGTCACACACGTTATAAAATATCCCGACCTTATGGAAAAAACTATAAACTCAGTTTTGCTCAGGACATCAAATCCTTAACGTTTTAACACCTTTGTTCTTGTGACGCAAAAAAAACTTTAATTTTGTCGACCAGTGCAATTAGCGACCTGAAAATCATACCTATCATAGATTACTTTTAAATATTTTTTGCGGACAAAAACATATGTTTTTAATTCTTATGAGTATTTATATAATATACCAGAAAAAAATTAATTTGGTAAATCTACCCCTTTTCCAAAAATAGTTTGGTTGGGAACGACCACATTTGGAGACCTTATCTACCACTAAGAGAGATTTCCGGTTGGCATCACTGAGATGATGATAACTATGAATGTGCGAGGGTTGTATAGACGGCTAGAGCAAATGTTTTATTTACAGTCAAACAACCGTCATAACGAATTATGCCTGTAGAGAACACTTTTTTGTATCCCAAATTTTTCAGGATTTCAAATAATCAATCGGAATTTCTTTGGATTACAAAAAATAATCAAAATTTATTTATTTTATTTTTTTCAATATTTGTATTTTAAAAATTTTAGACGTACGAGTAATTTCTTCAATATAATATTTCCGAAAAGAATTTCGCAAATCGGACGAGTTATACTCCGACTAAGAAAATATAAAAAGGACTTACCAGAATCAGTATAAATTACAGCGGTCCATTAACCAGATACAAATACATTTATAACAGAGGAAGAAAACTAAAGTAAATTAGATACAGTGGGTTGAGGAAACAGGATTACAATGATATCAGTAACAGTTGCTTAAAAACTTTCAAAATTATACTGTAAGTATAAACATTGGCTAGAATACCCGATTTATAAAAAGGAATTAAAAACGAACTAGTTAAAAGAGATGGAAAATTACCAAATTTCACACATGCATTAAAAAGAAAAGTCAAAGTGGATTATGTGCTCTATCCACCATTTCATATTTTTTATATATCTCGAGTTAAGGATGCCACTTTAGGTTTTCGACCACTAAAAAAATTTGTTTTTAAACAAATTCAAATTTTTTGTTAACTTTTAAGAATGAGATATTACTTACGACTAAAATTTTGAAAATAATTAAAAGTAATCAAAAATAATTCCATTACTTTTTTCATTATTCCTGATTATTTTTTGTAATCCAAAATAATCCGGATTATTTTTTAATAAATGGAATAGTAATAAATATGTAATAATCATTACGAGTCTTTTTTAAATATATTCCAGTTGATTGCTAATCGAAATGAAAATTTAAAAGGTAGGTTTCCAACATTCGAAAGGATGCAATGAATACTGACTGAAACGAGCACCTTTCACAGCGGACTAGCCCCCCAAAGTTATATTTTGAGACTTTATTTATTATTATTTGTGATATTTTAAAAATGTTAAACCAAAAGTTAATGTAAGAGCCAATACACCTCAGTTTTGCTACCTTAATAAGTCAATAATATAAACTTTATATTATACCGCTAAATCTAAAAAAATAAAAAAAAATATTTGTTGGGCTGCTTATATAATATCCCTAAGTAAAGATTATTCGAGTAGCCGTTTTTTATGAAGTTCTGAATATATTTTATTTTTTACAGACGAGTAAATATAGGATGGTGGGATATCCTAACATAAAAGTGTAACTATTCAACGATATTTATTTATTCATGACTGTTTAATTTATATAAATGCACATACATACATATTGTATTTAAATTATTCCATCAAAAGAAATTATAGAAATATAAGATTTATCCAAAAAAGAAGGAAATTTGTTACTTCTAATCCACAATATTTAAATTCACAATATTTTTGAAAATACAAATCTGGTTACACCTTTTGTAACAGAATGCAATAAATCCACTTTAACTACAAAATTTATGTTCTTTTCATTTTTCAAAATTAATATCGAAAAAAAAAATACACAAAATTACACTTATATAATTGTAATTTTCTTGAAAAGTATTATAGCTACGCATCTCGTAGTTTTCGATTCTCGAAATTTTTCGATTTCGATTAGCTATACCCCCTACATACATAGGGGGTAGGTATGTTTGGAAAAAAAGTTTGGGGTAAAACATTAGTGGGGGTCGGTCTTACATTTTACCCCTCTAGGGGCTACTCCAGGGCAGTTGTGGAGCTTTTTATTTCTTTAACCCAATCTTTGACCCCGATTAAGAGCCATTAGCCCCCATCCCACATCCCTTTTTTTAATAAATTTTTTTGTTGAAATTCACAAAATAAGCGATTCTAGCTAATCGAAATCGAAAAATTGTATACTACCCCCCTTATCAGAATAGTTTTAATCTTATTCTTTTCCGGTTTGATTTTTATTTCTTGATAAAAAAGAGACCTCCACTCTGAAATTGTAGACAACTGTTGAGAAGGAAGCTATCTTTGGCATATTTTTTTTTTCAAATTTTTAAAAAGGTCGCTTTCGGAGATATAGGCTTTCGACTTATAGGTAAAGAAAATTGACCTTTGACTTAAAAAAAATCATGTTATATATTAAATCAAAGGTAATTTAATACCCTTTCAAATGCGACTTTTACGAGATGAGTAGCTATAATACTTTTCAAGAAAATTACAATTAACTAAGTGTAACTTTGTGCATTTTTTGCATTTTTTTTTTCGATTTTCAAGACCTCATATTTCCGGATCCAGAAGTGTCAGTGTCCTTTAATTTTACATTTGTCTTAGTGATATGATATACTTTATTCTTTCCAAAAATCAGAAAATTCGGAAGCAGTCATATATGGGTTCAACCCAGATACATACTACATATGTCTGAAACTAATTTAAACAATGACTGTGACCAATTACACGATAACTGTATTTTTTTATAAATTCATTTATTATGGGAAATTAATAAATTGTTTATTTATTTTAAAATTTATGCTCAGACTAGGCATAAAAATTTTATCTACTTAGTGTTGGGTTAATAGTCATTTAAGTTGTGAAATTGGACATGAAGCTTTTACCTCGGTAGGTTTTCTATTAGATCATGTAATATTACACCTTTAGAATTCCACTGTCGGAGCGAGTATATTTTAAAAATATTTGCATTATACAATTGGAAAATTAAATTAATCATACTTTTGAAATGAAGCTTGTAAGCTCGTACACTAGCGATTTTTTCGAGAATATCATCAAAGTCAAGTAAAAATGTAAGAGTTGAAATTATTTTAAAGATTTTATATTCAAATAAATTATGTTAATCGCCATTAAGTAAATGAAAGGAAAAACTGTGAAAATCTAGGCAATTTTTAAAATTAAAGCAATTAAAAATTTCATTAGATTTCAATCTTCGGGGCATAGAGAAATGTATTATACTTTTAATAAAAATTCGTTGTTTCTTACTATGTGCCAATACTTTTAAAGCAGTACTCGTACTTTAACTCTAAATATCTCAGTGAATTCTCATTGCTCATTACTTATTGTTTTTTTATATAAAACTCTCTGTTTACATTCTTTCACAAATCGATTTTTTTATTCGTATTTTTTCCACATTACTTCTTTGCGTTATTTATTGTTTGTTGTAAAATAATGAATGTTGTTATATTATTTTGCAATTTTGCAAATACATATAGCAAAGTACTCAAACGGCTTTTGAACTTTTTTACTCTAAGAGAGAGCAATACCAAAAACTCTCTATAGTTCTTTCTCTTTCTAAAGTGTGTGCTTTTAAGACCGATAAATCTTTAATAAAATTTTTTTATTTAAAAAATCAATACATAAAAAACGTTAACATTTGAAAATAATTTAAGACAGGCAGTAATGACGGACCGCATTATGAACGTTAAATTTTTAACAACTTTTTAGACCATTGTTTCAACAGAAAATAATCAAAAAGTATAAAATCGTGTAAAAATGTTCTCTATGTATTGTTTTTGTTGTGGATTGGAGGACTTACACCATTTGCAGCAATTTGGTTAATTGTACAATGCAACACAAAAAAAAAACTAACACCACTACGTGATAAAAGACCAAAGAAAAAGAAGACCCTAGTTTTGCCCAAAGTCATGAAACTTTTTTTTTTCTTCTAGTTCATTGTTTCCTTAAATTTTGAACGGTTTGCTACCTATGGACCTAAACAGGGAACAAAATGTAAAAAAGAGCGAATTTATTAAAGTTTTTTGCGATTTTGGTCTTCAAGGTGAAGATTTTTTGATTTTGTATCTTCACAGTTTTTGTTGTTCATGACACGAGCTACAACTTTGCCTCAGAAAGTAAATCAAAATTCCGAACGGTTGGCAAGATATGAGTCTAAGAAAATTATCACTTTTTTGCAAATTGACACCGGGGCCCCAAATGGGCAAAACTTTCTTTTTTTTTAGTCTTTTATCACGTAGTGGTGTCCTTATATGTTTATATTTCCATTACTTAAAAAATTACACACATTACATTAAATTACGCGTATAGTTGACTAATTTTCAAAGTAAATTTGGTAGCGTGGTTCCAGCGTTAATCTATTCATTATGATTTACTAGATTATACTAATCATAAATATTAGAAGGTGAGTGCAGGTATGTCAGATTGTTTAACAGTTATGCCAACAGTTAAGTAAGTCTCTGCAGGAGTTTCTTATTGTGTTGTACATTATTACATCCAAGACCGAATTAAAAAGCAGAGGGGAAAGTACAGAACCTTGGCTAATTCCAGCAATAACGTTAATTAATTCACCAAGTCGACACTCATCGAAGATAAAGTATGGCCCTCCTGCAAACACTTGAAGAAGATCAATGAAAGCAAAAACAGGAAGTTTGGGGCGAAGCTGGAATTATATGAGGTACTTAGCATTGAATAGATATGAATCGAATAGCTTTGTTGTGGCCCTATGCTCCTCACAGGACTATATAGGAATAATTAATAATAAGTTTTATCACACTTAAAAATCACCCTATTCTTATACAGAAAATATAATTAGTAAATATTTGCGTTAAAGCTTATCACTTTACGTTCCAATTTTTATTATTATTATTATTTTTCCGGTATTATCTCAACATGTAATCAATAAAAGGGCAGAGTTTTCACAAAAATAGTTTAAGAATGTAGGTGTTATCAGTTAGAAAATATAAAATATAAATACATATATACTATGTAGTTATATAAAATAATAAAAAAAGAAAGAAATAATTACAGTAAATTTTTATATACTTATACAATAGCGGTAATCACTCTTCGTAACGAAAACCCTTGCCAGTATTGAAAACGTAGCAATCCATATCAAACAATAACAAAATATAGGCATATAGGATACTATAGCTACGTTTACGAGGCTTGCAAGGACATTTGCAACGAAGAGTAATTACCGCTAATATATTATTTACAAGTTATAGAAGAGCAAAATATATCTAAAAAGGACAGCTTTATTATTAATTTTATTTCCAAATATATGTAACACAGGCATTTTCTGCTTTGACTTGAGAACGTGATTTTAAATCATTTAAAAGATGTTCTGAGCACAAAATCGTAAAAAATTTCAGAATTTGAAATCGGCTAGGTAAATATGTATATAAAGATCTCAAATCACTTGTCTTTAAAAATATTTTTTTTTCATTGAGACCAACATTCAGGTACGACGCCAACTACAACAGTATAGTGTGCTGGTCTAGAAAAATATGTTACGGGTTGGTATGAAAACAACTTTAATTCCTTAAATTTAATTTAAATACTTACTTACTTACTTAGCTAGCCATAACAACACGTTAACGGGTTTCGGCCTGCCTCAACACTAGTCTCCAAGCGTCTCTGCTAAGCGCACGCCATCTCCAGTTGGTCACACCAATTGATGACAGGGCTTCATCTACCTCGTCTTTCCAACGTAAACATGGACGTCCTCTACGCCGACGTCCAGTAACCTTCGCATCGAAAACCTTTTTCGCTGGAGCAGATTCTTCCATCCGAACATCATGGCGCAGCCGCTGGATGTTAATGCGCTGGACAACGTCTACGTCGCCGAGGTGCTCCATACAGCTCATAGTTGGTCCTAATGCGAAACTCATCGCCTTGCTTTAGTGGACCAAAGATTTTGCGAAGAACTTTTCTCTCAAACACACCCAGGACCGCTGCATCGGCACAAGACAGCGTCCATGCTTCCGCACCATAGAGAAGCACCGGAAGAATAAGCGACTTGTAGAGTGTTAACTTCGTCGCAGGAGAGAAATCTCTGCTACTAAACTGCCTACCGAGACCGTAGTAGCACCTGTAGGCCAGTGTAATTCTTCGCTTGATCTCCAGACTGACATCATTCTTGCTGGTAATGGCGGTGCCAAGGTAAATAAATTCCTTGACCACATCGAATGTATAGTTGCCGGCTGTAATCTGGGAGCCGATACGTTCAACGTCCCTACTCGTCGACAACATGTACTTCGTCTTGCTCTAATTTACCGCCAGACCCATTTTAGCGGACTCTCGTTCAATAGCATTAAAGGCTGCGGTGACATATCGCTTGGTATGTCCAATGATGTCTATGTCGTCAGCATATGCAAGGAGCTGGACACTTTTATTAAAAATAGTGCCATTACGATGAACACCCGCCTTTCGCAAAAAACCCTCCATGACGAAGTTGAAGAGGTCGCAGGATAAGGGATCGCCTTGTCTGAAACCTCGCATGGTATTAAAAAGCTCGGAGAGGTCCCTTCCTACCTTGACGGAGCTGCAGGATTTGTTCAGCGTCATTCTGCATAGCCTTATCAGCTTAGCAGGAATTATTATTTATTATTATTATCTGGTTTAAACCCAGCACAAATGCAAAACACGGCGACCTATAAGATCTATTGTGACCCTTTGAGTATAATGTTTGTTTAACAGACCAACTGCCTTCCTTACGAACACCAGCAGTTCCGAAACTTTAGTGGTGGATATATCCGTCAGTGAGACCATATGTCTCCCTAAATACATCCATCTAAATCTATCAAGAGCCACACATTCACACAATATGTGCTTTGGCGTGCCTAAGACCCGACTGGGCATTCCAATGTTCCAAACATTTGCCAGTTTCCCATTCACTAATTTGACTGAGAATAGTAGAAATCGGTGCTGCACAGCAGGGCTCCGGACCAATATAAGGCGTCGCAGATCTCCTCCTAGCTAATGCATCCGCTTCCTCGTTCCCGCATATAGCACAGTGTCCAGGTACCCAGAACAGCTGCACCCTGTTTCTAAGCGATAATTTTTGCAACGTGTCGTAGCAATGTTTGACAAGTCTCGATGTTATACGATGAGAGTCAAGCGCCTTTAAGGCAGCCTGACTATCTGAAAATATATTAATTGTCTTGGCCTTGAGCCCGATATCCAGGTTATTCTCAGCACATGCGGTCATGGCCATGTGTCGCCATCGCCCTGCAGTAGATTATAGAAATACTGTCTCCATAATCTTAGTATTCCTTGTGCATCTGTAACCAGGTTACCATGTTCGTCTCTGCGGGAGGTTGCTCTGGGCTTAAAACCAGTAGCAAGACGCCTTATCTTTTTATAAAAATTTCGAGCATCATTTCTACTCCTGCACATCTCGATTTCCTCACGATCACGCCTTTCTTGCTCTCTTTTCTTCTTTCTAAATAGGCGTCTCTCTTCATTCCTCTTCTCTCTGTACACCTCCACCGTTGCTCTTGTAGTGGTGGACTGCAATGTTCGTCTATAGGCAGCGTTCTTTGCTGAGTGGCCTCACGGCACTCTTCATCGTACCATTGGTTTCTGCGGGGAGTACGCTCAAAACCAAGAACTGTTTCGGCAGCGCTGCGCAGAGAGTGAGCGATGTGAGACCACTATCCACCAATACTTTCGAGAGAGGATGGGATGCAATTGAACTCGTTAGAAAGACGATCGTAAAACGACCTTGCTGTCTCTTGTGATCGCAGCTTTTTGATGTCCAGCTTCCCTTGAACACCAGAACGTGTCGTCTCCGACGCGCATATACGCAGTCGCATCTTGGCTGCGACAAGATAATGGTCGGAGTCGACATTTCGACCTCTAAATGTGCGCACGTCTAGTATACTGGATACATGCCTTCCATCAATCACAATCTGATCGGTCTGGTTGTTGGTAGATCGATCGGGAGGGAGCCAGGTGCCCTTATGGATATCGATATGCTGGAACCTGGTGCTACAGACTACCATGTTTCGCGCCGCTGCGAAATCGATCAGTCTCATGCCGTTCATGGAGACTGAACGCATTTCCTGGATGGCGGTGATGTCAGCCCTACATTTCGTGAGAGCATCCGCCAATTGGATAGAGGTACCCTCCCTATAAAGGGTTCTCACATTCCAAGTGCATATCCTTAAATCATAGTCCTTAAAACGTTTGCCAAGTTCGTCAACATAAAAGGGGGTCCGTTTAGAGGCTTTGGTTTTAGCTTTCATTGAGGAATGTTTTTACGTGGTGGGTTTCAAGCCCTACGCACAACCCAAATTTAAAGTCCAGGGGATTGGACAATCGCCGCATACATTAGTTAACAAGCTAGCGGGAGGCTGTATGTCGACTTGAATACAACGGGAACAAGAATCGTTCTGGAGGCCGCCAGGTTGACCCCAATCAGAGACTTTACCTTGTCCGAAGTATCCCATCCATTTAATTTAAATATGTAATTATAAAAATGAACAACGTCTACTACGCTAAACTTCAGCCAGGAAGTATATTTCAAAAAATGGCGATGTTCTTAACATTAGAAGTAAACGTGGTCACGAGATTTACAAAGTTTCGTAAGCAGAAAAGGTTTTGAAGGAGTTGCCAGAAGTAAAATATAAAATATGCTTATTTTAGGTGTAACTCAGATGAGCTTCCAAGCAAGAAGTGTTAGTGTTAAAGCCTCTTTATTTATTGGGACGTGGACAAGTTGCCGTGAGTTTATAGTATTTTCGACTTTCAGTTGCACGTTTACTAAAAGTTCATATCGTCGATGGAATTTTAGAACGCTGTAACTGACAAAACCTTAAATGTTCACCAGAGCCAAAAAACCTGTATGAAAGTAGAACAAGGACGCTGGTATTTTTCAAAACGCAGACGGCGTAAGTGAATTTATTTTCATCGTAGTAATCTGGGACCGGGCCAATCGACGCGTATTTTTTTTTTATCAGTTACAGCGTTCTTTAATTCCATCGACGATATACAGGACATCTTGCTGACATAATTTTTTGTGTGTGTGAAGATGAATTCGTATTTGAAATCATCTTTTTAGTAAGCACAATTTTTGCGTTAACAGAGCTTTGTTAATAGTTTAATATTAACTATGTAAGGGAATTTCAGGACTTATTCGACGTTTAATGGACACATATTCTAATTTTAAGAAGAGAAGGTACTTCCATATGGCGGTTATATGTATGTATATTTTATTTTGTAACTTGTAAAAAAACTAATTTTATTTAATTTAAGGTTAAAAAAAGCCGAGAAAATGTTTGGTAAATCAGTTACTCTCAGATCTTTTGCCAGAAGACTGCTGTGTGTATGTATGTATGTATTTCTGGCTTTTTAATGTCTCTTTTCTTGTGCTGTACTAAATATATCATCTCAATCTGTATATAATCACAAGCAATTAAAAACGTCCCCCACAATTGTAAACAAATTGTGATTAAAAACATTTATTTATTGTCATATTGGGTTTTTTGTGTGTGTGTTTTTTTAATAATTTGCTTCACACAAATTCATACATTAGTCATGGCGATAATAAAATTTATTAAAGACTGAAAATAATTCATTAAAATTCAAAAAACTCTATAATTAAAAATAAAAAAATATAAAAGATTAGCTTTGCAGAAAAATAATCTTATGAAAATGTATCAGAACAGTTCTATTCTCTCTTTGTTAGTAGTCAAGTATACGATTCTTTATTAATTTGTTGGTTCAATAGAATAGAACCATGACGTTGAAATAACAACATTCTTACATGGAATATTTTCTTATTGTCACAATTCATTAATGATTTATTATGCCACATAATAAACTTAGCTGAAAGACAAAAGCAAATAAAAGGTTTTATTTTTAATACTTGCTTTGCAGTTATTTTAGGATTTAATATATGAATTTTAATAAATCATCAATATTCATGGCATTTTTGCAAATATTTAAAATAAACGTACAGGAAGCCGTCCTACAACGCAGTACTTTTATAATGCGATTTCCCTATAACGCAGTTCACAAAATGCGGAAATTTGCCTATAACTGGGTAATCTTACCTCCTACAATGCGTTTTTCGTGAAACTTTTCTTATAACGCAATTTTTTTTTTTTGAAAATTTGTTGTTGTATTCATAAAAAATAATAGTGGTTTATGAGCTATTATTTTTACGTAGAAAATAAAATTGTCGAACATTTATTATAGTGATAGCTCTGACTCTGGTTTTTCTAATGTAGCAGATAAAACAGAAAAAAAAACGTTTCACTAATGAGAAATGAGAAAGTTTTAAATGTGGCAAAGCTGTTGGAAGATTCCAATTTAGAGAACAAAATGTTGGAGAGAAGCTGAAATCATACTAAATGGTGAAGAAGACAAAGATTAGTAGAAAACTGTGACTTTGATTTTATTTTAATTTATTAAATCTGGTAATTACAATACTTGAAGTAGGTTTGAAATTCCATTTTTATTTTGATAAAATAATTATAGAGTGTATAATCAAATTATATTTTATGTTATAATAAATAAATAAATGCAAAAATATTTGAAATACAATATATATGTATAATAGGGTGGGTCGATTTAAATATCGCCCAAGTGACAAAGAAAATCGTATTCTAGGGATCAAAGTAAGAAACTTTGCCCAAGGAATTATATCTCTAAAATGAATTCTGATGTTACTTATCTTGACCCAAAGGTCAAATTGTTTAAAATTCTACTTTGACCCATTTAAAGAGCTCCATTCGAGTCTGAATGTATGACCGACCCCTACTAACTTTGGAAGGTCAATCAATCCTGCTAGTGGCACACCCCCTGAAATCCTCTAGGGGGGGGAAGTCCCCGTACGAAATTAAAAAAAAATCACAATTTTTGGCGCTTTACATGAAATTAGCGAAATGGCTACACAGTAAAATAAAATTTACTAGGTCAAGTAAATTTACTCACAAAATAATGAAAATTTACTACTAGTTTAATGGATTGCAAAAAAAGACTTTAAAATCAAGTTTTGAATTTACCAATTTTTTTTAACTACCGAAATCACATATTTAAGACTGTACAAGCGTACACTTTTTTCATTTGGATTTTTCTAAATTCAGGCAAAAAGGAATTTGGAAAACACAATGTAGTTACAAACGTGTTCGAAATAATAAGAACAGGCGAAGCGAAAGTAGAGAACGTTCTAACAAATTTTATAAGTAAGATTTAAAATTATTTCTTTCTTATATTTTTATTGTGCATATTCTGAGCTTTTAAAAAATACTAAAAGTTAAGTTGAAACTCGTATAAATCTTTTTGTACTGGCAATAATAAGTCTGTTTCTTTACTCTACATTGGGCGCCCGCGGGATCCCAATTTTACCAAAAAGCGTTCCCGTACACAAAATTTGGGTAAATGAGAGAAAATTTGAGAGCGTAACATTCTTCTTCTTCATGCCCGAAATAGCCCGTACTTTTTCTTCGGGCTAGTTTGTGCAAGTAAACAAAAATCAGCTGTTTAAAAAAATAACAGAAAAATGAAAAGT
Source organism: Metopia argyrocephala (assembly GCA_963576795.1). Classification (NCBI taxonomy): domain Eukaryota; kingdom Metazoa; phylum Arthropoda; class Insecta; order Diptera; family Sarcophagidae; genus Metopia; species Metopia argyrocephala. Next base: position 122,547,572 of record OY756208.1, on the reverse strand, counting down.
TCAGAAAACTAAAAGAATTTCAAAAGTTGAATTAAAAAATATTTATAAACCTGCAGTGAAAGGCTTATAGTATAATTTAATTCAATATTTATATAAAAAAGTTTATCTTTGCCTTAGTTAACATGTATAAGTCGAATTATTGTCGTTTATTTTTGCAAAAGTACATGTTCAATATGTGTGTGTGTGTGACATAAAGTTGTGTTTTTTTATATTTTTATGCGAATGGGTAAAATATTTGGTTTTTTGCGTTCCCGTACTTTTGGGTAAATTTGTCTCTTATTGAGAGAAATTATTGCTTACTCTCTATTTACCGAACTTTACCCAAAAAGTAAAAAACCACACCTAATGTTGAACTATGTGCAAAATCAGCTGTTCGAAAAAATAAGAACAAATTGGAAAATTGGTTATAATTTTAGTTTAAATGTTTATTAAACTTACAGAATAGTATTATTTGTTTATAAGTATTAAATATGAAGTAGCCCCTCCTCGATTACTGGTTACTTCGGCACATCTGGACCTCATAGAAGCTATCAAAGTCTGGCATCTGTAGAGTGAAATATTTTCCCATGTATTCTTCGCTGCAAGCCAAAGTTCCTCCAAATTTTTGGGTCTTGCATCTCTAACACCTTTTCTTACATCAATCCAAAGATGTTCAATTGGATTTAGGTCCAGCGATTGTGTCGGTCAATCCATAACATGGATATTATTGTCCTGAAACCAACGCTTTGCTTTCTTTGAGGAATGCTTCGGGTTGTTGTTTTGCTGAAAGACCCATCGCAAAGGCATTTCCTCTTCAGCGTAAGGCAACATTACGGCTTCTTAAATATTATTGACGTAATAGGTGGCATCCATCTTGCCAACGATTTGAACTAGAGGTCCAACGCCATCCCATCCAAAGCACCCCCATAGCATGAGCCTGAGACCGCCATGCTTTATAGTTTTTACAGAGTACTTTTCGTTGAATTGTTGATTAGGAGGGCGTCTAACGTACTGTTTATCTTTGCCATGATCGAATTGGACTATTTTTGTTTCGTCCGCCCATAAGATATTACGCCAAAAAGTGTCAGGTTCGTTGATAAACTTTTTGCAAACAGAAGTCTGTTCTTCAGGTGTAATTTTTTCAACAACGGTACTTTCCTACTTTCACTTCGCCTGTTCTTATTATTTCGAACACGTCTGTACATATATTATTTTAGCCTACAAACATAAGAAATTTTTGCATATACATATCAAATTCCCAAAATCGCACCAATGCTTATGAGCTATATTTGTTTTCTTATGAAATAAATATAAAGTATACACCGTCTTGTTTTTTATGTTAACAGAACGTCTGCGGAATTTTGGCGTAAAAACTAATTCAAAACATTTAATTTTATATGTGTGTGAAGATAAATTCGAATTTAACTAGTCGAGACATATACCAAATAATTTAGTACAGCCATATTTTACCTTAACAGAGCTCTGTTAACACGTTAACAGTGGTTATATGCCAAAAGGGTATAATTACCGAGCCGATTTAGGAGAAACAGGACTTGGTACACATATGTGACTATATACGAATTGTAGCCCAGGGAGTCCTCTATTGAGTTCCATAAGTAGAATAACCAGCAGTACTTTGGAATTTTGTAAATTTAGATTCAAAAAAACCACTTTATGCGAAATATGAGAATTCTGTAGAGGATAAGTGGCCATTTCTGAAGAAATACGACTTGGTACACATATGTGACTATATACGAATGGTAGTCCAGGGAGTCCTCTATTGAGTTCCATAAGTAGAATAACCAGCGGTACTTTGGGATTTTGTTCATTTGGTTTTGAAAAAATCGCTTTATGAAAAATATGAGAATTCTCCAGAAGATTAGTGGTCATTTCTGAGGAAATGGGAAATAGTACACATATGCCACTATATACAAATTGTGCTCCATGGAGTCCCCTTTCGACCCATACCATTGGTATAACCAGCGCAATTTTGGGATTTAAGAAAATTGAATTTAAAAAAATCGCTTTTTAAGAAAAAAAAAATCGAAAATTCTCTAGAGGATTTAGGGTCATTATGGAAAAATGGGAAATAGTACACATATGCCACTATATACAAATTGTGCTCCATGGAGTCCCCTTTCGACCCATACCATTGGTATAACCAGCGCAATTTTGGGATTTAATAAAATTGAATTTAAAAAAATCGCTTTTTAAGAAAAAAAAAATCGAAAATTCTCTAGAGGATTTAGGGTCCTTATGGAAAAATGGGAAATAGTACACATATGCCACTATATACAAATTGTGCTCCATGAAGTCCCCTTTCGACCCATACCATTGGTATAACCAGCGCAATTTTGGGATTTAAGAAAATTGAATTTTAAAAAATCGCTTTTTAAGGAAAAAAAATCGAAAATTCTCTAGAAGATTAGGGGTCATTATGGAAAAATGGGAAATAGTACACATATGCCACTATATACAAATTGTGCTCCATGGAGTCCCCTTTCGACCCATACCATTGGTATAACCAGCGCAATTTTGGGATTTAAGAAAATTGAATTTAAAAAAATCGCTTTTTAAGAAAAAAAAAATCGAAAATTCTCTAGAGGATTTAGGGTCATTATGGAAAAATGGGAAATAGTACACATATGCCACTATATACAAATTGTGCTCCATGGAGCACATCCCAAAATTGCGCTGGTTATACCAATGGTATGGGTCGAAAGGGGACTCGGTAATTATACCCTTTTGGCATATAACCACTGTTAACGTGTTAACAGAGCTCTGTTAAGGTAAAATATGGCTGTACTAAATTATTTGGTATATGTCTCGACTAGTTAAATTCGAATTTATCTTCACACACATTAATTTTATAGGACTTTTAACGGTTTTATACGCATGAAATGTTGTATATTTTAAAGTTAGTAATCGTCTGTCATACATTTAGACTCGATTGGGGCACTTCACTCGTAACTGGGTAAAAGTGGGATTTTTCAAAATTTGTGCTTTGGATCAAAATAAGGAATGTCAGAATTCATTTTAGAGGTATGATTCCTTGGGAAAAGTTTCTTATTTTGTACCCTAGAATACGATTTTCCTTGCCACTTGGGCGATTTATTTGTATCCCTATAATAATAAATTTTTCGATTTAGAACCTACCCCTGATTTTTGTAATGAATTATTGTCTCCAACAACGCGATTTCTTACGAGGCGGCATTTTTAAGGAACATATCTACCAGGTTGTAGGAGTGTTACCTGTATTGTATTTTAAAGGAAAATTTCATAGAAAATTTTGTTATGGATTGAAGAATAATTAAAAATATAAAACAAAAATTGAAATGACTTTCAGGCTAAATTCATAAACTTTACCCTCAACCGTTCGCAAAATATACAAAATAAAATATTTAATTTGTATGGGGTGTAAAACGCGCACTTGTCCAATTTCGTTCACTTTCTAACTGAAGATATTCATTGTTTGTGCAGTCATCCAAATAAAATGTAAAAATTTTACCTCTAACCATACTCAGAATATGCAAAAATCAAGGACATATTAAAAACGATTTAAAGTTTATTTATCGCACACTTGAAATTTTAGGATTTTAACCAAACATTAATATAAACCACATATGCAGGTAGAAGGCCCTATCCTCTTCAAAAGTTTGGTTGAAATAGATCCACGCGTTTAAGAGTGATGCTGCGATATGGACTGAATACTTAAAGTAATAAAAGATTTTACCTTAGAAACGTGTTTTAATAATAAAAAAATCTACGACCACATCAAATATTTTCAACAAAACACCTGATAACCGAAGAAAAAGAATACTAGTGTCACTAAATCAATTTTGAATATCGATTTAAAGAAGAAATTTAAAAAAATTTACTTGAAACAATTTTGTCACAATTGTAATTAAAGAATACAACAAATAGCAAAAGCTTTATCAGTACCAGTATATCTACTGGCATAATGAATTTGCAGCCAACACATATTTATCGTCAATAATTAGAAATGTTTAGTCAAGTGTTTCTAAGAGTTTATCGTTTACTTTACACATTATTAGTGTTAGCACAAGCATGTACATACTACATACTATAGTATGTATTTTTGTCTCAAAACAGAAAAATAAACGCAAATGAATGTCTCAAGTCCAAGTGTACTAGGACTTGACCGATATGATGTGATACTATATATGAGGCAAACAGAAATGTTTAATCAATAGTGAGCATATTTACCACTATAATTTGTTAAATAAAGAAACGGAAGATGTAACAACAGCCCTGTCGAGACTTAAATTAACTTAAGGTTAACTTATTATCATTAACCAGTAATGAGTCCGAGGTAATTCAAAAACTAACTAATTTGCGTAGAAAAGTTTGATTTCATTCATTTCTTACGAGCTGTTGATTTGTCACTCTGCATAAGATTCAGCTAATCATAATTAATTTCATTATAAGTTATAATGATAAGTTTATGATTCATAAGGCAAAATATCACTATAAGCCAGTTAGAATTGCAAGAAATGAAACATTTCAGCTGAAACTTCGAGTTACTCTAAAAAAAGAAACGAATGCACCTAAATTGAACCTATAATTTTTTCTTTTCTATATTCCTTTTTATCATTGTTCATATCTGTACATCAGTCTCAAGTTAGTTTTAATCAGTTATTAGTAAGATAGTTAATAAAAACGCGACAGTGAACATAAATATAAAATATAAAATATGTATATCCACAAATATTATAACAACTTATTTTTAAACAAAAAATTGCAAATGCATAAAAGGCAATGAACTGTAAAATGCTGTGAAGAAAAAAATATAACTTAATAAAAAGATAAATATTTATTTACTAATTTCTTTATGTTTTATATGTCCGTCTTATCACAAAATGTTATTTAAATACATTTGTGGATACCAAGCAAATATGTTTCCATATACAAAACGAATTATACCTGAAGCCGTACTTGTATGAGATTTCTCTTATAGTAATTTAACAATTGTTCAAAGTATTTATTTAATTCTTCAACGTTTTCATCAAATGTAATCAAAAAGGAAAACAGTCTCTAGCGATATTGGTTTTCGACACTTCTTATGCTGTATTTAAGGGTAGGTCTATTAAGTTGGTCTGCCTCTTTCTTCCAAGGCCAAATATTCAGGAAAGCAAGCTGAACTGGTTGGGATGATGAATCACCTAAATGGTTTGTATGATTGTCTTAACTGCGTAGTGAAGAGCTGGGAACTTCTGCCTTGATATACATATACACTTGACATATATGCTAGCTGTCATGCCAATCCATTTATCTATGGATTTCTGGGATACGGAGAACTAAAAAGAAAACAGTAGTTTGACGCAAACCTGACAAAAAATGTGTGTGAATATATATACGCCAAGTTTTTCCCAACTCGTTACCTAAAACATATAAAACTCCAAATTAAAGTAACGAGTAACTTAAAACATATTTATGTGGAAAGTTAATTTGTTTTTGAAGTAACGAGTTTGTAAGAACATATTAAAGTAGCATTATAGTATCTAACTAATATAGTGATATTCCTATCGATGACTTGGTTTGGCCAAAAATGTTTAAAATCATCCAGAGACCCACTTTGCTCAAAAAAAATTTTTAATAAATAATAAAAAAATGTCTATCTCATTTCAATAATTCCGCCTATAACACGTCGTAGCACAGACGTTAGCCTGTATATTTCATATAGTGGTATTCCTAGCGATGGCTTGGTTTGGCCAAATATGTCCAAAAGCCTCCACTTTGCTCAAAAATCTATTTTTGACAATTAATTAAAAAATTCACAGACTAAATTCAGTGATACGTCCTATACCGCGTTATAGCATAGGTCCTATACGGTATATTCCACATAGTGGTATTTCTAGCAAAAAATTATTTCTTTCGGCGACTACCTCTCAGCAGTTTTCAGGCAAAAGCTCTGAGAGTAACTGATTGAAATGAACAAACTTCTCAAGTCTGTCGTTCGTAGTCGGTTTTAAACTGTAGGTCCCAGTCTCATGGATAAAAATTAACAAACACAACATGGGTACTGCGAGAAGCTAGGCCTTAACGCTGGCAAAGGGTTGTAATGGCCAATTATGCATGTATGTAAGGTATTTCTAACGATGGCTTCATTGGATAAATATGTCCAAAATCCTCCAGACGTCTACTGTGCTTCAATAAATAAGAAATAGGTACTTAAAGGAAAAAGTAGTAACATTTTATTATTTGCGTTTTTTTTTAATAAGTAGAAAGTTCCACCAACGTGCAACTTGGACAACAAAATTGCTTTCAAATTGCGCATTATAGATTCTAGAAATAAAAATTTTATTTTATTAAGGGGTTTATTTGACAAATTTCTTGTATGTATTTTTTAAGTTGTTACTCGCTGCTTCCAAAAATATTAATTTTGAGTTAAAAATGTTTTAATATTTAACTTGACATACCTATTTATTTTCACACACATAAAATTAAACTGATTTGGTATTTAATTTTTCTTTTTCTGAATGAAAAATAGTTTATCGAAAAATCGAAAATAGGCTTTCACATTTTCATACTAACCACTATCATGAAGTATTTAAAAGATGATATGACATTTTTTAAGACGAAGTGACCTATATATTTCATATGTGCATATTAGAATATTTTTGCAAAATTTAATTCAAGGCATTTGAATTAATTTGAATAATTTTTCGTAATTCGTATCTATAAGCAATAAAAAAGATTTGTGCTAGTTTTCTTTTTAGAATAAAAGGAATTATAATTCAGATTTCTAAACTTTTGTTATGTAGCTTATAAATTGTGCAAAGGAAAACTGTTAATATCGATTCTTAAAAGCATCAGGACACAGGATTACACACGTAAAAATAGGATATTCTTTAACAGCAGAGTAAAGAATATTTCAAAACTTCTATGACCTATCTCATACACAGTAATCTATTTACAAAACTTAACTTTTTTACATTCGACCGATAGTTCAGCAGACTCCAAGCCAATTCGTGTCAATTCATCAGCCATCTAGTTCTAAACAATTTTACAGTAGCCCGAAATCAGCAAAGTCACATAATTCCAAGAATTTATGTACATATTTCAATACTAATCTTTTGTTTAGTATGAGTGCTTTCAGAGTAACTTCTTTGTTATAGATCAACTCCACTACATTTATAATATTTGTAGCGAATATTACAACATTCAACACATCGCAGTCGTTATTCAGAAAAGTATAAAAATTGCCTTAATATGTTCCTACATTCCTGTAGAGTACCCGATTATATACCCCAACCGAACGCTCGTTATAGTCATTAGAAAAACATTTAAAATATATTATTGCTTCTAATAACTTATTTCTTTCGGTATATTATTCTGTACGTTCTATATATTTTATAAAACTATTGTTTACAAAAATATTGTATTTTTCTACTTACCTTAGCTGCTGAAAACCCATCCGGATTACAGCTGGGCAAAAAGTGTATCTCTGTGCTATTCAACAATTCTTGTATTTCTGGCACTTTGGCATAATTCAATACCAAATATTGGGCCATGTACAAAGTCATTTGTCGACCTAAAGTCTCATCACCGTGTATATTGGCTACAACTTTAACAACAGGTCTCAACAGATCACCCACTAAAACATCACCGGGACCGCTTACGGCCAATACATTCATATCGCGATTTTCTAATGTTTTACCGATTGTATACGCGCGAGCTAAATGAGGATATTGACGTTGTAAATCCTTAAATAGATTACCAATCGCGTCGTTATCTAAATATTTCGACTTTTCTATAATAAACGATTCATCTTCTACGATTTGGGCTTGCGCAGCCATGAAAAAATATAATACCAACAACACAACACCATTCAATGACTCATTTTTAAATGGCAAAAACCAATTACGATTTCGAGCACTTGCGCGCATTTTTTATTTTTTTATTTTTTATTTATTACGAACTTTTTAATTATGTATTATATATATTTCTTTATTTATTTAACCACATTTGTTATAAAAACTTTTATATTTAAAAAAAAAAACTTATTTTTCTTCACTTTGATGACGTTGTTGTTGACTGATTTCTTTTGTTAACGGACAGACTTGTTTACCTGTCGTAAATTTTTTACACTTTTCTTATTAAAATATCGAAAAAGGCACTTTTTGTTTAAACGATTTTAATATAATTTATTATTTTGTGCTAAAAGAAATTGAAACATTTAAAATAATATTTATTTAATTACACTCTCACAAATCTGCCGTTTTCTCCTATTGTTTACTCGTACGTTCACTACTTTCTTTTGACACGAAACGACAAGTATCTTAAGAATTGTGCTGCCAGACAGGTGCTTATAAAATAATGATTTAGACAACGTTAAAATGAATATTTAGAAAGTGTTTAAATGAATATTGTATATATTTTAATATACATAATTGCAAGTTTAGGGATATTACTTTTAAATTTTTTAAATAATAAAAAGAATACTTTCCTTGTTTTACGTACTAGATATATGTTGTATTTATTTATACCTCAAACATTTTTAATCTGGGTCCTTTTTCTAATTAGTTTATTTTTTACAAAGCTTCTAAAACTGTATTAACACAACACATAAAATTTCCCTTCTTATTGTAAACTCTCTCTTTCTTACACTCTAATTGTAATTTTCCATGTTAAACGTCAAATCAAGAAAGAATTTTCCATTTTTAGATCATTAAAAATTTCTTTGTAGCAGAAAGTGATTAATAACTTAAAAAATTCTAAAAACCTAAAGTTTTAATTAAATTTTAAATAGAAAAAACAGATTTAAATGTGTGTTGATAAGAATTTTCTACCAATTAATGCTCATTTGAAGAGCTTTAACAAAAGAATTGTGTAAAGTCTTAAAGAAGAAAAAAAAAACACGAAGACGACATAAAAATAATTTACGACGACATTTAAAACAAGAAGAAAGAAAAAAAAAACAGGAAGAAAAAGCAGCTGCAACTACTCAGCCAGTCCCACAATTATTTGCAAAAAACAAGAGCGGTAGGGGATTTTGTACAAAGATAACCTTGGCATAACCATTTAAATCAATTAAAGAGCAGCAAAAATCAAAAAGAAAAATGCCTACTTCTAGAGCCTCTGCAGCAGCTGAAGTGGTCCACACAGGTTCTGGACCCCAGCCTTTAGTTAAGATTGGCCATTACCTTTTGGGTGCTACTTTAGGTACGGGCACATTTGGTAAGGTCAAGATAGGCGAACATCAGATGACGAAGCACAAGGTGGCCGTTAAAATTTTGAATAGGCAGAAAATCAAGTCGCTTGATGTAGTAGGAAAAATACGTCGTGAAATACAAAACCTTAAACTTTTCAGACATCCCCATATTATAAAGCTCTATCAAGTAATTTCCACACCCACGGACATATTCATGATTATGGAATATGTCAGTGGCGGTGAGCTGTTTGATTATATTGTCAAACATGGCAAGTTGCAGGAACATGAGGCAAGACGTTTCTTCCAGCAAATCATATCTGGCGTAGACTATTGCCATCGCCATATGATAGTACATCGTGATTTAAAACCAGAAAATTTATTGTTGGACCATAATCGTCATGTTAAAATAGCCGATTTTGGTTTGTCCAATATGATGTTGGATGGTGAGTTCTTAAGAACCTCTTGTGGCTCACCAAATTATGCTGCTCCTGAGGTTATTTCGGGAAAGTTGTATGCTGGTCCTGAGGTGGATATCTGGTCTTGTGGTGTCATCTTATATGCCTTATTGTGTGGCACATTGCCTTTTGATGACGAACATGTGCCAACATTGTTCCGAAAAATTAAGTCGGGCATTTTCCCTATACCAGAGTATTTAAATAAACAGGTTGTTAATTTGGTTTGTCAAATGCTGCAGGTAGATCCATTGAAGAGAGCCACCATAGAGGAAATAAAGAAACATGAATGGTTTCAAAAGGATTTACCCTCCTATTTGTTTCCTTCTTCCATAGAGCAAGATTCGAATGTTATTGATACATATGCCGTTGCAGAAGTTTGTTCGAAATTCGGTGTCAAAGAACAAGAAGTACATAATGCGTTATTAAGTGGTGATCCCCATGATCAATTGGCTATAGCGTATCATTTGATTATTGACAACAAACGTTTTGCTGATGAGGCAGCTAAAACAGAAATCAACAATTTCTTTGTAGCTGGTTCACCACCACCCATTACACATTCACCGAATGAAAGTCCAGAAATAAATGCAGTTGGTTCTTCATCGGGAACTTCTACGCCTGGAAGAACATCTTTAACTCCATCTATGAAACCACACCCAGAACGTATTGCTCCCTTAAGAGAACGACAAATGGCCATGTCCATGGTACAATCCCAGGGTGGGGCTGCTTTTCCAGAAAAAACTGCTCGCGGAACTCCCATCAAAAGGGCTAAATGGCATTTGGGTATACGTTCACAAAGCAAACCAAACGATATTATGCTGGAAGTATATCGCGCCATGAAAGCGTTGGATTATGAATGGAAAATCATAAATCCATATCATGTACGTGTACGCCGTCACAATGCCAAAACGGGAAAACATTCTAAAATGTCTTTACAACTCTATCAGGTAGATGCTAAAAGTTATCTATTAGATTTTAAATCTTTAACTAACGAGGAAGTCGAACAGGGTGATGATGTTATATTAGAAAGTCTAACACCACCGCCTTTAAGCAACAGCGGCATAATGCCACCTCAACCTACTGGTCATCATACAATGGAATTTTTCGAAATGTGTGCTGCATTAATTATACAATTGGCACGTTAATTAGCTTCCATACAAAATGGTTTTATAAAAATATCAATTTTTCTTTTGCTATATTTAATCGCAGTAACAACAAAACAACATAAAAAGAGGTTTTAAAATTTATTAAATAATTAAGTAAATATTTTGTAATTCTTAGAAACAATAAATTATAGGAATATATTGTCTATTAAAAGAGAATGCGCCCTAACTAACAATTTTATAATTCATTCTTAAATATAAAATTAACAGACACAAAATTTTCTTATAACGCTAAATGTTTACACATTTTTTGTTGATAATTTTTTCACTCTAAAATACCAATAGTGCACCACTTTTAATTGCAAATATGTTAGTGCTTTGGGCATTTTAAAAGGCAATATATGTATAGTATATATGTATGTGCATAAGTAAGGATCTGTAGGTCTTATTGGTTATTAACCAATTTAAAAATTGATTAAAAAAAAGAAATACATAAAGGCTTAAAGAACTGTTTAACAGTTATGTGCTGCAAGTAGAGTTTAAGAACTCGATTGCCCATATATATAAACTTTGGCTTTTAGTTAAACTCTTGATTCTAAATGCTCTCAACTTAAGTATAAATCTTTATTTCCTTCAATTTTTTTTAAATTAAATTCCATTGTTGTCTTGTATTTTTGTTAATTTTTTAATTATTATTTTTGAAATAATTGTTATGGTTTAAAATCAACGAATATTTTGCAACAAATTGAAATAAAATAAAGTGGTGTTTTCATTGATAAAATATTTTTATTTGTTCAATTATATGTATATTTTTTAAATTAGTTTTTTATTTTTATTTAGTTCGAAGGCAATAATAATGATTATATATATTTTGTATTAGTTTTAAGTAATATATATATTATTTCTTTTGTTAATAAAGTTCAAAAAGTATTAAAAAATAATTCGTTTTATTTAAAGAATAAACGAGGAATATCATTTGTAAAACGTAATTTTGTTTAAATTATATCTTAAGTGCATTTAAAACTTAAATACCTATACAGAGAATAGTAAACAATAAAATCTAATTTAATTTTTTTTTTTTAATTTTGCTTTGGTGGTTATAAGTATATTCCTGTTCTAAAATTTGAATTTAAGGCCCCGCAATTTTAGAAACACAACATCAAATTTACAACTGTTGTAAACCATAATCGGGCCTAAATATGAAATTTGTAAAAAAAAGTGTGATTTAAATAGGAAAACTTTACAAGTGTAAAAATCTTTTTAATAATTTTTCTTCTCCGTATATAACTTAATAAATAAAAAAAGGAATTGCTAAATTATATTTATCCAAAGCTTTAATTTTAATATATTTTCGTTTTTTATTTAACGTTATAAACTTAAAATAACAAGTGATTTAATAGGGAAAACCAGTTATAAACAAAGTTGTAAATAATAACCTACTCCTTAAGAACAAAGAAAAAGTGTGGAAAATATCATGCACTTTTTATAAATAACTAGAAGAAAATATATTTTTGGGATTTGCATCATTTCTTATCATTATCTTCAGAGCGATTTTTACGTTTTAATTTATCTATGATGGATTCTATGCTATTGGCATCGACTAGACCAATAAATTTGTCTACCACTACACCATTGCGAAAGGCCAACACGGCTGGAACAGCTTTTACTTCAAATGTCTCGACTAAATCCGTATTATTCTCCACATCAATAATGGCTAAATCAATCTCTGTTGAATCTTGTAAAAGTTCTTCCATCTTGGGTGTTAAGATTTTACAGGGATCGCACCATTCAGCATGGAAATTTACTATTACAGGTATATCACTATTGATGACCTTATAAATGAGTACAAAGGAAAGGTAAAATATATTTATAAATACCTTTTAAGTTAAGTAAAGAAAAAGGACAAACAAATGAATACGTGTTTGAAATCATGAATAATGATTTCTGCTACGTAATTTATTTATATTAATGCTATGCTGTTGTTTTTTTTTTACTTTATTTCTTTGCTATTTATTAAGTTAAATTTAGTATTGTAGGATTACATAATTGTTGTTTACATTCAAACATATAAACAATTGAAAACACAAATATTTAAATTAATAAAAAAAGAGAAAAAATCAAAAGAATTATAAAAATTAAATCTGTTGACAAATCAAAATAACAAAAACAACAAAATGTAAACAGTAAAGTTTAATAACAAAACAAAATGATGCTTTAAAGAGTTTGAGAGAAAGATATTAAAAAACGAAGCGATCATTAAGAGGATTATTGTAAAAATTAAATAGCAAAATACTAAAATACTTTTTTTTCTAAGCAATGTAATAGAAATAATCAAAAGGAAAACAAGTATAAAAATACAGTAGAATCTCAGAAATTAAAACCACTTTGTGAACCGGGCAATTCGAATTTCTAAAAAGTTCGAACAGTTTTTAATTACATACTATGTATGTATTTGCTACTGAATTGGGTTTTAACATAAAATAAGGAGGTATCAAGTATTAACACATCACTTTGTCCTTCAGCTATCGAATCGAATTTTACATCCTTATGACCGACTTGTACATATCATGAATAACTCGGTGATTCTCCGTTTTATTTTAAAGAGCAAGAAAAATAAATTGTAGTCAAAATGAAAAAATACAAAAAATTCAGAAATTAGAACCTGTAGTTCTAATTTTAGAGTATCCAATACATCGAAATAACGGGTTCTAATTTGTGGACAGTTCGAATTTGTGAGATTCTACTGTATTTTTTAAACATAATGTAAAACATATCTTAACAATGAATGAGTCATGAGAATGTAATGGAAAAATGAAATATAATTAAAAACTTATGCTACTCACTTTTCTATCAAACTCATAATGATCTTTAACGACATATTTCTTCAAAGTCGTCTGTGATTGAGATAAACATTTTTGTGTAGCTGTTATCGCTAGTGGAGCTAGACTTTGACAGGCGTTTTGAGCACTTGTAGAGGCTTGTATACAAGACACCAAACGTGGCATTACACCTTCTGCTGCTATTTTTAACATGTTTATTATCCTTAAGCTAAATCACTCTGAAAATAATAATAAAGATTGTAACAAAAAAGGTGAGTAACATGCTTGGACACTTTCTCTTTTTCACAGTAGATATATAAACAAACAAAAAAGAAGGGGGAGAGTAAAGAACCAGTATATTCCAGATAAACAAACTATTTGAGAACTTTGGGCTTTTTTTTAAGTGCATGGCTTACTTTTCAAAAGTACTAATATTTATTATTTGTTAAGATAGTTTTTCGTACAAAATTTATTTTATATTAATTAAAATTTAGTTTTCACATAAACTCTCCCCTTTAATATGAATGAAAAAAATATCGTCAGACAATGATGAGGTAATTTGTTTTCTTGAAATTTTGACTTTCTTCATAGAGAATTATTATTTAATACTTACTTATTTATTAGAATATAGAGTCGCTTTTAGCTTTTCTTAATGTTAATTATTTTAATAAATTGTTTTACAAAATTATTAAAATTCGTTTTATTCCAAATAGTCCGTTGTTTTTTATCTTATGAAAAAAACCAGACGTCTAATGTCAAAAAAAAGGAAATTTTTATGACAGGCAATTTGTCATGGCAATAGAGATGCCAGATCAACAATAAAAGTAGCAGTCCTTTCATTTTTTTTATTATGACACATAGATGGCGTTATTAGAATTCTCTATAGTATGTGTTCACACGCAAAGTTATATTTTTAAGATTACTAGTTTAATAACCAGAGTTTCGAGGGGTAAAAAAAAGCCGTACACTCTGTGTTGTACCGTCGATAAGCGTTAATTTCTCATTCGTAATTGTATAAATGCATATACATAATTATTACACTCATCGTATAAACATAGTCATATGATTTTTATTTAGCACTAATCGCTGTACTAAGTCGAGATTTACAATGTAAAAATTGAAAGACAGACAGATGAAACTAGCGGAAATGGTGACGAAATTGTGAAGAGTGTAGTTACTTTTCGTAATTCTTGGTTATTCTGTTTGTCTTCTAAGTTCTACATTGCAAAAGTATTAAGGCCTGGTTAGCCAAACGTTGCTGTATCGTAATGTAACGTCCCCTAACGTAGAAACGTAAGTGCACTTATGGAACATTTAAAAACGTGCCATATGTTTTAGACATAAACAACTAACAAAAAAACAAAACAGAAAATATATTGTGAAATAGTAATTTGTTTATAGTGTGTACCATGGTGGAATTACTTACAAGGTGGTGTTGACAACCCAGCTGGGTTTTTTTTTTGGTCATACCGCTCCTGTCAAAAGTTTTGTTTGTATTTATGTTTTGTTTACATTTTGCTTTGTGTGTATTCGGGTTTTTGTTTTGGTGTAGAGACATGTATGTTGTTAAAAATACACACACACACTTGTGACATGTGCTTTTTTAATTCACCATACCTGCTTTTGACATTAAAGAGCTGAAAAAACAAAAACAAATTCCCTGTTGTTTTTGTACTATATTCACCTGCCACCACCTTGTAAGTAATTTCACCATGGTGTGTACTTAATAGTGTTTTTTTTTTTCAAATAATTAAAAGACAAATAAATAAATATGGATGCGGATTTGTGTGTTGGGCTACAGTTTTTTAATTTGCTAAACATTTCTTAAATTTATTTCTTATTAATATTTTTGCTTTTCTTTGTAATATTCTTGCTGAAAATGTGTATAATAAATGTAGGGTTGCCAAATTTTGAATTGAAAAAAGTACATTGAGGGAAATAAAACGTACATTTTAGTAAAAAAATACATTGTATTTTTATTGAAAACTTTTTTTAAAATTCATTAGCAAAAATAAAATGGCAAATAATAATACAAATAATAAGACCGTAATTATTGTTTACAACAAAGTAATAGCCCAAAATTATTCGGATTTTTATTTTTAAATTCTAGTCTATACTATTCAACTTTTGAAATGTAAAACAATTTGGTATAAATTTAAAAGTAAATTTTATGCCCGTATTCATAAAAAATATTTTAGGTTTATTGAGGATTTATTTGACAATTATTGCATAGAAATATGTATTGTATATTTTATATATTCATTCATGTATTTGTAAAAACTTTTACAAATACGTACTTACTAGTTTTTTTGAACTTGGTTTACAATGCCATTTTTGCCAATGTACGAAAATTGTAAAACTTGGCACAAGTGTGTTAAAATTAGTTTCAAATATCAATTCACATTACAAACTTTCTATTAAAAGTTTGTTCGTTCATTTCCTCCTTCAATTTGAATGCGGTATAGCCAATATAAACATACAAATTCTTTTCAAAATTTTGAAACAATCTATTATTTAACAATTCTATACATTTTCTTGTAATACTTTTTCAGTAAATAATTTTAATTAAATGAGAGTTCGGCTTATTGCATTGAGTATATATAAACTTTGTGTGGACGTATATGTATGTGCATTTTATTCTTTCATTTGACTTTGATTTGATTTTTAAGCTACGGTTTAAACGTAAAAAATACCGTTTTATTTTTAAAATACGGATGGAATGTCATAATATTCTCTCTATGATTTTACGTACGTAAAGTAAATTCAGACGGAAACAATTAACCACTAAATTAAAAATTAATTTAGTGCATTAAATTAGAGGCGATAATGCACAAATTTTTCACTACCACTAAATTTAGTGGAAAATTAAATCTATTGCAATAACCCCAATTCTAAAAGAAATAAATTCATCAATGTTATTGACAAAAAATTATTCAAAAACTTCTGTAGAATTACAAAATGAAATTTTTGAATTGAGACTAAAAACACAGACCTTTTCAAAATTATAGTACTTTGGTGGCAAATGTTCTTTAATATTATTTATGTTAGTTTCAAGTGTTTAGAACAAAAAAGAAATACAAAAGATTAAAAAAAGTACATTAGCGTACTTTTTTAGGTGTTATGCAGAAATAAGTACATTGAACAAAAAAATTACCCTTACAGCTTAAAAAAAGACGTTTGACAAGCCTAAATAAACCAGCTGTTTGCAAATGTTCCGTAAAAACGTAGAGAATTTCTATTTTCTACAGATTGATACGCGCCGTTACGTTACATTTTTTATTCGGTAAGCGCTGCCATTACTTTGCATGTAAAATAAATGATTAGCTGACTCGTCAACGTTAAGATACGTTAGGTTACGTGTGGCTAATTCTATCTTTAATTTCTCATTCGTAATTGTATACATGCATATACACACATAATTATTACACTCATCGTGTAAACATAGTCATATGATTTTTATTTAGTACTAATCGCTGTACTAAGTCGGGATTTACAATGTAAAAATTGAAAGACAGACAGATGAAACTAGCGGAAATGGTGACGAAATTGTGAAGAGTGTAGTTAACAAATATTTGTATCGGGCATTTTTCTTTTTTACTTTTCATAATTCTTGGTTATTCTGTTTGTCTTCTAAGTTCTACATTGCAAAAGTATTAGGCAAGGTCAAAGGAGAATGCCTGACTTTTAATTTCTACATTGTAAATCCCGACTAAAGTTCAAAAGATATCAGGGTTGTCAGATTGTTTCTAATTTGTATCTTTGAATTTGAAAATTTCATCATAAAACCTTGTTTATATTATCCCCGAAAATTCCAAACATTTGTATATATCCATATATATTATACTAATATTATATCCCTAACCCTACGGACACGGATACCCCAGCGTTCTTTGAAGTTACATATTGCTTAAACAAAACTAAATACACATTTGAAGTTCCTCAAGTTCTTTCATTTAACTGGCATTATCTGTTATAAAGAGATAGAAAATAACAAGCTATGAATGATAAAGTAAAACGTATCGCCAATACTATAAAAAATGATCGCGTCGTCTATTTCGCCTTTAAATTAGCATTCTTCGAAATACGACTTAGACATAGCTTTATGTTGTGTAAACTCCAAATATATTGGGTAATGAGTGTCTATTTGTTTACGTTTTTAATTACCATCTCTACGCTAAGCAATTCTCCGCGACAGTTAACATTATTTGGTGCTAAGATATAACATACCTACTCGTGAATTATGTTACAATTTGCCATTATGCTGTTGCTTTAGAGCTTTATTTGGGTACCATATTGTTCTACTCTAAAAGTTGTCTATCGTCCAGGATAGTGCATTGTTGAGAGTACACATCCTTCATCTTTTCATTTAGAACAGTAAATAGAGGCGTTTTGGTTAATACTATAGTAGAGTGTACATATATTAACAATGTTCTTTGGTCGTAGTTCTTTTCGAATACACATTGAAAGATAACGTCGAGACTTGAAGCCGAAAATAATATGTTAGTAAATTTATTCCAGATTATTTATGTATACACATCAATCACAGCAAAAAGAATATTTTCTGTTATTCTAATATGGCGATAGCCACTGATTTTAAAGGAATATATTGATTATTGGTAAAACGGTTTGGATGATTAAATGAAAATATTTGCTCCGTACGATAACTTATTTGTATGTAATTCCTCAACTTGTTTTAGGTTTGGCGTTTGATATCTTTTGGGGAAACTATTCAGTGTTGTAATTAAATATGTACATATCTGTGGACATTTGACAAAACGTCTTCTTTCTAAATCAAAAACTTTTCAGTAGAGCAAAAAAACAGCTAAAAAGGCAAATAGAAGTTATTGCTTAAAAATTAAAGAAATTTTGAACTTGGATACTATAAACAAAATACTTAACGAACATTAAGCGACCTTTTTTTCCCTCTGGAAGCAATAGTTTCCTTTAAAACGACAAAGAATTAATTTAAGACTTTTTGTTAAATAGACTTTAAAGAAAAAAATTAGCTTCCATCATACAAGTCGTTTTGTCAAAAATTGTTTGATTAAATTTGGAAATTATCTTAATCGCTTAAGTCAAGACAAGTTGTTTTTTTTAAATGGAATATGAAAAAAGGTTGAAAGAAGTTGATCTGGAAAATATATTTCGGTTTTATTTAAAAAAAATACTTATATTTTTCGCTACAATATGCAAAGAATTAAAAAATAATAATAAAAATTAAATAAAATTTTTTATAGACATTAAATTTTTCAAATTATTCTTAATACTCTGAAAGAAGTCGTTTAGTCAAATTAAAATTGGGGGAAAATCTGAAAGAGGTCGATTAGTCAACTGCATATCTTACGCAAGGAAATTCTATATCTAAATATATAAAATTGAATGTGTGTTTGTTTATTTGTTTGTTTGTACCTTATAGGAGACCAAACCTCTGGACCGATCTTCCTGAAATTTTCACAGCATTTAACTGGGACTTTGGCATGATTAATAGGGCAATTTTTTTTCGACCATGCCCTCTTTTACGCCCACTTTTTTAAAATTATGTAATTGCTCCCATATAGTTTTTAACAGATTTACTTCAAATTGTATACGCATTATACTCCAGGCGAGGTATAAATAAACATTTCTTACACCACGCCCCCTTTCACGCCCCTTTTTACGCTAAATTTTGTTTTAAACTTTTTGTTCCTTCCAACGGATTTTTTTATTTGGTAGTATATTGCTCTTAATACTATTAACTTCGCCATAAAACTATGAACCACGCTCACCTCATCGCCTCCTTTTTGTTTAATTCAGATACTTACTTATACCACTAACAATGCTTTCTATACAAAATTCTTTTTTTGTAATATGTATTTACCTAAAGTCTTATACACTTTTTATCTACAGGTAAGGTAGACATACATTCTTTCCCCAACACCTGTCTGCAAAATATATAAATACTTTTAATTTTATTATATAACGAGGGGGTAGCGAAGCACACCGGGTTCAGCTAGTTTACTATAAAAATCTTGGAAAATTGTTTTATTTCGAGAGAAGACGTTTTTTTCAAAATTCCACAGATATGTGCTCGTATTTTATCGTATGCCAGACCAGAACGGGTTAAAGAAAGAGAATTTCAAAACGGGAAACATACCATAAATTTGTAATTTACTTTTAAATGACAATTTAAATATCAAAACACAATATTATAGCGCAAATTAAATTTATTTAATAATTTAAATAAAGGACAAACACTTCCGTGTATCAGTAGTCTTCGTATAAAAATGTTGTCAGTACGGTTATATATACTTTAGAAAGAAAGTTCCAATATACGAGTAGTTCTTCCTTTAATACCTTAAACCATCTGCAGATGATCATTAGTATGAGCTATTTTAAACAAACATCCTGTTCATAGAAATCGAAGGGGTGAGACATTCGTATTTTTGGAAGAAAAGTATTCGAAAATTGGAGTGGTTTTTTGTTGTTTTGTATATAAAAAGACGCACGTCTTAAATAATTCGCCTTCTAAGAACAGGCTGAAAATCAGCACAGTGTATTCAGTAACGAAACTCCAAATAAAATAACAAGAATAATAAAACAATTTACATACATATAAAAAATAGAGAAAAAATTATAATTCTCTTCACAATTTACATAAAAAAAGTATGGTATGTGAAATGCAACTTATAACTATTACGCCATGCGAGTTGATTTAGATTTTTTGTTTGATAAACAGTGTACAGTGACGAAATTCCAACAAAAATAAGAACAACACAACAATTTTACTACCATTTATAACGAAAGAGATATATGGTATTTGCAAAAATACGAGTATATGGGTTAAACCATATCAACTCAACTTAAAATATGCCGTTTTTGAAATGACTGTCTCCGAATTTGCTAATTTTTGGTATGAATAAAGTATATCATAACACTAAGACAAATATAAAATTTAAGGGCACTGACACTTCTGGATCCGGAAATATGAGGTCTTGAAAATCGGAAAACAGTACAAAAATGCACAAAGTTACACTTACTTAATTGTAATTTTCTTGAAAAGTATTATAGCTACGCATCTCGTAAAAATCGCATTTGAAAGGGTATTAAATTACCTTTGATTTAACATATAATATGATTTTTTTTTCTAAAAGTCAAAGGTCAATTTTCTTTATCTATAAGTCGGAAGCCTATATCTCCGAAAGCGACCTTTTTAAAAATTTGAAAAAAAATTATGCCAAAGATAGTTTCGTTCTCTACAGTTGTGAAAAATTTCAGAGTGGAGGTATTTTTGGATCAAGAAATAAAAATCAAATCGCAAAAGAATGAGATTAAAACTAGTATAATAGTGGTGGAATGGTAGACGATTTTTCGATTTCGATTAACTAGAATCGCTTATTTTGTGAGATGCGTAGCTATAATACTTTTCAAGAAAATTACAATTAATTAAGTGTAACTTTGTGCATTTTTGTACTGTTTTCCGATTTTCAAGACCTCATATTTCCGGATCCAGATGTATCAGTGCTTCCAAACTTTGTATTTAATTTAGTTTTATGATATACTATATTTCTACAAAAAATTATAAAATTCGGAGGTGGTAGGTTAAAACCATTGGTTGATTTGACTTGGAATATCCCATATATGTATGTGCATATAAATAAAATATTCAAATTGGTCATGAAAGACCTTAAATTAAAGCATCACGAGCTAGCGTACATCAGAGTAGGAAGAGTGCTCGAATTGCGTTCGCTTGTAAAGAACTATTTTTCTTAAATGTCGAATTTTAAAAGAATCCAAAGTACGAATCGTGATAAGAATCAAACAATATAAAAATAAAATTTGGAACACAGACTTGAAAAGAATCAAAACGAGTTGAAAAAAAGCTATTATTTTTAGTATATCGTCGCAAGAATTAAAGAACGCTGTAACTAACAAAGCATTTAATGTTCACCAGAGTTAAAAAACCTCTATGAAACTAGAACAAAGACATTGGTATTTTTCAAAACGCAGATGGCGCAAGTGGATTTCTTTTCATCATAGAAATCTGGGACATGACCAATCGACGTGTATTTTTTTTTTTTTTTTTTTTTGATAAAAATGATGCAAAAAAACGTATTTTCGATTTTTTCTATGTTACAGCGTTCTTTAATTCTCGCAACGATATGTTGTTTGTGTACATAATATGAAACACACATACCAAAGCTCTAATGAAATGATTATTGTCATTAAAAACATTTCAGGCATTTATTTCATTTCATTTTTTAGCGATATAAAATAATGCTTTATTTTATAATTTTTGGCCAAATTTTACAAATATGTATTTCTTTTTTTTTTTTTTTTTTTGTTAATACCAATATTCAGGGGTTTACACCCCTACTCAAGCTGTGCAATGTATTGGAATTGGAAAGATATAGATAGAGATATTTTTTTGTCTATTAAGCGCCTTATGTCAAATGAAATGATCCACAGCAATGGCCCCATCTGTTGACGTTAATTGTATTTATGGTGAAGATCTTTCCTAAGTTGCTGGCTAGTTACGATCCTTGTCTAATTCTGTCTATTATTTCACAGAAGTGGTGCTTTCTTCTGATCATTTCGTTAAAGCTGGATAGGGTGGAATGTCAGGGGGCGGCTTTCTAAATGAAGGACTTCTTAGAGGTGGGGTTCCAACCTCTAATTTTTTTAAAATAAAATTTCGAAATACTGCACAATCTTTTTTTTCTTCATTTCCTCCAGGACTTAAACCTGGGCTGATTTGTGCTGTAAGCGAGCGCTCTAACCACTACACTACACTACCCCCTAATTATTACAAATGTATTACAAAAAGCTAGAAAATCTCTCAAATTGAATCTTGCATCATTGGCCGAGTCTTTTGACGATCGGGGTGCGAAGGCAGAATATGAATGACACACTCTCGAACGACCTGCAAAATATCTCCGAATGGGGTCTCGCAAACAGAGCCGAATTTTTTTTTAAGACCAATACTCAGGAGTAAACCCAATGCTGTTTTTTAATTTTAATTTTTAATTTTAATTTTAACTTTAGCGACATTTTCCTGCTTTCAAATCTCAAAAGAATGCTGGATGGAAAAAAATGCAATGCTGAAGTAATCGCTGAAACTAAGCCCTTTTTTCGAGGAAAAGGAATCATACTGTAAAAGTGGTATCGAAAAGTGGAAAAACCGCTATTCTCGCTGTATCGCCCTCGGCGGCATTTATGCTGAATAATAAAATCAAGTTTTGTCAAAATTTTGTTTTTTCTTACTTATCCTACGGAGTTACTGAATAATCTTTATACATAAGTGGTGTTTTTTTTCGATACTTATAGTTGCTTAGATAAATTACTGCGAAAAAAACGACATAAGTGCTAAGAAATTAAAGTGGTGTTTTTTTCGAACCGAATATAAATATTCCATACAAATTTTTATTTATATCCGCTTATATAAGCGGTTAATTTTAGAAGTGCTTAAAAATTAAGCACATATAAAAATGCTGCCAAGTTGGATTTTTTTTTTATCTTGACGTTATCTTTATAAAATTCTATAACATTTTATAAATTAATAAAAGAATAAACGTTGTAAATATGGCTGAGGCGAAGGAATGTAATTATTTTTACATTGTTTGAATTGTTTTTAAAATAATAATTTCATATTTTTTTATAAAAATTGTGAGTAATGCCCAATTTAATTTCTTAAGCATTTGTCGTTTTTTTCGAAGCAGTTTATCTAGTCGGCTATAGGTTTCGAAAAAACACCACTTAAATTGGACATTACTCACAATTTTTATAAAAAAATATGTAATTATTTTTTAGAAACAATTCAAACAATAGTGGTGTTAATTTCGAACCGAATATAAGTATTCCACACAAATTTTTGTTTATATCCGCTTATATGTATAAGCGGTTAATCTTAAAACTGCTTATAAATTAAGCACATATAAAAATGCTGCCAAGTTGGATATTTTTTTTATCTTGACGTTATCTTTTTAAAATTTTATGAAATTTCATAAATTAATAAAAAAATAAACGTTGTAAATATGGCTGAGGCGAAGGAATGTAATTATTTTTATATTGTTTGAATTGTTTTTAAAAAAAATAATTACATATTCTTTTTATAAAAATTTTTAGTTATGCCCAATATAATTTCTTAAGCACTTATGTCGTTTTTTTCGAAGTACTTTACCTAAGGGGCTATAGGTATCGAAAAAAACACCACTAATATAAAAGTAATTACATTCCTTCGCCTCAGCCATATTTACAACCTTTATTCTTTTTCAATTTATAAAATAACAGAATTTTAAAAAGATAACGTCAAGATAAAAAAAAAATCCAACTTGGCAGCATTTTTATATGTGCTTAATTTTTAAGCACTTCTAAAATTAACCGCTTATATAAGCGGATATAAATAAAAATTTGTATGGAATATTTATATTCGTTTCGAAAAAAACACCACTATATTAAAAAAATATAGATATATTTGAAAAATTTAACGTTTTCTTTTTTCACTAATATTCGGTTTTCTAAAAGACTATTCTATTTTATGCAAATAATTTAAAATTATTTATGTTTTAGTTCCTTAAAATTTGTTTTTGTGAACTCTATCCATTTCCCTCCATTGTATATTTTTTAAATAATACAATAATAAAAAATTTAATAAATAAGCGTATTTCTATTATGGGTAAGTGGATTTAATATAGTATGCTCCTTTCAAAAAGGGATAATAAGCAATACATTCCAATTTTAATATATATTTCGGAATAAATTATGTTTTCTTTATAAATCATTTGAGTATTAATTATAACCTAATATGTATTTAAATTTATGTATAGTAAATAACCTAATATTGATTTTTTTTGTTCATTGTTAATAAATTAAAATAGATTTTGAAATAATAGATCAGGATGTGATAAAGTTTTCTTCAAATTCCTTACACTGATGCGATTTCTTTGTTGTTTACGTTCCGCAGAGCAGCTAAAACATTAATTCAATTATTAAAATTAATTGGTTTCAAGAAAGAAAATAAAGAAATATTTGTAAGATAATTATGAATTAAGCTTATGACTTAGGAAACGGGGTATAGGTAAAGGTATTACTATCAACAATTAAGCTACAATTATGAGATATAATAAAAAGAGGAAATTAGGTTTGAGTTCTTAAAGTCAATTTTAATAAAAATAAAGCATGTTTAACTTACTCAAAAATTTTTTGATGATATTCTATCATTATTTTGACACAATCTGATAATATTTCTGTTTCCTTTAAAAGCTGATGCATGTCAAGTACACGTGCTCCACTTTGTACTGTATGAAATATGGAGGGCGTTACAGATATAGCTAAAGTTTCGGCACTTATATGTTGTAAAGGTACTTTTGTTAATCTAAAATTTAATTAATTTTTTTTTTATGTTTAAGTGATAAGATATGGGCTGCATTACATGTGGAACTACATACATACTTATTGAAATGGTTAAATAAATAGTCCATAGTATTACGATTTACTTCAGGCAAAGTGCGTATAAGTCTCTTTAAAATCTCCAATTTATTGGGTAAATTTGTCAATACTGAAGAAAAGGCATGAAATAATTTTTTTATTGTTTAAGGCATGAAACAAATTACTTACACCACTGATTTGGTTTGCCTATAAATGTTTTAGCCTCATTAGACGATACTAGAGGACTTTTTATTTCTCTTAAAAATAGTTTTAACACTCCAGCCAAAGTATGTATATCCACGTTAGGTTGCCTTAAGGCCATATAATCATTGTTATCAATGCTAAACCTTAAGGCCTGCATTTTATTATAGTCTCCACATTGGCGGTATATGCCCTCTATAGGCTCCGGAGACTTGCGATATTTTTCCTCTATTAGTTGACAACAATCCACTACTATTTTAGGCACAGTTTTAAAAACTTCATCTTTTAACACCAGTTCGATTTCGGTATCAAAACAAGGTTCATCTGTAGTAGTATTAAAAAATAAAAGTTTGTGTGTAAAATATGTAAGTCTTATTTGCGTAATTTTAGTGGAAAACACTCTTGCTTACCTTTATATATTTCCTGTTCTTTTAAGGTTTGTATACTGGGTCGCTGCTTCCAAAAATTGCTTAATTTCATCCAGGTTACAAGTTTTGAGGGTTGTACCGTATTTTGAGTATTTCCCGGTATGGCTTCTTTCTTAACCAATCTCATACTACTGTTTTTTTTACGTTTATTTTGCAGTTCCTGCTGATCTTTTTGTAATAACTCAATTTTATTGTGCATTTCTTCCATAAGAGCAGCCATAGTTTTTGATTCATTTCTTTGTAAGTCCAATTGCTTCTCTAATACTTCTAGTTTTTGCTCCAATTTTTGAACACGTTTATAACAGTTTGAAGAGCAGTAAGAAGAGTTTGTGGAGGAGGACGAAGAGGTCATTTTATTTAAATCAGTTGACGATGCGGAGGATAAGGGTGTTAAAGGTAACTGTTGTTTAGTGCAGGAATCTATATCATAAAGTCTGCTTAAATCTTTGGTACTGGAACTTTTAAGTAAAGTCAATTTTATGGGACGTGGACGTGGTTCTTTTAAGATTTTAACACCTTCTGGTCCTTGTTGGGTAGTAGCATTTATTGATTTTTTTGTAAAAGCTATATTAGCACGTGTTAAATGGCTGTTGGAACGCGTATAACTGGGTGTGCGATCGCGAAAACAATTCATAATATTTTTTTGGCCTCTACGTTCGTTGGCTGCTGAAGCTGCAGTGACGATAAGAATGCCCGCAGAATCTGGCGTTTGTGGCAAATGCTGAGATGAATTGTAAAAAAATGATTGTTGTTGTTGATGCATTTTTTTATATTTTTATTGTTTTTTTTTTTTTGTTTTTGTTCTAAAGCCTCAAAAGTGTTAACAAGGGACGACTGCAAAAACAGGCAGAGTTTATTTATTTATTTTTTTTTGCGGTCAGTTTTATATATTGCATGATTGGTGGTAATGATGTATGTATGTATGTACATATGTGTATTTTTTATCATGCAGTTTTAGTTCTATAAGCAGTTATAGTTTGTTCGCTGGTCACTCAGCCTTAACAATTTTTTTATTCTATTATTAAATAATTCTTTTGCTTTTCTTATAATAAAATTCTTCACCTTCAATGAATATGTATATGTTATGGCAAACTCTATTCATTCACTAAATGCTCATGGGAGACTATGAAAATTGATTCGTATTGTGGGTTACATAGTATATCTTATCGCTTCCCTTAAATATAACACAGAATAAAGTATATGAAATTTCAATGCATTCTTATCATTTCATTACACAAAACAAAACAAAACAGAGTAGCTGAATAAATCCATACTAATAAATTACTCATAGAAATATTCTCTTAAAAAATTAAAAATATTATTTTATCGATATTAAAAGAGAGAAGAATAATACATGTGAGTTAATTTTGGCTTAATAAATTGTTTTGAATTTTAATTTTTTTTTTGTTGATTACTCATCTATATAATATTCTGGACATACATACATACGTCTATATTGAGCAAATCTTTTAGCATTTTTAATTATGCTAAAAGTTTTGATGAAATTTAACCCTTTCAACGTTGAAATAACGATCGTTTACAATTCATTCATACACGTATATGCTTCAACTAACAACAACACAAACAAAAATAAATACGTAAAATATTCAGTTAATTTAAGCTCTAAGTAATACAAGTTTAAATAGTTTTAGCACAAAAAAAAATAAAAATTCAGAGTTGGCAAACAATAATTTATTAGAAAGAAAGAAAACTATTGTGTAATTTGAGTATTTTGATTTTAAGACTGATTAAAAATAAATATTGATTATAAATTAATACATACATGTATACCGACTTAAACTGCTTTTGACTTTAGAAAAAAATATATGGGATATTCCAAGTTAAATCAACCAATGGTTTTAACCCACCCCCTCCGAATTTTATGATTTTTTGTAGAAATATAGTATATCATAGAACTAAATTAAATACAAAGTTTGGGAGCACTGACATATCTGACATTTGCCCCCATCACACATCCCTTCATTTTGACTTATGTATTTTTTTGTTGAAACTTACAACATAAGCGATTCTAGCTAATCGAAATCGAAAAATCGTATACTATTCCACCTCTATCAGAATAGTTTTATTTAATCTCATTCTTTTGCGATTTGATTTTTATTTCTTGATCCAAAAATACCTCCACTCTGAAATTTTTCACAACTGTAGAGAACGAAACTATCTTTGGCATAATTTTTTTTTCAAATTTTTAAAAAGGTCGCTTTCGGAGATATAGGCTTCCGACTTATAGATAAAGAAAATTGACCTTTGACTTTTTCAAAGAAAAAATCATGTTGCATATTAAATCAAAGGTAAATTAATACCCTTCCAAATGCGACTTTTACGAGATGCGTAGCTGTAATACTTTTTAAGAAAATTACAATTAAGTAAGTATAACTTTGTGCTTTTTTGTACTGTTTTTCGATTTTCAAGACCATATTTCCGGATCCAGAAGTGTCAGCGCACTTTAATTTTATATTTGTCTTAGTATTATGATATACTTTATTCGTACCAAAAATCAGCCAATTCGGAAACAGTCATTTCAAAAACGGCATATTTTAAGTTGGGTTGCCGTGGTTTAACCCATATATTAAAAAAAGCGGAGAGTAAATCGAAATGTGTGGAAAGTGAAAAAAATCGTTGAAACTAATTATAAAATTATAATTAATCACAAACACATTAAGCCATTTTTATCTACACGTATAATCATTTCGAAATTTAAAACAAAGTAACTGATAATTTAAGCAATATACAATTGCTTGTACCAAATTTGTTACGAATAAGCCTTTAAAATTCGTTTGTATATCCAAGGGTTTCTTATTTGTGAATTGAAACACCGATAGTTTTCGATTTAAAACGTTATTTTTATAAAAATAGTAATGTAAAGTTCTGTTTATAGTAACTACAGTTTTTCTAGTAATAATAATTCCACGTTAATAAGCCTATTTATAAGTTTTAATTTCATATAATTTTAAACATAAGTACTTGTTTTTTCCACATGTATTTTGTTTTCGTAATCTATCGTTTATGTTTCAGATTTCGATCCATTTTGATAAAGAATAATTTTTTGAATTTCCATAATTTCAAAATTGGTGTTCTCTAATCCGAACGTTTTTGTGATTCGATAATTTTGTTCGAACAAAAAAGGCATGTCAATAACCAGAAAAAAATTTTGTTTTCTTTTATAAGCTTTTAACAAAATTTGATACAGTTAAGTAGATCGCATAGACAGTTTTCTAAAAAAATATAAATTTTGAATTAAAATGCCAGGAGCTGTTATGTCATTTTTTCTATAAATTAAACAAAAATTTACTTATAAATCCACAAAGAAAATTTTTTAGCTAAACATGAGTAGTATAAACCTGCAATTAAAAACATTAAATTAATAAAAATTACTGCAAGCTTATGTATTTACAAATAAGGATTTTAAACAATGCTTACCCAGTGTTAAATAGTAAACATGATCACTTCAGTTGATAATATAAGCATATAATGCTGTTCTGTACGATTGTAGCCCATAATTGGAACTCCTCGAGCAAGAGTTGCGCTGTATATTAGGAAAATAAGCTTTGTTTACAAATTTTAATAAAAACAAATTAATTTCACTGTAAATGCAGAACAGATAATAAGAATCAATTATGCTTGTGCAAATAAGTTTGGACAGTAAATTTTATTTAATTTTTCGTTGCTTTACTCGCTGAAAAATAATGACATTTTTATTATTTTTGTGAACGAGTTCAATTCTAACCAGTTACCATTCACCATTCGTAAGAATAATAAATATCCGTTTTTTAAATTCAAACCTTACTTAAAAATTAACGGAATTCTTGCAAGTAAAACTTTGCTTTCTATCTTCAAAATATTTTTGTAAATAACATTATTTTATGTTTAAAATTGATGATTATTAAGTACTTTAACCTTTAACTACTGAGGTGAAATATTTTGTCATAATTATTGACGTGGGGTAAATTTTACCACCTTTTGTTTTACCAAAATAGGATTATAAAAATAAAAGATTTAGTATAACAAAACAGGGACTCAGCGCTCAACCGAAGAAAATAAATTAAAAAATGTAAGGAGGGAGTAAAATTTACCACCGCCTCAGTAGTTAAAGATTAACTAAACTAAAACAAAAATAAAAAATGTATCAATGGAAAACAAAATTATACTTAACAAAATATATATATATGTAATACATTTTTTATATGCGACAAAACTAAAGCACATATTAAAGTAATACAATATTTACTAAGAATATTCTAACAGCCTGTTTTTAGAACACGAATGGTTTTTGACATTCGTCTTTTTATATGAGAAACGCTAACAAATTTGAGTGTTTTTGTTGTTGCTTCACATATAAAAAGACGAATGTCAAAAACCATTCGTGTTCTAAAAACAGGCTGTAATATTTAGTGGCCTAACTATTATTTTTTAAACTTCTGCACACCAGTGAGGCGTGGACTCAATTAAGTAAGATGCCACTTTTCTAGAAATTTCGTTCCAAGCATTTTTCACATGCTGGCAAAGATCATCAGTATTTTTGCAGTTGTCAGTTCGATTTACAATTTCCCTAAATTTTCTGTGTAATTGAGATTAAACGACTACACTGTCCATTTCCAAGACATCGGGCTATAGTCAGAGTCAAACAAACAAGTCGTTTTTTTAACAGTTTTAAGTTAGTAAAATTTTTTTATTTGGTATGTAACTATAGTCAAAATAGTATATTTTAAATCAAACCGGCTTTAAATGGGTGCCAGCTCAAATGCAGAAATCGTTTTCATACATTTTGTTACAAAATACAAAAAAAAATTAAAACGGAAACCCAAAAAAAAAAGAATTTTTAAATAACAAAATGGAAAAGGTAAGATATAATTAATTCATATATGGAATATATTTAATTCATAATGTGCGCTTTTTAAAAATTGATCCTAACCTCATTTTTTTTTCTGGAAAAAAAGTATTTTTGCGCTTCTTCACACTTACGCCACCTTCAACAGCTCGTCTTTAAATCATTTTAGATGAAATATTTAAAGCCAATTAAGAAGCTATGGACCTACCTGACATAAAATAATCCTTCTTTAAAAAACTAATTATGGCATTGTCTTTATGTTTTCTGGTTTTACGTGTCTATGTACAGTAGACAAGTAGTGCGAAGTTCTAAAATAAGTTATGATACGGGAAATTATACCATAGTTAGGGTTGCCATTCGTAGTGATTTTACCAGTACATGTACTGGTTTATGCATAACACCCAAATCAGTACGCAAATTTACTGGTTTTTTTAAATTTTGGATTCAAATAATTTTTCTTGTTTAAAATTGGTTTACTTTCCTTATTGGTTTTGATTTGTTATGACTCACCCAGTTAATTTTCAGTCTTACGTTTTATATTTTTTTATTATTAGCTTGCCACATACTTTGTAATAAATAAATAGAAGTGTCATTAGTGTTTTTCAAAAGAAAATGCTGCTTTTGCTTTCGTTTGAAATTCAAAAACAAAAAAATGTAAGGGGTTTTAAAATTATAATAATATGGCTAGATAGGAGACCTCATGAATACCCTCATTATACTGACAATAAATTGTATGAATTTAGAATTTTTTGTGAATTTACAACAAATGTGCCGATGAATGACATTATTTCTATATATTTTTATAATTTGACGTGATGTTTTTGTTATATGTATTCAGCTAAGTTCTTGCCTTAAAAAATAGAAAATGAATTATTTTTAATGTATAAATTTCTTTTTGTTTAAATAATCGTTTAAAACTTATGAATTCAATAAAATTTTGGGTCAAAATTTTTGTACTGGTTTTTTTTCGAATGTACTGGTATTTTTCTTACGATATACTGATTTTTCCAATTTCAAAAATGGCAACCCTAACCATAGTGATCGTTATCTTCTTTTTGTATTTGCTTCACTTCTTTGAAATCCACTAAATATTTTTTTTCGAACCATTATTTCCTTATATTATTAGAAAATAAACTTTCCTTTTAAAGGCACACAAAAACTGAATGATCATTCCTTTATTTTCTTTCAAATAGATCTTAAGATAGCGAAATTAAAACTAATGATGTTCATTGTAAATAATGTTTCCTTTTTGATTTTTAATTGTTAACTGAGTATTCTAAATAAAATACAAATAATAGGTAGTTATGATATGAGCGACCATATTTATGTTATTATTGCCGAATTCACAAAGTTTTATGTCGTTGTTTCATGTATTGAAAACAATTTTTGCTTGTGAACACCTATTGTATGTATGTATATGAATGTATTTTGTGTATTTTTTTTTTTTTAAACACACGATAAAAAATGTATGAGTTGTATCAAATTTTTATATGAAAATTACCAACAACAAGCGTACAACTATTGTATTGCCGTACAATCCAACAATGAATACAAGGGTTTTGTGAATTCGGCATTCATTTTCATTTCGTATTTTCAATTCCGATCGGTTTTGTTTTAGCTTCTTCAGATTCCGATCGATTTAGCAAAATCCGATTTTCTATTTTTCTCTTAAAAAATGGCAACATAATGTATACCAAAACAAAAATAATGTGTTTTAAGCGAATAAGAGCAAAACAAATTGGAAAAATTGTAACAAACTGCATAAAAGTTAGTTTTCTTTAATTAATTCTGTACTTTAATTATAAGATTTATGTCTTGTTGTGCAGAAATTCAAATAATAAATAAATAAATAAATAAATAAATAAAAGTTATACAGATTAAAATAATTAATAATAAAAGAAAAATGCCGGGAATAGAAATATTTCTTTTTGTTTTGGTTTTGATGTTCCTATTGCCAGAATATAAACTTTTTAAAAATTTTTAATTTTTGTTGAAAAAAAATTTGTGGTTTAAGAGATAGCTTCTTTCAGAAACAATTACAAAAATGTGTATATTTTTAAGAAAATAAATATTAAAAAAATTATTTTTCAATAAAATAAATCAAAAACAATATTTGTTTCCCATTAAAAGTGCTTTTAATTCGTTTTTTTAAATTTAAGTCACTGAAAATATCAATTCCACTTAGGAAACTAAAAGTGGTTAAATCCGCAAAAAATTTTCGTTTTACGTTTTCTGGAGAAGCAAAGTACGGAATTCATTCCACTTTGGATCGGAATGGATTTCTGTGACAGGCCTGATAATTTGCAATCATGAAGGAATCCGTGCTTTAGTTTTGTCGCTTACTACAGTAGTTTAAAAGAAATACAGTAGTTTAAAGGAATAAATTTAATGAGAAATATTTAATACATTAAATGATTTTTTAAACTAAATGCAGTGTTGTGTGTCAGTGTTTATTTTATTCTCAAAGTTAATATACTTCTTAGAAATATGTATGTATGTTAACTTATTTCAAATAAAAAAACTATGACATGCCCAAATAGTTTACGTTTTATTTTAAATTATTTGTTGACCGATGATATCTTTATTGAAAAAAGTTTATTTAAGTTGTAGTTAGCAATTAGTACATTTCTGACGTGTGTATTTAGATTTTTAATACTTTTGTTTTTTAGTTTTAAATTGAGACAACTTAATACCTACTGTTTTCTTATATGTTTCCATTTACTGGTAAAACCTTTGCCGGTTTATTAAAACCCTTCTGAATTGTCTGCTGTAAGCGGTGATGTTTATTAGTTTATAGTGCAAATTTATTGATAAAAATTTTGGTTTTTATTTTGTTGACAAAAATCGTTTGCTGTTTTTATATTTAAAAATAAAGTACACATTTATATTATAAATTCAAGCTGCCAACGTAGCAATAACATTTTAGCATTACACTGATTAAATTATTGATAAATGGATGTTTAATTAAAATTTAAAATATATGTATATTATATTATATATTATATTCCCTAATTACAGTTCATACACAGAGTATAAGGCCATTCAATTACAATAGTAGTAAACATGTCTTTTTTTCATTCTTAGTGATCATACTCCTATTATCTAGAAAAGGGAATTAATAAAGGGATATAACAGTTTACAATACTTTTCGTTAATGTCTTTTTTATAACAGAGTTCAGGTTTAATACTAAATAAAAAGAATTTTATTAAATATTGAAGGTTTTAAACGTGGCTATATAACACAATTATGTTTAAATTTCTTTTTTTTTTATATATATGTATGTACGAGTATATGCATTTTCAAGGTTAAACGTGTTTTGAATTATTAAATAGATGCTAAGCTAACAATAATAAAGACATAGCTAGTTGGTTTTCATATGTTTTGTTTTGACCAGACCAGTTAAATTTACACACAATGAGATTTAGAAAAAAATTTAATATAAAATATATATGTTTACGGTTTTGTTCTTTAAGGGCTTTCACTTTTTGTAATTTGATTTGATGTGGTTTTAATTAAAATTTATTAAATATCTTAAAACGAAGCACATAAATATGGCAAAAGAGCCAGTTTCCTTAAAGGCTGCATTATCAGCAGATTTTATTGATTGATCTCCTATCAATGTAGACTCCTGTTGCAGTTGTTGTGAAGAAGCTCCAGGTGTTATAGGTTGCATGGGAGCCAAAGGAACACCACCTGCACCAATTGGCGCTTCATTTGTTGCAGTCATGGGAACTGTATTATTATTAGCCATAGTCATTTCGTTCTGTGCTTGTGGGGGTGGTGGAGCTGGGTAGCAGGCTATTTTTTCCACCTCTATCATTTTGCTAGCATCATTTGGATCGGTTTCATTAACACGCACAGGAACGCAAATTATACCCCCTGGTGCTGGAGAATTTGAATTTTCTGCTGGAGAAGCCAAAGGTTGTGAGGCTGTTACAGAGGCTGTATCAGTATTAGTAGCATTTTGAGCTCCTTCTGCTGGTACTGGTACAATTGGAGCCAAAGGAGCCGGAGTTTCGCTTTCAACATTAGCGGTAGCATTAACTGGTACAGTTGCAGCTCCACTATTTATTACAGTAACCCCATCGGAAGCATTAACAGGTTGTCCATTATTTATAATAATAACATGAGGTCCTTCAGAACCACCGCCACTGGCAGCAGCAGGCGCTTGTTCAACTATCTTTGTTTGAGTAGGGGTAAGAACATGACCCAAAATGGCACCGCCTATGGCACCAGCTGCCAAACCAGAACCTATAGAATTTTATTTTTAATAAATTATTAGTGAATACCTTAATGGAATATTTACGTGTTATTAGAATTTATATAAATTAACGCCCATCGGCTTGACATAAAAGCAATTCAATAAAATAAAAACAGAATAGTTGATAGTTTTTCCTGGTTTGTATGTATATGCCATACAGTGATGGCCGTATAATTAGAAACGGTGTTAAAACAAAATCAAATCAAAGTGTAACTTCTTTTAAGACCATCACTATAAATTGCGAAAATCGTTAATCGACGATTTCGCACAATCCACATTATTGTCGCTGCAAAAAATTTTGAATATAAAGTTTGCATTTTACAAGAAGCTAGGCCCTAACCCTAAAACAGGGTTGTAATGGACAATTATGTATGTATGTACTTTAAAAACATTCTAAGCTTTCTAAGTAGTTGATTTGGGGCTGTTAGTTTTCTTTAATTTAATACCTTTTCTTATTAAAAGCAATAAAGTTTATATCAGTAGATTATATTTTAATTAGATTAATACGTTTTAGTTTTTAAAATGGGAAAAAATAAGTCATACCATCTAAAAATAAGGGAATAAATAAAAAACAAAAAGGTTTCGTTAATCAAAACAAGTGGGCTCTGGTGCCATTTATTTGTATAATACAACAAAAGAAGGTTACAAAACCAGCCAGGATGTTTAGGTAACAAAAACTTCTCAAGTATAAAAGGATAAAATTATTTGTAGGATGAGTAATAGTAATCTATTCCTGAAATCACACGAAATTAGGGCTGAAAATGGGCAATAAATAAAATAAAAATTCACAAGGGCAATAAAAAAGCGTTTACAGCATTTAGGCTTTTGTAGGTGCATTTTGTTTTTTCTGTATTGGAATGTTGAATATATAGATATAGATAGATGTAAATATGTTAAGCGCCTTATGTCAATGGAACAAATTTCTGTCAATTTGATCACTCAAAGGCCAGTGTTATACCTTCACCTCTGAATGATCAACAGCAATTGCCTCATCTGGATATTGAATGTGAGTGGTGTGTGCCTTTTTATATGTAGGTTAGCTGATCATTCGTTTCTAGTGGAATAGACTGGATATGTCAGGGAGCGGTTTTTTCTGCAGATGGACATCTTGGAGGGGGGGAACCTCTTGTTTTTTTTTTAATTATAATTTAGAAAAACCGCAAATTTAATTTATTAATTTTTGTCGTTCGCTGGGATTGAACCTCGGTCGTTTGAGTTTCTCTGCGAACACTTTAACCACTATGTATAAGAAAAACCGGTTGTCTCAAAAATATTAAGAATCAACTACGCTTTGTAAGGGAAATGCTGAACAAAGAGCGTCTTTGTTATCCAAATATCTTTCCAATCGGACGAAAAATCTTATGCAAGACATCCTTCAAACAAGTTTTTAAACTTAAGGTGTGTTGTTCAAACACTGGTCGGTGTATTATAAATTGGGATGTGTATGTATGCATGTATGCAATTTCGTGATGTATTGTGAAAACAATTTGTAGAATTCAGAATTTTAGATAATGGATCAACATCAGTATAAAAACTATTTTAAACATTTAATGAAACATAATTCTTTAAGAATATGGTTGTTTACATCATTTTCCAGCTACTAACTACTCAAATCAAACTTTAAAGTTAATAAAGTGTAAGATTTCGTATAATAATATTGACATTTTCCACTTATTATGGTACAATTTTGATCTAAACTTAATTGAAAATTTATGTATAGGCAATTGTAAGAAGGGATAAAACGAACAAAAGTTGACAAAATAAAAACTTATAGATGCAGCAAAACTAGGGACAAATGTCCCTAGAAACATGTTAACTCTTAATAAAAACTTTACGAAGCAGACTAGTAAATTTTATGAAAAATAAAATATAAAACCATATATTAGAGGATATGTGAATTTTTGTTTACTTTTATGGAAAAGATTTTAAATCTGGTGTAAACATTTGTGTGGTTTCTAATTATATCACCAAAATAAAAGTGCTATATTTTGTTTAAATTGACGAATCAATGACGAATTATTACTTTAGTTTTAGTATTGTGAACTTCACTTTTAAAATATATTAAGAAAAATGTGTGCTCCTAAATCGTTTCTAATTATATGGCCACCATTGTATATATTATAAATACATATTATTTCATCATGGATTGTATTAAAGAAACCCAAAAAATAACAAAACTCAAAATATTTACAAATATTAGCACCTTTAGTTTAAACAATAACAAAATACATACAGACATAACTAAAATGAGTACCAATTTCATTTGGAAATTTTTTAGAAAGCTAATAATTATCAAACAAAATAATTTACACCTTTAAAATTTAATTTCAATATACGAGTATCCCTGCTAGCATTTGGAAGTTTGCTTTTTCAAAAATCATTTTTCTGAGACTTTTTCGAGTAGTTCTGTGATCAAAAAGTAAGTCAAAAACGACTGGGTCCTATGTTTAAAAATGTTTATTCAAAATACAATAACAAACTGTATAGTAAGTATAAATTGATCATCTAAATCATAGATGACAAACTCCTATTTATCTCCGAAACTGGACGAGAATCCGAAAAGGGATTGCAGACTTAAAAATCGAAAACCTAAAGTTGCATCGTTAACTCGACATATATAAAAAATATTAAATGGCGTATAGAGCACATGAACTCCCGCACGACAATATGTAATAAATTTTGCGAAAGAATTGTCAAATGTTTTTTGTTAAAAAAAAAAAACTGAAAAAGTACCATATGCGACTTATAACTTACTCGAAAAAGAATCACTAGTGTAGTAAATATGACTGATAAAAGAATCGAAAAATGAACCATAAATGACTCAAGTAGTCGTCTGTAGGTACAATTTTCTTCCGACAAAAGTATCTTGTGAACAGATATCATCATTTCCATCAGAAAAAAATCCGCGTCGATTGGCCCCGGTCCCAGATTTCTACGATGAAAATAAATTCACTTACGCCGTCTGCCTTTTGAAAAATACTAGTGTCTTTGTTCTACTTTCATACAGGTTTTTTGGCTCTGGTGATCATTTAAGGTTTTGTTAGTTACCGCGTTCTTTAATTCCATCGACGATATAATGGTTTTTTAATCGCGCAGTAGAGTCAAAACAGACTCGAATTTTATAAAATATTTCAAAAAATGCTGGCAATGATATAGTAATATGTAAACATATGTACGTAAGGGTCGTACCTGAATTAAAGCGTACGGCGTAAATTTTTTGTCAAAATTGTTTCATGCCCATACATTTTGTATGAGAGCTACCGATATACGTCGCGTACGTATATTATGGATTTCATAAATCCAAGTTTGACAATGCGTACAAAGAAAAAATTAAAATAAAAATCAGAAAAATAATAAATAATAATATTTGTTTGAAATGTTTTTCTAATACAAACAAAAATAAAAACTTGACAAAACAATATTTATATTTTTTTCTTTATTTTTCTTTCTTTTATTTATTACTTATTTCGGTAATACGGACGTATACAAATTATAATTTTTATTTGTCGTACGTTGTACGCTTTAATTCAGGTACGACCCTAAAGTATGTAGTATACATGTACATACGTATGTATGTATATAGCATTTTCAGTTTAAATTAAACCTTTTTCAAAATAAATGAAACCTTTTTCAAAATGAACGCAACCTTTTACAAATTGAACGAAACCTTTTTCAAATTAAACGAAACTCTTTTTCAAAATAAATGAAACTTTTTTCAAAATAAATGAAACTTTATTCAAATTCCTTTAAACATTTTTCAAATTAAATTAAACCACTTATAGAATTTAATAGAAAACAAAAGAAAAAAAATAAAACATATTAAACATATTCATTTTTAATATAATACTTGTTAAAATTAATGAAGAATTTGTCCACTGACCGCTTTAGGAATTAACATGATCATATCCATAACATAATTCGCACAATCATTTTGATTAATTTTGTGCGACACTTTCCTCAATTATATACACTTACTATGTTATGTTCTGTGGTAATGTCACTTTAATAATGATCGGGCGTGGAATTTTATCTTAGAAAATGTTTTCTCTATCGGGTTCAACATAGGAGAATAAAGTGGTAAAAATTTAAGCGTACAGTTACTATTATCCACCATATTTAGAATTTCCTGGGTTTTATGGATTTTGGCATTATCCATAATTAAAAATGAATGTTTTATTTTTTTTTTCTTTTGTTTTCTAGAAAATTCTGTAACTGGTTTAATTTAATTTGAAAAATGTTTAAATGAATTTGAATAGTTTCATTTATTTTGAAAAAAGTTTCACTTATTTTGAAAAGAGTTTCGTTTTATTTGAAAAAGGTCTCGTTTAATTTGAAAAAGGTTGCGTTCATTTTGAAAAAGGTTTCATTTATTTTGGAAAAGGTTTAATTTAAACTGAAAATGCTATATATAAATCATGAAAAATCTATAAACAAAAGCAAATTTTTAATTCAATAATATAAGTATGTATGTATATTTGAAAGCAAGTACTTATATTTGATTGTAATTATTTAAAGCGTATTTTCTGTTTATTTTTGGCTTTGAGCCAATTTCGTCTTCTTTTCAAGTGTTAAAAGTAACTATTTTATTTTAACCTTCGTTATGAAAATTTAACAGCGTTTTATTTTTTGCTTTGTAAACTGCATTATCAGGTGTTTTCTTATTATAAATTAAGAACTGAATTTGTTTTTGTTTCCTTTTAAGACTTTAAAACATTGATGGCCATGTGGGCGCTCAAGCGCCGAAGTGTAATAGAATTTACAGGTGAATTTACACCGGTTCAGTCTCCTTTACTCTCTTTTGCCAGCACTGCTTTAAAATTACATACAAGAGACATTGAAATTATTTAAATTATTCCCACTATAAAAAATCACCATTAGGCTGTAATTAGAAATCGAATCACGCTTATATAGGACAAGACGATGGACTACTTAACAGTTCAGATGTTTTCAGTTATATATCAGTACATACATACATATGTATGTATGCATGTATGTATGTAAGCTTTTATCAAAAAAAAAAAAATTAAAAATAAATCGCAACTTTAAATGCTAAAATATCGAAGTGTAGAATAAAATGTTTCATATTCGGCGAAAAGAAAAATAGACGAAAAAGCTATACTATGAGATGAGTATAGAAAGTATTGATGTGAACGATGTTTGGTATCAACAGGATAGTGCAAGTAGCAGTACATTTCATGCGTCGAATGTTTGATGACCGTTTATTTAGCCGAAATCGTGGTGTCAATTGGCCTCCAAGAAGCTGTGATTTGACACCGTTGAACTATAGTCTGTAGGGTGCCATTAAAGACGACTATTATGCCGACAATCCAAAGACAATTCAGCATTTGAATGTCAGCATTCGTGATGTCATTACCGAGATACGACCCCATACACTCGAGAATTGATCCGATCGAATGGAGAACTGTGAGGCCAGCCGCTACAGACATATGAGCGAAATAATCTTTCTCTTCTTTGCTTACAATATTTTTTTCTATCTTTTCAAAATATTTGTTTAAAAATTAGTACATATTAGGATTTTTATATACTTTTATTTAAAATTAAAAAAAATAAGACCCAAAAAACTTCATTTAAATATTTTATTTCAATGTTTACCAGAAAAATAAAATGAAAGTGCTTCAAGAAGAACGTAATTTTTACGACTTCTTAATTATTACATGAATTTAATTCGTTTTAAACGCATACCACCACCTATATTCCAATAAGTTCGTAGTATTTTGTGGTGTTAAAAATTGGCATAAAAATAAGCTATACAATTAAGTGATTTGCAATGATATTCAATAAAAACGAGTTAATTTTGTTTTTATCAGCGGATAAAATTCATGCATTTCAAATAAACTCAATTTCCCTAAATTCTCGAATGTTAAATTTATGTATGTTTCACTTAAATTTGTCCAATTGGGCTATAAAAAACTTATATCAACCATTTTCTTTAAATTTGACGGTTGTTTTTATTTTTATGTAATTTATGTTTTTAAATATGTAATTTAATTGCACTTACCAAAACCTAAGCCAGATGAAGTCTGCTGAGGTGGCGATGAATAATAGACAGCTCCTGGTGGCAAGGCATTACCGGC
This sequence comes from Metopia argyrocephala, assembly GCA_963576795.1. NCBI lineage: Eukaryota > Metazoa > Arthropoda > Insecta > Diptera > Sarcophagidae > Metopia > Metopia argyrocephala. The sequence goes on along the minus strand of OY756208.1, from coordinate 122,506,809 downwards.
TGGCAAGTAAGTGGCTCCTTGAGGCAAGCTTTGAGATGACGGATAATAAGTAGCACCAGCTGGCATACCAGCAGGAGGAGCATGATAACCACCCGCAGCATAACCACCAGCAGGATAAGCTGAACCTCCGGGTACATGTGAGGGATTGTTATAATAAGTAGCACCTGGTGGTAGATTATTAGGACTATGATAAGTTGCTCCGGCAGGTACAGACTGGGATCCATGATATTGAGGTGCAGCACCATAGTTGGTACCAGTGGCCTGATTGTAACTTGGAGGAGGCGCAGCATAGTTAGGTTTCTGGTACACCGGTGGAGGCTCGTGTATATTGGTTTTTGCGCCACCAGCTACATTAGAAGCGGAATAGGCAGGTGGTGGTCCTGCAGGACTTTGATTCGGTACATTCCAGCCAATAGGTTGTCCATTTGAAGACGGTGCATTGGCTGGTCGATTGGGTGGTGAATTATAATTGGGATAACTTAGTTTAGCAGCATCTATATGGGAATTACTGCCGCTACTGCCACTATTAGTATTATAGGTAGGTTTAGTTACACTAGTGCTTGGCTGTCTACGTGTGCTATAACCACTGCCGGACTTACTATTTCCACCTCCATATCTTTTGGCTTCACATAAGGGTCCAACAATTATCAGCACACTTATTGTTAAAGCAACCACAAATTTAGGTGGTGCCAACGACATTTTCATCAAACTAACACTTTTTTCTGGAACTTTTATTATTCAATAATATATTCGCACAAGGTAGATTAATTTCACGATTTCGATTGGTTGAATTAACACAGCGAACTAAAATGTCTGTCAAAAATAAAATATATGTATACATACAATGTATTTGCTTGTGACTTAAAAAGGGGTTTTAATAATTAATTCACTACTTTACTAATTTAATAACCAGTTTACCTCTTTGCCTCACTAAATGTGTTTAATAATAATTTTCACTTGTTTGCGCTTTTCGTTTGTTTGGCTTTTTCGTTAGTAGTTGTTGCCAGCTAATAATGAGTTTCACCAACAGTCTAACCAAATTATACATAATGTACTTACAAAGAGTTGGTAACGTAAAAGCAATAAACAATATGGCATTAACAACAGCTGTTGTAAACAAAATTGAAAAGCGTAGTGGCATCACTTTTATTTACCTTTGCAAAAAAAAAAAAAAAACACCGCGTGTAAATAAATAAGACTAGTTTATCCTTCAATTCATCTAATTTGAACAAATTGTAAAAGAAAATGTCTACAAATGTTAATATAAAGTTGGCTTTGGATCGTGTTAACATGGGTCTTTTGGCTCAGAATCAAACAAATGCTCCTCGCCTTTATACACCGGGTGAAGTGGTTACTACACAACAGGGTTTTATGAAAGGTCATGGCACTTATGTAGAGGGAGATGATATTAAAGCTTCAGTAGCTGGAGTCATAGAACAAGTTAATAAATTGGTGTCAATAAAACCTTTAAAAAGTCGCTACGTTGGTGAAATCGGAGATGTGGTGGTGGCCCGCATAACAGAGGTCCAACAGAAAAGATGGAAAGTGGATACAAACTCTCGTTTGGATTCTATATTACTACTATCCTCTGTAAATTTGCCGGGTGGTGAATTAAGACGTCGTGTAGCTGAAGACGAACAAGCTATGCGTAAATATCTACAAGAGGGCGATCTTATATCAGCCGAAGTCCAGAATATATACGATGAAGGCACTTTGTCGTTATACACCAGATCCTTGAAATATGGTAAACTTTCGCAAGGTATTTTAGTTAAAGTATTCCCTTCTCTGGTGAAAAGGCGTAAAACTCATTTTCACAATTTACCTTGTGGTGCCAGCATTATATTAGGTAATAATGGCTTTATATGGATTTCTCCTCTGTCAAATTTGGAACAAGATGGTGGTGATGGTGGGTTTTCACAAAATCTTTCTGAAGTTATACCTCGTGCTGATCGTGAAGTAATAACTCGTTTAAGAAATTGTATATTGGCTTTGGCCCACTGCAAAATGATGTTATATGATACAAGTATTTTATATGCCTACGAGGAATCCATGAAATATGAGGTGCATGAGTTATTGCAGCAAGAAGCCATATTTGATGTTGCATTTCTAACGCAACACCGTTTAAGATTACAGGAGGAATAGCAGTAAAGTGAAAAATAAAGTTTTAGTCAATAAGAAATGTTTTCAAGGCTTGTTCTATAATAATGAAAAGGGTTAGATAATTAATTTTGTACTCAATAAATACCCTTAACATTCTTGCATACAATTTTTATAAATTTTTTGAATTCCTAACTGAAATCACTATTGCATCTTATCATGTAAAATAAATCTTTATACTGTTTTTATATTGATGTTGCTCCATTATTCCCTAAAAATTGTGCAAATGGAATCCCAAGCTATGGTACAAAACACCTAAAGCATGAGAATTTACAACTTATTCATTGATCTAAAGAACTCTATTTCAAAAAAACATGAATCTTTGTTCAGCATTTCCCTTGCAAAGCGTAACTGTTTCTTAATATTTTTTTTAATTTCTATTTTTATTTATTGCCCATTTTCAGCCCTTATTTCGTCTGAACTCAGGAATAGGTGACTATTACTCATCCTACAAATAATTTTATCTTTTATTCTGGTTTTGCAAACTTCTTTGTTTTATTATACTAATAATTTACACTAAATTACACTTTTTTTGATTAACAAAACCTCTGTACGATAGCCGACTTCGACACGTCTGTACAACTTACACTCTTATTTTTGGAGTACATGACTAAAACGTATTAATCTAATTAAATTATATCTACTGGCCAGAACTTTATTGCTTATAATAAGAAAATTTAATAAATTAAAGAAAAAACTAAACGTTTCTAATTACATGGCCAGCCGAAAACCAACTCCTTAGAAAGTTATCAAAACCTTTTTTTTAAAGTGCAAACTTTATATTGAAAGTTTTTGCAGGGACAATAATGTCGATTAAAAAAAGAAACACTTTGATTCCTTTTTATTTTAACATACGATCACCACTTTATAAAAAGGAACGACTTCTACAATTTAAAAATCTAATACTCATGCACGTTTATTTTTTTCAAGATTTAAAATACAGGACATTGGGAAATTTCGATTAGATCTATATTTACATGCATACATAAATGGCCATTACAACGCTATTTCAGAGTTACGGCCTAGTTTCTTGCAGAACCAATGGTGTGTGAGTAGAGTTGTCAAGACCGGTTTTCGAATTATTCGAAAAACCGTTTTTTTCCTATTTTTCCGGTTTTTTTAAACCGGGTTTAAAAATGTGGCGGTTTTCGAGTTATTCGAAAAACCGGTTTTTCAGAGTCGAACTATTCGACATTTTCGAATATTTTTTATTTTAGGTGTATTATATTTTACTGATTTTTTTCTAACAAATTTAAATTACGTATGCAACACTTCTTATTTTCTAAAAGATCTAAAAAACTAAATCAGATATATATAAAGCGCTACTCACAATTAACACAACTTCTACAATAAATGAACGTGTTTTTTCAATAAGCTCAACACTAAAAACAAAGCTAACAAACCGTATGTCATCTTAACATTTAAACTGCATTAACATTTAAACCAGAGTTGGGTTTATTGCATTAGATTTAATTTTCCACTAAATTTAGTGGTAGTGGAAAAAATAGTGCATTATCGCCTATAATATTTAGTGGTAGTGGAAATTTAGTGCATTAAATAAAACCATTTTAGTGGTAGTGGAAATTTAATGCATTAAAAAAAACAAATTTAGTGGTAGTGGAAATTTATTGCATTAAATAAAAAAAATTAGTGGTAGTGGAAATTTATTGCATTAAAAAAAACAAATTTAGTGGTAGTGGAAATTTATTGCATTAAATAAAAAAAATTTAGTGGTAGTGGAAATTTAATGCATTAAAAAAAACAAATTTAGTAGTAGTGGAAATTTATTGCATTAAATAAAAAAAAATTAGTGGTAGTGGAAATTTATTGCATTAAAAAAAACAAATTTAGTGGTAGTGGAAATTTATTGCATTAAAAAAAACAAATTTAGTGGTAATGGAAATTTAGTGCATTAAATAAAATGAATTTAGTGGTAGTGGAAGTTTAGTGCATTAAATAAAATAAATTTAGTGGTAGTGGAAATTTAGTGCATTGAATAAAACAAATTTAGTGGTAGTGCAAATTTAGTGCACTAAATGAATCGATTTTAGTGGTAATGGAAATTTAGTGCACTACTTCTGAATGATTAGCGGCTGGCAATATTAGCAGTCCGCGCCATTAAAATCTTACCTATGGTGACCTGAATAATATATTACATTTGAAAGTACTAAAATTCTTATTAAAACAATAACAACAATTATTTACTTTATACAGGCGGACTCAGTAAATTAAGAAAATAACATTCACAACAATTTATTTTGACATTGACTTAAGCTATGTATGCATATAATAATATTATATCCATATATGAAGGTATATTAAAACGATAGTGGAACTGAGGAAGTGGAACTAAATTGCTATTCCACTATAGTGTCAATGGAGTTATATTCCATTACCACTAATTATTCAAAATTAGTGCACTAAATTTCCACTACCACTAAAATCGATATATTTAATGCAATAAATTTCCATTGCCACTAAAATTTTTATATTTAATGCAATAAATTTCCACTACCACTAAATTTATTTTATTTAATGCACTAAATTTCCACTACCACTAAATTTGTTTTTTTTAATGCAATAAATTTCCACTACCACTAATTTTTTTTTATTTAATGCAATAAATTTCCACTACCACTAAATTTTTTTTATTTAATGCAATAAATTTCCACTACCACTAAATTTGTTTTTTTTAATGCATTAAATTTCCACTACCACTAAATTTTTTTTATTTAATGCAATAAATTTCCACTACCACTAAATTTATTTTATTTAATGCACTAAATTTCCACTACCACTAAATTTGTTTTTTTTTTAATGCAATAAATTTCCACTACCACTAAAATGGTTTTATTTAGTGGTTAACTATTTCTATCTGCATTTAGTGGTGGCTGCAATATTGCTGCATTAATACTAAGTGGTTTAGTGGTAGTGGAAACGATAATGCATTATAAATTCAATGCAATAAACCCAACTCTGATTTAAACATTTGAAATACTATAAGTATTTTAAGAAAAATAAAAAAATGTTTCTTTCTATATATATATGTAAACTAGCATTTCGTTAATGTCATCAAATGTTAAGTCATCGAAGCCCTCTTTTTCGATCGCATGTGCTAAATTGATTATAGTCTCAGTCAGGCAGGTCCTTATCGTTCATATACCTATCTTCCAACTTCTAAAGCGTTTCTACAAATTAAAAAAATCATTCGATTTTTTGCTGCTTTAAAACCATTAGCAATTGTTTAGTGTTTTGTTATATATGACAAATTTCCAGAAACAATTTCTCCTTTCATCTTTACATTATGGACTGCGTGTCTTTCGAGAAGTTTTGTATACCCACTATGTAGTTGCTGAACAGATAAAGCTCTCATCATGAATTGTTACAGAGGTTGCAGATGGTTCAAGTTTCTTTATCTGGTTATAAATTCTCATTGGTTTTAGCTTAAAATGTATCCATAAACTGGTATTTTTTATATTTGTGAAACCAAATTGCGAATGCTTTTTTCATATTTTCTTGTAACAAAATTTCTAGTGTATGATGACAAGTTAGCAGATAGTTTTTTTCCAAATACTACAGACATCATTTCATTTAATGTTTCTTTTTGTAGACTCGTTCAGACTAAATAAAAGCTCTCTCCGTGTTTGACCCGGCAAACGTTGTTTTGCCATATAAATTTGCTCTAGGAAACATTTTTTTAGTTCAAATTATATTTGATACTCTTCCTCGAACTGCAAAAGTCAGCATTGATATGAGCAAATATTACTAATAATTTTAATAAATGATTATCCGCCATTTTCGGTACTTCAGTTTGATAGTTGGGGATAGGAAGAAATATCCCCTATATCGCCCCCTCTGAGTACTTCTGAAATAAAAGAAACTTAAACCATATGTCTTCTACAGTACGCATATATACATATCTAATTTAAAATTTCATCGAAGTCGGTACGTTATTTAGGTGAGGTATAAATTTTACCTTGGGGCGGGTCACCTTAACATTTAGGGGTATGAAAAATAGATGTTGACCGATTCTCAGACCTACCCGATATACACATAAAATTTTATGAAAATCGGTCGAGCCATTTAAGAGGAGTTTGGCAACAAACACCGCGACACGAGAATTTTATATATTAGATATATGTTTATGTATTTACATAAATATGTACTACTTATTTTATAATTTTCAAAATTTTAAATTCATTTTAGATTAATGTTAAGAATGAAATGTGATGAATTCATTTCTTCTGTTTTTTTTTAAGTTAAAACAATTATAAAAAAAAAAATATATTATATACTATATATTTTTTTATTAATGGAGAAAACCGAAAAACCGGGTTATTCGAACCGGTTTTTAAATAAAAACGCCGAAAACCGGTTTTAAAAAAAGTGCGGTTTTTTGAAATATTCGAAAACCGGTTTTAGGATTTCGTCGAATAGTTGACAACTCTATGTGTGAGTCAATTTTTATCCATAAGTACCTATAATTGAACACGTCGACTTCAAACTACAGACTTGATTTGGGAAGCTTCTTCATTGCAATCAGTTACTCTCACAGCTTTTGCATGAAGTCTGCTAAGAGGTAGTCGCCGAAAGAATATATTTTTTTATATTTCTTTGCTTCAAGATGTCAGAGCTGAGGTTTGAACCCGAGCTCTTGTTTACTAAACCAACACACTAACCACTCGCCTACTTCGGCTACTATATTTAGCTGCGTTTAAAAGTAAACAGCATTTATGTTCGACCCTGTAGGTCAGGGTAGGCCAAGATAATTGATAAAAAAAAATTTAAAAGAGTGTATTCTTTTAAAGAAATTAAATTTATTGAGAACTTTTTTATAAACGTAAAAGTACAAAATATGCATTTATTTTAATTCTATTGATAATTCTTTAAAATGTTGTAAATAATTGGTGACAGCACTTCTCAGTTATTCTTTGAGATGCTAGTTAGTTAATACTGATCGGTTTTTAGTTCCACGAACTTTAAATTTCATTTTTAATAATTTTTCAGTAAACGGCGCACACTGGTTCAAGAGCGGCATTAATTAATTTTTTTCATGCCCTCTGATCTACCTGATTTTTTTACATTTTATAATAAACAATATAATTATCATGCACCAAAAATATTAGGCTTACATCCTTATTACTTTTTTGTGCAGAAACATTCAAAGTTGACCGAAGTGAATGCGTTTGAAATGACCGTATTATATTGTATAACTTAAAAGAAACAATTATTTTTTCTTCTTTTTTAAAATTAAATTATTTAAATTTTAATTATTAACTTATATACTATATTCTATCGCTTCATGCTTTTAAAATACTCTTGTAATGACACTATAAAGATTTTTTTCATACAATTGGACGTTATTTATGATATACATATGTATGTATATGGGCAATTTCAAAAATTTTCGACATTTTGATATTTTTTTTTTCCAATTTTTTTTTTTTGGATGACACGAATGACGCTTTGGTCACGTGAAGGGTGATATTTTAGCATACCAAAACAGTTCGCGTTAATCATTTATTGCAAACGGCGCGAAAGTTATGGAGGTTTTATGTTAAAATGTCTTTAAAAAAAAATTTTAAGTTAAATTTGTTGGTTTATTTTAATAAATGTTGTATGGATGCATGAAACTCATTTCATATTAAACAGTGCAGTCCAAATTCATCAATGCACTGATAAAATACATAAAAAAATATCAATTATAATTAAAATTTCTTAATATTAAAAAACGCGAATTTTTGCAAAAATATGAATGTTTCACCGATTGTCATAATATGTGTTTATATAACACATAACTAATTTACAGAAAAACAAGGTTTTAAATTGCAAATTTAATAAACAAAAAAAAATTATATAAGAATTATTTTTGAGGTTAGAATTTTTTTTTTTGATCTGTAAAATTTAAAATCATGAAAATTGTTTAATGCCTATTCGGTTTTATTATCAAGCTTAAAAAAACCTTTCATTTGGTGTCAATCGCGGCGGAATCTATACATAACTGCAGATGTCACAAAGCAAAATGTGTTTGAAGAAAAATGCCGCTGTACCCGCTAAATATGGACCGAATTCAACTGTATTTATATATGATCTTTAGTTCACCGACGCACTTCATTTCCAATACTTTACATTGATTTTAAACCACTGATTAACTAAAAAAAACGCGAAACAAAATCATGAAATTTCGCAAAAGTTTTATTTTCTTTATAAAATTTTTTCGTTTCAAAATATTTTAACACCTTCTTGACGCAGAGGTGCCATTTACTAAGAAGTTTAGATCACGCTATACATAAACCAGTTTTAAATAAGATTGCAAATGTCAAGCGCAAAAAACTGTCATTTTGGACAAATTTACGCCAATTCTATAAAAGTTTGAGCTCATCGTTCTCAGCAACTAGCAGCCTGACATCGACGTGATATGGCGCAAATTTTAGCAAATTATACCATCTTTTAAATACTGTTGACGAAATGCAATTTTCTTGAACGGCGCAAAAACGCTATAGAAAAAACTGCGAAAATTAAAAAATCGGAAATTTTTGGTTTCAAAAATGAACCGCTGTACAACTTTTTCCCAAATAGTAGTATGGGCATAACTTTTATAGTGAAAATATCTACAAAGTCTAGTGACTTTATTTTATATCAGTGAGCATCGGAAGTTTAAAACTAAAAGTAGAAAAGTGATGAAATATGAAAAAACTCTTGTAAATTTCAAGCCATTTTTTGAGTTTTTCGATGTTTGAGTGCCCATAACTTTTAAAAATAAAGAACTGTTGGTCTGAAATTTTGAATTTCCCAGTTTTCTAGTGTGGCCTACCATTCCCTTTTGACCGTTTTGGTCAATTCGAAAAACTGGAGAAATAATAAGCATCTAAACTCAGTTTCAACAAATGTTGAAAATTTTTGAAATTGCCCATATACAAGTAAAAAATTTTATTTTTTTTAAATATGAAAATGAAAAAAAATATGAAAATAAAAATGAAAAAATTTTTTGTAGTAAAAAAAATAATTTTTTTAAATATGAAAATTTTTTTTACTACAAAAAATTTTCCAAAAATATATATTTTCTCCAACTTCTATGGATTGCATTTAATGATCTCCAACGACCTCCAGCCAGATACTTATATCAAATTAAAGCCTGAAGTCTCAGCTAATTATTTATTAAAAATTCAGCTGCCCATTTTTGCCTCTAAGCGATTCCGCTTTAAGAAACTAAAAATAGTTAGGAAAAATTTCCTACACAATCATGCAATTGTAGTAGATGTTTGTATTAAAATCTGTTGCATTCTCCTAGGATTGCACTTTTCTATAATTTTTTATAAGTTATAATAGCAATGTTATTAAAATGTACAATCCAAGTTGTTACAACTTGTCTGCAGTTTTCGCAGCCCTTTTATGAAAATTCATAAGTTTGTTTAACGATCTGTAAAAATTTGTGGATTTATTTGGGTAAATTCAAAGAATAGGCTTTTAGGGCTCAATTCCAGTAATTAGGTGAATACAGCTCGACCTATCTTTTATTTCCAAGAAAAACAGCAAATTTTGAACTTTAGAAGGCAATTTTAATTCGGCCATATCTACTACACTACATATGCAATCTAAACAACTATTTCTACGACAAAATACTCCTTTTTAATCAAATAAATTATGAATTTCTCTCAGTGAAACACTCTTCTTTGGAACGGAATTATTTTACTTGTAAAAAATTGTTTTAAAAAATCGAATTTTTGTCTTCAAAATACCGCCTTCACAGAGTGCAAGACGGTGCGATGGGCGTGGCAGATTTTAATTAAACTTGGCATGAGTCTTTTGACTTTTCTAAGAAGTATATGTACTGAATTTTAAGACTTTTGCTTTTACAGGAAAGGTTTTATGTGAAAATACCCATTTTGATTGTAGGGGCGGTGGGCGATGGGCGTGTCTGATTTTCATGAAACTATTTTATTTTTTTAATTTAGCCAATATAATATTCCGTGTTAACTTTCAGGTTTCTAGCTCCACTCCATATATTTTTTGCACAAAAATGTATGAAGCCGTACCAGTGTGCGGCGTCGACTTATATTTTAATTGTAGGGCTTGTTCTTATTGTATCTCTATTAGTTCTAATTCTTCTAATCCTTCTAGGTTTCTTATATACTCGTTGATTTTTTCTTGTTTTATATTGAAACAAATTTTTCTCAATTCGAGGAAAATGACCAAATGCTTTTTAAGGTGCTTTTGAAAAAGTTGTAATTTAGTTTGAAAACTAAATATACACTCAGATATTATTTTATCTTTGCCCTGGAATTTTTTTTTAATTGAGACTAATAATACTCAGGGACAAAAACCCTTACTGATGCTGTGCATTGTATTGGAATTCTTTGGAAAGGACAGTACATTTATGACAGAACATATATTTTGTTTTCTTATGTATATTACTATTGCTGTGAATTGATCATTCTAAGGCCACCCTTGCATGATCAACAGCAATTGCCTCATCGTTGCATGTTGATTGTGTGGTGAGTTCTTTCGCTAAGAAGATTTAGCTGTTATCTGCTACTTCTCAATAGGTGGCGTCTTTCTACTGATCATTCGCTTTTTGTTGACATTGGTTAAGGTGGAATAGAGTGGAATGTCAGGGAGCAGTTTCTCTCTAGATGGTCTTCTTAGAGGGGGGACCTCTTATTTTTAAATTATAACTTTTTCTATTTTTTACCTTTACTGGGATTTGAACCTGGGCCATTTGAGTTTTTGTGCGAGCGGTCTAACCACTATACCACGCGTCCATATTCAAATTTTCCATGAAATCAATCAAAAGCAGTAATTCTTATAAACACTCGTCATCGTCTGATCTGAATCTGGATAGGTTATTTCCTTCTAGAAATGCAATTTTAGGATCAAACAAGTCTACTACAAATCGATTTAATATGTAGTAGCTAGACAACAATTTAACAATACAAAGGCAATTAATGTCATTTGGAACTTATTTGCGGTTTAATACATCAAGGAAATTTTTGAATTGCAAATAAATTTTCGCATTGGTGCAAAAGTAATTTACAATATACAACACAGTTATAATCATGCCTAACTTGGAGGGAAATAAAATATGTCGCAACGTAACAAGACATTTTGAAACACATACAACAAAAATATAAAAAAACGTCTCGGGAATATTAATCGAAAGCCGCAAATATTCCTTCGATGAGCTGCAGTTTGGCTATACCTGATATAGATCTTAGTACCATTCAAACCGTAACAATTGCAAGAAGACGAGTATTGTTAGTACTAGACTAAAATTCATTGTTATATATTCCACATAAATTATGATTTTTAACTTCCTTTTCTCTTTAAATTATTGTTATTATAATTCTTAAAGGGTCTTAAATGTGTGTGTATGTGTGTTTCAGAAGGAATACAAATTGAAACACATCATACTGAAACAATAAACACATAATTCTTTATACACATATACACCACTAATAGCATTGTACTTATAATAACACGTGGGGAAAAAGGAACAATGACTGGTGTTAATAAAAAATTGAAAAAAGCGATTGTCTGGAATGTCACGCAGTTTTATATTATTTTTGTATTTTATAGAGTGAGTGTAGAACATACATATGAAAATACATATGGGCATTTCCTGGGGTCGCGAACGTACGTTCGTACGCATTTGATGTACAAAGAACATGAAAAAAAACTTTTTCTAACATATGTTTTTGCGATTAAATAGCATTTTGGAAGCTCTATGTGTAGTGATGGATTTAATCGAGTTGAAGTTTTCATAATAACACTAGCCAACAAGGTTTTTGACTGGAGCAACCAAATACCGTTCCTAGTGTAATTTGGTGCGCTGAATTCGAATCTGTAAATGGTTTTTCTCTATCACGTCAGGTTTTCGAGATATAAAAAAAGCGTTTATTGGATTTTTCCATTAAAAATTATTAGTTTATTTAAAAATCAAAGAGCTTTCAAAAGTGAAAAGCGTTACATGATTGTCGTTTGTATTTCGTTGGTTCACTTTCACGTATTAGAGTCCAGCAATAGTCTCCCAGCATATTTTTATCCCAAAATCCTTGATAGTTTCTTTCAATTTTCATTAAATCTTGATGGGCGCGCTCCACTTGTTCGTCGCTAACTGCACCTAGGTTTTGTGGGACAAAATCTAAATGCGAATGAAGAAAATGTATTTTGAGTGACATTCGTGCACCCAGTTCATGATAATTTTTCAACAATTTGTCTGTAGTTTTCACTCTTATTGTTTCACGATGCACTTTCGTCCCAGTTGCAAGATGTTTCCACTGCTGCATGCGTGAAGCTAGTATTTTTGCGTCTTGCTTCGTTAAATGCAAGTCCCGAATTAGATCACTCAGCTCAGCTTGAGTCACTAAATGGTGTTCATTATCAGCCTCATACAAACTACAACTGCTGGTGAAAGATATTCCGGACTCACTGCTCGTAGCACCGGGAATGACTGGTAGTGGATTAGTTGACAGACGTTGAACTGGTTTAGAAACTGATAGGACATTAGGGTAGGTAAAACTTTTTCGATTTTTCATATTGAATCCAGTAACTGTTAAACAGAAATAACAATCAGTTTGGTGGTTACATGACTCTCTCCAAAGTACTGGAATTGAAAAATCTAAATACAATAAATTTTCTCGCCATTTGACCACTTGTATAAAATAGTTCTGCAACGATTGCAAACCACTGTCGGGGTCCACGGTTTGTCCAAGTTTCCGACAGCAAAACCAAAATAATGTTGATATGCATATTTTAGTGATTCTGATATTGCATATCCTTTTTTTCCAATTAAATATTCACCACACACAAAGCAAAAATAGCTCGGATTAGTAACACACGATCTCACTGACATGCTCAAACTCTATTTTTATAAAAATTTATAACGAATACAGGCTTTTGTCAAATTAATAACTGTGAAATTGTAGCGTCAGTATTAACTATTTTACAGTATTGCCAGCATGCTGTAAAAAACGAACTGGACGTGATGGCCCAATTTTGTTGCCAGATTCGAATTCAGCGCACCCAGATTACCTAAAACACATACTTCCTCTCCACAGTCAAAATGTTTTGCCTAATTTGTTGGTTAGTGTAATAGTTAAAAACACATGGTCACGAATGTACGCAAAATAGAAGCCAACTTTGGCTGGCAGTAGTGAAATGTAAAATTCTGCGAAATGGAACGGAATATTTAAAAGCGATTAATTTATTTTTAAAGCATACTAATGTAGGTCTCTATCCAGTATTTTCACAATAAAATATCTCTATTGGTTTTTGTTTAATTGGCTTAAGTATCGGTCGCGAACGTATGATATTTCCATATGTTTTTTTTTACTATTACCACCATGCATTTTCCCATAAATATCTTCAAATGTCATTAATAAAAACTTAACACTCAATTTATAGCGTATAGTAACACTCATAACAAGAAATGTACCAATTTATTTAATATGAAATAATGAAATTTTAACAATATTTATGATATTTTTTTTTTAAATTGGCTGTTAGAACCATACTTTATTCAAATACCTAGTCACAGAAAATCGAATGAATTATTATGATACCTGGAACATCATTCCATTTTTCCAGAAAAGTGGGGAACATCTTACAAATTTTATCAGCTCCAATGTATATTATATTAATTCCAGTAATGTGGTGATGGGTACAGTTGTAAAAAGCCAAAGCATCAGTTAAAGTAATGTTTTCTGTTGTGGTTATTTGAAAAACCTTTCTCTTTACAATCGCTCCAACGCCTACGTTGGCACCTTTTGCATGTGATGTTGCAAAGAAATGCCACTCAAGTGTTTTAAAAGCAAATTTAGCCATTAAGTCGGGTAAGCTCCAAAAAATAAATTTATTTTGGAATTGAGAGCTACTTCCGTCCGAGAAAATCAATATGTTTTCAAATTTGCCATGTTGATTTATAATTTCTTCAATAATCTTCGTTATAAAAAAGTACACATCGATTTTGCATTTGTTCTATAACCTTTTTATTTTTTTTAATGCTAACCGTCGTTTTCGCATCCTCTCAGCAGATTTTTCCCGTGAAATGTTTAGTTTTTGTGAATCGCTTTTGATTTTGTTTTTCATTTTGCGATTTATCACACGTTTTGCCCATCTACGAGTATATTATCGTGTAATGAAAATAAATATATATATTGTTTATGAAAAATTTTACTTACGGTCGCGAACGTACGAAACTTTGCAAGTAAAAAAAGAGTTTATTTAATTATAACACTGAAGTTTTTTTTATGTACAAATTAGTGACACCAAACTTAATTAAAATATGTTTTGTCCGACCCCTGTGGACGTTTGATGCAAAGCAATTACAATAAAATGATGGTCGCGAACGTTAATCGAACTTTTTTTGTTTTCCATACACATTTTCCTTATTAATTAATTTGAAAAGAGAGGTTTTGGATAAAGAGTGCAAACATAACATATTTTTTGCATGTAAAATAATTAAATATAAAAATGTCTTTAGAAGTAGCTTAAAAAGAAAATAAAATATTTTCCAATTTCCCGCCCAATTTCCTCAAGTAAATACCTGAGATATGCTATGAAATCATTCTATTATAAAAATATAGACCCTTTTTTATAATTATTAACAATAAAACGTGATTATTGTTAACATATTATTTTTCAAACTTGGTTGACCTTTCTGTGGAAATGCCCATATGCATATACGTACATATGTACATACTTATATACTATATAAAAAATGTTTATATTAAAAAAAGCCAGACAATAATATACAGTTATATGAACGCATAGGCAAGCAATTGGAGACTTAAACGAAAAAAGAGTGTAAAAAATAGAGTGATAAAAAGAAAGAGCAAATGCTTGTAAAATAAAAGGAAATACATAATAGGAAAATAGGGGAGTTGTAAAAACACACACTTGTATTCATATACCCGAATACTAATCCAACAAGACTACTAAGCAACAGGCAGTACGTGGTAAATTTCAGTCGAAACTCAACCATTAAACAGGGCGTAACTAAGAACGCAGGAAAGCATATAAAAAAAAACATAATGGATAAATTTTTTTTATTATTTCAAATGATAAATAAATATTAAAGTTTTAGTGCAAAGTTATAAAATCAAGTATAATTTAAAACATGCATATGTCTTAAAAAGTGTTAAAAAAAACTTGAAAAAGCTACAAAATTGTGGTGAAAATTATAGGCCTATTAAAAAGAATGTTTAAATAAAAATAAAATTTCGTTTAAGTTTAAATAAGTAAAGGTTTCAAATTTCAAAAGAAAAAGAAAAATCTGTTTAAAATGGATTTTCGAAACCTTAACAATAGTGCTGGCGGAAATAAATATGTTTGTCCCAGCGACAGACAACTGGCATTGAGAGCTAAGTAAATATAAGTATAAAAATATTCTTTTAATATTACAAACATATACATATGTACATAGGACGTATATACGTACATATGTATGTATTATATTAAATGCTTCCTTGATGTAAAGAAAGATGTTTTTATACCCACACACATACAACAACAAAAAAAGGTTTCTTGTATTAATATTACTTTAAAAAATAACACATGTTTGAAGTGTTGCTCTAACCACACACTTAAACTTTAGTTTTTATTTTTTTTTATAATCACAATATGTATTTTCTTTCTCTTTATTCATACATCCTCTATTAACAGTAATTTCATACTCTTTTTTTTTTTTTTTTGTTTTGTTTTGTTTTTGTTTTCTTAACATTTATAGAATTAATTTTTATGGTTGCCATTATTGTATGTTGAATTTTTTCGCTCTGTCTCATTTCTCTGCCTTTATCATTACCGTTATTTTTATTTTTATTATTATGATTGCTATTGTTTTTGTTGTAAGGGTACTCCATTAACATGCATGCATGATTTTGTTTTTCCTTTAGTAGCAGTTGTTATTTACAAGATAAATTCATTCGTATTATTTTTTACTACACTTTGCTGACGTTTGTTGTTTAAAAATTATGATGAAGGGAAAGCAGACATATACATATGCAATTCTAGCTCAAGTATTTTTATATTTTATTAAGAGTGTGTGTGTTGTGTGTAAGAGGGAGCAGGTAACTTGTTAACTTCAGCATATGCTTAATTAAATAAACAAATATTGGCTAAGGGCACCACAATTTGTTTTTTGCTTTTTAAAAAGTTGTTTAAATAAAAAAACCTAAGAGAATTTTAATTTTAATTTAAATTTATATGTAATATCATTTAGGAAATTAATTAAAGCTTTAAAACAATTAAATTAACGGAAATTACTGATTAAGGTTAAAGTTAAGTTCATAGTTTTAAATAGTCAACTTTTAAAACACAATAAATAAAAATCAGGGACCATAACGGTTAGAACTGATATTAAGAAAGTTAGTTTTTAACGGTTATTTTTATTTTTATTTGTTTTTTTTTTTTTTTTTTTTCAATAAACTTATGTTGTTATCATTCTCAATAGTGCTCTCATTTATAAGATCACCTACTTAGTTGACCCAGCAAACGCTGTTTTGACATATGAATTAGTTCTATGAAATATTTCTTTATCTAGTAGATATATGAAAGAAAGTGGTGTTAGTTACTACGCTTATAACTCAAGAACGCCTGGACCGACAAAAGACAATTCAGTTTCCCATACATTTTGTATGGAGTGATGTTACAATGTTTTTAACAAAGCTTCTCCGAGATTGACCGATTCTTATAAAATTTTGTCTCTATATATTCAGTAGGGCTGACCACTTCATCGCCTACTTTTCACGTGAACTTAAACCCTGTTTATGTTCCCCATAAAGCCTTTAAGCATGGTACGAATGCTTCCAGCACTAGCTTTTATGATACAGCTTAATCCGAGCGGGATAAAAGCAGAGGAAGGGGTATTACCGCAGAAGGTAAAACATATTTTATCGCTCTTTTAAAGAAGTGTAACACATAAAGCTTCCAAGCTTAGTAGGAATACGATCTCCCTAAAATATTACCAGTACCTGATTCTGTACCTGTATTTTAAATATACACAAAAATAATACTTTTCTAGGTAAAACAACGTCTTCCGGGTCAGCTAGTTTCAAATACATATATGTATTTGATACTCTTCACCGAACTGAAAAACTTAACATTGATATGAGCATTAAATATTTTGCTTAACAGAGCTGAATACGCTCATCAATCAATGATCAATGTCTGCGTTACTGATAGTTTTATTGAACGATTGTCCACCGTTTTCTTTACTCTAATTTGATTGTTGGGTATAGGGAGAAAGAGCCCCTGTACCGCTCTCTCATAGTACTTCTTAAGAAAAGTAAACCATATGTGTTCTGCGGTGTACAGATCTATCTAGTAAAAATTTCTTCGAAGTCGGTACGTTATTTATAAATAAATTGTCTCTTGAGGCACCCTTAAAATTTAAGAGTATGAAAAATAGATGTTTACCGATTCTCAGACCCACCCGACATATACACAAAATTTCCTGAAAATCGGTCGAGCCATTTCGAATGAGTTAACAACAAACACCGCGACACAAGAGTTTTATATATTAGATTTTATTGTTGCGCTATGTTTCGATTGCTTTAAATAAATAAATAAAAATTTAATTTTGTTTTATTTTTACATTAACCAATTAATATGAAAATATTGTTTTTCTTTCAAAAAAGATCTGCAATAGTATCAAAACAAAAAGTTTGTCTAAAATTTACATCAAGACGTATAAGCAATGTTAAAAAAAATACTCATACGTTACCCATTAAAAACACATTACGAGCCTATTCTATAAAACCAGACTTGTTAAGTGTGATTAGTAAGATTATTTTGTCCGAAATGAAAAAGTATTTTTTTTTATTTAGACCAATACTCAGGAGTAAACTCCTACTGATGCTGTGCATTGTATTGAAAAGGACTGTAAAGATTATTTCTTATATTACACAGGTTTACAAATTATTAATTTGGAAAAATACCAAGAACACCATATATCTAGATAAATTAATTGGGACCTCCTGAGCACGAAAAACGCTGTTATTTTTTTCCTAAGTACCGTTTTTTAGATAACGGTACTTTTGTGTTTTTCGGTGTATGGTCCCACTCAAACCCTTGTGGTGCCAAGGTAGATGAGCTCCTTGACCACATCGAATGTATAGTTGCCGGCTGTAAGCTTGGAGCCAATACTTTCAACATCCCTACTCGTCGACAACATGTTCTTCGTCTTGCTCTCATTTAGATACCGTCAGACCCATTTTTGCAGACTCCCGTTCAATAGCACTAAAGGCTGCGGTGACATCTCGCTTGGTATGCCCAATGATATCTATGTCGTCTGCATACGCAGGGAGTTGGACACTTTTGTTAAATATAATGCCATTACGATGCACACCCGCCTTTCGCATGTTTGCTCGTTGATGTCGAGCAAATATTATAAATACTACTAAATACTTAATTGCATATCTCAGACAAAACAACAATATTTCTTTCTTTTGTTATTTTTTTATAGACTTTTTGATTATAATTCGATGAAAAAAAATGTATAAAGCCAGCAACATGTTTTAATTCTAATGTTTTATGTCATTTTTGGAAGTGAATTTAATTTAAAACTTGCTAGAATAGTAAAGGCTTTTGTAACAAAGAGTGATTACCGCTTTTATTTTAATATACAAAAGAATAACATTTAAGACCTTAAATACTTATTTAACTACTTCTTATATAAACGAAAATACAAAAAAACAGAATTCGGCAGTTGTGTAGAATTTTAATTTATTATTTCTTATAAATAATTAGATTATTTTCTTATAAATTAATAGAATAGAGCTGAAAAGAAAATCGTTTTCCTTTAAAAGAAAAATAGAAAAATTTTAAGTATAGCAAGGACAAAATGTTTTTACAACAAAACGATAGCCCGTAGTTTAACTATATTTATAATTATATTGCTTATTAACACTTCAATGCATGATTCATTAAAAGCAAATATATTTGTATGTGTGTATGTATGTATATAAAAATATTAATTACACTACAGATAAAACAACAGAGAAAGAGGCAGACTTCTAAACGCCAACTTTTAACACATAAACACGTCAAACACAATTGTACTCGTAAAAAAATAAGTCCCATTATGTGTAATATTATTATTACCCATAATAACAATAACAATGTAATGCATACAGAAAAAAACAAACAAGAAATGTTAATGGCGTTAAACATTATAATGCTGTATATGCATGTTGTTTTTTTTTGTTTCTTAGTGTGTGTGGCTATGGATTTTTTTTAAGTGCAATGCATATGGAGAATCCTTAACTTAATTAATTACTCATTATATTGTATTAGCCGTTGTTTTTGTTTTCTTTATTTCTACTTTTTTATCTCCTTTATAGTGTATATGCCTTAATTCTTCTGCTGTTTTGCTTTTCATGTACAGCTAATTAGTGTATTATTTAGTTATTGCATCAATTGCTTTGAAGATCATAAAAAGCACTGCTATTGGTGAGGTAAAAAAGGGCGATAGATATTATTAAATAATATTATAAGTACAAAATGTATTTATTAAACAAAAATAAAAATACGAGTACGTATAAATAAAAATACTACTTTAAGCGTAACTAATCCATACATAAGTATGCACATATACAGTTGTGTTCAATAAAATAGATTCACCCTGATCTAACATCTTTGAGGCCGTAAAACATTAGAAAAACGTGATTAATATTTTTGATTGCTTTTACTCTTATTATATGAAATTTTATGAAAAATACAAAACTTTCCAAGATCAAAACCCAAAATGCCATATATTCATAAATATTGGTAAAAATAACTAATTTTTTCTTTAAAAAAAAATAGAGACATCATATTTGATGGCCTAAAAACTTCTTCTCTATTAATTAAACCACCTTATTTTCTTGAATTGTTGTTGATTTGCCTCAGTACTTAGTGTAATTACCCTAAACTTTTAATAAGGTCCAGGCAACACTTTGGCATTGAGTCAAAAGGTCATCAGAATGTTTCGTTTGGAATGTTCTTCCAAGAATTTTTAAAAAAATTTCCAGTATTCCCTTTATTGGAAGGATTTCCTCCTCGAAGGAGGATTTAAGTCTAAAAACTGTGTTGGCTAGCTCAAAACCTTCACGTCATTATTTTGAAAACAAGTTTTTAAACGTTTTGATATGGGTTTCGGGTCGTTATCTTGTTGAAATACCCATCAAAGTAGGGGTAGTAGTGATGCCACTAGCTTGGGTGGGTCGACCCTACAATGTTAGTGGGGGCCGGTCATACATTTAGACTCGATTGGGGCACTTTAAATGGGTCAAAGTGGGATGTATAAAAATTTTACCTTTTGGGTCAAATTACATATGTACATACACACATACATAATTGGCCATTACAACTCTGTGTCAGTTTTACGGCCTAGCTTCTCGCAGCACTTATTTATCCATGAGTTTTATCCTACAGTTTAAAGTCGACTCCGAACGACAAATTTGAGAAGCTTTTTTATGGCAATCAATTGTTCCCAGAGATTTTGCCAGAAGACTGCTGTGAGGTAGTCGCCGAAAGAAATAATTTTTTCATATTTCATGAGACGGCGCTATCGTCTTAGTATACCAAAACACTAACCAATAGACTACTGGTGAAAATAAGGAAGTGAATTCATTTGGAATTCATTTTAGAGGTATAGTTTCTTGGTCAAAGAATACCATTTTCCTTGTCACTTAGTTGATTTTTAAATCGACCCGCCCAACTGAACACAACAACTTACATAAATCATTTTGCAATATTTATTGTTTAAATGAATTTTTTTTTTCTTATTAAAAAGACTATCGATATCGATTGGAACTGAAACCGAATATATGTATTTTAAAGTCAAATAACTCCTACTTCTTGGTGGTGGGGGGACCTCTTATTTTTAAATTACAATTTTGAAAAAAGCCGCAAACTAACTTTTTCTTTTTTAACCTTTGCTGGGATTCGAACTCGGGCCGTTTGACTTTTTGTGCGAGCGCTCTAACCACTATACCACTGAAAAAATTAGCGAAATGGCATTTAATGGCAACATTAAACTATTCAAAAAAACTAAATTCAGGCAAAAACGAATTTGTAAAACCCCATGTAGTTATTTTGTTTTGTCGAAAAAAACACTTGTTGCATATAAAAAATTTCCAAAGTTACACCAATGCGTATGAGCTATATTTATTTTGTTATAAAATAAATATAAAGTATACAGGCTCTTGTTTTCTTAATTCAAAGCATTTAATTTGATAGGACTTTTAACTGTTTTTTACGCATGAAATGTTGTATATATTTAAAAGTTAGTGGGGATTGTACATATATTTAGACTCGATTGGGTCACTTTGGGATTTTGGGTCAAAGTGGGATTTTTCAAAATTTTCAGACTTCATTTTAAAGGTTCCTTTTGCAAAGTTTCTTATCCCTTTAAGACCTGCCACTAAATTAATGTGAATTTTTTACTGATTTTTGGAATATATGGTCTCCATATCGTACGAAAATATAATCAATGTTTAGATTTTACCATTTTTATATTCTTCAAAGATTTTCAGGACACACACACAATTGATGCACTCGTTAACCTTTTTAACTGAAACGCATATACATATATTGCATCAAATGACTTCAAATGGTTTGAAACATTAAAATTTATAATTGTTTTAGTTAAAATATGCCCCAATTCACTATTTATTAGCCATTAGTACTTTTGTAGTTATAAACACAAATTGTTCCTTACGCTCATTTTGACAAAACTGAAATCTGACGCAAGATTTTCGAAATAATTTAAATAATGGTAAATCGAATAGCAGAATAGTGTGAGGAGCAAATATAAAGAACAATCAGCGCAATCGATGCTTGTCGGTCTTTTTGATGTTGATCAAATATAAACGAAAATAGTGAGACCTAAACCCACCCGCACAATCGATGCATCACGGTCTGAAAGGGTTATTTTGATCCCTAGAATACGGTTTTTCTTGTCATTTGGGCAATTTTTTGCGTCCTTAGTGTACATACACATTAGTTTCTTAAATAAAACATCTTAGAGGTTTAATTTTTTAATATATATTTCCATAAATCTCTTATATTTTCTTATTTTTCTTAATACCCTCTACATATTAAAGGCATTTAATATGATACTAAATACTTATCTATAGCCTTCACTTATTCAACAATTTTAAATTTGAAAGTTAAGGTGGTATGAAACCCAATCTAACCAGATTTGAAATTATTTAAAAGAAGAAGTTTAGCACTTGATTTTTATTACAAAAAAAAGGGGAGAGAAATAAGAAACTTAAATTTTTATTTAATTTTTTCTTTTAAAAGGAATAAAAATAAATTCAATATATCTTTCACATGTATACCTATGTATCATATGTATGTAGTTATATAAATAAATGCTGGTGTTATTTTTATTCAAAAGATTATAGGGAAACAAAAATTAAATAAAAAGCTAACATTGACTGTCGGGAATCAAATCCTGACATTTACTGGCATTTAAGGACTCTTCCTTTATTTTTTTCCATATTTTAACTGACAGCTTAAAACACCAACAATAAAGAAATGCATATGCCTATCATTTAACTTTAACACAGTAAAACCTTATTTTATCACAATAAATTTTATATCTAAATATATAAAATTGAATGTGTGTTTGTTTATTTGTTTGTTTGTTTGTATCTTATAGGAGACCAAACCTCTAGACCGATCTTCCTGAAATTTTCACAGCATTTAACTGGGACTCTGGCATGATTAATAGGGTACTTTTTTTCGTCCACGCCCACTTTTACGCCCACTTTTTTAAAATTATGTAATTCTTTCATATAGTTTTTAAAAGATATACTTCAAATTGTATACATATTTCTACTCTAGGCGAGGTAGAAATACAAATTTTTTACGCCACGCCCCCTTTCACGCCCTTTCCACGCCAAATGTTTGAAAGTTTTAATCTTTTTGTTCTATATACAAATTTGGTGCTTCTTTACTACGTTTATTAACGATTTTACCTAAAATTTAAAATACATTTGAATTAAAATAGTGGGGTAGCCTCACTCTCTTCCTCCCACAACTGTCTGCAAAATATATAAATACTTCAAATTATATTTTATAACGAGGGGGTAGCGAAGCACACCGGGTTCAGCTAGTATATATATATTTTTGTTTTATTTTTTTTGTTTTAAAACTCAATTAGAAAAAAAATTAAATAATAGTGCATTTACACCAAACTCGAATCAAGTAAATTTAATTTGAAATCTCTTTTAAAATCTATAGTGTTCACACCGAAATTTTTTGACAACTAGCAGGATTTCATTTTCATTAAAATAACACCAAATTAAGAAATAAATAAATAAAACAATTTTCTTTCTTATTATATTATATTTAATTAAAAAGTCTTGAATTTATTTTCGTTTTAGTTTTATGAGGCACTTTTCAATTGTCACTTTCTTAGTCGGAACTTACAATGTAGAAATTAAAATACAGACAGGCAAACGAAATTTGTAGAAATAGTGACGAAAATGCGAAGAGTATAGTACACGAATGTTTGTACAGGACATTCGACCTTTTGCTTTTCCACTTTTTGTTGTTTTTACTTCTTCTGTTTGTCTTCTAAGTTCTATATGCTAAAAGTTTTAGGCTAAAGTAACACAGAATTGAAAAATATCTGCCTTTCAATTTCCACATTGTAAATCCCGACTGACTGTAGTTTTGTATTTTTTAGTACAACTTAGAAAAAATACAGAGTTGCATCGGAAAGTATACTAGATTTCAACAAGATTTTGTCCAAATCTAGTAACGAAGTAGATTTTGTTTTATAGGGGAAATCAAGTAAAGAACGACTAGATTTCAACTGAAATCTGGTAATTAGTTGATATGAGTTTGGTGTAAATGCACTATAAGATAAAAGCAAAAAAACTGCTTAAGTAACAATGCTTATTTTTTTTATTTACAATGAACATTTTTTTAGTTGACTTCTTATTTCCGCAAAACAACAAAAACAAACAACATTATCACCTCTACTACCACTAAACGACTTAGTACGAGTATTAATGCAGCAATATTGCAGCCATCACTAGTGACAGATGGAAATAATTAACCACTAACTTCAACAATTTCAGTGGTAGTTCACGTAATGAAACAACTTCTCTAGATAATAATAATACTATTCACATTCTTTTCGTATATCTTTCAGATAATTCTATTTTACTCGAAACTATTAGCTATTTTATAATTTAAAATACATTCAGACAAATTTTCAAAACAAAAATGTAATGTATTTGTATATATTGTTTTAAATTAGAATTAAATTTTAATTTAACTTCAATAAAGTAAATTTTTGCAATGAAGATCTGGGAATTGAACAGAACAAGAGAAAAGAATTTGCCCCATAATGTGGTCGTAACTCAATTTTTTTAATTTCGGGACGACTATATGTCTGTTAAACAGACTCTGTTTATATTTTTAAGGTAGATACTTATGTATAAGAAATCTATAGCGTTTAGGAATACAAAAACAAATTTTATCGTTTTTTTTTTGATAATTTTTAAAATTTGTATATGTTTTTGCGCGCTATTTTATATAGGATTAAAATAAGACCTCAATTTTAAGAATTGGTTAAAAGATAAGTACATTTGTAAGGTTTTAAGTAGAACATTTTTACAAAAAATCAATTTGGAAACAGTCAAAAGTGATTTTTAGTTCGCTTTTTTACAAAATAATATATGCCCACATGAAATCCAAGAGCGTGTAATGCATCTTGAAAAAGTTAATGTTTGGTGCGGTTTTTGGGCTACCGACATTATAGAGTCATATTTTTTTAAGAACGATGTTGGTCAGGTTAGAGCAATAGGTCGATGATTGATGATGATTACCAACCTTTTTTGATCTGAATTGGATGGTCTGGACGGCACTACGTGCCACATAGTTTATGTCAATTTAAATATTCTGATCGACCGATTTGAGGGCATGAACGTGTTTTTTTTTCTCTGAGACCAATACTCACCTCACAGATGGTAAATTCGATAACATTAGATCGAAATCTAGTATTTTTGAGGTTTCCATCGAATCTATTAAATTTTATATGATTTTCCATACAAAACAAAATCTATATCGTGACTAGATTTTGACGAAAACTTGGCGATATCTATTAGAAATTACTAATGCAACTTTGATTTTTTGTCACATTGTACCAATAAATACAAGATAAAAATCACAATTAAGTAAAAAAAAGAAAAATTTAATTGTAAAAAATATAAGTTTTTCTTTTGATACTGCATTTAAACTATACCATTATGTACACGGAATCTTGCTTTTGAACAAGATTTCAAATGAATTTACTAGATTTCTATGTTGATGCATTATTACAACTTTAGCAATTTTATGCTTAAAAAAGATTAATAAATCAGAAATAAAATTTTAAGAATACGGCTGTAAATTTATAAACATTTTAGTTGTTGTTTTTATTTTTTTTTTTTATTTTTTATTTTTAAGGCCAGCACTCAGGGGATGGCCCCTACTCATGCAGTACATTGTGCTGGTCTAGGAAAATATGTTATGGGAAGGGGGAAAGAGGGAGTAGTGTTTGTGCACATTTGATTTAAACCTACTGATATCGTAATTGGCAGGAAAAACTTTCGCCGGAAGATTGTTCCACAAACGAGCGGTGCGGCTAAAGAACGAATTCTCTCTATAATGCATTGTGGGATTCGCTGAACAATCAACCACAAATGGGTGCGCTCTGAGAGAGGTACGTGTATTCCGCAAGAATATGCGACCACCCGGAATCAAATCCCTTATCTCATCAGAGCACCTCCCATGGTAGTATCGATAGAACAATGAAACGCACGCCACATTGCGCCGATGCACAGTGGAAAATTTTAGTCCTTATCGGATCAAAAATCTGTAACTTTTTTGTTCATGGAGATAAAGTTCTGAAATTTTGCACAAATGATCTTAAGTGTATATTTTATTATTCTGTAAAATATGAACCAAATTAAGCCAGAACTTATTACAGAATTAAGGTACGAAATTTATTTTTTTCATATAGAGATGACTTGTACATGTACAAAATCGTTATTTTGTGGTTACTTCATCAGTTTAAGCGTATCTTCATTCAAACCTTTAGCAAGTTTGGCGGATGGTTTTCTTAAACTTGTTAAGATGTTGAAAACATTAGTGGCCGATCGCGAACATTTTCGAGAGTGATGTAAACGATATTTTTTGTAGTCTTTCTTGCGCGACTCTTGTGCGTCTTGGGACAGTTGACCAATAGGCAACACTGCATGTATCAATATTTTGTGGAGAGATGATGGCATATGATACCAGATGTATTTTTTTATATACAATCTTGCTGTTTCCATTGCATATTCGCCTAATTTTTCAGAGTCTATTACTAAATCAGACGATAAAACTTGAAGAAAGATGTGAAACTCTTTTATTAATTCTTCATCTACTCCAGTTATATCAGCAGATCGCGAAAAACTAAAAAAAAAATCTTCTTGTGGTATTACCATCATTGCTGTTTTTTACTGCTTTATGATTTTCAGTTAACGCTGAACATTTTTGGAATTCACTATTGTATTCAATGTGCAATATCATTTCCGTACATCTTATCCACGAGTGGAGGATCGATTAGCCATACTTAAAAGCATTTTCATCTTCTGGTCTTGCAGGTACTCTCTCTAAGTTATTCATTTGAATAGGTGTCGCTTTGTATATGGTACATGATGCACTTAATGGAGTATTTGTTAAAACTTGTGCTACTTTACCACCAATCATTGTAAGACACAGTTTATAATAATAATAATAGTTGGTGACAATAACTTTATTTGAGTATCAATTTTATCTACCACTTCTTTAGTTTTTGCTGGTGTCTCTTTGAAAGGTTCTATTGAAATGGGGCGACAATATCGAACAAATGAGCAGACTGGATTTTTCCAAAAAATATCACCTGTTTCTTCGCTTACAAATTTAATTGGTACTAAATATGTTATAAATAGATTTGCATCAGAAATTAGATAAGATTTCTCTGGAAACGATTGTTTACATTCTGATTGACTTCACGAGCTATCACAACCCCATTTACAGTAGAGAGTTACGTTTATTAAGCTGTTATTATCCACAGCCTCAATCACTAAAATCCTGGTTGAAGTGTGATCTTGTAAAGACTTAACTTTAGCATAAGCATTTGTCACTTCTAATAAATCTGGTGAAAGGCAGCAACTTTTTTTTACTTCCTGAATTTTATAGTATGAAGGAAGAACAGTATATTTTTTTTCCATCATAAGATTTCTTAAGTATGTACTTATATATATTGTGCTTTTGTCAAGTCAAGGCCAATAAATACACTTAACGCCTCTTATTCATCGAAAGATTCACCCTTTCTTTTCAAATTTAGAAGAAGATAACAATGCAAAGCTACTTTAGAAAGAAATCATTTGTTCAATTATCTAAATAATTTAGTTTTTTAACATAATTGACTGTAACTTCTGTTTAGGCACGAATATGCAGCTAATATTTTTAAAGTATTTTATTAATATATTAAGCTTTAAAGTTTTATACATATGAGTGCAGAACTAAGCAGAGCTCCTAATTAAAAGCCTTACCGAAGTTTTTACATGCAGCCAAAACAGCATTACATCATAAAGGAGCTAAAATTTCAAATGTATTCACTAAAACCTGATCCGCTATTTATAAAATCGGAATCTACATCACATTACCTTTCGAATAAGGTATATAACTCCTTAATTGTAATATGAGTTAGTTTAAAAATTTGCTCTTAAATATGCTTTATTCTTATAGTAATAAATCGTTGCGGTAAAAAGCTGTGAATACGGCCCTTATTTCCGAGTATTACTATTGACGAAACATCAAATATTTTCCTTAAATTATTAAGTTCAACATCTTAGCTTTTCGATAAAAAACAAATTATGGTGCAATTCGAACCTTTTTAAAAATGAATTATGGGCTGCCCTTACTCTACGATTTTCCACTGTGCGATGCTCCAACGAATCGATAGAATTGGATACCCTACCGTCGCTGATAAGCACCTTTCCTGTACGCGGTCGAGAAGCCCCAAAATTGATTTTGAAGCACCGGCCCATACATGAGAGTTGTATTCCATCCTAGGTCGGATGAAGGTTTTGTAAATATTGAGAAGGTCAGATGGAGTGAAGTATTTTATTTATTTTTAGAGCATACAGTTGATTTAGGTCTGATTTAACTAATTAGAAGAAAATAGAATCGATTTGCTCTTTATTTTCCCTAAAGGCTAATTTTCTAATTTGCGATGATTTAAAATGTCGCGATTTTTTTTTCAATATCTTTTAACTGGCAACATAATTGTTAAGTTTTGACGGATGGAGCAATTGCTGTTGATTATTCAGCGGTCAAGGTATAACAATGGCCTTTCAGTGGTCAAATTGACAGCAACTTCTCTCATAAGCGAAAAGGCGCATGATAAAAAAAATAAATTCAATAAATCTGTCTATGTATCTTCAAATTCCAATACAATGCACTGCATGAGTAGGGGTTTTCCCCTGAGTATTGGTCTTAATAAAAAAAATTTATTTCACAAAATAGCCTCTGTTAACTTTTCAATTTTTTGTACATTTACCTATTCTTTATATGCTTTAAAATGAATTAATTTTTCAGTATCCTTAAACTGGCAGCACAATTATTAACTTTTTACGTACATACATATGTACATATGTATGTGTGTATATTTTACATTTTTTATTTTTATATATTTTACTTTTTACATTTACGCCTTCTCTATATTCCACTCTGTTTTCTCTTTTACAAGAGCAGAGTATATGAAAAAATAAGAAGCCATTAACCCCAAACAATTTAATGCATGTGTTTGTAAATACATATACACTTTAGCTTGCAAAATACAGTGTTGCCAATTCAGTGTTTTTTGTGTTAGATCTCGTATTTTTCAAAGACATTTGTCATGAAAAAAAACTTGTCTAGCGTTTACCAGATTTTTTAGTGTTTTTTAACATTTTTCAAAAATATAAAGCATATTGTAGCTTTCATATACATATCTGTGGACATTTGACAAAACATCTTCTTCAACAACTTTTCAGTAGAGCAAAAAAACAGTTAAAAAGGCTAATAGAAGTTATTGCTTAGAAAATTAAAGAAATTTTGAACATGAATAATATATACTAATACTTAAAGAACATTATGCGACCTTTTTTTCCCTCTAGAAGCAATAGTTTTCTTTAAAACGACAAAAAATTAATTTAAGACTTTTTGTTAAATAGATTTTAAAGAAAAAAAATTAGCTTCCACCATACAAGTCGTTTTGTCAAAATTTTGTTGATTAAATTTGGAAATTATTTTAATGGCATAAGTCAAGATAAGTTGTTTTGATAAAATGGAATATGAAAGAAAGGTCGAAAGAAGTTGATCTGGAAAAAATATTTCGGTTTCATTAAAAAAAAATACTTCAATTTTTCGCTACAATATGCAAATACTTAATTAAAAAATTATAATAAAAATTAAATAAAATTTTCTATAGACATTCAATTTTTCAAATTATTCTTAATTCTCTGAAAGAAGTCATTTTGTCAAATTGAAATTGGGGAAAGACTGAAAGAGATCGATTAGTCAACTTCATATCTTGCTTTCCAAAGGTCGTAGAAATACTGGGATTAGAGCAAAAGAAGGACAAGGAAATTCTATATTTACTTTAAAAATCTTGGAATATTGTCTTATTTCGAGAGAAGACGTTTTTTCAAAATTCCACAGATATATTTGTTATATAGATATGTGTCGACATATTTATACGATTTATAATGTAATACAAAACACATTAAAGTATATCCTTAAATAAGATATTTCACAATGCAACCCAGTTAATATTCATATTAAACTTCTATACGCAAAAATCGACCTTTGCTGAAGTAAGTTCTTTACTTCATATGTATTTAAATTTGAAATTAGTTAATATTATTTTATTTTAATATCAATCAATACCAGGGGTAAACCTCTACTCATGCAGTGCATTGTATTAAATTTGAAGATAGATTGATAAATCGATTTTTTTTTCATAGATATCTATTATATGCCTTTTTTATTGATGAACACTCAAGGGCCAGCGTTATACCTTCACCCTTGAATGATCAACAGCAATTGCCTCCTCTGTCGGTGGATGTTGTATGTGAGTTGGTGAGCGTCTTTGATAGGTTAGCTGTTATCTTCCCAAAATTATGACATTTAAATATAGTTTCAGCATCATCAAATGTAAATAAATTTTCCACAATTATTTCCAGAAACAGCTGTGGCTTTAGTTACATAAAACACAAGAAATAAAAATAATATTAATAAATATCGGGTGGTTAAATTTTAATTTTTTCTCAATTTCAGTCTAACTAAATTTGAACCATGGAAAAATAAATAATCGAGCAACGCGTTCAAGTTATTCAGGCTTATTACGAAAATGGGCGTTCAAATCAAAATGTATGTCGTGCATTTCGTGATTTTTCGGTCAAATTAATCGTCCAAATGTGCGTACTGTACATGTACATGTACAGTACATGCTCGTACAGCTCGTACTATAGTATACTATACTATGTTACTGTGAATGGTCTCCTCTATCGTGAAAAGATAACGAACTTTTTATTCCTCGAATTGGAAGATATGGATGTGGACGGTATGTGGTATCAACAGGACGCCACACAGCTTACGAAACAATGGCTATTGTTCATGACAAATTCAATGGCCGTGTTATCTCACATGGTGGCGATATCAATTGACCGCCAAGATCATGTGATTTAACACCGTTGGACTTCTTCCTTTGGGGTTATTTGAAAGAAGAGGTGTACGTCGATAAGCCAGTAACAGTTCAAGAGCTAAAGGATGAAATAATTCAGAATATTAACTCCACAGAACCTCAATTTTGCCTCAACGTCATCGAAAATTTGGACCATCGGATGGAGGTGTTGCGCCGAGGTCACGGCGATATTTTGTTCCACACATAATTGAACTAAACCAAGTTATCATAATAAAAAGAAATGACAATAATGTCTTAAATAATTTGTGTTTTATTCAAAATCAACATACATACATACATAATTGGCCATTACAACCCTGTGTCAGGGTTACGGCCTAGCTTCTCGCAGCACTCATGTTGTATGTGGTAATGTTTGTCCATGAGTACCGGGACCTACAGTTTAAAGTCGACTCCGAACGACAGATTTGAGAAGCTTTTGCATGGCAATCAATTTCTCCCAGAGCTTTTGCCAGAAGACACTAACCACCAGACCACGGCGACTACTTCTACTACTTACTTCAAAATCAACACCTTTATAAATTAATAACAATAAATGTTATAACCCACCATTACACATGAAAGTACTTTCATGAAACTTCCGTATACGTATTATAAATAAAAAATAAAAGAACAAAAATACAAAAACAAAAATAAAAAAATGTTTATGCATTAGTAAAAAATTGAGAGTGTTTTAAAATGTTCATGAAAGTACTTTCATGTGTAATGGCAGGGTAAAGGTGATATAAATTATTTTATAATTTAAAGACCAGTTTTATTCATAATACAGTGAACTCGCGAAAACGTGAATACCCGGAAACATGAACGACTCGGAAACGTGAACACTTTTATGTTTGCATTGACTACTCTAAAACGTGAACAAGGTGAAATAGCTCTAAAACGTGAACAATTTTTTGAATGGTTTTTTAAATTTTTTTCGTTTTATTTCTTGAATTCGTTTAAATTTGGGGAATCCCAGCATAAGACAACATACATACATACATATTTAGCTATCTATTTCAACAAAACATGCACATGTGTAGTGAAGAAATCTTAAGGAAAAGGCCATATTTAAAATGGTTGAAAAAACACATCAAAAAAAGATAAGTGATTTCTTCCAATAAAAGTATTATTTAGGAAAAAATCCGTCTTTTAAAAGAAGTTTATTGAAGACTGAATTCTTTTGCTACACCCATATAAGTATTCCTAACCCTCTTTTGTATTATATTTTTTTTAATTATAGAAACTTTAGTATTAGAAAACTTTATATGTACTTATGTACATATGTACACGTTTGAATTATAATTTTTTTTTGTTTCATATTCACGAAAATGTAAAAAATGACAAAAAAAGTTTGAATAAAATTTTATATAATATTTATTTTAAATAAAATTTCCAAATCTAATTGAGTTTTAGCCAATATCTATTGCTAAAATGCATATTTTTGTTCTTAAATCTTCCGATCGAAAAGGTGAACAAATTTGAAAATGTGAACACCCTTGGTAAAAATTAGTTCACGTTTCCGCGAGTTCACTGTATGCCCATTTTTTATAAAAAGCAAAAAATATATTTGATTGCTTAATTTTTATTTGCAAAATATAAAAACAAGATGGCGAGAACATTATTATTATTATCAAGGAGTAATAATGCCCAAAGGCAGAACATATCGCCATTTGCCAGAAGAGTGGCATAACTCGAAAAAAGCGATTCTGAGATAAATACATTTAAAGATATTAATTTAGCCAAACTGATAGGGAAAGTACAAGACACTTTTTGTCGCCACTCATAGAAAATAAAGAGATAATAATACAATTTTAAGATATGTTTTAAATTACAGTTCGTCTCATTTTTCTGAATTATTAACCTAAAAAAACAGTTATATCAGAGTTATGTCACTCTTCTCGCAAATGAGCGATATGTTTATATGTAAAACTTTAATAAAACATAATTGGACAAGGTTGATCAATTAAATGGCATTAAAGTTTTATTTAACTTTGCGCTGAAAAACTTAAAGTTTCATTTAAATAAAAAGTTAAAAACTAATCTTAAGTGTTTAAATAAATAGCTTAAGTGTTTAAATAAATAAAAGAATGTATATTCTTTTTCGAACTGGATCTAAATGGGTGTCAACTCTTATTCGATAATCATTCTCCTATAAAATCTAATCAAATATTACGAAGTGGCAACCTTGAACATCTGCTATTATTTTGTCCACATTTCTTGTAAACAAAGAATATATAGGTACAGACACACACACACATAATTAAAAAACATAAACTAAAAAAGAAGTTTTGACAGTGTGCGTTTTTTCTTTTCTCTTTAGATACATAATATAAAATAAATAAATCACAAATAAAAGAAAATAATAGAAAAACTCGAAATGGAAAGTTTTAACCATATATGTATTTATTTGTATATTGCTTCATTGTTTATTAATTCATATTCATCAAAAATTGCCTATATATCTCTGAACACTTATAACTTTCACGAACTTCATCTTTACTTTAAAATGAGCAACAGTGTTCTTTAAAAAACTTAACAGCCGACTCTAACGTAAAAAGATAACTTTAAGTTGTTTATGAATGAATTTGCGTAGACTTATACAAAAATCGACACTAATTCTCTTAAAGTCGACTTTATTTCTGACTATAACCGTTATTTACGGTGTATGAAATAAAAAGGGAGTTTGTTATTTTTGATTAAAAAAAAATACTTACTGTCACCAATTACAAGACAATAAGGATTTTATTTGGACTTTTATATTTTTTTTTTATTCAGAACGAAGATGTAACATACATACACTGCGTTCCACATGAATTTATCGCAACTTTTCAACTCCCTTCTAAATAGAATTTATGATGTCGTTTTGTCGAAAGGCGGAAGTACACATTATTAATAACTAATAAAAAATAAACTAGTGAAGAAATCTTCAATGTTTTTGTGCTTTATTTAATTGTTTTACTGTTTATTGTTTTTTTTAATATGCACCCATTTAATTGACGCAAAAATAAAACCAATTTTTTTTTCAAATTACAAAAACAAGCGCAGATAAAATCTAACGGAACTTATTCAAGTGTTCTTTCTTCACACTCTTTTTCTCAATTGTCAAACCTTTAATAATACCTACAACAAATTTCTCTCCATTACCTTGAGAGCAACAAATTGATTGCTAAATCACTGCACCTATTCATGTGGGACGCAGTGTACATACACACATCCATTGCTTTTTATTTTATTTTCATTATTTTATTATTAGTTTTTTTTTAAGTCCATTCTTTATAATTTGATGCCTTTATTACTTATACGCAATGTTTTAAGTTTTAGTCGTTTTTTCTAATTCTCTTACTCGCTCTTATTAGTCTGCATTATTCATACGTAGTGGTGCATTCTCATCTGCTATGTATAGTTTTTATTTTTTTTTTTGGTATAGATACATGTACATACATACATATGATGTATGTATGTACATGCAATTATTTTTTTGTTTTTTGTATCATTATTATTATTTGATTGCACTGCTTTGATGGCAAACTAAACAAAAGAGAAAAATATAAACAAACGGCTTGTTTTCAATGGCAAAGATTCCAGATTTTTTAGGCTTTATGCCCAATTGTTTGTCCCCAAAAATCCCCAAAACTGGCGTTTTCTTTCATAAATAAAATAAATATAAATGCATAATAAAATCCTGTTTAAACAAATGCAAGTTTATTTTTTATTAAATATTTAATATAATAATATATGTATATAATATAACATTAAGATAAGTTTTAGTATTAATAGTTAAGACAAAAATCGATATACATACAAATCATACATACATCACAATTAAAATATAAAATATAAAAATACTTCAGTTATTTTGTTGTACAAAATTTTAACATATTCTTAAAAAAGCTTAAAGCTTTTAGTTGACTATATTGCATTCTGTAGCGCATTTTAGTTTTAGTTGCTTTCATAACATGTTCGTTGCAAGCATTACTTTTCATTACTCTGCCTAGCTTTCAAAGATAGAATTATAGGTTGGCTCTTTGGCTCGCCGTGGTCTAGTGTTTAGTGTGTTGGCTTACTAAGACATAAGCCCTGGGTTCGACACCCAGCTCTGACATCCTAAAAAAAAAGAAATATGAAAATAATATTTTTTTCGGCGACTACCTCTCAACAGTCTTCTGGCAAAAGGTCTGAGAGTAACTAATCGCCATGAACAAGCTACTCAAGTCTGTCGTTCGGAGTAGACATTAAACTGTAGGTCCCGGTACTCATGGCAAAAAATTGACACACACAACATGAGGGCTGCGAGAAGCTAGGCCGTAATCCTGACACAGGGTTGTAAAGGCCAGTTATGTATATGTATGTCTTTACTTCTTCCGCAATTATCCGTTATCTATATGAAGATACAATGATTTCATATCCATAGTATCTAGGTATAATATCTTCAAAATCTTCTTTATCTTAATTTTGCCATAACTAACGGTTTCAGAATTCTTGATGTTAGTGAATGTAGAGCTAAGTATATATAATTTATCGTAAACACTTCCAGCGTCCATTTTATTACTTTGAAAATCAAAACTTAATCTATTCATTTTATTTAATATAAGCACGATAAATCTAAATATATAAAATTGAATGTGTGTTTGTTTATTTGTTTGTTTGTTTGTTTGTTTGTACCTTATAGAAGACCAAACCTCTGGACCGATCTTCCTGAAATTTTTACAGCATATAACTGGGACTCTGACATGATTAATAGGGTACTTTTTTTTCGACTCGCCTACTTTTACGCCCACTTTTTTTTAATTATGTAATTGCTCCCATATAGTTTTTGAAAGATTTACTTCAAATTGTATACACATTATACTCCAGGCGAAGTATAAATAATAATTTATTACGTTAAGTGCCGAAGACTCGGGTTCGAATCTCCGGAGAGGTGTGATCAATTTAATTTTTGGTTTTTATCAGAAAACGCTTTAATTAGATCAAATTAACTGCAATGTTATTTTTTTGGTAATTAAAGAAGAAATGATGTCCGTGAAGGAATAGTACACTAGCCAAACTGAACAATTGTTTTCGACTCCAGCTACGGTAGTCTCATCAGAGTTCTTTGTGTCCTGTGCATATTCAAGACTAAACATCAACTATTTAACTCACACTTTTCTGGAAATCGCATACTGAAATTATAACCGTATGTACATACATTTGTATGAGTTAGTCGAAGTAAAGTCACACAACAGTTTCTATCATGTTCTCCTTTTCTTACCATCATTGCTGTTCTTGTAATTGTCATCTTATTTGGATGAAACGGAATTACAAATTTATTTTGTTTGCACCCGACTATGGTGCCGCGCACTAACCACTACGGCCACCGTCGTACATACCATTCATGTCGACTAATGTGGATAAGGTGGAATAAAGGGCAAAAACAAAATAAATTTGTAATTCCGTTTCATCCAAATAAGATGACAATTACAAGAACAGCAATGATGGTAAGAAAAGGAGAACATGATAGAAACTGTTGTTTGACTTTACTTCGACTAACTCATACAAATGTATGTACATACGGTTATAATTTCAGTATGCGATTTCCAGAAAAGTGTGAGTTAAATAGTTGATGTTTAGTCTTGAATATGCACAGGACACAAAGAACTCTGATGAGACTACCGTAGCTGGAGTCGAAAACAATTGTTCAGTTTGGCTAGTGTACTATTCCTTCACGGACATCATTTCTTCTTTAATTACCAAAAAAATAACATTGCAGTTAATTTGATCTAATTAAAGCGTTTTCTGATAAAAACCAATAATTTATTACTCCACGCCCTCTTTCACGCCCCTTTTCACGACAAATTTTGTTTGAAAGTTTCAAACTTTTTGTTCTATGTAGAAATTTTTATTTTTTTTTTATTTGGTAATATATTGCTCTTAATACTGTTAACGTCGTCATATAGCTATGAACCACGCCCACTTCACCGCCCCCTTCTCTCTTAATTGAGATACTTCTTACACCACTAATAATGTTTGCTATACAAAATACTTTTTTTGTAATATGTATATAACGAGGGGGTAGCAAAGCACACCGGGTTCAGCTAGTAATAAATATAATCTGATTCACTCGTCAAATATTAAATTACTTAAAATTTGAGATGTTTCTTCTGTTTCTATTGCCGCTATTATTGACAAATTATACTTCAGTTGGACCCATTTTAAATACGTACGAGTATATATTAAAATAAAATTTTATCTTGCATAACCACTGGAAGATTGCACTATTATCCCCAGAAAAATCCCCTGGGAATTAACAATAATTTGTTAACCCCATTTAGAAAAAACATAAATGTGTTTGTATTACTCATTTAGAAAGCTTGGGTTTTTTTCAATTCAAATAACGAAAGAATGCAAATAAATGTAAATGACGTTTAGCTTCGATAAGCTACGATACTTTTTTTTAGTTTTTTTTAATTGTTTTATTACTTTTTTGTTTTTATTTCAACAAAACGTTTTAGTTTAAGGTCGTTTGGTGGGTGGCATTCACTGTTATCAATATAGGTAATTCTATTTACTAATCAACATAGCCAAAAAGGAAACAATAAAAATTTATCAAATGAATTAATTAATTTTGAACTTGAAAATCTTAAAAAACGAACTTTAATCAGTCACATTAATGCAATTTAAACATTTTGTTTTAATATTACCAACATACATATAATGGTAATTTAGTATGAACTGTAATAGGAGTAATAAACAGGAACTAAAAACGGTTCATGACTACTAGAGTTGAGGGCCAAAAAGTACATTTAATATTTATACGAGTACTTAATGTGTGAAGTTGTGAACTGCTGTTAAAAGTTAATTAACTTTTTATTAAGAAGTAGTTCAATGAAAATGTTTACATTTCGAAAGTTTTTAAAGGAACCACATTTACTGTCTTGGGACAGTAGTCAAATTTTTTTGTTTAAGACTTAGAATAATACTTATATTCATACATACATACATACTCATATCTATATATCAAGAATTTATAATTTCAAACAAAAGTTCGAAAAGATCAACATTAAATTCGCATACTAGGGTGAATGTGAATGTCGGAACAGAGGGTATAATAATTAAATAACATTAAATTTCATTTCGAAAGCTAAAAAGTACATAAATTATTAAAGTACAAAAATTTTAAACATATTTGTTATACAAAACGACACATTCAACCATGTCATGAGACTCATTTCCGATCGGAAGTGGTTTTAATTCCGAAAATTCAATTTTTTGATAACGGTAAAAGTAAACGGTAAAGCTTTGAAAGTAACGCCGTTATATTCATAACAAAATATTTAATTTTCTAAAATTTCATTTTTCGGAATTGAAACCACTTTCGGTCGGAATTGAGTTCCATGACATGGCTAATTATTTTAATTTTTGTATTAAATTTCTCCGATTTGATTAATTTTTCCAAATTTATATTCGTTATCGTACAATATGCAAAATACCTATTATATGTACCTCTTAAACTCGTAAAATTATATAAAAGTTTAAGAGATATTTTAGAAAGTATTTCACAGATTAAATGAATAACCCTTTACGTTAATAGAGCAATTGAATATTAATAAAATGTTATTTTTATCAAAATTAGTCTCAAAGAGTTTGGAGGTTAAATTTCTTAATGCAATACTTTTTTTTTACATAAAAACTTTGCACTCACCATATCTTTTTTATCACTCTTTCAGACTAAGAACCGGCTGGAGCAGCTCTCAGGCACATGAACCCCTGAGACCGGATGAACAAGCAGCCATTATTTCAGTGATACGCCGCAATGAAGAGCTGGAAATTGCCGAAAGACAACGGGTGGGGCGTTTAGTAGAACGTGTGGAAAAGATTAAGTCGCGTGCCGTCGAACGTGGCCCAAACTGTTGTCGTTTATGTGGCGATACATTTGGTCTTTTACGCGCACAACGCATAATCTGTGAGGATTGTCGCAAGGCCGTATGCTCGAAATGTAGTTTAGATATCAGTATTCGTTATCACACTATGGAAAAAACCCGAGAAATATGGCTATGCCGTATATGTTCTGAGACGCGAGAAATGTGGAAGAAAACCGGCGCTTGGTTTTTTAAAGGTCTTCCCAATTACGAAGTGCCAAGTTCGACAACATCAACACCTACCAGATGTACGGCCACTACTGTGGATGTTCATGAAACTATGATGATTCAACGTAAAGCTCAAAGTTGCCAAAGTACTCCCACACGTAATGTGCGGGTAAAAAAGTTAACAATAAGAGTGTGTGATTCCAGCAGCTCTGATGAAGATGACACAGCTAAGGAACATCCAGCAGATGTGGTAGACAATGCCTGCCATATTGTGAATGAAACATCAAAATCTGCTAATAAAAACATTTCAAAAATCAGTCCCACTGTAAGTGAGATTAAATTGCAACGGGAAGATAGTTTCCGTATGCGCACGTTTGGATCCATACGCAGTTTCATTGATGGTTCTACAGGGGAAAGAAAACTTTCGAATGCACTTTTCTTTAACAATCGTTCCAATTCAAGGTCAGAGGCTACGACACAACCGGAATATGATACCATATCGACTGCTTCCACAGTATTTACCACAGCTTCCATGGGCAATCATGTTCATCGCCGTGAAAGCTCTAATTATTGCTCAAGCCAAAGGCGTAGTTCTGTATCATCTTCTTGGTCCATAAGCGACAGTTCCTCCGGTAATTCAGCTACTACCACCTCAATGACCACCGGTAATCCAACCAACCCCCATTGTCGCGATCCTTTACTAGGCTGGCTAGAGGTGGCAATTACCTATAGGGAAAATTACCATACCTTAGATGCCACAGTAGTGAGAGCACGAGATCTGCCTCCGATTGATTCGGCCGGCCTTACTGATCCCTATTGTAAATTGAATATCATAACTGCTGACGCAACAGCCAAATATATAAGATGGCAGAAAACTCGTTGTGTGCACAAAACAAGAAACCCAGAATTCAATGAAACTTTGCAATTCATAGGCGTAGAGCCAGAAGAACTAGGCAATGCATTGTTATATGTAGCCATATTTGATGAGGACAAATATGGTCATGATTTTTTGGGTGCCGCCAAGATAGGCCTTTCAACGGTAAATACATACATACATATACATATATTAAGCTAGAAAATCGAGTACAACTTATGTTTGAAATGAATAGTTTCGAAAATTCGAGCTTAAAATATTTCACGAAAAAAGCTAGGTTTTATTTGAACATTTTTCCTTTTTACTTTTGTTTTAATTTTTAGCTACTGTGTACAACGACCTAATTTTTTATTATAAATAAGGCTGTAAAAGTTTAAAGGTCCTTCTTACTATTAACATATTTGAATGCATATGTTTGATTTACTGCTTTTTTTTTTTTTTTTTTTTGAGATCAATACTCAGGGGAAAACCCCTACTAAATGCTGTGCATTGTATTGGAATTTTAGAAAGGACAGTACATATATTACAATTAATTATATTATTATTAAGCGCCTTAAGAATGAGACAAATTGCTGTGAATTGATCATTCAAAGGCCAGTGCTATACCTTCTCCCTTGTATGATCGATAGCAATTGTCTCATCGTTGCATGTTCATTGTGTGGTGAGTGTGCCTTCGCTAGGTAGGTTAAGCTGTTATCTGCTACTTCCCAATAGGTGGCGCTTTTTTTCCCTGATCATTCGTTTTTTGTTGACATTGGTTAAGGTGGAATAGAGTGGAATGTCGGGGAGCGGTTTCTTTGTAGATGGTCTTCCTGGAAGGGGGGGGGGGGCTCTTATTTTTAAATTATAATTTTGAAAAAACCGCAAACTAACTTTTTCATTTTTCACCTCTTCTGGGTTTTGAACCTGGGACCTTTGAGTTTTTGTGCGAGCGCTCTAACCACTATACCACGCACCCCCCCAAAATAAATATAATTAAAGATTTAAATTTAATTTAAATATAATTAAAAAAAAAATTCGTAAACTTCAAACTTCTGAGGTTTTAGTTTTAATATTATTGCAAAATCCCGTTTTTAGCAACAGACAAATGTTTTACAATTGCAACTTTTTTCAAATATGTGTATCAATAAATGCAACATAAGTTTTAATTTCATTTTAATGCTTCTTTCTTTATGCACTTCGTCTTTAGAAACGTAATTTTAACAAAATTCAGCCAAAGGATCACATTTCTTACCCGTTTACTGCTTCACCAATACATAAATATGTTTCTTGTCTTACAGCTTACATATGCTTCTTACACCAAAGTTTCGTTAACAAGGTCTTTAAGAGATTGTTTTTCCGTCCCGATTATTTTTACAAATTGAGAATAATTTTACGATTTTTTTTTACGCCATTACTCAGGGGATGACCCCTACCCATGCAGAACATTGTGCAGGTCTAAGAAAACATGTTATAGAAAGAAGTAAAAGTTGTTAATAATGTACTTTAAGTGTTGACAATATGTCGTGTGGCATGTTTTATTGTCGTCCAGAGATCACCAAGAATACCATAACGGCAAAGTCAACTAGAGTAGGTTAAAATAATAGCATAGTTTCATTACTAGACTATAAAAGATACTTGCTACACCACTTATGT
Source organism: Metopia argyrocephala (assembly GCA_963576795.1). Taxonomy (NCBI): domain Eukaryota; kingdom Metazoa; phylum Arthropoda; class Insecta; order Diptera; family Sarcophagidae; genus Metopia; species Metopia argyrocephala. The sequence continues at coordinate 122,465,342 of OY756208.1, read as the reverse complement.
TTTATAAAAAAAATATGCCATAGGAGATGAAGTTTTTCTGCTAAAAAAATGGAGTGTTTTAATGTGGAATAAGGGATGGTAGATATATGCAAATTTTTGGGAAATTTCAACAGTCAAGTTTTTTTGAAGTTGAGAAAATCGAGCTCGCACTCTATTTGGAAGAATGAAATTATTTCTTATAAAATAAGATAAGATATTATATTACTATTAACCATCTATGAATGGAAAAGTTTGGTTTACTTTATATATTACTAGCTTTACCTACTTACCTTTACCTTTAGTTTGTCTTAGAAGTATCACGCCCAATTGCATCCACTTTCTGACTAATGACTTTTCCGGACCATGAAGTCGTTCAATTAAAATTTAGAAACTTTAGCTTTAAACGTCTCAAGATATACAAAAATCAATATTTAGTTTGTATGATCGATGGTTTTTAGTGACTAAGACGTAATTCAGACCAAATTCTAAAACTTTACCTTTAACCGTTCTCAAGATAAATTAAATAAAAGTTTAGTTTGTATGGGAGGTACCACGCTTACTTGTTTAATTTTTGACATATGATTTATATTGACCACGATCAATCATGGCTTTTTTCATTCTCATTTGTTTGTGTGGAATATACCACGCCCACTTGTCGAATTATGTTTACTTTTTGTCTGATAATTTGCCATGATCATGAAGTTATTTAGACTAAACTCAAAAACTTTAGTTTTAACCGTTCTCAAGATATCCCTGGTACCACGCCCAAGTCCGAATTAAAAAAGGAAACATACCCCATTGCACTTTCGGCAGTTTAACCCATGTTCCAAATGTCAACAAAATAGGTTTAGTCTTTTACGCGACAAACCAACAGACTTACAAAGGGATTTTAAGAAAATGAATTTAAATTAAGAAATAAACTGAATATTTTTACTATACGAATAAACACAAAAAAGTTGCATACACATGTATGTACATTTTTGGGATTTTTAAATTATAATTCCATAGAAATTTAGGGATTGATTTCACTTTATTTAAGAGCTGTTATCCATATAAACTTGGCAACACTGATAAGTCGCCTTAATAAAGGTCAAACACAGTACTTAAATAGGTTTAAGTTAAAAAATATAGACACAAAAAAAAATTTTGTGTTTAAATATAAAAATTTTGGACAAACGTTCGAAAAATTTAAACTTTTACAGCCTTATGTATAATAAAAAATTAGCAGATCGTTGTACACAGTGGCTAAGTTTGTCATTCCAATACGTGGAAATTCTTACTCAAAGGTACAAGGTATTTAATTTTTTGGATTATCTGACTAGTTATCAAATAGAGGGTATGGAAAGTTTTAATAATATCAGTCTATAGCGAGTGATAAACTTGCCAGTTTTTTGTCCCATATACTAACGAGTTGCTAAATAATAATAATAAAAATCGATGTTGTTCGTTGGTCATCGCATCAGTTGAGAACGGCTGGACCGATTTTGACGATTTTTTCTTTCTAATAATCGTCGTGATCCAACTTAGGTTTATATGGAAAAAAATTATTCCCCGCCCACGTTTACGCCCACGTTTTTTTATTTATCTAAAATCAGAAAACTTCTTAATCAATTTGACTAATTTTTCTTTCAAATTTTTGTATTAATCCATTTGAAGTTTTCATCGCGAGAAAAATTTTCCACGCCTACTTTTACGCCCAATTTTTTCTATTTATCTCTAAATACTCATTTTTGTATATCTGCAGAACGGTTAAAGCTAAAGTTTCGGAATTTGCTCTGAATGACTTCATGGGCATGGAAATTCATGTCAGAAAGTGGGCGAAATTGAACTTCTTTAAACATACGTATCTTTAGAAGTGTTGAAGCTAAAGTTTCTGAATTTGGTATGATTGATTTCGTAGTCGTTAAAAATTATCAGTAAAAAAAGGGCAGACAAGTAGACGTGGTAGCTTCCAGACAAACTAACTATTCAGTTCAGTATATCTTGAAATCAGTAATCCGTAGTCACTAAACATCATCAGTCAAAAAAAGTGGAAAAATGATAGTGGTAGGTGTAGTGAAGCACGCACCGTTTAAGCTAGTTGTACGTACTGGCTAAGTCTGTCATTCCTTTACGTGCGATTTCTTACTCAAACGTACGAGTTCTTTAATTTTATAGATTCTCTGATCAGTTCTCAAATAAAAGATATTCAAAATTTTAATAATATCAATGATAAACTTGCCAGTTTTTTGTCGTATATGCAAACGAGTTACTAACTTTTAATTGAAATACGGCAGTTAACATTTGTTTTAAAAAAATTGTATAAAAGAATAAAGTCATTTTTAATAAAATATTACGTCTTTAAATTTAATTTTTGTATATTTAACTTAAAGGTTCATAATACTAGTCAATACCGTATTTCGGTGCCTTTAGGACCTGAAGATCAATACAGTAATGCCGCTGAAATGTCACAAGAATGGCCTCATGGCAAAATTTTAATATCTCTATGCTATAACACCAAAAGACGAGCATTAAGTGTAAATATTAAGCAATGCATTAACTTAATACCCATGGACAATAACGGCAGTTCAGATCCATTTGTTAAATTGTAAGATTTTTTAAGATTGCAAAAAAAAAATAAAAAATATAAAAAATAAAATAATATTTCTGATTTTAGACAAATGAAGCCCGATTCTCATCGTAATAAAAAATACAAAACCAGCGTTAAATGGAGGACTCTAAATCCTATTTACAATGAGGAGTTTCACTTTGAGACCAGTCCCCACGATTTGAATAAACAATCATTGATTATAACGGTGTGGGATAAGGACTTGGGTAAAAGTAATGATTTTCTTGGCAGTCTAATAATTGGCTATAATAGCAAAGGCGAACGTTTACAACAATGGTTGGATTGCATACGTTTACCGGATCATTTTCATGATAATTGGCATTGTTTGGCAGGAGATAACCCTTTGCATTAGGAAAAAAACAATTATACTTAAAGCATTTAGCAATTTTACAAATTAATTTCAAAGCATTTGGTTTACGTTTAAGAACTTATTGATTTTGGTAAAAAACAAAAACTATCATATAAATAATATACATACATACTACATACATATATATTTATATTTTTCTTAAAATATTTTTTTAAGTGTCCTTAAAAAGGCTTTAGTTTATTAAAATAAAAAAATTAATAAAAAAAAGAAAATGGCAAACACAAAACAAAAAAATCATTATTAAGGAAAACTGTCAAAATTTAAATAAAAAGGAAAATTAAAAAATAAAAAGCCTAATGAAATAAAAGTTGCCTTTTTTTCGAGGATTCAGGAATAGAAGTACCATATACATATGTATGTATACATATGTTCATATGTACGTAGAGTTTGTTTGTGCCCCATTTTGTTTTGTATAAATTAAGTTTTTTTCTTAATAAATTTAATAATCACACACTTCTTTTAATTTTTTAATTAATTTATTTCATTTTTTTTTTTTCTTTTTTAATTAAGACTAGTCTTCTTTTTTCATAAATTACATCCATTACTTATTTAGCTTTCACTCTATATCTCTCTTTCTCTATAATGCTTACATAGTATCAATCTTCCTTATATTTATTAAACGTATTGAATTAGTAAAATAATATATTTGACTAAATGAAATTATTTAAAATTTTAATTTTTTCATTTCAATTTTGTTTCTTTATTGTGTAATAAAACCTTTTTTAATACTCATACATATGTACATACATACTAACGTATGTTTCGTATATTTCGTCTTTGAGAAATTGAAATGTACATAAAAAAGGCTGGATATTTATAGAAGTATAAACATGAAAAATAAAAACATGAAGAGTTCAAAACCAAACCTAGATATTAAACCTATTCTCTTGCAGCCTTTTTAGATCTTTTGCAAGTTGTTGTAGTCTGTCCAGTACTTGCACCAGTTGAAGATGATAATGATGACGACGCCTGTGTATTGGCGTTAGCTTTATGGCCTACACTTTGCTTGTGTTTATGTAAACGCTTATGATAGCTTTGAGCCAATGAATTTACAATGGAGACAACAAAATAACATACCATGCCTATAACAAATGTTTCAAAGATTTTTGATAATAAATTTCCGGATTCAGTTGGTGTAGCATTACGTTGTCGATGTAAACGCTGTTTCTGATTGTTGAGAAATCCCTTAAAGGGTTCTTGTAATTTTTTGCCTATGACAGGTATAGCAGCTAAAGTATCGACAGCTTTTTCTATCAAGGACTCATTAAAAGCTATGATAACGAACATTTTTTGTATGTGCATTTTTACTACGGCCTTGCCAATTAATGTGGCACCGAAGAATGTCCAAAAGGGCACCAAGAAATGACCGCAAGTAATACCGGCCAAATCGAATAAGGGATTGGGAATCTGTAAAGGAAATGCAAATGAAAGAAAAAGAAATTATAACAACCACTGGCAAAAAAAAGTTTAATTGTCAATGACAGTTAAACAAAACAACTTAGAAATAAAATTATGAAATAAAATACTAAATATGTTATATGTAATATCAAATTGTAAGCGAAATAAAATAAAACAGATTCTATTTTAAAATGCTTTTTTAAATAAGCAATAAAAAGGCCAACAACTCTTTAAACTTAATCTGCCGTATTCATAAAAAATAAAATAAATTTATTAACGCCTTATTTGACAAGTATTGAATAGAAATTTGTCATATAAGCTCGCTATAAACCTGTAATACTTTTTATAAACACAGCAGTATAAATTTGTAAATTTACATATCGTACTTGATCAAGAAGAGATCAACGAAATTTTTAAAATTTCACTTTTTTGCACAAAATCAAAAATTTCAACTTATTCCGATTTCCTTTACATCTCTAAAACTACATTTGACTAGGGAAACGATACATCGATAGTTAGTTTTTTTTATTGAGACCAATACTCAGAGGTAAACCCCTACTCATGCTGTGCATTGTATTGGAATTTTGAAGACAGATAGATTTTCTTTATAGATACATACCATACATATCGCACACTAAATCATAAAGTCACAACACAAAATTCACAAATTTTCAGTAGAGGCAAAAAACGGTTTTACGAAAATTGGTTGTAATTTTATAATCAAATTGAAGTCTACACTAATGAAAACACTTTTTAAAAAAGGTATACTTATTTTTTTTAATTTTGTACTGCAATTTTGGTAATAAAAGGTAATTTTGAATTGTGACTCTTTAGTTAAAAATGTTTTATTTATTAATAGTGGGTATTATGTCAAATTGTGCCAGAGTATAATGTGTAATACTTGAGTGGGACATTTTTATTTTTATCAGCAAAGTAGATTTTGTAAATTAAATTTTACATTTACCACAATTTTATTTGTAAATGAAAGTATCTAATAAACTAATAAATTTATTTTATTTATTACGTACACAATCTAGATTATTTCTTTAGAAAATTAATATTTCAAAATAATGTAGGCGATGATGCTCACTTTTTTTCAATTAAATAGGCACAACTCTAAATAATACCATTTATGTGAAGAAAACGGCTGAATAACTTATAACCTCACTGGAAAAATAAAAAATAATACTCTTTAGTTGATAAAAGTAGACATAACTCTAGTTTTCCAGATAAGAAAAAAAGTAGTACCCACCATATTTTTGTGGTCAATAAAGGTGTCATCGATTTTTGAAAAATACGAGATTTTGAAAAATTTTGAGATGTCCGCACAAATATGTATGTATGTAATGCAAAAAAATTTATATATGGAAAATTTTTACTAAGAAAAGAAACAAACGAAACAAAAAATTGCGGAATGGAAAAATTTAACAATTCAACGATGTGGAGAAGTATAACCAGAATTTCGACACTTCTAAATATCATAGAGAAACACTATAAGTAACCAAAATTTTACGGCCGTATGTATAATGAAAAGTTAGCAACTCGTTTGCAACAAAAACTGCCAAATTTATCACCTGCTATAGACGTTTATTATTAAAACTTTCCATACCTTCTATTTAATAACTAGTCAGAGAATCCAAAAAATTAAATATCTTGTACGTTTGAGTAAGAATTTCCACGTGTTGGAATGACAAACTTAGCTACTGTTAATATGTACTGTTAATATGTACTGTAAATATGTACTGCCGCCTTATTTATAATAAAAATTTTGCAGCTAGATATCATTCCTATACGTGGAAATTCTTACTGAAATGTACGAGTTCTTAATTTTTTAGATCCTCTAACCAGTTATCAAATAGAAGGTGTGGAAAGTTTTAACAACACCAGTCTATAGCGAGTGATAAATTTGCCAATTTATTGTGGTCGATGCTCCCGAGTTGCCAACTTTTCATTATAAATGCAGCCACAGATTTTTAAAATATTACATTTTCTTTAATTCTTCTTGTTCCAATTTGTGTAGCGTTAAAAAAATTACATACAAATTTGTTTAACGTCAAAACAAATAAGGAAGGAGAAGAAACAAGATTTTGATAATTGTACAATGAACAGTATCAAATTTTGTCAAAAACTTATAACAAAGCATGTATTTTCTGGTTATTGACATTTGATTTTTTTTTTTGTTTTTCAACAAATGCATACATCGAAACACAATGAATTTAAGAACACCAATTTTGGAATTATGGCAATTCAAAAAATGTTTCGTTTCCAAAACAAATCGAAATTTGGAAAATATCCGAAAATTAGAGAAATATTTCGGGAATAATAAAAAAAGGTCAAGTTTTCATAATGCTTCTTAGTCCTGACTTCAAAAACTTTTTTTCCCTTGAAACACATTTAATATTAAGCAACAAACTCTTTGGAATTATTAAAAGACTTGAAATGAAATTAGTTGAGAAATACAATAAAATTAGATAGATAGATATTATTGTACTTACACTGGCACAAGCTAATATGCCAAGGAAACCGATACGTTCAACAACACGTTCCATAAACAATTTGCCTCTGTCAACTAAACCCAAGTTCTTTTGATTCTTTTTAGCTTTTAAAGCTTCAAATTCAGCCAACTCTTCGGCATCATCTGGATCATAGCCAGAAAGTCTTGCAGCTTTGGCCATAAAATATGGTGGCAATTCACCTAAAGCAGTGCCTGCACCCCAAAGAAAAGCTTCAAAACGTACCTTAGACATAATAGTCCAAATATTGGGAACTACTTTTGTATAAGGTTCCTCAGGGCAAATTATACTAAAATTTAATAAAGCAAAAAGAAAGTATTTAAAGTTCTTTTTTTTTTTTTGGAGAATAAAATCTTTAAAATATTTAAACTTACTCATCTGGATATGGTGGTTTAGGAAAATTTAATGCATTACATTCATATGCTGCTAATGTAACACTTGCTATATGTGGTCCTAAATACAATAAAAATGTATGCAGGCCTGTACCTAAGCCTACTGAGGATAAAATGCCCAATCCAGTCCAATACACCACAAACCAGGTGTTATTTTTTAACAAATCCACTACTATTTGATGAGGACCTGGTATTTGATATAAAATAGCTATAAAACTAGCTAAAATAAAAAATGTTAACAGCCATATCTTCCTTTGTATTAGTCTGAAAATATAAATTTATTTGTTTTATTATTAAATTAAAATTCGTTTCTTTATAAAATATACTCGTACTCACTTTCCTCCTAAAGTCTTAATAAGTTCAATTACTTCTAAACTACAATATGACAATGTTTTTATAGGTTGTCTCCATAATACTAAAGCCAACCGTTCGGCTTTTAATTTTTCCTTTTGTTGTTTACTTAATGATTTTATTTGCTTCATATTCGTTACTTGCAGGGCAGCACCGTTATTAGCTTTCTTAATTTTCTCCGCTGCTAAAGTTAAATTTGTTCCTGATGTTTTCGCTGAGTTTGTCTTTGTTGGATTAGTTTTCTGATGTGAATTTTCTTTGTCTACATTTTTCCGTTGTCGCGTTTCTTTGTCTTTTTTATGGTGCTGTGACATTAAAAAAAATGTTTTCTAAATAGTGCTTCACGTTTCAGTTTTAGTTTCTTTAACTTGATTAACGTAAGAACGTTACTGTATGCAAAAGAGGGAAATTATTCTATTTTCTATTTTTGTTTCTTAAACAAAACTTTTGGAGTGTCTCTTAAGAAGTTCTAGTGGTGGTGTAGAGCTGCTGTATTTGTTTTTATTTGGTATTATTTACTTATAAACTGTAAGAGATAAAGAAAAACAGAAAAGTATTAAATATACATAAATTATTTTAACAGGAAATTTCCTAGAAAACTTGAGGAAAAAAAGTTTTTAATAAACACTTTTATTATTATATTTATTGTATATGTATGTACGTACAATAAACTCGCGATAACGAATGTCAAATTTTGGACATTCTATTTACCATCAGAAATAATGTTTTATTAAAAAAATGAAAAAAAAAATTTGGAGATTTGACATATTTCTATGGAGTAATTGACAAATAAGCCATTATTAAAACTTTTTTTTTCTTATGAATACAAGCAGCAAATTAGATTTCAAAAACAATTAATTCTCTTTAAAGATTATATATTTTTTCTTGTTCCAATTTGTTTAACGTCAAAATAAATAAGGAAGAAGAAGAAACAAAATTTTGACATTCGGAAATAAACAGCTGTTATTGTTTTAGTAAAGCGAGACTACCTTATGATGATAACACCATGTTTGTTTGTTTGCGAAATTACTTTTACATTTATGTTATAAACAAATAAAACAGCAAAAGAAAAAAATTAAATTGTTAAAATTTTTGTCAAATAATGTCTACAATTGTCTATTATTATTCAATAATAATAAATAAATCAATTTTATGATTCATCCTTTTTGAACTTTTTGGGCCTCCAGCAAAACTTGGCCCTGCAAGGTATAACCACGTAGTGCATTACTCAAAACACCATCTTCATTAAAAATATAGGATGTGAAGTATCTATTTTTTCATTGGCCGGACCATCTTATTTTTTTTTTTTCATTAATTTTAATAGAAGTGCACGTACATACGTATTTTAAAAAACAAACTGTTTTAAAATTAAGCAAACAATTTAGGTATTGTTTTAAATGTTTTAATAAATTTCCCCAATATTTTTTTTTTATTATTCAAAAAATAAACAAGTTTTTTAAACAGTTGAATGTCAACATAAACACATGTAAGTACTAGGCATAAAGCAGATTAAAGGAAAAGGTAATACGATGATATACTTTTGAACTAAAGTGGCTAGTGACCTAAATATAGAAGAAAGTACACACAACTAAACGTTAGAAACTGGATTGCTAAATATATGCACATGTATGTATACATGTATGTGTAAATATATGTTAAGTAGATAGAACACATTCAAAATCCAAAGAAAGAAGAAAAAAATTGTATATTCCAGTAAAGTAGTTTTAATACTATTAAAATCCAAAGAATATAAGATTAACTATTAACTGTTAACACAAAAACCTGTAGCGAATATTGGAAAAATAAAAATACAATATTTTTATTAAAAAAAAACAACAAAAAAAATATAATATGTATGTAAGCATATGTCGACAAATAATCCCTTGGTCTCAGAAGACTTTCAATACGCGTCAAATAATATTACAACATGTAAGCAAAACATTGATCAATATTAGTTTTGATTTTTACTCAGAAGATCTTATTTACAGTGCAAAATGTGTACATCCCCTATTTTACAGAAAGAATTTATTGCAAAGAGCAGCGGTGAGTGCACAATATATTAGATTTGTTCATCTGGAAGGGGACTAGTGTTTTTTTTATTAAACTTTTAGTTTTAAGAACTATTTTTAACGAAAAAAAAACATTTTTTTAAAAACACTTTGATGAGGATATGAAATCTGTTCTAAAAAAATCTAAATTAATCGATAAAATAAATATCTACTTCTGCAAAGCACTTTTATGTATACCCTTGCATTCCTTTAATTTTTATTATTTCAGTTATTGGAAACCCTAATTAACCGTTTTTAAAAATAACACATATGCATAGTACTCATGGATAAAAATTTACACACACAACATGAGTGCTGCGAGAAGCTAAGCCGTAACTCTGAAACAGGGTGGTAATGACCAATTATGTATGGACATATGTATATGTATATGTATGCATAGTAATAATTGGAAAATGATTTTGCCAGAATATCCTCTCTTGTTTTATTCGATGTACATAATTCTAATAAAAAATATTAAAAATAAAAAAGAAAAATGGAAATATCCTGGGTACTTTCAATTCATCCGTAAAGGTATAATTGACTAAAACGGAACAGTATAAATATGTATAATAAAGAATAGTAGAATAGTAAAGTTAATATAGTTATTAATGCTATATAAAAAATACATACAAGGTATAATAAAAAAATGACCGTTATTTTAAATTTTTTAAAAAGTATTTATTTATTCATCAATAACTATCTTGTCCCCTTCAAAGTAATCCCCCTCAGATATAATATACTTATGCCAGCGATTTTTGCAATCCTCGAAACACTTTTGGAACGCGCTTTTTGGTATCGCCAACCGCTTCTATTATGATTTTTCTTTTATCTCCTCAATTGTAGCAAAATGCTTTCCTTTCACCGGTGTCTTCAGTTTTGGGAAGAGGAAAAAGTCAGCGGGGGCCAAGCCCTGTGAATACGGAGGTTAAGGCATAATAAAGCTTTTGTTTTTGGCTAAAAAGTCACTCACAAGCATCGATGTGTGAGCTGGTGCATTATCATGGTGCAAAATCCATGATTGATTGATTGTCATTGACATCTTAATCGGTGTTCCTTAAACCGGTTATACCACAATTGAACTTGTGTTCTGCTCATAGTATACTGCGCATTTAATTTCATTTTTTACACAAAACTTAACACAGTTACTTTGATCAATTTTTTCGAATAGTAAAAAATCGAAGAGCACACCAAAACACGACCAACCTCTTTATCTGTCAAAAACAAACTGACAATCCAAAAGGGCTGATATTACCAACATATATAACAGACATGTGTACTAATACAACAGAAAAAAAACGCGAAAATCAAACATACGTAACACACAAAATTTGAAAATAACGGTTAATTTTTTATCCGACCTCGTTTGTACATTTAAATTCATATTGGTTATATACAATTAAGGCCTTAACCCTTTCCGGCCCCAGCTACACAAATCTGTAGGTAAATTTACGTGTTTTGAAGAGAAAAGTTTTTATATAAATATTTCATTTTTGTTACTTTTTAAAGTATTTACATATTATGTGTTATGTTCTTTTCGTTCTATTATAAGTTTCTGCTAGGATAATTTATTTATTTGTTTGTACTCGTGTAATTAGGGTGATCAATGTTCGCAGTTCGGGAGACAAGAAATGTAAGTACGACTATTTAATTTAAATGAAACTAAATATATAAAGATTTTGTTATTATTGTGTAACAAAAGCATCATATATTTAAATTATGTACGAATTTTTGTAAAATGCACAATGAATTTTAGTTATTTTGTAAGCAAAATATGAACCCTATGTGTAGTATGGGCTTTTACTAACTCAATTTATCGTTGCATTAGTACAAAAGTACAATTTAGAGAACAAGACAGATTTGGAAGAAGTACACGTATTAATTAGGGATTAAATGTTTAAGACGATGAGATCATTTGTGTGAGTTTTAGGATGAATTGCGGATGCCGTGTCCGCATTCCGACAATGACGACAAAGGTAGCACAAACGCGGAGTTAGTCGACACAAATGCAAGTATCATTGAAGCCGATAAGGCCGTGGAGGCGATAAGTAGACCATTATTATGAAAAAGGGACACTTTTAACTCCGTTAGTAGTCCACTGTGTGACAATTTCTATGAACCTCCTTTTGCTAATATAATATTTAAAGCCATATTTTTCTGCTATATACATATTTTGAAGCAGCAGCCTGGTACAGCTATACATATGTACCGCATAATAACATTTGATACTGCGTTGAAGACAGAAGCATCTGAATAAATAAATTTTCATGGTGTCCATTTTTATTCCGGTTGTGAGGATGTACTGGGAGAAAAAGTTCGGCAAAAATATTTTCTCTAAATGGCACGAAATCGTTTGTTTTTTCTGAGAAAATACCTTCATTTTGTTGACACTGCTGAAGAAGCAAGTTCATACTACCTATTTAGAGTTCAAGATATAATCGCTGCCGGCAGATCACGATGCCTTTTATTCCCAGAAAATTCGGTAACTATTCCATAGATAAGCAAATGATACCATTCCCTCGAAGATTTACGGGTGGTCTACCTCAATATTTGTGCATTAAACCGCGGTTAGTTGTTTAGACTTCGGCATGTGATACTACTTATAAATAATATGATGATATAATAATATAATTTGCATATTATTTAATTTTGAAGGTATTGGTTTAGACTTTCAAGTCTACCAGCTCTCCAAAACACTATTAGACAGAAGAAAGCTGAGATCGTTATTTTGACTTTGGTGAGGGCTCCCTAATTATTCCTCTATGTTCTTCAATATAAATTTTACGAGCTTCCCGCTTTTAGAGAGACTGGGGGAAATAAATTCGCATGGAACTGGGACAATACAAACTAATTGTTTACGCAAAGTAAATCTAAAAGAGGACAAATATTTAAAAAGGGAGAGTCTGATCGGGTTATAAGATCAGATAAAAAATTGTCGTTGTCAAATAGATTTCTTTTTATTATTTTTTCTGTTATTTATGTTTAAATTATTGATTTTTAGTTAATTTTTTTATGTATGAAATAAAATGTTTATGTTTTCTATGTACGTATTAGAAAATGTTTATTTTTTGTCTATGTGAAGTCCCAAGGGACACATATGTATGTGTATGTCCTATTTCTAAGGACATAGGACTTGTATGGACATAAAAAATACATTTTTGTGTTATTTTAGGATGAATTATAATATACTGAAAATTCCATTAAAATCCGCCAACTTTGAAATTGCTTGGGACGGAAAGGGTTAAGTAGTATTATTCAATTTTTTTGTCTCGTGCCACTATTTCCTTTTATCGGTCAATGCTCACAAATGCAATCTGCATAATCTTGACTATCAAGTCGGCCATCTGTCTGTCAAGTTCTTACTTTTTGTTACATTATACCTAAATAATTATCCTGACAACGATTACTGGGTATCCTTGGTGTAAACCTACTTTGGATGAAATATGAACTATATATGCGCTTTAAATATTAACATTTTTTTAACTTTACTAATAAAAAACGCCGTAGTTAGTCTAGTATGAGTATTTTGGCAAAATTGATTGCCATTAGCAATCCTCTCAAGTCTATTGTTCGGTGTCGATGTTAAACTGTAGGTCATGCTACTCATAGATAAAAATGTGTGTGTGTTTCGAGAAACTAAGCCGTAACCCTCAAACTATATTGTAAAGGCCAATAATGTATGTACATATGTATAAATTTACCAATTTCACAAATTCTTCTTCTGGAGAATAATTTTGCTACTATAAAAGGAGGTGTTTCGTTCTTTTCTGAACCTCCTCCACCAATAGCATTCACATTCATATGTCATAAACATATCAAACAATAATTTCTTTAGTTTAAAGACGTATGTAGATCGCATAATTCAATGTCAACAAAATTTGCAGGATGATACATTATTAAAAAACATGCAGCTGAAATTGGTTACACAGCAATACATTCGTCTTCTCTATTGATTATCAACTAAACTGCTATATATTGAGTAAAATTATGGAGGCTTAGTTATACAATTTAAAGAATTAAAATGAAAAAATTTTGGTAGAATCAACAGCTTTTTAATTAAGATTTTTAGAAAAAACCGACTGGATATTTGCAGCAATTTTCATGCCCAAAAAAATTTTGTAGTATTTATATAAAACGGATTTCATAATTCATGTCTATTGAAAAATTGTTCATCTTCGTAGTTTGGAAAGTTAATTTTTACTTTAAATATTTTTTATTTGCTATTGTTCGCTCTTACAAAAAATGTGTAAGAACAAACAAAAAAATTTTTAAAAATGTGGTAAATATTAAACATTAGAAAAATATTTGTTAGCTGGCAAATAATTTTGTTTTTGAAATAACAGCTGTTTTGTTGTTCGCCCCTAAAAATATTTTGTCGTCACACTACGGCAAAGAAATAATTGAGGTCAGAAAGCGATTCAAAAATGATCATATAACTACTAGAAAAAGGTTCGAAACTGACTCATCAACGACTTTTTAAGGGGAGTCACTTTTTTCTCCCCACAAAAATATCGTTTATGATCAAAAAATGAACGCATATTCTAGCTTTTTAATGGCGCATAAGTATCAGAAATGACTCGAATTAATCAAATTCGAGTCATTTACAATTTTTCGAATTTGATTAAAAATTACAGTATGATCTCGATAACCCAGTCAACTAAAAACCATGTGGTATTCAAAATATCGAAATGACCGAATTTTCGAAACAAGAAAAAAATGTTGTTAAATATATACAAGATATTCACTTTAAACTACAATGTTTACATTCAAGTTAATATACGAGTACATTTAAATCATATTTATAAAATATTTTCATTAATATGTTTATCTCGTTACATACTTATTTACCTATATCTAATTATAACAAAGAAATATGATGATGTTTCGGCGTAAATCCGTCAGAAATTCCCAAGTGCAATGCAAAAAAACAAAAACAAGAACAAAGGCAATAAGTTAATGTATTCTATACATACATACATAACTGGCCTTTACAACCCTGTGTCAGGATTACGGCCTAGCTTCTCCCAGCACTCATGTTGTGTGTGTCAATTTTTATCCATGAGTACCGAGACCTACAGTTTTTTATGTCGGCTCCGAACGACAGACTTGAGAAGCTTGTTCATGGCGATTAGTTGCTCTCAGACCTTTTGCCAGAAGACTGTTGAGAGGTAGTCGACGAAACAAATATACTTTTTTTTTAAGTTGTCAGAGCTGGGTGTCGAACCCAGGGCTCATGTCTTAGTAAGCCAACACACTAACCACTAGACCACAGCGACTACAATGTATTCTATAGGAGAACAAATTCTCCTGCGTATTTTATTCAAAACTACATTAAACCCAGCGTGTTTCGCTACACCTACCACTATCATATGTCCACATTTTTCGACTGATGATTTTTAGTGACTAACAGACCAAATTCAAAAAATCAAAAACTTCAACTGTTACTGATTTCAAGATATACTGAACTCAGTAGTTTGTTTGTCTGGAAGCTACCACTTCTACTTGTCCGCCCTTTTTTTTACTGATAATATTTAATGACTACGAAATCAATCACACCAAATTCAGAAACTTTAGATTCGACATTCTAAAGATACGTATGTATAAAGGAATCAATTTTTAACTTGTATTGGAGGTGTCACGCCCACTTGTCCAATTTCACCCACCTTCTAACGAATGAATAATTGCCTTACCCATGAAATCATTCAGACCCAATTCCGAAACTATAGCTTTAACCGTTATGAATATATACAAAAATTTGTATTTAGAGATAAATAAAAAAGTGGGCGTAAAAGTAGGCGTGAAAAATTTTTCTCTCGATGAAAACTTAAAATGTATTTTATGTGCTGGAGGCCCGAAGTTCAAGCCCCAGGAAAAGTGTGATCAATTTTTTTATTTAATTTTTGTTTCGACAGAAACGCTTTAATTAGATCAAAGTTAACTGCAATAAATATTTTTGGTAGTTAAAATTGTAATGCGCTTGCTTTTGGCGCTACACTGTCGTCGATGTCGACTAATGTGGATAAAATGGAATAAGAGGGCAAAAACAAAAATAAATTTTAATTGTGTTTCATCCAAATAAGATGACAATTACAAAAACTGCAATGATGGCGAAAAAAGGAGAATATGATGGAAACTGTTGTGTGACTTTACTTCGACTAACTCATACAAGTGTATATACATATGTATATGATCAGGAGTACAGCGCCACCTTCTTTAACCAATACAGCTAACCTACCGAATCGACCGCTAGATGGCGGTGTATTCACATAATGGGTAACAAAAACCGTATTCGTATAGTTGGAAATGCCATATTTTTCTTGTTGTTAACGCGAATTTTAAACATTATTCGTGTACTTCCCCTTTTTTGTGTTCTGTGTTTACATTAAATATTCTAGTCACTTGAATAATTACAAAAAATTTGGAAAATTCAACATAGACAGAAAATCAAGTGAACTTTCAGATGAACAGCGCAAAACAGTTATTGATCTTCACATTAAGGGAGAAGTCCTTTGTTATAAGCGTTCATCGAGTATGGAGTCAACTTCCTAACAACCTTAAGACTTTTTCTTTTTCATATCCAGTTTATAAAAAGAAACTTTGTGATTATTTCAACATTGACACTAACTAGCATTTTTTCATTTCCCTTCTTTTTATACATTTTTCAGTATATCTATCTATATTTTTTTTTATCTATGGGTAATCTTTTATCATAATTTCTTATTATTATGATTGTTTTTTTTTTGTTGTTGTTGCAATATTTGTATGGCTGGGGAGGCTCTCGATTACTTTATTTAAACTAAATTGTTTCATATTTTACATATATGTACATATTTATAGATATATTTTTTTTTAGTTAGTTTTTAAGTTCTTTCAATTTTTTTAATTAACATAAATATTTCACTTACAATACATATAAATTGGCCATGAGGGCTTTCTTTGTATTGATATTAAATAAATAAATAAATAAATAAATATAATTTTTGCTGAAAAAAAAAAAAAAAAATCTTTAAGGGAAATAGCCGATTAATGAACCGCAGTACTTCTACTATCCAGTACGTGGTGTCAAAATATAAAAAACTGGGCAATTTAAAAAATCGCAACGAAATGTAAACCGGCGCAATTTGACAAGAAGACACTGCTCATTCTTACGACGTCAAATTGGACTCGATCCTTCAAAAAGTAGCGTTACATTGGCTGTAGGTTTAGAAGAGTACTTTGGAATTCATGTTACACCTCAAACCGTTCGGAATTACATTAAAAAAATTGGTTTTAAAAGTCGGTACGCTGTCAGAAAACCATTTGTTAGCGTAATAAATAGGCGAAAACGGGTTGCGTTTGCTAAAAAATACCAAAATAAAGATTATAACTTCTGGAAAAAGAGTTATTTTTACGGACGAGTCCAAATTTAATATAAAAGTATCAGATGGACGCGTTAAAATTTGGCGAGAGAAGAACACGAGCTTATTTAGTCGTAACCTTATTCCTACATTCAAGCATGGTGGAGGCTCGGTAATGGTTTGGGGTTGTTTTTCAGCTTCAGATGTTGGGAATCTGCATTTCATCGATGGAATTATGACAGCAAGGGATTATATAAATATATTGAAGAAAAATCTGAAGCACAGTGCAGAAAAAATGGGCATTTCCAGGGACTTTATCTTTCAACAAGATAATGATCCCAAGCATACAGCGCTGGATTCGCCCTTAATACCCCAAAACGCCTCCACAAAGTCCAGATCTCAATCCTATTGAGAACTTGTGGTCACTTTTCAAAAAAAAAAAAAAATTGCAATATTATAACATTAGAAACGTAAACGACCTGAAAGCAGCTTTAAAGACAGAGTGGACTAAAATATTAACTTCCAAACTAGTACAATCGATGCCAAGACGTCTAAATGCTGTCGTAAGGCAGAAAGGATATCCCACCAAATATTAATTTTTATGTATATTTTTAACATTATTGAAAAGTTTAATCTGTACGAATACGGTTTTTGTTTTGTATTTAATGAATACTTCGCCATTTATGGTTTAGGTTATGACATTCCTATATATAAGTTGTTTTTTTTTCATGAATATACTAAATGAATTGAAAATTAAACAAAAATTGATGTTGCATTGAATATTTTGTAAAATTTCTATTTTTAGCGGGTGTACGAATATGGGTTTTGCATACTGTAAGTACAATAACCTGGCAAATTGTCTACGTTAGCCACTGTATAATTGTAGTTTTGTCAGTTTCGTGTAATAAAATACATACAAACCTGCATAAATACTTAAAAATAAACAGAAAAAAAAACCTAGAAATTAAATAAATTAAGAGCAATATAACATACGATATAGAAAACGCACCAATGACAAGTAACCACACAATGTTTTCGTTCTTTTATTATTTAGTTGTTGTTAATACTCATGGTGATGTTAAATTTATATTCACCGCAATAAACACAGATAGTTTTTAAGCAATTAAAGGTAAAAGAAAAATAAGAATATTGTTAGGATAATAACAATCTTACTACTATAAAATATCTTTGTAAAAAGAAATGTATCAACAGCAGCAAAATAAATAATAATAGTAAATAAAAGTTATTAAAATATAGTTTTAAACAAAATATAGGTATTAAAAACGTTTAATTTTCATTGCAAACTTTCAACGACCCTAAATATTTTATAATCTGGCATCTTTTTTCTTTTATTCTTTTTTTTCCACAAAAACGTGTTCCATTTAAATTGTAAATCCTTTGTTTTTGTTTCTTTGTTGTATACAGAGAGGGTGTTAAAAAACAAAAACAACGAGGGGTTGTTCGTATTACACTTTCTCAATTTATCAACTACTCTCAACGGTGGCAAAAAATTGCATTAGAGAAATACCAAAAATCACAGTGTAGAAGGGAGGAAACTATAAGATTATACCGAAGAAATGTAAAAACATGAAAAAGAATTAATCAATTTAACACTGACACCAAAAAATTTCAATATTGCGTTTCCAATGATATCGTGTTTTGTTCAAAATAATAAATTATCAAACACAAATTGAACAAACAAAATTTACGCTATAAATGACAATATTATTTAATAGTGTAAACTCGCACTGAAAGAAAACTCTTTACCTTTGTAATTTGTGGCATTAATTGCTCTTTTAAATTAACTAGAATAATAATTATTTACTAACAATACGTTTTAATAAAATTAATTTTTCTCTGGATATCCTCTATATTAAAAAATATTGTTACGACACACGAAACAACCACCACTCACTCAATTTTTTACAACACTGACAAAATGAGATGATAAATAATCATTGTTGCCATGTCTTCCCAACATTTTTAAACAAATATTAAAATGCCATCGCACATGAAAGTAGTTTTTTAAAATTTTTGTGTAAAACATTTTCATGAAAGTTAAACTTCATTCCAAAAACTTCACCGAGATAAAAGTTTGAAAAATTGTAATAATATTACAACAAAAACCTAGAAATAGAAAGCACTTAACGTTCATGTCATATAAAATAGGGTATAAGCAATATAAACTAATTAATTTTATTACTTCTATAGTATTAAAAACACTGTGATAATGCCCTTCTACAAATAATAGAAAAGAAAAACAAAAACCCATGCACAGGTTAATAAACATAAATGCATGTAAAATGTTAAATAAATATATAAAAGGTGCCTTTTAAATAAAATTAAGCATTAAATTTGAAATAATTTTATTTAAAATTGCTTATAATTTCATGGAACAAATTAAAAATTAAGTTATAGACTTTAATTTATTCGTCATTTAAAACCATATAATTTTATTTGCATTATTTCAAATCTGGCAGTACTTTTTATATACATATAATGAAACTTGTCATTACTGAAGGGTAATACCACAGTGTATATAAAACTTGGCTTCACTTATTGTTAATATTAATATGACAGCTGTATCGCAGGAGTAATTGATCATTTGTTTGTAATTTAAGTTATATTAAAAAATTATTAACAAAACAATGTCTAAAACCAAAAAATCCCGTAAATTAAGTGATTCTGAATCGAATAGCAGTGATGAAAGTTCCAGCAGCAATTCTGAGGAATCATCTGGAGAAGATCAACACCGTGAAAAACAGCAAAAACGTGAAAAGAAAAAACGTAAACAAAAAGACAAGAAAAAAAGGTCCAAGAAAATAAAACATTCGAAGAAAAAATCAAAACATAAATCTGAGTCGAATGATGATTCCAATGAAAGTTCAAATTCCTCAGAAAAATTATCTGCTTCAGAGGATGAAACGGTCTCAACCAAGAAAAAAATTAAAAGAGAGGAAAATATTTCATCGGAGAAAGTAAAGCATGAAAGAAGTAGTCGTGATAGAGAAAAGCCCAGCAATAAATCGAAATGGGAAAGCCCACCAAGAACGATTAGAAGTCGTAGCCGGGAAGGTTATAAAAATGATAGAAGTCGTAGCCGTGACAGATATAGAGGTGGAAGAAGCCGCAGTCGCCATAGAGACAACTCACAGGAACGCTATCGTGATCGCAACATTAAGGATTCTAAATTGGTGGTGAAAAACGAAAGAGACAATAAGCGTAGGGATTATAGATACAGAGACGAAAGAAGAGAGTAAGTTCCTTTAAATAAAATAAAAAACAATTATGTGAAGTTGTCATTATTTCTAATTTATTTAGTCGCAGTCCACGGCGTGATAGAGATGTATCCAGGGAACGTGAACGAGAGCGTAATTACGTTAAACGCGAACGACATTCTTCCCCCAATAGATCTAGAAGCTTTGGTAATCACTCCAAAAATAAACGAAGCAAGGAGGACGATAGAACGTATGAATGGGGTAAACACACGTCAGAAGATAAAAAATCTTCAGCTAATGAAAGCGAAACAAAAGAAAAAGAAAAACCAAATTTTGCTTTAAGTGGAGCGTTAACGGAAGACGCCAATAAAGTTAATGGTGTAGTTGTTAAATATGCTGAGCCTCCAGAGGCCCGCAAACCTAAACGTCGTTGGCGATTATATCCGTTTAAAGGAGAAACTGCTTTGCCTGTCCTACACATACACCGTCAAAGCTGCTTTTTGGTCGGACGTGATCGTAAAGTTGTCGATTTGGCCGTTGATCATCCTAGTTGTTCAAAACAACATGCTGCTTTACAATATCGTCTAGTTCCATTTGAGCGAGAAGATGGTACACAAGGTAAGCGTGTACGTTTGTATCTGATTGACCTTGATTCGGCGAACGGTACATTTTTAAACAATAAACGTATTGATTCTCGAAAATACTACGAATTAATGGAAAAGGATGTAATCAAATTTGGCTTTAGTACGAGAGAATATGTACTGCTACATGAGAATAGTAAAGAGGATCAAGAAGATGATGATATTGTGGTTAAAGAAGAACCTACTGGTAATTAATACTTTGAAATTTAAAAATAATTATTCAAAAATTACAGAATTTTATTTAAAATAATAAAAAAAAAATTTGTTTTTAAAAATGACTAAAAAGTAAAAAATTTATTACAAGAAAATTTTATGATGTAATTGGAGGATTTATCCGACATGTGGCTTTATGAGATAGATAGTTATAGATAATTATTGCTCAATTAGCACCCCTTTAAGTGAAATTTCAATAAAGAACTCATCCGAGCACCACATTTGCAAAGACTAAATGTTATTGTACACAAATCCAAGAAATTAATCAACTGAATCTTCCCTCAATAGAATTCAGTATAACAAAGTTTAAACCAATTTGAATCCGCATATTTATAAATAAAAGAATCTCTAACATGGCGGTTACACGTTAAATTTTTGCCTTTCTATTTTCAATTTGTTAGACACAATTTTTTTACTAATAATTTTACCTTTCCATTCGTTTGGCAGCTTTACGTTCAGTCTTGGCAGCTGATCACAGATTTTTTGCCTGCACAACTCCTGAAAATGGAATATCCCAAATGGAATAAAAATAATTAAAATTTTTAAATCATAATTCTCATAAAAAGGGGGAATTTTTTTTGTCCTGTTCTAACTTAAAATTTTTTGTAATATATTGATAAAGCAAAGTATTTGTATAGATTTGATAGTCAAGATAAAATTTTGCATTCTGCATAACATACATACAAACTAGCTTCTCACAGTACGTATGTTGTGGGTGTCAATTTTTATCCAAGAGTACCGAGACCTACAGTTTAATTTCGACTCCGATACTTGTTAATGGTAATTACTCTCAAGGCTTTTGCCAGAAGATTGCTAAAAGGTAGTCGCCGAAGAGATAGTTTTATATATTTTTTTTATGTCAGAGCTGGTGTTTGAACCCGGAGCTCTTGTCTAGTAAGCCAACACACAAACCGCTAACTACGCGACTACAAATATCTATTATATGCTAAATCGGAATATAGACAAGTATTACCCAAAACCTAGATAAAATTTAGCTGATGAAAATACAATTTGCTTACTCTATTTCAAATCGGGATTTGAATCAGTAGCTTAAAATTAAAGTTTTAAATCAACGTCTAATCCAAAAAGTAATTTTAATTATCAAATAGTATGTAATACAATGTTTTTTTCTTAGGCTTCGATTGTTAAGTTGGTAGAAGGTTCAGTAGAAATCATTTAATATTACTTCACTGTAAATCCAACTAAATTTACTATACATAACTAATTTCCAGTAGGTACTAATATTACAAACTAAAGAAAGTTGCAAACATAGGAAGCGATCAAAAAATATTTCCGTATTTATTACTCTAATCAATGATTTTAATTCTGCAAGTTGTTTTACTTCCAAGACATTTTGGTCTTTCAATATAATAATACCACGATTTAAAATAATAAATAATGAAGTTATTATTTTTATTACAAATCATAAGAATCACAGAATAATAAAAAATTAGTCTGTAATTAAAATAAGTTATTTTAAGTGAAAGTGTACAGATTGGATAAAAAATATATACAACTTTGATTAGACAAACCTAAAACGGCAACACTGATTGTAATTTAAATTTTATCCGGCAATATTTCATATTTTGCATATCAGTCATGCCAACTTGAAACAAAAAACGCGTCAGTCTTACAAACAGCACTAAAAAGCGTAATTTCGAGCTAAAACAGAGTACTAAATTACAGCCTGTTTCTATGAATGGTTTTTGACATTTGTCTTTTTATATGTGAAACAACAACAAAAACCTTCAAATTTGTTAGTTTTTCTCATAAAAAAAGATGAATGTCAAAAACCATTCGTGTTCTATGAACAGGCTGTTAATTTTGTTTTAAAATAAATCAAACATAGTAGTAGAACTGTAGTTTTATTGAGAACTACAATATTAGATTTAAATAAAAAAAATGTTTGTTTGATCCAATTGTCTTCAAACATCATTTGGATTTTTTGTATATCATGGTCAAAATTTTGATCCATCATCGACTTGGCTTGTGTAGGCTCTCTAAGTCCATGTCATTTGCTTGGTCAACCATCGTTGGTAAAACAATTGGTCGTACAACAATGTGCTACCAGCCACTGTCATTTTCAATTTGACGCCATCTTTTTTAAATTCATAATCGCAGAAATAAATGAAATGCACTTGATGAAAGATTTGAAATATTGATTTTGTAAATCATAATTTGTTCTCACGTACGCAAATTGGAACAAAATTTTGATATTTGTTTGACGTTTTATTCATGATATAACAAATCGATTTTTCGTATAGAGAGGGTGTAAGAAAATACATAAAAAAAGCGAAGGAACGCATTCTTTCGACATCGTTAAACAGGCTGTTAATGTGCAAAAAGTCAATCCATAGGCAATCGCTCCTGACATTTCACTCTCTTCCATCTGCCATCTAAAAATAAATGATCAGGATTGATTTTTACCTTAACCATCTTCATTGAATTTAATTTTCTTTCTGAAAATCTCCCATTTATATTTTGAGTAAAAAATTAAATTGTAATTCTTAAAATCTAATATATAAAATTCTCGTGTCGCGGTGTTTGTTGCCAAACTCCCCCGAAATGGCTCCACTGGTTTTCATAAAATTTTGTGTGCATATCTGGTAGGTCTGAGAATCAGTCAACATCTGATTTTCAATTTTATTTATTTATTTATTTGATTTGAATCCCCCTACATGTCTAAATATTAAGGTACTTACCTCAAGGGGAAATTTATGCCTCACCAAAATAATGTAACGACGTCGATGAAATTTTAAACTAGATATGTATGTAAGTATATCTGCGTACTGTAGAATACATATAGGAGATATTTTACCCTATCCCCAACTATCAAACCGGAGTACCTAAAATGGCGGATAATCATTTACTAAAACTATTAGTAACGCAGACATTGATTGCTCATATCAATGTTGACTTTTGCGCATCGGTGGAGACCATCAAACTAAAAAAATATTTCAAATTTACATGGCAAAACAACGTTTGCCGGGTTAACTAATATTTGTATATGTTTTACAAACCTTAAGGCCTCGTTTCTCAAACGTAAACGTTGCGGAACAACTGTTCAGTTTTGCTTATCAAGCCTATGTGTAAATGATTACTCATACGTAAACGTAACGTTGCGTTGCGGGCGAATCCAATAAATTTAAAATTTTTCTTCGTTTTTACTTATCAGCTGTTTAAAAATTGTAAACCAATTCTAAAGGCCTCGTTACTCAAACGTAAATGTTGCGGATACGTAAACGTTGTGGCCGAGTTCAGCAAATGGTTTAGAAGTGGTTTACAATTTTTAAACAGCTGATACGTAAAAAGGAAGAAAAATTTTAAATTTATTGGATTCGCCCGCAACGCAACGTTACGTTTACGTATGAGTAATCATTTACACATAGGCTTGATAAGCAAAACTGAACAGCTGTTCCTCAACGTTTACGTTTACGTTTGAGTAACGAGGCCTTAAACCATTCGCTGAACTCGGCCGCAACGTTTACGTATCCGCAACGTTTACGTTTGAGTAACGAGGCCTTTACAAAATATGATTAATTTAAATTTCTTAAAAACTTCAAAATCATAAATGAAAAATTTAAAGAGCACCAAGTTAGCGCTTTTTCTTATTTTGACACCATAGTAAATACTTGGCGTTTTGTAATAGCAAAAAAGGAGTGAAATTAGTGCAAAAAGCACAAAGTTGGCATCGCTGAAATTAATACGGAATGCTGAGAAAGCAGAAAATTTTCTTGCTGATATAATTACAAAGTTTTAGATTTCTATAGATTTGTGAAATACAGTTTGAACTACAAAAGTTATCGGTAAGCTATTTTCTTTTTGTTTATTTGGTTTAGCTCTAAAGTTACTTAAACAATTTTCTTTGGTTTAAAATCAAGATTTTTGCTCTCTATAAATAACACACTCCCGTTATTTGCAATCCTGTTATAATTCTTATCTTGGAATAAAAAAAGAAATGCCACCAAAGAAGAAAACAGCCAATGCCTTCATGGTATTCACCCTGGAGTGGAAATCAAAATATGGCAAACACATGACTTTGCCAGAGGCTACCGAAGCAGCGGGAAAAATATGGGCCGTAAGTTGTTTTTATTAAAATACCAAGAGTTGTGCTACAATACGCATATATACATGCTTGTGTAGGAATGTACTTATATGGATTTTATTTATTTATTTATTTTTTATAAGAATATGAATGAGCAAGAAAGAGCTCCATATAAAGAGAAAGCCAAAGAAGAAAAAATTATATTGAAATCTAGTAAAAATGTTGAAAAATTAACTTGCACCGGCACACCACTATCCTTAGTTGAGAAAGAAAAACAGGAAATGGAAAACAAGGAGAGACAAATGAAAAGGGATATTGAAAATACAGTCAGTCGTAGTGTGAAATCGGATGGTAAGTGTTTATATAAATTCATATAGAATGTTAATTACCATGTATGTTTATGGGTGAATACCATTTTTTTATGATACTAAATAAATATAATTCAGACCACTGATAAGCATACTTATGCTCGTTTAACATTAATTTAAAATAATAAATTCTGTAAATTGAAATTTGAAAAAATTAATAGGAATAGGGTCTTATTACAATGTTGTTTCAAAATTTTGTTTTTCTTTTTCGAATGTCATTAATTTAATGTGATACTCAATGAGTAAATAATTTCTGATGCTACGCAAGGAAGTAGCGAAATATCAAATAATTTGAACAATAATAAAATTAATAAAAAAAAGGTCAAGGGAAGTAATACAAATATATTTAATTTTTTTTTTTAAGAACTTGAAAGTCATTCTTATTACTTTATAATGGTGAACTATTTTACTAAAACACTTAAGGGTGGTGTTTATGTCCCAGCTGAGTTGTCAGTTTGTGAGTTTTCGCTTAAACATGGTGTTAAACGAATGTATCAAACTCTGGTTAATCCAGGTAAGCAAATAATATGCTATAACCATCTTAAATTTATACCTAACGTTTGTTGTTTACATTTTGTTAGGTGTTAATATATACGGCCATCAATATGAGGCCCAACATCATTCCGAATCTACACATAACCTTCCCTTACCACCTAATGCATTAGGTGAAAAGAATCTTGGACGTATTTATAATGATATATTAAATTTTATACGTGATGATACTAACAATGATTATCCTCCATTATATACACACCGTGATTGTATACATATTGTGGAATCGGTATTGGAATTTTTTAAAGCTGATGTTGGGGCTAATAATATTGATTTGAAAGTCTACCCCATACAATATTTGTTCTTTATTATGAAAGAAGCCACTTGCGAGGTTGGTGAATTGGACCAACCTAAAAATTTTTATATAACTGACGCGTTCTTTGAACGGGATTTTTTCGAATATCAAATTGGTATTGCGTGTCAGGTGAGTTTTATATATGTATATTTCTTAGTTTTATATATATAGCTTTATACATACATATTTATATATGTATATACAGTGCTGGTTAAAAACTAGCACTGATGGTAAATCTATTCATCCGAGAAATAAAAAAGAAATAACTTGCTTTTTATTTGCATATCGCTGTACCATAATTTTATGCTAAATTAATTCTCTCTTAGAGTACTTGTTTTTTTTTTTCGAAAATTAAACTTAATGGTTTTTTTCATTATCGAAAATAACAAAACGTGATTT
Organism: Metopia argyrocephala; assembly: GCA_963576795.1. Classification (NCBI taxonomy): domain Eukaryota; kingdom Metazoa; phylum Arthropoda; class Insecta; order Diptera; family Sarcophagidae; genus Metopia; species Metopia argyrocephala. Next base: position 122,438,618 of record OY756208.1, on the reverse strand, counting down.
TACGCAGTGATTAAAATATCACCGTTTTAACAATAACGAATTTTAAAAATTAATTATTAATTAAAAAACGCAATCTAAAATAAAAGATAAGCTTGTTGAAGTTTAAATAAAAAAAACTTCATACAAGTTTTATAATTGGTTTTAATAGAAATGGCTCGAAACAAGAACTGTTGCCCTTGAAATGTACAATTATTAAGAAAAGGGTTTATGAACGTAAACCATATTCTGAAATAAGAAATAAGATAAGAATGTTCCAACAAAATGTCTGTAAGACATAGATGTCAAACTTGCAGCCCGCGACGTATAACTTTACGGCCTACTCGATATAACAGTACAGAACAATAAAACGAAAATTAAATTATAAATTTTTCTTTGGAATTATTTTTTATAACTGATACATTTAGTTAGTATCCCCATTGAATAAAGAACTAAGGAAACGAAAACCTACTAATTTAGTTACGAAGCAATGATGAATGTCCTGCAATAAGTTACAGTCGTATAGTCGTTTTTAGAGCGTCGTAAGTAAGTTCGGAGGAAAATATTAGTTTTTAATAATTTATCTGAAGCCTTTGTATTCCGTATGTCTTCATAGACACAAAGTGGTAGTAAAATTAAACGAAAAATTGCTCAAGAACATCGAAATTTCCAAGAAAAGTGGGAACTGGAGTATTTTTGCTCTGAAGTAAACGATAAAATCATCTGCTTGATATGAAATAGTGCTATCAGTGTACCAAAATTATACAACATTAAATGTCACTATGAGCAACATAAATCAGAATATGATAATTACAAAGAATAATCACCGCAAACAAGATTCCCCCCGAAGTCAGAAAAATTGTGGCAGAAAAAAAGTGCGAAGTATCTGGAAAGAAATATTAATTTTACCCTATTTATACTATTTAAAATCAACCTAGTTTACTATAATAATAATTACGAAGGATTAATGAGACAAGAAAAGTTAAAAGAGTTTAAGTTGGGTCTGAAAAAATAACAGTTCGTGTTTATTAAAATGTTATACGAAAGTGAAGCAGCGGTGCATGCAAGCTACGTTTTGTCGGAGTTGATAGCTGGACACTTGAAGTCTTTTACAGAAGGTGATTTCATCTCAGCTCTGACATCTTGAAAAAAGAAATATGAAAAAAGTATTTCTTTCGGCGACTACCTCTCAGCAGACTTCTGGCAAAAGCTCTGGATGTAATTGATTATCATGAAAAAGTTTCTCAAATCTGTCGTTCGGAGTCAACTTTAAACTGTAGGTTCCAGTACTCATGGATAAAAATTAACACACACAACATGAGTTCTGCGAGAAGCTAGGTCGTAACCCTGACACAGGGTTGTAATGGCCAATTATGTATGCAAAACCAACTATTCCATTTCTTTTTCTATTTAAAGTTTTGCTGAAAAATATTTGTAATTGTAAATTTTTCTCCATTTTCTTTTCTCAACTTGTATCTATTGAACATGTCCTAAACGATAATCGATGTTAATAGAAATAGACAACTCTGAATACAACAGTGCCAACAACAGTTACAAAGTTATAAATCTTGATTGCTTTTAAAAAGAGGCAACATTGTATCAAAATAACCATAGGCAGGAAAATTTATGTTGATATCTTGCATTGAAATTCAATATCAATTAAAATATAATATCTACATATGTACAGTTACGAGCAGATAAATAGGTTCACATCAAAATGATAAATCAATTTTGTTTGACTATAGTTTACATTACAGCAATAAAAAAGGAAAAGTCGCTAATTACTAAAGCAAATACCAACTTTTAATACTGCATCACAATAATTAAATTATTATGTAAAAAATTGCCCAAAATTAAAAAAAAAAAATTACCGTATAAAATCAAAGAGCAAATAAATAGGTTCACTTTGAAAAATTTGTTAGTTTAAAATGTTAAACGCCAAAATTATAAAAATTATTGTAGAAAACTTTAGATTCAGCCTTTTAATAGAGCTTATTAAAGCAAATACCTCTAAAAATTTAAAAAATAGGACGTTCTAAACATTGTAGTGAAGAGGAAAAAAGATTATAAAGGATCTGCACAGCCGAAGTTATAGCCAACGGAAAATTGCTGAAATTCTTGGAAGATCGCAGAATATGATAAGAAATGCATTGCAGCCTCCAAAACAAAAACTTAAAAGAGGTCAACAGCGAAAAACCTCGAAAAGAGACGATGATCGCATTAAGATGTTGTCAACTCGTAATCCTTTTATGTCAGCAGTTCAGCTGAAAAATGAGTTAAAGCTTCCCGTATCAGAGTGGACCATTAGACGTCGTTTAAGAGAAAAAAATTTATTCGGAAGATCGGCCCAGAAGGTTCCAATGCTTAATAACAGACAAAGAAAAAAGCGCATTGAGTTTGTAAAAGTACATGCTGAACCGGCCGGCCCGGAAGGTATAAAAAAATGGAGAAACATACTATGGTCTGATGAATCCAAGATAAACTTAGTCGGACCTGATGGAAGAACATGGGTAAGGCGTCCAAAAAATAAAGCATATGATCCAAAGTACACCACGAAGACAATAAAGCATGGCGGCGGCAACATAATGATATGGGGTTGTTTTTCCTGGTACGGTGTTGGGTCAATATTCTGGATCAAGGAAAATATGGACAAACATCTTTATCTGCATATTCTTAAAGAAGTAATGCTTCCGTATGCCGAGTAGGAAATGCCTTTAAAGTATGAATTCCAGCAAGACAATGACCCCAAGCATACTTCTAAGATCGTAAAAGAATGGTTCCAAAAGAAAAATATAAAGTTAATGGAGTGGCCTTCACAATCGCCGGATTTAAATCCCATTGAGAATCTTTGGAGAATCGTTAAGGACAAAATTGCACCACTCAAGGCTAAAAATAAAGAAGATTTGTGGACAAAAGTGAAGGAAGCTTGGTACTCAATTCCATTAGAGACTTGTCAGTCACTTGTCGAATCAATGCCCCGGAGATGTTCGGCGGTGATTCAAAATAAGGGATTTTCAACAAAATATTAGAAATTTTCTTGCAATTGCACTTTTTTATATAAAAATGTCATTCTCTTTTCAATGAACCTATTTATTTGCTCGACAGGCATCAATTAATATATTGAATATATCAATTTTTCTCATTTTTTTTAATTATAATTAAATACATTTTATGTGATTATTTATGTTTAATCTAAAAAATATCGCTTTATTGTATATTACCGCTGTTTAAGTTATTTGAAGGCGAATTTATCAAAAAATGTGATGTGAACCTATTTATCTGCTCGTAACTGTATGTATGTATATTAACACCCATCTAATACAATGTGCAGAAGTCATTTCTATTGGGCTATTTTTTCTATCGCAGCTGTATATATTTTTATAAATTGGTTTTATGCAGAGTTATTAATTTCTTATTCATATACAGTGGTGGACACGAATTTAAGACATAACATTTTACTTGTGTAATTCTGATTATTTTTACATCTTATCGAAAAAAAATTAAATCCTTGTTGTTTTTTTAAAGATCCCGGTAATGTTATGAAAAAAAATTACTAATAATTTGCTGTTTATATTTTGCTAAATATTTTTTCTTCAATTTTATTCAGATTAATCTAAGTTTTAGACTGGTCATGAATTTAGGACATAGGCAAAATTAACTTTAATACGTTAAACTGAGGCTGAGAATAATAAAAAAAGTTAATATTTTGTAGGAAACCCTTTATTTCGGATCACAGCAGCGCATCGCCTAGGTAAACTTTCGACTAATGCCATGCACCGTTCCTGTGGAATGGCATACCAAGCTTTTTTAATTTCTTTTCATTAATCGCTCAAATTCTTTGGTTTTACTGCTCGTAAATGCTCCTCAACATCATTCCACAAGTTCTCAATTGGATTGAGATCCGGGGATTGAGCTGGCCACTTTAGAACAGTGACATGATTTTCCTCTAAGCAACTTTTCACTAGGCGTGAAGTGTGCTTAGGGTAATTATAATGCATAAACTTCCACATTAGAGGCATGTTGCATTCAGCAAAAGGTACCATAATGTTTGTAAGTATATCTTTGTAAATATGCTGGTCCATTTTAGTGTCTATCTTGTGTATAGGACCTACACGGTTTTAAGGGTGTACTTTGGGTGATGCTCCAGGTTTGGAGAGCGCCATATGTACCATTTTTCATCAGAACCAAAGCGGCAAAACTTCGATCTATAGCTCCAGAGTACATTTTTCCACAAATTCATCGGCTGATTCTGATGTTCTCTTGCAAACTCAAGTCGGGATTTAATGTTTTTTATTTTTTGACACAAGTGGTTTACGTTGTGCAATACATCCACGTAAATTTTTTTCATTGAGACGTCGTCTTATTGTCCTGGACGATATGTTAGTACCGAAATCCGACGAAATTTCATTTATAATTTTACTTGAACTGGCGAAAGGATCCGTAACAGCTGCCTTATAAATTAAGCTATCTTCCCTAGGTGTAGCTTTTCGGACTCTTGGACGCTGTTTAACATTTTTGGTGGTACCATGTTGCTTGATGTGTTCCACAGCGTTGTAAATCCTAGATCTCGAACATTTAAGTAGCTTAGATATCTCCACTAATGTTTTTCCATCATTTTTCATTTTCTGGATCAGTTTTCGCTCGGCATCCGAACTGCAAGTACCTCTGGCCATTTCTAACTAAATATTTTAATGTATTCCAACGTAAAATTTAATTTTTTAATTACTTACCTTTCAGCTTCAAAAAACACAAAAAATCACTCTTAAATCTGAAATTTCGAATATGGTTTAAATTCGTTGCCAGCTTCAAATGCACGTTTTTATAATAATATAATATAAATGGCAAAACAACTTACAAATAAACAAAGCTTAATAACGGTAATTTTTCATAACATTACAGGGTACACTGAAAAAAAATAATATCTAATTTGATATTACAGGGTTGTAAAAATTATCATAACTAAGATCGTTACAAGACATGTCTTAAATTCGTGTCACCACTGTACATACATATGTGTATACTTGTATTATTACGATTGCTTTAAAATTTAGATATACATACATACATATGTATATCGTCATATTAAATGAAAACGGACGTTACTACACAAAATTTCGAAATTGAGTTTTTTATTAATTATGGTTCGTTTTATCAAAATACATGTTCGTGCAAAATTTTAGATTCCTACTGTCAAAAATGGCGATTTTATTAACGAAATTCAAACGGACGTAACTACAAGTGTGTGTATTTCTAAATGCAAGAAAACATAACACCATACATAATAAAATGTGCGTCACTATAAAGTGTAACACCCATTTTTCTTAATAACTTTTTTCACCTTTAATCAAAATTATTTTTCTTAATCACAATATCTTTGAAAAATGTGTCAGATTTTAAAATGTATCAGTTTGTCAAATTTGACTCGTTAGTTAGTTCACAATGGATAATCAAAGACAAGTGCATACAAAAATTATTAAAATAATTCAAAAAAAACCATATTGGAGTTATACAAAAGTTGCTAGGGAAGTCCACGTGACCAGGCAATGTGTTTCCAGATTGGTCAAAAAGTTCAACAAAGACCTAAAAATTGAGAGAAAGCCTGGAACAGGTAAAGCAAAACTGGTAACGAACGACGCGAAAGCCAAAAAGGTTGAGAAGCTTTTGCTGGCTCTTCCAAACATTTCTGGTCGCGAAGTGGCCCGGCGCGTGCAATGTTCGGAAAGTTTTGTGCGCCGAGTTAAAGCTAAAGCTGGCCTTAAAATATTTAAAGTCCAAAAAGTTCCGGATAGAAATGCTAAGAAGAATATTGAAGCAAAAAAAAGAGCAAAACTCCTCAAAAAAGATTTTTTTCAAAAGTTCTAATGTTGTGTAATGGATGATGAAACTTACGTTTTTGCAGACTTTGCGCAGCTTCCTGGCCAAGAGTTTTATGTAGCGGATAGTAGAGGCAATGTTTCTGAAGAGTTCCGAACTAAAAAACTATCAAAATTTCCCAAAAAGTTCCTAGTTTGGCAGGCTATTTGTAGCTGCGGCAACAGAAGTGCATCGTTTGTTACATTGGGATCAATAAACTCAGATATTTATATCAAAGAGTGTCTTCAAAAGAGGTTGCTCCCATTTCTAAGACAGCACAACATATCAACATTCTTCTGGCCAGATTTGGCAACATGTCACTACAGTAAAAGCGCAATAGACTGGTATAATAAAAATAATGTTATTTTTGTTCCAAAAGAGGCTAACCCACCAAACTGCCCAGAGCTGCGGCCTATTGAAAGATATTGGGCTCTGGTCAAAAGAGAACTAAAGAAGAGTACATCTGTTCCCAAAACCATTACTAGTTTTCGATATAAATGGACAGCTGGTACCAAAAAAATCACCGAAAACACTATAACATTGCTTATGGATGGCATAATGAATAAAATAAAAAATGTTATAAAATTAAATTAATTTTTAAATAAAATAATACAGAATATAAATCTGTTATAAAAATGCAAAATAAAACTGTTTTATTTTTAACTCTAGCTTACTCTAGTCAGTTTTTATTTGACTTTTGATGTGTTACAGTTTATAGGGACGCACATCTTATATAAAATTCTCGTGTCGCGGTGTTTGTTGCCAAACTCCTCCGAAATGGCGAGACCGCTATTCATGAAAGTTTGTGTGCGTATCGGGTAGGTCTGAGAATCGGTCAACATCGATAAATTATTATAATTTAAGGACTATGCTAAATAAGTTTTGTTATAATTTTCATAAAGTTTTATAATATTTTTTTTTATTTCCAAGCATAACATTTTTTTAAAATTAATTTTTATTGAAATATTTATATATTGTGTAACTGCTGTTAATTAATTTAATTATTTAATTTATTCAATATTTTAGTACCATGAAGACATTGACAAAAGTAAGTATTGTACCCAATCGTATGTAACTCGCTGGGGTTATATGTTTGCCGATTATATGTGTCGTGATATTGCAATACCTTTAATACCAGGACGTCATTGCCCACAAAGCACAAACCTAAATGCTATCATAACGCCAGCACCGAGTACTTGTAACGATAATACATCATTTATTTCAATCGGCACAACCTCATCTTGTGCCACTAAACCAGTAGCTGGTTCTAAAATTTACTACGATGATCAGAAGTCTACAATTTCGGATAGTGACCATAATAACAAAACATATACAAACGATTTTCCAGCATTGGGTGCACGTAAAAAAACGGATAACAAACCCAAACAAGCAAATGTGCAAACCTATAAAAGAAGTGTTGAAAAGAATATAGGAGAAGATGATGATTATGCAGCAAAACATTTAAATCCTTGGGCGAATCGTTCGCAAGTTGTGCCCCGTGAGCCGGAAGCTAATAATTTTACTATTGACTTCATCAAGGATGAGACTGACATTGATGATTATAATTCTGTAGCTAGTTATGGACGTGGTCGTGGTTCTTTAAATAACTCGTCCTTTAATTCATCAGTTGCTACCACATCTACTGGACGTGGACGCTTAATGGGTCCTAAAAAATAATTTTTTAATATTAGCTTTTAAATTTGTGTTCATTTTGTGCAGTATACACATACAATTTTTATTCGTTTGAAAGTCGCCTTTTTCTATACTTAATCTTTCTTTTTTTGTAATCAAATTTTCTGTAGTGGCAAAAATAATTGAAATGATTTTTTTTTATTTAGTTTATTTTATGAAAAAATGCTGTATTTCGATAAACTCTTACTCTAAATATATATTGATGGTGACATACAAACATACAATATACATACATACAATATATATTTAACAGCTAATTGATAGTTAAGGGTCTACCAAAATATAGTTTATTGCTTTTATAAAAAAAACTATATTTTTTTTTTATTTTATATTATATTATCGCCACTGCATATCTTTATAATGTCGCGTGATCTTCTAAATAAAATAAATTGAATAAATTTTAATAATTTAATATTTCGAAAAAAATGTATTTTCAAATAATTTTTTTATTCATTTATAAGTTTAAGGTCTTTTGTTTTATTAAAATCAGTAAACAAATTAAATTTCGGTCAAAATCGATTTCATCACATACCAGAATGTACCTGTAGCGACTAAGATTATTATATTATTATTATATGTATTTGTAATACAATATTAGTTATAACAAGATCATCGTAGAATAAAAAATCGTTGTTTTTTCAGAAAGGAAATGTAAATGTTATTAAACCACATTTATGCAAAATTATAAAAAAATTAACGTATTTTGCGCTGTCTTCTGTTAAAACGAATAAACTTTACGAAAAGCCTTAAACTTAGAAATTTATTAAAATATATTTATTATTTTTTTTACCTAAACATATTTAAAAACTTGTTTTTTACGTTATTGTTTATCAGATTAAAAAGAGGTTTTAAAAAGAAGGAGTTACATGAATGCTGCTATGCTACTTGTTTCAAGTACCAGATAGTAAACTCTCTTGATAAAGTCATTGTCAGTGAAACAGTAAGGAAGTTATTTTCTTACTCTAATCAGTGTCTTTAGTCAGTTATGACTCAGGTTCTGCTTTATTTTTTTAAAACAAGTATTTTATATTTTTTAGTCTCCTCAATAGCATTTTAGGGAACTTCTATAATAAGTAAGTAATCCCCCTATTATGCAAGATTTTTGTTTTAATTTACTTCGACAGAAAATTGGCACTTGTATGGAGTCGTTGGAGAAAATAGTAGAGCAGTTAATTGTTGTTAGTTGCTGCTGATATCGTCTAGACAAGGGTAAATTTTTGTGCTGGTAGTATAAATTGACGTCAACAACACATTATGTAATTGCGGCAATATAAAATAAACCTCATATATTGAGAATAAGTTAAAATCGCATATATGTAGTCTGTAAATGCTTTTACTTCATACGCATTTGAATAAATTCGGTCTAATGCTGAAAACACTTTCAAGGCTATCGACCTAGCATACGACTACAAAATTCGCTGGCTACAAAAGTAGCCAAGTGGCCAGCTACTTAATTATAATAACGACTACAGCTACAAGACAAACATCTGTTTTGACACGTTGAACATAACAAATTATTAATTTTTTTAGTGGTGCAACTTAAATTTTTTCCCATTTTTAATGTATATATTTCATGTATTGCGTTTTTTAAACACCATTTTCATGTATCTTATTGTATTAGCAGCACTTAATTGTTCATTGTCGCCAAGAGAAATAGAAATTAGCCTAAGTTGGCTACGGGATACAAAATTAGTCGTGTGGTCGGTAGTCTTGTTTCCACTAAAATAATTATTCTCATATGCACACATGTATCATATTTTTGACAGCTTGTGGTCGATGGTCGGTAGCCTTTATGCTATAAACACAACAAAGGCTACCGACCATCGACTACAAGCTGTCAAAAATAGAATGCATGTGTGCATATGAGAATAATTATTTTAACGGCTACACGACTACCGAACACACGACTACTTTTGTAGCCTGTAGCCAACTTAGGCTAATTTCTATTTTTCTTGGCGACAATAAACAGTTTAGTGCTGCCAATACAATAAGATGCATGAAAAAGGTATTTAAAAAACGCAATATATGAAATATATGCAATAAAAATGCGAAAAAAATTTGAGTTGCACCACTGAAAATAAATAATCATTTGTTTACATATTTTGTTTAGTTTTCATTTACTTATTTCATTTATATACATCAGTTTTTATTTTATTTTTAATTTATTATTTAATTGCCTTTTTAGTTTCTTAAATTTTTATAAGTTTTTTTCAGACATTTGTTGTTTTTTATTTCCTCACAATTTCACTTACAAAAAATATATTTTGTTTAGGTTATGTTCAATGTGTCAAAACAGATGTTTATTTTGTAGCTGTAGTCGTTATTATAATTAAGTAGCTGGCTACTTGGCTACTTTGGTAGCCAGCGATTTTTGTAGTCGTGTGTTCGGTGTTCGATAGCCTTTGTTGTGTTTATAGCATTAATGTGTTTATTGCATTGCATAATCTTCCATTTTTAACTTAACTTTACAGCATAAGGTTAAACATTTTAAAATTTTGAGTTTATAATAAGTTTCTGCTTGAATTTTATGTAACTATTTACCTGTCTTTCATGCTTGTGTGTTAATAGCTTTATTTAATCAGTATACTTATGCTTAAGAAGTATTTGTTAGCTCATATTAGCTACCAAGACTTTTTTTATTAATTTATTTATTATTATTATTTAATTTATTAAAAATTTCTCACATGTTATATTACAAAATAAATATTTTAATAATTAAATATTCAATATTAATAATTAAATTAGGCGACTTCTTATGCCCAATAATCCAATGAGTAGTCAATAAGGTAGAAATATGTGTTGAAATCGCCGTGGTCTAGTTGTTAGTGTGTTGGCTTACTAACAGCCTGTTTTAGAACACGAATGATATTTGACATTCGTCTTTTTATATGTGAAACACTAACAAAAACACTCAAACATTCGTCTTTTTATATGAGAAACACTAACAAATTTGAGTGTTTTTGTTAGTGTTTCACATATAAAAAGACGAATGTCAAAAACCATTCGTGTTCTAGAAACAGGCTGTAAGACATGAGCCCTGGGTTCGACACCCAGCTCCGACATCTTAAAAAAAAGTTCTAACAACGCTAATTTTGATAAGTTTAGATGAATGTGTGCGGATTTCAACACATACATACATAAATGGCCTTTACAACCCTGTGTCAGGGTTACGGTCTAGCTTCTCGCAGCACCCATGTTGTGTGTGTTAATTTTTCTCCATGAGTACCGGGATCCACAGTTTAAAGTCGAATCCGATCGACAAACTTGGGAAGCTTGTTTATGGCAATCATTTTCTCTCAGAGCTTTTGCCAGAAGACTGCTCTCTGGGCTTCGTGGTGACTATTCCATTATGCTAAATTTTGGGAACTCAGATATTGGCCGGCTTTCGAAACGTAAGCGTTTTTACAAAACATAAGGCTCCCAAACACAGGCCTTCTTAAACGCAAGTTGCAAAGCATAATTTGAAAATTGCATATGCCATGATAGTTATGTTTTAGCAGCAACATTGCATTGCAAAAAAATGTTTTGCATAAAAAAGGCATTAAGGAATGAAACTGCGGGCTCGTTAAAATCGAAGAATAAGAGAATTTATGACTTATTTTTTCTAAATTATCTGTTGATCAAATTGAGGAAAGTGTTACATGTAACCCAGTTAACCTATTCACAATCTAGCATCACTAAAATAAAATGCAATCCTTAATTTTTTTAAATCAACTGAAAAATACTCATTCTTGTCTTCCTGTGGACCATGCTTGGACGAACAACGCCTCTATTGTTTATAAAGTTATTTAAATAAACTTAATATTTGTAAACCTTATTAATTATTAATTTGTTGACTTTTATACACAACTTTAAAAGCACAACAGTTAAAAAATCCAATTTAGTTTAATTTATTAATTTGCTGAAGTCGGTGTAGATAGTATCAGGGGATGGGATGAAACTTTTGTAAATGAATTTTTTACCCCTGTAGAAAATTCTAATAGCTTTTTTTTATGGTTGAACGACTTTTTCTGACCCCATGTTGGGATGGCGATTAAAATGAGGAGACGATGTAAAAGTATATCAGTTAATATTTGTTAAAAAACTTTGGGAACAATACCCAATTTAGCTATGCCTTTGCAATTTGAAATATTAGATCTACTGCTGAATTTAAACAAGAGCAAATATTTTTTCCATAATTCCGGTAAATAACCACATGCTAATGATATATTAAATCCGAATTCAAGCCAGATGTCTTACATTTTTTATAGAATTTTTTTATATTTTTAAGTCTTGAAAGTTCTTTCGAGTTCAATAGAGAACCACTAGCAATTTTTTTTTTTAATTTTTGGAGTTAAAGTTTGAAAAACTTTGAAATTACGACTATTTGTCTATTAATATTATATTAAACGGTGTTACTGTAGGAATCCTCACGAAAAAGATACATCGAAGTTTTTTTTCGATGCATGATAGTTGTTTTATCTAGGGTAAATAATACATTAAGGTCTTTCTATGATTATATATTGGTTTCCTTCCTTCCTCTTTTAACTTTTTCCCCATTATTAATTGTTCTGAAGAAGGAGGCAATAGTTAATTTTCTTGTGACTTAAATGTTAGATACTCATTTTAAAACTACTTACAAAAAAAAAGAAGAAAATGATCTTCAATTAAATTTATTTTTACCAATTTGTAGTATTTTATATTACATATTATTTTAATTTAATTATGTAATACTTTTGTAAGAATTTACATTTTTATTTAAGAAACTCCAAAAAGTATTAACTATGAATCCGAACTAATCTCTAAATCATGTCTTAATTGCACAATTTTCAATCACATCTCACATAAGATGCAAATACCCTTCCCTCTTTTCCCCTTCCCATAACATATTTTCCTGAACCAGCACAATGTACTGCATAAGTAGGAGTCGCCCCCTGAGTGCTGGCCTTAATGAAAAAAAAAAAAAAAAACAAAAAACGTTCAAGAGACAATAAAGTATTTTTGTTTAATTTGTAAATATTTTATTTCATTTTGTCATAGAAAAATTAAATTGGTTTGAAGTACGTATTTGCCAGCACATTCAGAAGCATTAGTTGGTCATTTAAAACCCTAAAAAGGGAAATCCTATTGTATATTACATACATACATACATAACTGGCCTTTACAACCCCGTGTCAGGATTACGGCCATGTTGTGTGTGTAAATTTTTATCCATGAGTACCGGGACCTACAGTTCTAATGTCGACTCCGAACGACAGACTTGAGAAGCTTGTTCATGGCAATTAGTTACTCTCAGAGCTTTTGCCAGAAGACTGCTGAGAGGTAGTCGCCGAAAGAAATATTTTTTTCATATTTCTTTTTTTGAAGATGTCGGACCCTGGAGTCTAACCCAGGTCCCATGTCTTAGTAAGCCAACACACTAACCACTAGACCACGGCGACTACATGTATATTACAATAGGAAATATATCAAAATGTAAATTGAAAGCATTACCCACACTTGTCGACTTTATCAATCAACTATTGGGAATAATTTGAATACATTTCAGCAATATTATTAATATTACGTTTTTATGCTAAATAAAAATAAATTAAAAAATTATAAAATTAAAAATTAATTTGCGGGCCCCAAAAATTATGGGCCCAAGGCAAGTGATTAGGTTGCCTAGGCATAAGTCCGACCCTGTATATACAGTATATTTTACATATGTACATTAGAGCGACTCAAATTGTATGTAAGCGAAATTCGTGCAAGGTGTACCCCCTCAAAATGAACATTGGTATTTTTTATGATGATATTTAAAATATTTCGGCTCCAGCTTTGACCTCTCGTGAGCTGGACAATTTTGGAGAAGGGTCTATTTTGGTATGTTTTGTTAATTTGAGAATCTGTTTCTTTCCCAACATACGATATATTATATGTAATTTTTTTTTTATTTTTTCTTTTTTTGATAATACATTTATAATACATTCTTATTGTTGAAGTTTAAGCGACTTGTGATTTTGCTATAGAATGTGTAGAAATGACAATCGAGCAAGTCATACAGCTTGTTCATAGAACACGAATGGTTTTTGACATTCGTCTTTTTATATGTAAAGCAACAACATTATTATTGTCTTTTTCGAATGGGAAATTTCTTTCGAAAGTATTTTCGATATGAATCGAAATACAAAATAACCCCCCCCTGGGTATATTTTCCATTCCCGCACTTAGTTCACACTTTCCCTATATGTAAGTACTTATCAGTTAATGTTGTATATTTTTTTATTGAGATTAATACACAGGGTAACCCCTACTGTTGATGTGGATTGTATTGGAATTTAGTTGGAAAGGACAGTACATACTATATATTTTTTCTTATCTTATTATTAAGCTCCTTAGAAATGAGACAAATTGCTAGTGTTATACCTTCACCCCTGAATAATCAATAGCAATTGCCTCATCGGTGCATGTTTATTGTGTGGTGAGTGCCTTCGCTAAGTAGATCTAGCTGTTATCTGCTACTTCCCAATAGGTGGCGCTTTTAAAATTAATAAATAAAATATTTTTCATCAGTTTTATTAGAACACATAATAAATAAGTTTTGTATTTGAATGTAAATTTTATTTGTTTTCTTAATAATTTTGTGTAATTTTCTTCATATTAAATTTAAAAAAGTGTTGTGTTTTTATTATTATTATTATTAAACATAATATAGTACTTTTGATTATACATTTTATGTAAGTATATAAAAATTGTTTCAAAGCCTATTTAAAATTAAACACAAAAGTAAATTTTAAATTAAAAAAAAATTACAATAAAATAAAAGTCACACTAAAAGTGTAGGTAAAAGCTGATACATATTTTGCAACAATTACATGGCTAAAATATACATATACATATAAAAACAAAATGAACGAGTATGATTTAAGAGAGTATAATATTTATTAACATTTAATATTCTATTTGTCGTTTTAAAAGTTAACTATTGGTTTTATTGTGTTTTTCTTTGTTCTGTTTCTGATTTTATCTTTTACAATTTTTATAAATTGATATGTTGCCCAAAAATAAATCAAGAACATTTTTATTGTTATTTATAACTCTGACTGCAATAAATTGAGCTTAAAAACTATTTCAAAAACTATACAAGTTTTTGTAACATAATTAACAATGCTCTTTACTTGTAACTTCATGCGACGGTAATTATTTAAATATGTAAAAATAAAAAAAATAAAAAATAAAATGATTTAATGTTTTGAAGTGGTTCTAGATCGGTTTTATTTAACATAAACTACACCAAAATGTGTTTGTTTAGGACTATAAAAAGGCAATCTGAAACTAAAAACCCCCCATGTTCTGAAAATCTTAGATAGAATAATATAAAGTTTTTTTAAAAAGGGGTTAGTTATCTCGAGACGATTTTTAAGTGACTCGGAAATCAACATGTGCTTCTTTTTTATTATTATTTAATAAGAAATATATTCTGCCGTATTAATAAAAAATAAAATTTATTTGTTAAGGGTTTATTTGATAAATTTCTATGCAATAATTGTCAAATAAGCTTTTAATAAACCTATACTTTTTTTCTGAATACGGCAATTATAGCTTACTTCATAAAAGCAGCTTGCAATGCAACACTGCACAGAAAATCGTTTATAAAGCGAAGCGACATTTTACGGCAGCATTGATTTGTCAAATAATGTAGTTACATTTCTGTATATTTACATGGTGTCTTCTACACCTGGTATCGACTTTGATATGATTTGAAAGAAAATGTCGGCAGACAAAATAAAATGTCATTTTCATATTTCTTTGCATATCTAACAACAGGAACACGTTTATATTGCAATATTAGAATGCATGTATTTCGTTTCTTTTTGACAGCATTGTATTTTCGTATTCGTTTAAATGCCTTCCACGCATAATTGCGCAAAAATGTTGACATTTTTGTCGAGGCAATTATCCGTGGAATAATGTAGACACGTAAAATTTGTAATTAGTTTTTATGTCAGGAAGGTTCATAGCTTCTTAATTGGTTTTAAATATTTCATCTAGAATAATATTTTTTTAATTTTTAATTTTCCGGAAAAAAGTGAAGCCATGGTTTTTTTTTTTAAGTTTTTCTTTGATGAATCTAAAAGCGATCTAAAAGCTTGTGGTCATATAAAGTCAGAACGAAAAGAAAAAGACATGCCTTATACGAAGATACAGCAGAGTTACAGTACAACAATCTACTGGTCTGGGGATGTTTTTTTGCTCATGGTTTGATTCTCCAAACGCACATCTAATTGTGTGAAAGAGTGGTTTGTTGAAAATAAAATCGATGTCTTGGAAATGGTCAGTGCAGTCGCTTGATCTCAATCACACAGAGAATTTATGGGAAATTGTAAATCACATATAAAAAATGTATTATATATAATATATATATTTTATATATTGTATATTTTGTTAAGTATAATTTTTGTTTTCCACGGATACATTTTTTAGTTTAGTTTAAGTACTTAATAATCATCAATTTTAAACAAAAAAATAATGTTATTTATAAAAATGTTTTAAAAATATGAAGCAAAGTTTTCCTTGGAAGAATTTTGTTCGATACTGTATGTATAACTTGTCGTGATATGACTGGGAGTTTGTTACTTCAGAAGGATTTGAATGGATTTTGTTTGTGGTGTAAGGTAAACCTGATGGATCCCGACATTGGTAAACGCAATTACATATATGATATTTTTCAGGCCAGCTGTGAATGATTCTACTTATATCTTAGGAGATTCAGTTTTCAAAAAGATAGATTCTATTATTGATTTTGGTATTCTATTGGACAGGAAACTTAATTTCAATTCTCACATTATTGCCACAACGAATAGGATGGAATAGGAATAGTGTTCTTGGGTTTATTGAATGTTGGACAAGGGAATTTTCCGATCCATACATTACCTAGCGTTTATTTTATTCTTGGAGTTCAAACTTGGATTTGCGGTCTTATACAAGTTGACTGGTTTCAATTAAGGTACCAACCTTGAAAAGTAGACGTGCTACTCTTAGTTCTGTGTTTTCGATGAAAATTTTGTATGGTGATATCAAATCAAAGTTCTTGATTGGTATATTGCAACCAGAGTAGGAAAATAAACAAAACTGAACATTTGATCTCATTTTGTTTTGTTCTTTAAAATGAGTAAAACAAAAACAAAACAGAAACAGTGAGAACGATTGTTCCATTTAATTTTGTATATTGTTTTTGTTTTAAGCACTACAAATACACTAACTCAAATGTGCGTAGGCACAACAAAAAATGAATGAGAAGAAAAAGAGAAGAAGAAGAAGAGAAAAAAGAGCAAATTATACGAATGTAACGGAATAACATAGCAAGTACAAGAGCGAAAAGCTAATTGTTTCGTTTGCGCTCTTTCTCATTTAGAAAGTATTTGTTTTGGTTTTGCTCATGTACAATACCATTAAAAAAATTTGAAAAGTTTATGACTTTGTGGTAACGTTTGCGAAATGTTTTGTTTGTTTGCCCACTCTGATTGCAACTTTATTTTCTTTTTCGGGCTTCTATGTTCTATAATTCTTTGCATGCTGGTTTTGTTCGTTCTAATTTTGCTTCTGCTGGTCCAATTAGAAAATTATGTGTTAATTTTAATTCACTCTATAATGTAATTGGTATCTCTAATTCATACAATTTAGTCAGATCGTGTCTAATTTTGTATCTGAAGTGTTCTATGTAGTTCTTATCTTTTAGTTTTTTATAATATTTCGCCTTAGTGTTTGCTGATTATATCACTTGGAGTTAGAGATATGAGTTCAATTTTGTATTTTGGTTGCATAAATGAATAAACTGTTGGCTTCGGAGTCTGAAGCCCGCAGTGGTACGGACTATTTCGAATACGTATACGATGGGTGACGAACCCTAGGTCGAGTGTGAGTAAAAAAATGAAACAAAAAAAAAAAAACAAACGTTGGTAACGGAATGTACATCTGTCAAATTACATACATACATACATACATACATAACTGGCCTTTACAACCCTGTGTCAAGATTACGGCTTAGCTTCTCGCAGCACTCATGTTGTGTGTGTCAATTTTTATCCATGAGTACCGGGACCTACAGTTTAATGTCGACTCCGAACGACAGACTTGAGAAGCTTGTTCATGGCAATTAGTTACTCTCAGAGCTTTTGCCAGAAGACTGCTGAGAGGTAGTCGCCGAAAGAAATATTTTTTTTCATATTTCTTTTTTTGAAGATGTCAGAGCCAGGAGTCGAACCCAGGGCCCATGTCTTAGTAAGCCAACACACTAACCACGAGACCACGGCGACTACAAATCATCTGTCAAATTAGTTGTTATTTATTCAGTTTGTTTGGCCAAATCACTAATTCAACAACGGGAGAAAATAATAAAATTGCCCTCAATTTTCATCTAAAAACCATCTTAAGCCATCAAGCCCATTTCCTGAAGAATGTGCATTAAAGTGCATTAGTGCATTAAATAAATAGAATTTAGTGGTAGTGGAAATTCCACTACCACAAAATTTAAGAGGCGATAATGCACTATTTTTTCCACTACCACTAAATTTAGTGGAAAATTATATCTAATGCAATAAACCCTACTCTGATATATACCAATAAAAATCCTAAGTAAATTACATTCATACTTAACTCGGCTATTAAAAATCTTTTTCAGAGTAACGGGACCTACAGTTTAAATTGGAAAATTGATTTACGTATCGGAGAACAACAGCACTATTTTCGGTCTAGGTAAACAATGGGCTGCTCAGTCAGGACTGATTATTCATCAAATGAATTATCAATATGCTTACAATTTAATATATCTGCGGAATTTTGAAAAAACGTCTTCTCTCGAAATAAGACAATATTCCAAGATTTTTAAAGTAAATATAGAATTTCCTTGTCCTTCTTTTGCTCTAATCCCCGTATTTCTACGACCTTTGGAACGCAAGATATGCAGTTGACTAATCGACCTCTTTCAGACTTTTCCCCAATTTCAATTCTTCTTTTAGAGAATTAAGAATAATTTGAAATATTGAATGTCTATAAAAAAATTTATTTAATTTTTATTATTATTTTTTAATTATTTGCATATTGTAGGGAAAAATAGAAGATATTTTTTTTAATAAAACCGAAATATATTTTCCAGATCAACTTCTTTCAACCTTTTTTTATATTCCACTTTAACAAAACAACTTGTCTTGACTTAAGCGATTAAGATAATTTTCAAATTTAATCAAAAAAATTTTGACAAAACGACTTGTATGGTGGAAGCTAATTTTTTTCTTTAAAATCTATTTAACAAAAAGTCTTAAATTAATTCTTTATCGTTTTAAAGCAGCGTCCGGCAAAAGCCAGCTCCGAGCTAATCTTCTCTTTTGCTCTCACATGTACGTGCTCACACGTATAGGCAAAAAATAAACAGTTTATTTATTTGATGTATATTACAATGAGAGAAAATGTTTAATAGAATGTATGAATATTAATTTCTATTTTCAGAAAATTTTTATTTTGGTAAAGCTTAGTGTGTCAATGCTCGTTGTTACAACCAAAAAATAAAATATGGAAAGACATTTTCAATAATGTCACAAGGAATATGAAAATATTGTTATGAAATTAACATTGATGGTGTCATTCAAAGTTCTATTTAATATATATGCTTAATTTACACTGGGTTTTTATTTTAATTTCTCGTTTTTAGAAGTTTTCCGTTGTTTTCTTTGTTATATCTTTTTTTTACTGATGAATTTTGATATTTTTGTTATTGTTTTTATGGTCGATATTTGTTACTGTTTTTGTTGTTGATTATTGCTATTATTTTTTTTTCTATTTTTCGTTATATTTTTTTCGTTGTTGCATTTTTTATTAGCCTTTTCTGTTTTTCAAAAATTAATTTTTTTCAGATATAAAACATTCTTTCCAGTGTACGTAGTGATTTATGTAAAAGAAAGTGTAATTTTTTCTTACAGTGTCGTATAAAAAACAAGACTCTCAAATTACTAATACAACTGCAAATGCGTTAGTATAAGTGTGCCGGTCGCTGTTTTAAAGGAAACTATTGCTTCTAGAGCAGGGATTACCATTTCATAGCACAATTGTGCAGAGAGCATTCACACGTATTGCTTATGCTCTTTTATTTTTTTCAGGTTTACTCAAAAAAACTGATCGATGACACTCAAAAAATATTTTATGTTAAAAAGTTAAATTTTCTTAGAAACATTAAAAGATTGGATAGTAGGAGAGGAAATTTATGAACTAAATTAGATCCTAAATTGAAAATGGCGATTTCAAGTTTAATAAGCCTAAAAATTGTTAGAAAGGGTAGACCATTTTGTGAGGGTGTTTTTATTAAGCAATTGTTGAAAACAATTTGGAAAAGCCTAATTATAATACAAATATTTACCGATTTAAAATTTATTTGTTCAAAGCAACGCAACAAATTACGTTCACCTTATATAAAAAACATTCTACAAATACGAAACTGTCATAAGAGTATAAATGTAGAAGATTTAATCTTATAGCCCAGTTATTTATTTATTTATACTTTTAAAAATATTTTTTTTAAGAAGAAGAAATGGATTTTTTATTTCCCATCAAATATCTAAAAAACATGCCCTAAATAAAGTCAAACATTTATAACTTTATGTATGTATGTTGATGAAATGCTGACATTTCACCGTATATTACTAAAATTTTTCTATGGCTGTACCCAAATAAATTCTCCCAACTTCTTTTTCTCTCTTACTCACTAATATACAACCAAAAAATTTTTGGTAACTCCTGTTCTACAGGGAAAAAAGGTCGCATAATGTTTGTTAAGTATTTGTGTATAATATCCAAGTTCGAAATTTCTTTAATTTTCTAGGCAATAACTTCTATTAGCCTTTTTAACTGTTTTTTTGCTCTACTGAAAAGTTGTTGATTTAGAAAGAAGACGTTTTGTCAAATGTCCACAGATATGCATATGTACATTAGAGCGTACCCCTACGTTCGGCTGAAAAAAAAAATTTTTTTTTTCGAAATCTCCTTGCAAAAATACTTTATTTAGAGGCGATGCGGGGATAATTTTTTTGAGGTCTAATGAGGGTCTATACGGGTTTATATATTAGTTAGACTAAACCAAGCTTTGTCGTTCAATAATTAATATGCTATTAGTTTTAAAATTGATTACACTGGCCAACAAGGTTTTGAACTGGAGCAATTAAACATCTTTCCTAGAATAATTTGGCAGACTGAATTCGAATATGTAAATGGTTTATCGGGTTTTCGAAATACAAAAAGAAATGTTTTTATTCGTTTTTTAAATAAAAAATCATTAATTTATTTAAAATCAATTTAGTAGTTACTTGATTGTCTCCAAAGTACTGGAATTGAAAAATCGAAATAGACTTACTTGGCATTTGACTGACCATTTGTATAAAGCAGTTTTGGAACTTTTGCAAAACATTGTCAGTGTCCACAGTTTGTCCAAGTTTCTGAGAGCAAGACAAAATTAATGTAAATTTTAATAATTCTAATATTGCATATCGATTTTCTCTAACCGAATATTCACCACACAAAAAGCAAAAATAGCTTGAAACAGTAACACAATCTTCCTGACATGCTTCAACGCTAGTATTGTGAAGCTTTATATAGAATGTGAGCTTTTGTCAAATTAATAATTGCGTAATTGTAGTGTCAGTCAGTATTGACTGTTTTACAGTATTGCCAATTCGCACAATTCAGTGTACCCAAATTAATTAAAAAACATGTTTGTAGATCAGTGTTATTTATGCACCAGTATTTTATATGGCTTACTAAGATGATAGCCTCCCCTGCAAAAAAAATTGGACTACATAACCCACATGAGTAGTTACCAGAATAGTCCTATGTAATTAAATTGTGCACTTTTTTGTATGTTTGAAGTGAAATTTACAATTGGGTAACACTGGCGACACATTTAAGTTAAAAAATTACTGAATGGTAACGCTGGCGGCGTCCATGTTCAGTTTTTCTCAAAGTCTGTGTATACATTAAAGTGTAGTAATAAAATATATAGGGCTTAAAAAGTGTTAAAAAAATATAATTGAAACTTGATTTATAATTTTAAAGGTTTGTAGGAAATAGTCTTCTGTTAGTAGTCCATGAATTAATGACATAAAGTAGTTATCAAAATAACTACAAAAGTTGATCCATGGAATATATACATGAAGTAGTTATGAAACTACTCTCAATTGTATAATTCACGGAGTAGTTACATGGGAGTAGTTTTGAGGTTACTCTTATGTTATATTTGGTTGGACCTGGTCCTCTCCTAGGACATCGCAATGTAAAATGGGTCACTTTTTTACACGCATAATGGGTAAAGGATGTTACTAGTCATGGTCCATCATGGAGTACATTTTTCACACGTGCATGGTGTAGTCGCACTTTTTGCAGGGCCGCAGTAGCTCTGACATTTTGAAAAAAAAAATATTTCTTTCGGCGACTACCTCTTAGCAGTTTTCTGGCAAAAGCAGTGAGAGTAACTGATTGCCATGAAAAACCTTCTCAAGTCTGTCGATCGCAGTCGATTTTAAACTGTAGGTCCCGGTACTGATGGATAAAAATTGACACACGCAACATGAAAGAGGGTGGTAATGGCCAAATATGTATGTAATGTTTGTATGTATTTTATATTGCTTATGAGTTAGGAAAGTACGTATACGCATTTAAGCCTAATTTTTTATGATAATGATCCCAAGGGTGCTCTGTTACGTTAAGATCTTGTGAGGGAATAAAGGTTGTAAGTTGTACTGTGAGATAAAATAGCAATTCTATGGCGAAAAATAACTTAAAATAATTTATAGAATACTGTTCTGTAAAAATATCCAGATATTTAATGTGTGATGTTAATAATATTCTTCAAACATTTAAAATTAATTTTTTTTTTGTAATATTTTGAACTACCTATGATCTTACAAAAATTAAAAAAAATGGTTCGGTTGAATTTAACTCATAGATGCTTTATTTTATTAAAATGTATAGATTGAATAACTGCATACCTATATTTTTTTTAATATTGTTTTTGTTTTACTGATTTTTTCTCAAGTTGTATGTCAATTTCTAATGCACTAAAGCTTGTTGAGTCTTTTTAATTCCAGTTTCCTTAAACTTTATTGTGTCTGTTAATGTCGTATCGACAGCTATTTTTGTTTCTGTTGTCGTTGTTGTTGTTGTTGCTGTTGTAGTAATTACAATATTTTCAGGCTCCGTTGTAGTTTTATTTAGATTTGCATTAGTCATTACTGTAGGATATTTTAAACTATAATCACAACTTGTTAAATTTGTTTTGACCTCTGGTTTATTGGAAATTGGCCCCATCGTTGTCGCCGTTAATGTTGAGACTAATGTGGGTGATTGTTTTAAAGAAATTGCTGCTGTTGTGGCAGTCACTGCATTGCTATTGTCCATTGTTGAAGATCTTCCCGTTTTTGTTATTACTGTACTTGCCGCATAACGTTGCAGTATCTCATTTGAGGTTTGTTTAAATGTTTCCTGCATTAGTTTGTGTACTTTTTCCATTAATTCGGGCAGGTCATCTTTGTTCAAACCCTCTGTGTAAATGGGTGGTAGAGTGGTTATTATGATATTGCCAGCATTAAGTATTTTCTTTTTATCATTTAGAAAGCTGCAGTAAGAACTAAAGACTACTGGTAATATGGGTATTTGTTCGTCAATGGCCATATGAAATGCACCCTTTTTAAAAGGATGTATTTCACCAGTGTTGCGTCGTGTACCTTCCGGAAACACCCACAACTTAATTTTCTGTTTTTTGACTTTACTATTCACCTGGTTTAAAGTATCTCGAGCTTTTTCGCCTCGCACACGGTCTATAAATATCAGGCCGGCCAACCAGGCAGCCAAACCAAAAGGCCAGGCATAAAATACTTCACGTTTAGCCACTACTGTACACTTGTCCATAACATGCCAAATGTTAAACATGCCTTTAGAAAAATATAAAAAAATTAAAAAAAAATTAAATAAAATAATTTGTAAGTTATTGGACTATACTTACCTAATACATCTAAAGAGGATTGATGGTTTGCTACTATTATACAGGCTCTATCCTTTTCTAAATGCTCTTTACCTCTTAATTCCCATCTTAAACCAATTAAGGTTGTTATTCGATGGCAGAATGTACTGGCCCATCTAAAAATATCATGAAATGAAAATGGATTTATTAGAAATTTTTTCATATTCTCTTAAAGGAAGTTATTAATTTACAGCATATTATAATATTGTCTTGGTTAAACAGAAAAAGAAAAAAAATGTTTTTCATATCGTCGACCCGAAGTTATCTTGACGTAACCCCAAAAAATATTTTTTTTGGAAAATAGAATTTAACGTTTTATCAGTTTCTAGAAAACAGTTGAGTCGAAAAAGGTGACTCAAAATTTGTATCAAATGTAGTGCTAAAAACCCTGTATCGAATAGTACAAAAAATTCTTAAGTCATGAAGAAAATTTTTTAAGTTTTAAACGTTTTTAGCTCCAAATAAAAAATAACGTTTTGCCGTATTTGCCACTTATTGGGATCATTTTCTTTATTTATGGTACATACGTCAAAATAACACCGAATTAAATTTTGGATTGTTTTTTTTTTCTGAAATTATCTAGACGTACATAAGTACATATGTGTCCATAATTATGAAAGTGGTCTAAGTCATATATTTTTTGTTTCGAGATATTTAATGAATTACATTTAAATAAATTAAAAAATATTTTTACATTATGCAACATTTTTATTTATAATTTTGTTAGTCTCAAGTAATGGAAATTTATTATGAATATGAAATTTTATGAAATTCGATAATATTGTTTTTAAAGTTTGCATTGACTTAGACCATTTTCAAAATTAGCTTAATGTCCTATAAATTACTTAAAGCAATAAAGAACTTTAAGTTTTATTTAAAACAATAATTTGATTGAAATAATTCGTGAACATTAATTAATTATTTTTAAAAAGTAATTCATTTTTATCATTATTTCGAGTATTTAAGATTCTTAAAATGTTCCTGAAAAACTGCTGGGATGTACGGTAGTAAACTCATAATATCTTTATGTTTTTCTTTATTCTTACTGGTCTTATGATGGTGTATAATACAAGTAATTTAATATTTTTGGTCTTCCTCTTTTAGGTGAAAGATACAAAACGTGAAATTTAGAATCATCTAAAGAAGTTTTATAAACATTTTATAAGGTTCATTTTTCAAGAATCTCATCTATTGAAAGAGACAGATTCGCCCGCGGTATTTTTTTTCTCTTCTTGTTATTGATTCTTCTAGTGATTTCGTTGAAATAAAATCCGTCTGCGACATTCGCTTTATCGAAAATGTATTTCTTGTTCTGCACTTTTCTATCAATTCATAATAATGCTCAGGGTTGTATAAGTAATTTGCTTTTTTTATCGGTCATTAGGTAGAAAGGAATGACTCGATACCAAAAATTCGTGGTATAATTTTTGACTTAGACCACTTTCATAATTAACACTAAATAAATTCCATATAATGTTGAAATTACAACCACTATCTAATGGTTCATTTTTGACAATTTCGTAAAAATTACATTGAATACATTTAGTTTAAACTAATGTGGTATGAAATAACTGATAAACTCATTTTTTTTAAATTTTGACTTAGACTTTGAAATAAATGGCATTTTTTCAAACGAAAAACATTTATTTTTATCAGAAAACGCTTTAATTAGATCAAAGTTAACTGCAATGTTATTTTTTGGTAATTAAAGAAGAAATGATGTCCGTGAAGGACATGTCATTCATGTCGACTAATGTGGATAAGGTGGAATAAAGGGCAAAAACAAAATAAATTTGTAATTCTGTTTCATCCAAATAAGATGACAATTACAAGAACAGCAATGATGGTAAGAAAAGGAGAATATGATATAAACTGTTGTGTGACTTTACTTCGACTAACTCATACAAATGTATGTACATACGGTAATAATTTCAGTATGCGATTTCCAAAAAAGTGTGAGTTAAATAGTTGATGTTTGGTCTTGAATATGCACAGGACACAAAGAACTCTGATGAGACTACCGTAGCTGGAGTCGAAAACAATTGTTCAGTTTGGCTAGTGTACTATTCCTTCACGGACATAATTTCTTCTTTAATTACCAAAAAATAACATTGCAGTTAACTTTGATCTAATTAAAGCGTTTTCTGATAAAAACAAAATTAAATTGATCACACCTCTCCTGAGGCTCGAACCCGAGTCTTCGGCACTTAACGAAAAACATTTATCTTATGAATAAACCAACCGAAATTCATAGTGTAAGATACACTGTATATTATCTATCGGATATGTCTTACCTAGATGTAGAAATTACCAACTTTTGTTAACACCGTAGTTAACTATGCGGTGATAGGTATCCCTTCATTGAAATTACGGCCATAAGTACTGAAATTCCCGCACATAGTAACTGTTAATCTGTTAACAGAGTTCTGTTAACGCAAAAATTTTGCTTGCTAAAGAAATAGTTTGTGGGCTCAAATTCGAATTTATCTTCTCACATATGTATTTGAGAATAAATATTTAATTTATGACTCTTATTGTCAAAATACTCATATACTATGACAATTGAATTTATATTTAAACCTCACTTTGTTGGAATCCTACCGTTATTTGATTTTTTTTTTTTTTGAGTAATTTCATTAAAATGCAAAAGGTATGTATTTGACTTCTTTTTCTCTCTTTTGTAACACTGAAGTTACAAAAATAAATAGTTTAATAAAAGTAAAGTCGTTTAATAAATGCTTAAGAACACTCCCAATATACTAAGTATGTAGTGGGTCTTTGAAGACATAGAATTAATTAAATACTAAAATCGTACCAGCCTAACAAAAACGACAGCAGGCCATTATCGATGATAGTTTACGAATTATAAACATTTCTTTTAGATAAAAAAAATCCTTTTTTTTAAATTAGTAAAAAAAAAAACAATTGTATTTAACTGCATGCCACGCCCACGCCCACAATTTTTGTGTATCTCAATTTAAGAGTATTTTCTACCAAATGGTTGTAAATAGATTTGAAATTAAGTTTTCAGACACAGTTCGCCCGATTGGCTGAACATTAACCGATAGATATTTTAGACCCATTATTACAACTTACCGATAGTTAAAGGTAGGAGTTATCGAACAGATATATAAATTGCTTTTTGTTATTACAAGTAAACTTTAACCTAAAAGTGATATTTGTCTATATGTTTTGGTGTTTTAGAATGGAGACTAAATTGTCTACAAAACTGTATAATTTATATGTAGAGTTTAGAATAAAATACAGTAATCCCTCGAACTGCGCGGTAGATACGTTCTGAAAAAACAGCGCGCAATCCGAAATCGCGCACTGTGAACCCTATTTTGTATGAAATTAGGGGGATACGTTCCAAATTCTAAAATTATCATGAAAATTTTAAATTTAAACCAAGTAGATAACTTAAAAATAGACTTTATTCAATATTAACATAAAGTTAAACATTAACATAAACAAAAGAAATAAAAATTATAAATTAATTCATAAAAATTAAACAAAAAAAAATCTTGAAAACAATTCATTGTACATAGTATGTACATAATTAAAATGTAAATATGTAATTAAAAAAAAAACTTTAAATAAGTTAATTTTCATCTTCTAATGAATTTGTTATATTTTCCTCCAACGGTTTGGTAAAAAAAATATATAAAAAATATGTATGTACAAATTTTGCACGAAATATGTAATATGTATGCAAAAAAAACCGCGCTGCTGCGAAACTTTTGCCGCGCAATGCGAAATTTTAGTGGTAAAAATAAAAACGCGCAAGTCCAAAACCGCGCAGTTCGAGGGATTACTGTATACCAATTTTATACTTGGTTTTTAAAAATTTTTCTCACACGAAATAAGCTGTAAGCCACTGTATATCTAAAAGTGCACGAGCAAATGCTTTACATTAAACTTTTTTTTATTTCAAATAGCGATGACGATACCTTTTCATACGAAGGTTAAATATCATTAAAAAAAGGTCAAACATTAAAAAAATACGCATATCTATGTATGTATATATATATATATATATATGTAAATACACATACAGTACCTTTTCTAGGCAGACAATACCATTAAAGACAATTTCTTACTCTGTCCACTACACGTGTTTAAATTTAGGTCATATACTAAGTATGTAGTATGTAAGTGTATTAACATACAAAAAGAAATGAAAAGATACTAAAATATCCTATAGACACAACAAGTAATTACATACAAAATGTATTGAATTAATATCTTAAAAAATTAATTGTCAATTTAAGCACTAAGTTACCAACAATATACATACATATATACATACATATTTAAATACAAAAAATAAATGTAATGAATAGACCCTTTATTTATTAACAAACAATAAAAGTAATAATAAAATTCCACTGAATTTTTTAAAACGTTTAATTTCTTGTTGAATTTCTATCATCCTGCTGAATTTAAATATAAAATTTCTAACGTAACCTTTATTTGACATTCTACCAAGAATAAAGGTGGGAAGTGCATAACATGCAGTGTGCTCGTTGAGCGTTTCCCACGGTTGTCAAAAAAAAAAAAATTAAAATAGTGTAATTTCATAAGGAAAGTTACACGCAAAATTGATAACGCAACTAACTTATCGTCGTGCAGTAGTTTATGTGCTGTATCCGCCATT
The DNA here is from genome assembly GCA_963576795.1 of Metopia argyrocephala. Taxonomy (NCBI): domain Eukaryota; kingdom Metazoa; phylum Arthropoda; class Insecta; order Diptera; family Sarcophagidae; genus Metopia; species Metopia argyrocephala. Next base: position 122,410,419 of record OY756208.1, on the reverse strand, counting down.
TTATATATATCGAGTTAATGATGCCACTTTAGGTTTTTGACACCAACATTTTTAAAATCCACAATCCGTTTTTGGCTATTTATCTCCGAAACTACGAAAACGGATTACAGACTTGAAAAACTTGGAGTCGAAAACCTAAAGTCACATCATTAACTCGAGATATATAAAAAATATAAAATGGCGGATAGATACCGCACGACGGTATGCTAATTGTATTGATCGTGATGTGAGGCCGATTTTCGTACAACAATATAATAGAAATTGTTAGAACGGCCAGAGTAACTATAACTCTTTGAAATGTAGCAAAATTTTAATTATTTGTAAATATTAGAACTCATGTACATACATTTTTCGAATTGATTTCGAAAAAGACCTGAGTTACAAAAAATTCAAAATCTTCGTTTTGTTTGTTTAAAATGCACCTCTTTAATCAAAAATAACGGCTTTATGACAAAAATTTCCTTTAGAATTTTTAATAAAACTTAGCAATTTTAGAAATTCATATGGAGATATGATGTACGAGTATTAAACTTCAATATTTTTACCAATAAGATATTAGAAAAGTAAGGCCAAACCAAATTTTTCAGCAATTTTTTTTTGAAGCAAGAAATTTAAAGTATGTACATATATTACAGACACAATGCTTTGTATTGAGTTCACTTTATTGTAAGGTTAAATGTTAAGAGATTAAAGTAGTTTATCCATTTAAATGATGGGAAGTAGGTTTATAGCTTTATGTATATGCAGCGTTGTCGCACTCACTGTATGATCCCTACTCATGCAGTACATTGTGGTGGTCAGGGAGGGTATACTCTATTGTGGGAAGGGCGAAATAGTGATTAGTGTGTGTGGACATTCGAAATAAACCTAAAAACATCGTTATTAACAGGAAACACCTTCACGGAAGATTGTCTTGTAAATTTTAAGAAGATCAGATGGAGTGAAGTATTTCTTGCACGTTTTAAACACCCGAGGCACTTGAATGATTGTTTCGGCACTCGAAATAAGTGACATCACGTTTAATTCTAATGCCCAGACTGAAGGATTGCCTCATCGAACGAAAACAAAAAAAATGAAAAGAAGACCCCTACGTTCGGCTAAAACAAAAAAATTTCGAAATCTCCTTGAAGGGTGTTTTTTATAGAGTGTCACAACTTTGAGTTGACGTCACTGTTTTATTGAACAACCCACTTAACAGTTGATAGTTGCTTTTTGTTAAGTTTGCTTTGAAATTTCAATATGAATCGACTTACACCAGAGCAACGCGTGCAAATTGTTTAAATTTTTGATCAAAATAATTGTTCCATTCTATTGAAGTCGATTTTGAATTTCAATTCAAAATTTTATTTTCCAATGAATTCCATTTCTTGTTGAATGGGTACGTAAATAAGCAGAATTGTCGTATTTCGAGTAAGGAGATTCCACAAGCTTTTGTCGAAACACCATTACATCCACAGAAAATTACTATTTGGTGCGCTTTATGGGCCGGCAGAGTCATAGGTGTTTCTGATTTCGCTTTCTACGAGTCAGCCGTGGCGGCCACATGGCTGAAATTATATAAGTATAAACATTAATTTCATAAGATTTTCTTTCCAATTTTCCCATTGTATTGATATTAAAAATATATTTCATTGCCCTATTATGATTTAAACTTGTGTCACTCTATAAAAACACCCATTATTAGAGACGATACGGAGAAACTTTTTTTGAGATACGGTCTATAGTATTACTACACTTAGCAAAGAGAACATATCCGGTGTAAACGAAATTGCACCTGTTCATTTTGTGCAAGAATTAAAGCCAGGCTATTATCATTGTAGTCGCCGTAGTCTAGTGGTCAGTGTGTTGGCTTACTAGACAAGAGCTTTGAGTTCAAACCCCAGCTCTGACATCTTGAAAGACTACCTCTTAGCAGTCTTCTGGTTAAAAATCTGAGAGTAACTGATTGCCATGAACAAGCTTTTTAAGTCTGTCGTTCGGAGCCGACTTTAAACTGTAGGTCCCGGTATTTATGGACAAAAAATTTGACACACACAACATGGGTGCTGCGAGAAACAGGGTTGTAATGGCCAATTACGTATGTATGTATATATACTATCATAAGCGGCGTTCTTGCGCCAATTAAATTCTTAAATAATTGGAAACTGTTCTCAAATTTTATCCCAAATTTTACTTTCAAGGACAAGGTGTACTACACATATGACACAACAAACTAGATAGACTTCAGTACATCCAGAAAAATATAATGATTGATGTGGACTATGCGCTAGTCATTCATAAAACTTCAAAAATGATACCGGAGATCGTATTATCTTCAATAGAGATCATTACCGAACTAATATCAATAAGTTATTTTTAGTATGGATGATATTGATCAGGACGAGATGTGTTTATTTTAACAATATAGCGCCACCTGCCATGCGGTTGTGTTTAATAATATTTTTTATTCTGAAGCAAAGATTATCCTTCTTAATCAAAAACATTCGTCTCTGTTTCATTTATCGTTGTCGCTTCAAAACACACTTAAAACATCATTAACATCACCGTGGTGCTGTCGACACTTATTGAAAATATATTGATATTCTCAATTTTAAAATGAAAAAAAAAAAAGAAACATAAACATTTTTCTCTGCACATGCACAAAAATGAAAGTAATGGCAGAGTGACAGTTTGAAGTTTTAGCTTCTGAAATGGTAAAAAATCTTTTGTATATACTAAAGAATTTTTGAAGGGAATAGAAAACCCTCTTAAATTATGATACATTTTGAAGGACATTGCTAGTCCTACAATCATTCTATTTACACTAAAGGACGCTTTTATGGTAAAGTACAAATGTTAAGAACTAATGCACGGACTAATTTTTAAAAGATTTCATTCACGCATCCTATTATTCCACGATACACATCTCCAGACATACAAATTTGTTTTCTACACAGAAAAAAAATAAAAACGTGTTTCAATTAAAAAATTTGTGATATTAATTAAAAAATTTTATATTTTTCCACCAGTAAACAAATTAATGCTATCAATTAAGCTGATTGTAATATTAATTAAAGGTATTTAAAGTTGTATAAAACATTAAAAAGTTAATTAAACCAGTTAAATTATTAATCAAAACAAATTAATTTTTCAATTAACAAGTTAATTGAAAACAAATATCCATAATTTTTTCTGTGTAATTATTGTGGCATTCATCGCTTCCAAAACTTTGGTTGATCTGTAGTGCAGCAAATTATATACACAACTTTAATTGTTATTATAGCTTGTTTTTATGTACGACCTTGACTATTGTTACTACTTTTAGTTTTTAAAAATGGAAAATTATTATTATGTTGTATTAACTTATATCCACAATTTCTTTTGTTAATTGAAATCTAACAGCAGAACTTGTAAAAAAATAGAAGGAATTTCCGTCAATATCTGGCATTTTAACTAAATTCAATGGCAGTGTAATGGTATGGACTTTCTTTGCTTTTGAAATAAAAATAATTCAAGTGCAAATGATTAGAAACTATAAACAAACAACCTAAGTACTTGGAAATGTTCCAAAGACGTCAGAATTCTTACATACTCGTGCACATACATATTTTTGATTTTTATTAAAAATAGATTTGTAATATTTAAATAAAGGTAGCGGCGTTTGTAGAAATAATTACTATTTGAGAGATTACAAATCTCTGTAAGAAATTATGTACGACTTGTAATGTGACAAGGACTCGTTCTTGTAAATAGTGTTTCATTCGGACCCCGTTTCTTGATAGCACTCAATGGCGAGTATTGCAGACGGCTTAAAATAGTGCACTCCGAATCACAAATTGCTGTGTCAAAATTAAAAATGTTGCCTTCTACGTAACACAATGCTTTATTGATTAGGCAAAACCTGTTGGCGTGTCATCTGCCTATTCATCCCAACCAACAAATCTTGATGAAAGGTCCTCTTCTTGTGAATTGACTGTTTGAAAAACTGAACGAAAACAAGGCATTTTTCAACAAAATTATCTTTAGTGATGAGGCTCATTTTCAATTAGCCGGCTCATAAAATACACAAACAGTCCTCGAAAGACCATTACATCCAAAGAAGGTGGCCGTATCGTGCGGTTTGTGGTTAGGTGGCATCATCGGCCCGTATTTTTTTCGAAAATCAGCAAGGGAACACCATCTGCGTGAATTCTCTGCGCTATCAAACCATGATAACTAATTTTTTGTGGCTACAATTGGCTAATGTTGCCATCAGCGACCTATGCATTCAGCGAGACAGCATCACAAGCCAACCAAAAAATTCAGTTACCGCATGAGAAATTTCCCGGTCGCATAATTTCTCGATTTGGTGATGTCAATTGGCCGCTTGGTTCTTTTTTTATAATGAGGCCAACACATGCAGCACATTGTGCTGGTCTAGGAAAATATGAGGAGAAGACGAAAGAAGGGTGTGGACCTTTGATTTAAACTTACTAATATCATATCTGATATCAGTCTGAAAAAAACAAAGGTCGTTAATTAAAAATGCGTTTAAATTAGGGGAGGAATAACAGATAATAACGATTTTGGAGATTATGTTGTTGTTATTGTCCTTAATCCAACCCCTGGGATAATTCGTAGTTACTGCCTCAACTGCGATTCTGGTATAGGAGGCCCCTGCAGAGAGCTATATTTCTCCGCCAGCTTAGCCAATTGAGTCCTTGCAGTGGAAGCCTCTACAGCACGATAAGGTGATTATCTCACGTAGAGGAATGTGACTTAAAGCCGCTGAATAAAAACTTGCATTCGCCATAATTAATTCCCATTTTTAAAACTTTACCTGAATAAAACTGAATTTATAAAAAAAAGACAACTCACTTTCCAAATTCCGATACAATGCACAGCATAAGTAAGGGTGTAGCCCCTGAGTATTTTTTTTTTTATAAAAAAATTTGTCTTAGCCTCAAATTTGCCCACCCTGTATATATGTATGTATGCTGGTAATCAAGATTTCCTTTCCTACTGGTCCGATTTCTTAACGCCTTAAACCCCTAAGTGACAAGACAAGGCATAATACGTAGATCAACGTTTATTTCAGGTCGCAGTTAAAAGGTCGTCTTGGGTCTGACCCCACCTTTGTGACAAACGGTGACATATCGTTTAAGTAAAAAAAAAGCAAAAAAAAATTGTTGTCTGCTCCAATTGTTTGTATAAAAATAAAATCTTTTCTAAATACAATTTTCAATTTAGTAAAACATGTGTTCTACAAATAATTGTGTCTCTTCTTCTTTTTAATAGCAATCAAACATTTATTAATTTTTTAGATGCTCTTTGTACTTTTTGTACTTTTACGTACTTATATTTAAATGGGCAATTTTTAATTAAGAAAAAAAATTGTCAGACATCTAAACTGACATTTAAAGCAATAAAAATAATAAAAAAGCAACAACCTTTTTACAATTGATTTCTCATACCAACTTATTATTATCATCTATATTTAAGCGTAGAAAATTAAAAAAAAAAAAATACAAATATCGTCGCCTAAAATGCAAAACAATGTATCATTATATTTTGAAATTTTTACAGAAAAAGCAAAACGTTATAAAATGAAACTTACTTGCAGTATTGAAACAAAATTTTAAAATCTAAATTTTGATTACAACTTGGTAGGCTTTTATATTAGAAGTATAACGGCCGTATGTATAATGAAAAGTTAGCAACTTGTTAGAAAGTTTATGGGATAAAAAACTGGCAAGTTTGTCACCCGCTATAGACTGATATTATTTAAACTTTCCATGCCTTCTATTTTATAACTACACCCTTTCCACTTGTAATTTGGAAGGCGTCAGTTGTAAGTCAGATTAATAAATTTCAATTCAGTAAGCGTCAATTGTAATTCAGAAAATTATTAATGTAATAAAGCAAAATCACTACATAAACACTTTCTGCTCAAAAATTATATATATGCATTTTACATATAAATTAATTTTAAAAACATTTATAGAAAGAGTAATCAATGGTACGCCAGCATCTCTTTTTCGGCTAACACCTTATTCTCCGATGCTAAATCCTATTGAAAATATTTAACCTTTCTCAAAGGAATCATTCGAGTTCCAAATGTTGTAGGCCCTGCCGTATTTGAACAAAGATTGATCTACTTAGAGGATATTATAGATCAAGTAAAGAACACGATAGCTGGGGGTAATTGCGCTTGTGCTGTGCAACACTGCACACTTCATCAAGTTGACTTAGCATTAGCATTGAGTAACATGCATAGTGAACCCTAATCAATAAAAAAATTAATTTTGAATTTTTTTATGATACTTTATTTAGCATTTTAGCTGACGATATGTATGTTCTGTTTACAATAGATTTCTTAATTACGAATATGTTAAATACATATCGTCGCAAGAATTAAAGAACGCTGTAACTGAAAAAAAACCGAAAATACGTTTTATTGTATTGTTTTTATCAGAAAAAAAAAAATACGATTTGATTGGTTTTTGGTCCCAGATTTACGCCATCTGCGTTTTGAAAAATACAAGTGTCTTCTTTCTACTTTGATACAGGTTTTTTGGCTCTGGTGAACATTAAATGTTTTGTCAGTTACAGCGTTTTTTAATTCTTGCGACGATATGAAGACGGATCAATAAATATTAACTCTCTGCTAGTTGACTTCTGTTAAAATTTGAATTGAAATGAAAATTAGCCAAAAGTAAATCGTTAATGGGCCTTCTATGGAAAATTTTTTGCAAAAGAAAAAAAAAATGTGGTACTCACAAGTTAAATCAAGGATAAGCACGAAACAAACTACAAACTTCGCGATGTGGTGCTGTCCGAACGGTGATTAAAAAAGTGGTTTCAAGTGGTTTATTTCAGAAATAAAAGTAGAGGGAAACTTTGAGCAAAGTGTATAGAGCAATTTATACATCATATGTGTATTAGGGCGGGTCGATCTAAAAATCGCCCAAGTGGCAAAGAAATCATATTCTAGGGATCAAAATGAGAAACTTTTTCCAAGAAACCATACCTCTAAAATGAATTCTGATATTCCTTATTTTGACCCATATGTTAAATTTTGAAGAATACTATTTTAATCCATTTAAAGAACACCAATCGAATCTAAATGTATGATCGACCCCAACTAACTTTGATGGGTCGTCACACATGCTAGTAGTGAAATCCAAAATTTAAGACTGTACAAAAGTAAATTTTTTAATAAGGGTTTTAGGTAGGAAACAAAATATCCAAAATAACAAAATTCTGTCAAGAAGGAATTTGGAAAACCCAATGTAGTTAAATTGTTTTTTTTTTTTTGTTTTTTTTTTTTTTTTTTTTTTTTTTTTGAAAAAAAAACACTACTTCCGTTAGCCTACAAACATAAAAAATTGTTGCATAAAGTCGAATTCGGATATAAGCACGCCGTTTAAAAAAAAATCGGATATAATTTTGTTTTCTATTAAATTCAAAGGTATTTAACTCAGTTTAAAAGAAGATCCGTTTTAAAGAAAAACCGCTTAAAAGAAACAGATTTTGCATTAAAAAGTACGAAATAATAATATAAAATATATAAAGAAACCCGCTATATTGCAAATACGAGTATTAAGAGTTTATAGACGGCAAAAAATTTCAGCACCGGCTTATTTCTTTTTTATTTTGTGCAAACCTACATTTTCAAAAGTAGTTTTTATGGCAAGAATGTTCATTTATTGCTAAAATTGTTTATAAATTCTAAAATTACACCAATGCGTATGAGTTATATTTGTTTTGTTATAAAATAAATATAAAGTATACGCTCTCTTATTTTTTTATGTTAACATAACGCCTGAGGACTTTTGGTAAAAAAAAATAATTCAAAATGCTTAATTTTATAGGACTTGTAACTGTTTTTTACGCATTAAATGTTGCATATTTCGAAGTTAGTTGGAGTCGGTTATACATTTAGACTTGATTGGAGCACTTTAACTGGGTTAAAGTGTGAATTGTCAAAATTTTACCTTTGGTATGGTTCCTTAGAAAAAGTTTCTTATTTTGGTCTCTAGAAAATTATTTTCCCTGTCACTTGGGCGATTTTTTTGCGCCCCTACAAATCGACCCCCTCTAATGTATATACATACTTATCGTCGCAAGAATTAAAGAATGCTGTAACTGACAAAACATTTAATATTCACCAGAGCCTGTATGAAAGTAGAAGGAAGACGTAAGTGAATTTTTTTTTTCATTATAGAAATCTGGGACCGGGACCAATCGACGCGTATTTGTTTTCTGATAAAACAGCGTTCTTTAGCTCTTGCGAGGATATATTGTTATACCATAGCAATTTAATTTCAGCACTTTCACTCAATTATCCAACCACTTCGTTATTTCCTTAAATTTATAAACTGCAAAGAAGTAAATCTTGTTAATTTAAAGGCCTCTTACAAAATAATAGTGGCTTTTTTAAAACTTTTATCTAACATGTAAGATCTTAAATAAAATTTTGACTTGAATTTCTAAAGCGCAAAAATCTCAAATTAAAAAAAAAATTTCTTTAAAGCAGCTTTCCATTCCCTGCATTGTTGTAATATGCAAATAGAATAAATTATTGTTGTCTTTCATAATGGCAACTTTTTTTTGTATGCATTTAATTCCTCTATACCATTCATATGTCCTAAGAACACAATTAATATTATTTGTGTCATAAGTTCATGACCTTAACCAATACGTTCGCGTACTTTTTAGCTTGCATACTCGTGCATTCTAAATAATAGACAACAAAGAATTTTCTTAAATACACACAATGAAAGGTTTTCTTAAGTTTTTTAAGACTCTAGAATTGTATATTTTTATTGTAATGTAATTACGACTAAAGCAATAATCGACTAATTGTGGGCTTAATAGCTATTCTCTCTCACATGACAATACGATATGTCATCCATCAATACTTAAGAGTTCTTCGTCATAAGTAATATTTTATTTTCAATATTAAAGTGTATTTTCATTGTTAAAAATTATTAAAAGCTCTAGTGCATGTTTGGCTTTATGGACTGCACTGTAAATTAATAGCTTAAACCCAAAAACTTATGACGTTCTATCACAATTGGTACTTGTGTTGCAAACACAGGTGTGCTCATACATACACATATCGTAAATGGTTTAAATAAAACGAAGTGTTTGTGAGATGTTGATGCCAGTAAGTATAGAATGTTACAGTTTGTAAATGTCAGCCGCCGCTTAGCTGAGTGGCATGCATTTGAAATGTAAAATTTGTGATGATTTTAGAGCATAAATTAGATTAAATTTAATTGATAGAACTGGTTATGTTAGCTATGAGGGATACTGTGATTTGTGATTTATTGGCTTAAATCTGCGAAAACTTCACAATAAAATTCTAACGAATTCAAACTTAACGATCTTGGTGAACTTAGTTTTTCAAACAGCCAATTTACAAACGTTCGAAACAAACAACTTTCTTTCTCAACGTTTTACTAAATAAATGCACTTCGATGTTTGTACGTCCATTGGCAAACTTTTTCCATCTAACTGGAAGGTTACTAATGTAACGGCAATCCCTAAAATGGGTGAGGCTAGTAATCCTGAAAATTACCGCCCAATCGCAGTATTCTCAACACTCAAAAGTTATATAGTGTATGATAAACCTTCACATTATGAGGTATTTAGAGCTCAATAGATTGCTAAGCGATCGTCAGTATGGCTTTCGTAGTGTCCGCTCCACTGGTGACTTGTTGGTACTTCTCTCTGAGATGTGGAGTGAGTCTGTTCACCGCTTTGGTGAAAGCAATATTGCTGTTCTAGATATCTCAAAGGCGTTAATAGAGTCTGTCGTCTTGTAGCGAGCTTTCTCAGGGACCGCGGTTTAAGAGTGGTTATAGACGGTGTCACTTACAACGAGTTCAGGTTCAATTCGGGAGTACCGCAAGGCTCTGAATTGTCACCTACACTATTTCTAACTTTCCTAAACTTTCATTTTAACTTCCAATCCTATCTACTCTTTCACGGATGACAGTAACATTTGTCATTTATATTCATTAGATCGAAGGCTGAGCCTTTTGGAGATTGAAGTGAAAAAGCAGAATCTGAATGACACATTCACAAATGACCTGCAAATAATCGTTGGAATGATCACATATTTCGAGTGTCGAAAGAAGCACTTAAGTGATTCGGTTTTTTAAAAAGGTGCAAGAAATACTTCGCACCATCTGGGAGCAAATTACGGCATTCGATATCGACCGAAATTTCATTCTAGAAGAATTTTCATAAAAATTTCGATCGATATCGAATGCCGTAATTTACCCCCTGATCTTCTCAATATTTACAAGACATTTATCCGACCTAGCATGGAATACAACTCTCATGTATGGGCCGGTGCTTCAAAGTATATTTTGGGACGAAGGTGCTTGTCAGCGATGGGTATCCAATTCTGTTGATTCGTTGAAGCATGGGCGCAATGTGGCATGTGTTTCAATGATCTATAGGTAATACCATTGGAGATGCTCTGATGACATAAAGGACTTGATTCCAGATAATCGCATATTTTTGCGGGCTACTACTACCTCTCTCTCAGAGCACATCCTTTTGTAGTTGATTGTCCAGAGAATCCCACAATGCATTATAGAGATAATTCGTCCTTTAGCCGCATCGCTCATTTATAGAACAATCTTCCAGTGAATGTTTTTCCTGCCAATTACGATACTCGTATTACATACATACATAATTGGCCATTACAACCCTGTGTCAGGGTTACGGCCTAGTTTCTCGCAGCACTCATGTTGTTTGTGTTAATTTTTATGCATGAGCAACGGAACCAACAGTTTAAAGTCGACTCCGATCAAAAGATTTGAGAAGCTTTTTCATGACAATAAATTACTCCCACTTGCCAGAAGACTGCTGAAAGGTAGTCGCCGAAAGAAATAATTTTTTCATATTTTTTTTTCAAGATGTCAGAGCTGAGATTTAAACCCTGCGCTATCATCTCAGTAAGCCAACACACTAACCACTAGACCACGCTGACTACCAATTACGATATTAATAAGTTTCAATCAAATGTCCACAAGCACTACTACACTACAGGGGTCATTTCCTGAGTGCTGCCTTTAAAAATAAAAAAAAAGGATGACAGCTCAATTCTTGACATTTCATCATATGAAATGTATGTATTTTTTTTATACGAGGCCAATAATCAGGAGATGACCCCTACTCATGTAATGTACTGTACTAGCGTGGAAACAATATGTTAAGGGGAAGAGGAAAGAGGGAGTTTTGTTTGTGGTAAGGAAAACATTCACGGAATGATTGTTCCATAAAGGAAACAATTTTTTCTGTAGTACGTTGTACGCTTACTAAACAACCAACTAGAAAAAATGTTGTCTGTGAGAGGTACGAGTACTAAGCAAGAGTATGCAATTTTCTGAAATTAAAATTCTTATTCCATAAAATCACTTGCCATTTTAGTACCGATAGAACAGGGAAATGCATGACATATTGCGCCTATTCTTTAACAAATCTATAGAGTTGGACACACTACCGTCATTGATAAACATCTTCGTCCTTTCCTGCACTCGGTCGTTGGTATCGACCTATTAAAATAGCTTTTTAAGATGAGTAAAGCTTATCTAGAGATGAAACTATAGAACTATATATTTTCTCAATGCTGCAGAGCTCATTTAGCATATGTTGAGTCCCACCCAATTGCCACTGTTCGCAAAACCATATTAAGATACTCATGACAATTTTTTATTCAGCCTTTTATAGAAAAGTTTTATATTAAACAAAAGATGACGGTTGTTTTAATTATTCACAATTATAGATGCCCTTTATAACACTATTGACACACTGTGTTGAGGGTGTATAAGTACGAGTACATAAATGGGTTAAAACAATGATTTGTCAAGTGAAAAAAGTTTAACAAAAATAACATGGTCTACAGTAAAATAAATGAATATTAATGATAATTATTGGTTTATTATTTATTTATAGACGACAAGTTAATTATTTTTTTTTAAATAAATTATTAATTTTCCCTTTTGTTTTAGAAATGTTACAAGAAACTAAAACAGCTGTTGTAAGGAAAATCAAACAAATGCCTAAAAAGAAAAAAAAAAAAACGTCAGGCTAAAAGACCACCATATTTCCAATGCCAGCAATTTTTTTTTTTTTTTTTTTTTGTTGGTTGGTTTATATTAATATTGATTTTTAGCTTTTTAACCACACATTCTATACACAATGCTATTATTTGGTTATCAATTAGTTTGTAATAAAAAAAAATCGTAAAACGGATAAATAAATAATTTAAGGAATATTTTCATTGTTGCGATACTTACAGTAAATTGCGTACATCACATGGCCGGCATAGAAAAGCCGGTATCAAGATGATTGAATTGAGTGATACAAGACCGTAATATATTAAAAATTTAAAATAATAACGAAATATATGACTAGTTTCGTATAGAAATGGCAACATAAGTAAAACAATTAAACCGAATAGCTCAATATACGATGTCATGTTAGAACAAATATGGGTTTTCTTTATTTTGTTATACGTTCTTATTTTATTTGTTTTTCTTTTTTCTTTTTTGGTTTTTTTTTTTTCTTTTTTAGTTTTTCTCTTTGCCTTTTTTAGTTATTTTATTTTTTCACCGTAACTTTGTAGTTGTACATGATTTTGAAAATGAAACCACGGAAACCGGGTCTGGGAAAAAGAGGGTGGGTTTAGGAAAAATGTGCACAATGTGTTTATTTACATATGTATGTATATTTTAAATTTCTACCATTGGCCACACTATTTTTATTTCTTGTAATTTTTATGTTTATAAACTTTGTTTTTAAAACTTATTTTGTATATATGTATCTATTAACCATTGGTCGTCACACTGTTCTTATTTTTGTAATTTTTATGTTTATAAACTTTGTTGCTAAACTTATTTGATTGATGTTTAAGTGTTACTGTTGTTTGTTGTATTGCTATAAACACATAAAAAGTATGTATGTCAATTGGAGATATTGTTGCAATAAAGATTTTTCAAGATTTTAAGCAGCAAACTACTGAGTAGATTGAAGACGTTTAATACATACTTATACAAATTTGTTACAAATAATATTACATCCCTTTTTACACGAAAAGAATTATTTGTAATATTAAAAATTCTTGCTTAAACATTTTAATTCATTAAATAGACCTATTAATTCTGATGTGCTTTTAAAGGATTAAAAAAAATTATTACAATACAGTGTTCAAAATCACTTTTAAACAAAACAAATTCGTGTAAAAAGAGAAATTTTTCTTTTTAACTAGTCCTAAATTTAATTTGGTGTAAAAATACATGTAAAAATGAAGTAGATGAAAAATTAAAACTCTTAAAACATTTTCAAAAAGAGGGTACCTGCATAATCTTAATTAAAATTATATATATTTTTTTTGAATTTAATAATAACACTGTGCTCGAATTTGACACTTATAAAGCTAATTCGAGTACGTTGAACTCAAAAGCATTAGCCGTTTTTAGAAGTAAGTTACTACAAAGCAACAAGGGTTTAGGAAGTCATCTAAACAGTAGTTGAAAATATTATTTTTATGCACTTTTTTTGTGCGGTCCCTATCCACCTCAGAAAAACAAGTTTCTCTGTATAAGAAGTAACACCATTTTGGTTTTTGGGTATTTTTTGCTCTCCAAATATCTGGAATAAAATTAAATACCCGTTTTTGAAAATGGGATTATGACAGTAATGAAGCACAGTATCGAAATACATATTCATGCAAAGTTTTACACTTCACTCCAATGATCAAAATGGACGACTTTATAACAAACATTTGAAGTGACTTTCTATTTTTGCCTTTTCCTCTAAAAGGTTTTAAAGTAACTTAAGGCCAATGCACACATAATTTGTAAATCATCATACGTTGACTTTTTTAACTAACATACATACATACATAACTGGCCTTTACAACCCTGTGTCAGGATTACGGCCTAGCTTCTCGCAGCACTCATGTTGTGTGTGTCAATTTTTATCCATGAGTACCGGGACCTACAGTTTAATGTCGACTCCGAACGACAGACTTGAGATGCTTGTTCATGGCAATTAGTTACTCTCAGAGCTTTTGCCAGAAGACTGCTGAGAGGTAGTCGCCGAAAGAAATATTTTTTTCATATTTCTTTTTTTTTTTGAAGATGTCAGAGCCTGGAGTCGAACCCAGGGCCCATGTCTTAGTAAGCCAACACACTAACCACTAGACCACGGCGACTACTTTAACTAACAACTAAGCTAAAATACACGTTGTCGTACATATGAGCTTTATTACATTTAATACGTTGCCGTTAAGGCCGAGTCACATAGAATCCGTTATACATTGTGCTTTACCTTCTTCAACTGACAAGTAAATTAAAATACATGTTTTCTTACAAGCTTTGTTTCATTCGGTATTTCTCCGTTAACGCAACGTATACATATAAGTTGGGCAACTTTTAACTTTTGGCGAACGTCGAGTACACCTATCCCCCGATTTGCACGGAAGATCGGTTCCTGAAAAAACCGTGTAAATCGAAATCAAACTTTTTGTATGAAAAATCGTGTAAAACGAAAAAAGTCTAAAATAAGTAAAATCAAATTAGTTTTTTAATTAAATTATTTTTGTTTTATTTATACATTTTTGTCATTTATTTTTCTTTCATTTACGTTAAATAAAAATAAAATATACACCTAATAAAGAAACAAAATATCCATTCAGTTTTGTAATAACAAATATGTACATTAAAAAAGAATTACATATTTTTAAAAAAATTAGAAAATTACAAAAAATATATCAAAGATTTGAGCAAATTTAATAACTATCGACGACTCTTAATCTTTTTTTCTTGATTGGTGCCATGTCACTTTCATCACTTGATATTATTTGAGGCGATTCTCTAGTTGATGGATTGGTACCAGCTTTTTTATGGGTTGTACTCAGTACTGTCGTTTTACAAATTTGGGATGTAGTGTTTGAAATAATAAAAGGTGTAGCAAAGTAACACGAATTTTTGTTTTTAACAGTTTTATTTTGCAAATTTCGTTGAGTTTAAAAATCGTGAAAAAGCGAAAAATAACGTTTCTATCGGGGGAGAGATTTTGAAAAAATCCGTGTAAAAGTGAAATCGTGTAAAAAAGTACCGTGTAAATCGGGGGATAGTTGTATTTTTAATCAAAAATAAAAATTAAAAAAAAAATATAATAAAATAACAAAATAATAATAAAATAAAAAAAAAATAATAATAATAAAATAAAAAAATGGAAAATAAATAAATAAAAAACCAGACTAAACTGAAGAATAAAAAGTTGTGAGTTTTATAAATTTGCTTTTATAAATTATCTTACAAAAAGATGGGTATTCATCGAATTACTGATTGTAATTACCACATACCAAAGTACAACGTATGATGGATTGATTGATTCTATGTGACTCGGCTTTTAATGCAAAGTACAAAGTTGAGCAACTTTTAACTTTTACCGCACGTAGTGTATATTGTCAGCTATATTTTTTTCTCATTTTGTTGTATTATTTGTTGTCATTGCGTTGTATTCTTTCCAAAATTAGATGAAAAATATAAATAAATTAAAAAATGGAAAATTAATTAATCGAAGCGGTACAAATGTTCGTTGTTTAATAAAAACACCTGTGAAAAAATATCCGTTATCAAAGTATTCACTGTGCAAACATCATCCGTAAATACGTTAAGATCTAGTGAGAAAGTCAATGTAAAGCCCTTAGGACCTCTATAAATTTATTTGACAACATGTATTTTACTGTTAAATCATGGAACTTATTGTCACAATGATTTTTTTTTGTTCATGTCTCGTACATCTTTATGAAAATAAGAAAATATGTAGCTAAACATGTTGATTGTCATTTAACATAAACATCATCCGTATGTCATTCACATTTGCGATTACTATACTTTCCTTTTTTATATTTCTGTTTCTTTCTCATGCTAACTTATTATCTTATGTTAACTTTTACTAGCAGCTTTTGTGTAAACAGCATAAAAGAAATTTATTCATACATAGAATTTGTTTTTCTCTAAAGTTAATGGTATATTTAATTATAACTTATGTATTTGTTTTTTAGATGAACAAAACTGTTTTGTTTTGATTTGCAATTATCATATTACAAAAAGTAAAAAGCAACAGAATTAACTGAGGCGTAAAGTTCTCATCAGAGCAAAAGATGTGGAATAAAACAAAAACATTACGAATGTTTTGCTCATACTCACACACAAAAATCGTAAACAAAATACTCGTATATATGTATATGCATGTAATATGCCTGACACTCACACAAACATTATTATAAAAAAATTTACTTATAACGGGATATTTGAATGATAAATTATGATTTTGTAATGAATTAAAAGCAATTAATGAAAGTTAAGCTCAGTTATAAACAGTAATTCATGGCGTGGATTAGTCAAAAAACTTAAATCGTAATCTTAAATAAAGAAAAAAATACATTTCTGGTGTTCTCTTTTAAAAACAAAGAATTAATTAATTAAAATCGGGAATATATGCAAACGAAATGAGGTATGTATGTATGTGTGCATAAATTTTTTAAAGCATTTTAATTAATAAAAAAAAAAAAAAACTAAAAGACTGCATAAGGTACATATGCAACAGCAGAATAGCAGAAGTTATAAAATCTTGAAAAATCTTTGGTAAGAAGTTCTTTCACATTTTCACATCAATACATACATTTTCCTTCTTTATTGTACCTACACTATCTTTATAATTTTTTTTAATTGAATTTCCTTTATTATTACTAATATTAAGCTAATTACGACCGGCACTTTAGTTTGTAAATCCATACGGGCGCATACATATGTATGTATGTATTATAAAACCATAGGAGTATGTACATGCATACTTATGTAGATTAGTATAAAAAATTATGCGTTTAGGATATTAATTTTTTTAGTTTTTTTTTTTCTTTTCTTGTGCACAGTATCACATTTTTTGTTTTAATTTTTGTGCTTTTTGTTCTAAAATATCCTAAAACCGCGATTGTATAGGTTTTTTCACTTTATTTTTTTTATAAAATATAAAACAGTATTTATGAAATGTAAAAAATATATATTCAATTAATTTTTTTTTGTCTTATATTCTACTTCAAGCGCGCTATAGCGTTTATTCCTTAAATAGTTTTCTCATTACTAAATAACATTAACAACGATTGCAAGTTAAATTTTCTTTTATAGTAGTTGTTGTACAAATGTGTCTCTGTTTTTATTCATTCCTTCTCTTTTTGAATGTTTTGTTTGTATTAAGGGAGAGTGGGGTAGTTTTTGTTCTTGCTTTTTGTGGAGACGAAATGTTGCCAGACGTATTCATTATGGAGAGAGATTGACCAGAGTTTCCAAGATTATAATTTTGAATTTTTGATAGGAATATAATTATATAGTGCTTGTGCCTAGTAGTGCTGTAAAATTCTGCTATTTTTCAATTCTCGATAGTACTGAGTACTTTCATTTGGGTACCCAATACTACTCAATACTTTTAACGGATTTTATTTTTAAGAAAAAACAATTTCATAAAGTATTCACCCTTATCGTGTTTGGCGTGTTATTGTCGTATTTTGGTTAATGACAAATTTTGCTTGATTTCTTTAATCTAGGACAAATATGTTGAAATACGACAGCGACTACGCCAAACACGATAAAAGTGATTGTGTTTTTAGACAGAAATTTGTTTGGCCGTTAAAATTTAAATTTTCCATACAACTTCGAAGAAAAATACAACTCCTAAAATATTGAGTAGTTACTTTTAAGTATTACATATATACATACATAATTGGCCATAACAACCCTGTGTCAGGGTTACGGCCCAGCTTCACGCAGCACTCAGATGTTTTGCAACTAACTTCACTTGTTTACGCGCAGTAAAAATGGTATTTTCCATTTGCAAGGCGTTAGGGTCACGCTATTTAAGTGGTGCTTATACACTTTGTATGGGCATGCGAATTTTTGGAAGATAGTTTGCGCTTTACGCTCTAATTAAGTTTGGTATCTTAAATTGTACAGTATTATTACCTCAGCAGAAAATAATGTTTACCAGTAAGTTATTTTGTAAGGGAAAAATTGTAAACAATCACTTACTTTTGTGTATCAATAATGCATGATTTTTATTTGAAAGGAGCCACTATGATAGATTATCATACACAGTCGTACGATTCATACACAAGAAAATTTTATCGATTTCTGTCAAAATAGCAACATTAGTGCCACACTATCACACAAAATAAGTTGCAAAGCATATGCAGAGCTGCTTTTTGCTAACATCTTATAAAACGCAACCCTGATCGCATGGAGAAATAAAAAGTTTATGTATTTTTTCAAAAGATTATGAAGTCGGACAAACTTGTCAAAAAATCTGTTATATAGATGCATTTTTATGCCACACTGTTATACTTTTATAACACACATGATTTTTTGCCAAATCATACGACCCGATAGGATTTGCAACCAGAAGCAATAAGTATGAAAACTCGAAAACAATGACTTACCCTTTAGCATTTTTTTAAGACACTGCTTATGCGGTTCATTGTATTGGAATTTTGAAGATAGATAGATTTTTTTTTCATAGATGTACATTATGCGCCTTTTTATTGATGAGACATGTTGCTGTTAATTTGACCACTCAAGAGCTAGTATTATACCTTCATCCTTGAATGATTAACAGTAATTGCCCCATCTGTCAGTGGATGTTGAATGTGAGTGGCGAACGTCTCTGGAAGCTTTAAGGCATGAATAAACAATATAATGCTTCCATTATTTTTTACAATTTTAATTATTGTTTCCAAATTTTAAAATTTTTCTGCTAGGACATTTTTCTCATGAGTGAATATTTATTATTATTATTATTATTATTTATTTATTTAGTAGTATTCACAATACTTTAAAATTCTTAATTAGATTAATAATTTAATGCCCGTATTCATAAAAACTATTTTAGGTTTATTGAGGGTTTATTTGACAAGTATTGCATAGAAATTTGTCAAATAAGTCCTCAATAAACCTAAAATAGTTTTTATGAATACGGGCATAAAACTCCAACAAAAATACAATAACATTTTAATAGATGTTTCAATTATTATCTTTTTACAAAATTTGCACATTTTCTTTTAAATACAATATAATTTTTTTCTGATTTAATATCATCTGTAAGCGTGTTGAATAACTTAAGTCCTTTATAAAACAGAGATGTTTGCATAGCTGTTGTCGTTGCTTTCCCTAGTCTAAAATTTTCTGCATTTCGTAGTGCGTATGGTTGGGCATCTCCGACATATTTGATTTGCTCGCTAAGATATTCTGGAGCGTTACCATTTTTTATTTTATATATAAAACTTAGAGTATTGAATTCAAGTCGTTGTTTGATACTTAACCATTTAAGTATGTTGAGCATATCTCTTATTGATGTATATCTGCTGCATTTTAATACACTTTTCAAAATTTTTTTAATGGTATGGTACATGAGCAAAACAAAAACAAATACTTTCTACATGAGAAAGAGCGCAAATGAAACAATTAGCTTTTCGCTCTTGTGCTTGCTTTGTTTTTTGTTGTTTTTTTCTCTTCTTCTTTTCTTTTTCTCTTCTTCTATCCTTTTTCTTCTCATTCATTTTTTGTTGTACCTACGCGCATTTGAGTTAGTGTATTTGTAGTACTCAAAACAAAAACAATATACAACATTAAATGGGACAATCTTTCTCACTGTTTCTGTTTTATTTTTGTTTTACTCATTGTAAAGAATACAACAAAATGAGATCAAACGTTCAGTTTTGTTTATTTTCCTACTCTGTTTGTGTACCCTTCTGTGTATATAAATGTATCGTCCGCATACATTACAATTTCACATTTATTTAGTATAGTAGGCATATTGTTGATGTATATTATAAACAGTAAGGCACCTAGTATTGAGCCTTGTGGAACACCAAAGTCATTAATGATTGTATCCGATTTTACTTTATTAGTTCTAGTAATTTGCCGTCTGTCCTTCATAAATAATTCAAACCATTTGAGCTCTCTGCCTTAGATGTCATACATATATAATTTCCGATTTAATATATTTCTGTCTATGGTTTCGAATGCTCTCTTAAAGTCTAAAAAATAGCCATGATTTTTCCATTTTTCTTAATGCTTTTCCATCGATTCATAACTCAACTGGTCTTTCACAATTTTCTCTAATACTTTTTCACAGGTTTTTAACATATTTATGGGACGGTATTCTTCACATTTTTTCGTTTTTGCCACTTTTTCAACCGAGGTAACTATAGTTTCTTTCCAATTTTCTGGAAACTGACCTGTTTCTAATGATTAATTTATAATATTGAGTAAAATTTTGCCAACTATATGCAAATTTTTGTTGATATTTTGTAGTAATGCGCTTTGTTTTTTAGTTTTTTAACTGTATTCTTAAGATCTGAGATCGTTATTGTACTAAATTTGAAACGTTGAAAATAAATGACGCTAAATTTATAAATTTTGCTGAAAAACAATTGAATTAATTTCTTTTATAATTTTTTGCTCATACCAAAATATAACCAGCTGACTAAACTGCTCTTTGCAAAACGTTTTCTAACGGTACGCTATCCAGAACCCACGACAAGCTAGGCCGCAACCATGACACAGGGTTGTAGTGGCCAATTATGTATGCATGTAACGTTACGCTATACGTAATTCGTACTTATAAAAATTTAATATCTTACAAAATCATTTTGCTCAACTTAACATTCTTTGTAAATTTGAGTGTCATCACTAAAATGTACCTATAGTCATTCGATCGATTATTTTTATATCATCAATGTTAAATTTTAATTTTAATATTCCAAAATAAAGTCCGAAATTTAGTATTTGTACACACAATACGTTTTTCCATTTGTATTGCAATATAGTATACTATAATTTGTGGTGCGGTTGGCAACCCTAGTACTTCCTGTCATTTTTTTCCGGTCCGCACAACAAATTCTATTTTCAACAGGTACATCCGACTGAAACGGAAAGAAACAGAAGCACTTGGAAAATTAAATGACAGAAATTTTTTTCAATTCTCTTTTGCTCTTGCCTAAAGCAGAAATGTTTTTTTTTCTTTTTCTCTCACACACAGCAGAATATAAATGCTCCCTAAATGAGAATGCTCGTAGTCGCCGTGGTCTAGTGGTTAGTGTGTTGGCTTACTAAGACATGGGCCCAGGCTCTAACATCTTCAAAAAAAGAAATATGAAAAAATATTTCTTTCGGCGACTGTCTCTCAGCAGTCTTCTGGTAAAAGCTCTGAGAGTAACTAATTGCCATGAACAAGCTTCTCAAGTCTGTCGTTCGGAGTCGACATTAAACTGTAGGTCCCGGCACTCATGGATAAAAATTGACACACACAACATGAGTGCTGCGAGAAGCTAGGCCGTAATCCTGACACAGGGTTGTAAAGGCGAGTTATGTATGTATGTATGTATGTATGTAAATGAGAAGATATTTTGAAACAACAGGCTAAAATTACGAAAATTGGAAAATAAAAGGAAGAATCAGTTGCACACATTTTCATTAGTCTAGTTTTACATTATGAAATTGTTCTCTCTGAAAATCTAAGCTTATGGATGAGGGGAGAGAGAAAAACAGTAATACCCTTTTTACACATGTTCATGTTTTAGAAGAATGTGTGAAATATGTTGAATATTGAAAAAGATTGTTCACATACATACATATTTATTTTCACGTGTATAAATAAATACATAAATATGAAATAAGATGAAGTTTTAAAATTCTTCAACAATTGGATTATTAATTTATCCTGAAAATTCAATAAAAAAAATAATGACTACAATATGCTGAATTAGTAATATGCTGATGGGATGTAATATTTTTTTATACTGGCAAATTCTACTATTTTTCATAGCTTTCAGTTTAAGTACTCAATACTATACTGGATACTTTTAACAGATTTTATGAATTTTTGACATTTTAAAAGTGAAACAATTATTTACTTTTGAATATAATTTTAATTAAATATAAACTTGATTTAAGATTAATTAATAATCAATAGTAGTTATAAGTATAACGGTTACATAATATTATATACATATTATGTATTATTAGTCAAAAGGGTTAAGTTCTCGACAATTTTCCTAATTCTTTTATTGGAATCTGTTTTCTAGTGGTGACACTAAAATTATCGCAAGATGTTGAATGGAACAAAATAAGATGGAAACAGCCTTTAACGACGTTGAAAGATGTTGAATGCACATTGAGTCTATTTTGACGAGAACTTTTTTTGCTCTTTTAGATTTATACGACAGTATTTCTTCTTTTTATATATTTCTTTGAGTGTATTATAGTACATTTTCACTTAAATTAAAACAACTTGTTTTACGCAAAACACTTAATGCGTTTCCATTATGATGTAGTGGTTTTTGTTTTTGGACTTT
The DNA here is from genome assembly GCA_963576795.1 of Metopia argyrocephala. Taxonomy (NCBI): domain Eukaryota; kingdom Metazoa; phylum Arthropoda; class Insecta; order Diptera; family Sarcophagidae; genus Metopia; species Metopia argyrocephala. The sequence goes on along the minus strand of OY756208.1, from coordinate 122,388,020 downwards.
TGAAATTGATTTGACATTTATGTTGTAAACAAATAAAAAATCAATACAAAAATTGTTATAAAAAAATAAATTGTAAATTCAAGCAAATCCACATCATCTTCTCTTAAAAAAATCTTAAGGCCTGGTTAGCCAAACGATGATGTCGTAAAAACGGTACGTACGTTAACGTACGAACGTTTGTGCAGTTATACAAACGTGTCATAAGTATGTCAACAGAAAATGTAAATAAAAACAAAGCAAACCAAAAAATTATAAAGGCATTCATTTGCCTGTACCACTAATATTAATTTTTCGTCGTCCACTAAAAACAAAATATAATAATTTTTTATTTTATTAATATTGATTATATATTTATTATATTTTTTTTTACTTATTTTTCACAAACAAGATATATACATTTTTTGTTTAGAGCAGTGACGAATGTTGTTACATTAACACAAAGTTAAAAAAGTACCAGAAGTACCAAGGTAAGGGCATATTAAGTCTGTTTCTTTACTCTACATTGGGCGCCCGCGGGATCCCAATTTTACCAAAAAGCGTTCCTGTACACAAAATTTTGGTAAATGAGAGAAGTTTTGGGAGAGTAACATTCTTCTTCTTCATCATCGAAATAGCCCGTACTTTTTCTTCGGGCTAGTTTGTGCAAGTAAAAAAAATAATCAGCTGTTAAAAAAATAATAGAAAAATTAAAGGTTTAGAAAACTAAAAAAAATTTCAAAAGTTGAATTAAAAAATATTACAAACCTGCAGTGAAAGGCTTATAGTATAATTTAATTTAATATTTATATAAAAAAGTTTTTTTTTTGTCTTAGTTAACATGTATAATTCGAATTATTGTCGTTAATTTTTTGCGAAAGTACATGTTCAATATATATGTGTGTGTGACATAGAGTTGTGTGTTTCATATTTGCTTTTCTGCGTTCCCGTACTTTTGGGTAAATTTGTCTCTTATTGAGAGAAATTATTGCTTATTCTCGATTTACCGAACTTCACCCAAAAATTAAAGAGACACACCTTCTTCTTAAATTGTATGCTTTGTAAAGCTTTATTCTTATACTACTACTCCATTGATCCATTGTGGACCGCAAACGGAAAAAGTAAATTTTTAAGTAGAACTTCTTAAACAAATTGGAATTATCTGGGTAACCAGCTCGCATATGATTCCTTTTATATAAACGAATAATCTTTCATTTGGTATGTATATATACATATTGTCTGTGTAACCCATAAAATGTTGAAGATATGTGAAGTAAAACATGGGACTTGTAAATTAAAAACAATTAAAAACAAACTTTATATGTACATAAAAATTTAAATTATTCACATAAATATCATAATATGTATCTAAAGACTTTAAAAATTAAAAAGTCTTTTTGTACACATAAAAAAAACATGATTTGCATATAAGCATGAAAGTACAAAAAAGAGCATTTGGGCCACATTGCCATTTACCATACAATAGTTCCATCACTCGCATTGAAATGTCTGGTAAAAGCGTTTAGAAATTCTATTTTATACAGATTGTTCCGTTCCGTCAACGTGATATTTATTTTGGATAAACATTTGCATTGTTTTCATATGCTAGAAACCAACGTAAGTTGCGTTACGTTACATACACGTTCGGCTAATTCTACCTTTACCCTTTCTACTCGTAAATTTTGGAAATTTTTTATTTTTATTTATTTTAATTTTGGTTTACTTTATTGGTAAAAATAACTGGTATTTTACTTTCTTTATAAACCATATGAATAAATGTCTTCTTAAACTGCGGGCACATTAGAAAAATATTTGACGAAAAAAGCGTAACCACTATTTTTTAGATATATTTTATGCAGAAATTTCGTTTTGTGAGAGAATTTCTTTCAAAATTATCTACAGATAAATTTTAGTATGAAAATTCATTTCGATATTTAATTAATTTAATTGAAGCAATGGAAAATTAGAAAATAAATGTTTTCATAAAGTAGTGGTTACGCATTTTCGTCAAATATTTGTCTAATGTGACGAGTTCAAAGTTTTATAAGAAAAACAGGTTTCGGTTTCAGTCCCTGATGTAACACATCACAACACACTGTGTTATCAGCGTTGTCAAATTGGTGCGTTTCGCACCATTTTTGGTGCTTTTTTTAAATTTTTGTGCGAAAAATTCCTTAGATGGTGCGTGGTGCGCTTTTTTTTAAGTTTTGGTGCGTTTTTTAATTTTTGGTGGCACCAAAGCAAATTTAACTGAACATATTGTTTCAGTGTGAGAAAAAATCTTTATACCTGTTTCAATACCATTTAAATCACCAGTGCCAAATTTTTACAAAAAAAGGAGAAAAACCATGCTACTTTGCATAAGTACACATATCTGTATACATCTTAACTGCACTTTAGTGCCATTTCTATGCTAAATAGAGTACAAATTTATTAAGTATTATTTTAATAAGTATTTTTTTATTATATGTATTGTAAAAAGCTGTTTTAATAAAAAATACATTTTTTAAAATACTTTAATAAAGGTATAAATACGAAATTATTTTTAAATATTCAAAACCTTACTATTAAACGTTGACATATCTTTTAAAAACATTTACTCGTATTATGGAATTTTGAAATTAAAAATACTTATGTATGTATTGTCTACAACAAATTAACAAATTTGTTTAGTTTTATATTTTTGTTACTTTATTTTCTATTTTCTAAAACCTCTGAACTGTAAAATATGGCTATACTTTTTCTTATAATTTTTATGCAGAGTTAACTTATTAAACATTCTAAATCAAAAAGAAATTTTAAACTTGGTGCGTTTTTCTTTAAAAGGTGCGATTTTTTCTCGATTTTGGTGCGTTTTTAAATTTCAAAGTTGACAACGCTGTGTGTTATCATTGAAAAAGAGAGCAATAAAGAAGAAAGTTGCCAGTGGGAATTTTTCTTAGTATTGCCATAGTTTGTTTGCCTAAACTTTTATAAGATAGAGGGAATTGCCATTTAAGAATTATTTTCTGATACGTTTTATGCCAAAATTTATTTTTATATATATAAAAAAAAAACAACAAACGATTTGTATTGATTTTGTAAGGATTTTTTTATTTCATTTTACATGGATGTACATTGAAGGTATTTACGGTTATTATATAATTTTTATGTTAATTTTTTATTTGTTTGGTTTTTCTTAATTTGGTAAATGCTTAAAGTATTTATATATTTGTATATTGGAATATATGTATGTATGTATAAGTATTTACTCGTATGTACTATATCTTTGAAATTTTTCTTGAGGGGGAACTTTTGACATATAATTTCACACAAAAACTATAAATATTTTTAATTGTAATTTATTTTTAAATAATTTATGATTTTTGTTTTTTTTTTTGTTTTTGTTTTTCTTTATTGGTTTTTAATTTTTGCAAGATGTGTAGGTGTGTGTTAGGCTAACGTTTTTGCATTATTTTTTATGATTTTGTTTCCTTTTAAAGAATTAGACAATTAATTACACAAAATTATTGATTAAATTTAAGTATGTATGCATGTATCTCTTATTTATGATATTAAATATTGTTTTCGTTTTGCGAATAAATTTAGGAATACATGTAAGTTTTTGGTTTTAATATTGATTTAATAACAAAGATTTTTTGTGTGATGCTTTCTTTAACTAATTGTTTTTTTATTTTTGGGTTTGTGTGTCTTTTTTCATTATTTTTTAATTTTTTAAATTTTTTTTTTTATTTATTTTCGCTTTTGCCCATATAAACAAACATCAACTTATTATGTTTAATGAAATAGTTTATTTGTTAATATCATATGTTTACTATGAACGTTTTTGTTATAAGTTATTATAAGTTTATGGACGCAAAATAAAATTAAATGTTTAGTTACTCTTTCTTATTCTTTTTTTCGTAATAGGAAATATGTGTATGAATGTATATTTTTATAGAAACTTTAGGTTTTTCATAGTAGTTTTTATTTTTTTTTTATGTGGAACTTAATATGGAACTTTTTTGTTTTAAAAAGTAGGTTTTTTATGTTTTTAATATAAAAGGAAAAATGAATTTCGTTATTTCGTATTTAAATTATGCAAAAATTTTTTAATTTCTATAAATGCATTATAAGTATTTTTTTTTTCTTTTATTTTTCATATATTTCCTGGTTTTTTATTTGTTTTTTTATATATAAATATTTGTTGTACGAGTATATTATTTTATTTCGTTTTTTTTGTTAATGTTTATTAAATACATATGTATGTATGTATGTATATAGTGAATTTTATTTATTTTGTTTTAATAATAATGAAAATTTGAGGTAGATTTAACTTTTATTATTATTTTTAAAGTTTATAAATATTTTTAAGGTTTTTAGCTGTATACACACATATTTAAAAAATATTCTTTTTTTTTTATTGTATTTGCTCTTAATTTTAAATGTTTAGTTTTTAATATATAAATTTTATTGTTAGTGTTTGTATTTGGCTTTTTTGTTTTATACAATTGGCTTAAAAAGGTTAAAATTAACAATAAAAAAAAATAAATAACAAAGAGAAAACAAATTGTAATAATTCGATGCTTTTACTTAATTAGTCAAATTAATAAAAAAAATTTTTAAATTTGTATGTAAAAATTTTGCTAAATTCCATTCCTTAACCCAATTAATTAAATGCAAGGGAAACCCTATATGATTCTTATGAGAGCAGTGGTCGGAGCAAAGAGGGCATACTAAGCATGTGATTGTAGTCGTGAGATGCATGTGTACAATTGTGTGGAAAATTTTAGTTAAAATTGTTAAATTTTATTTTATTTCGATTGGGATTAGTAATACATTTCTTGTAATTATTTTTTTAAAAAGAATCGCAATGAATTAAAAATTCTGTTGAAGAAAATTTATCGTTACTAATTCTACGATCACAAATAATTTAAAAACAATCAGGATTAAGCAAGCCATACACGTCAACGGCACACTCGCGCAATTAATTGATTTCATAAACAAACTTGTACGACATAATATGCAATCAAACTGGCGCAATATTTATTTATTTAGAAAAATTTTGCAGAACGGGTCATATTGAGTAGTGCTGTAATAATAACGATTTGAATATTCTGTATTCCAGGGTATAGCCGGCAACTAAACATTCATCTATGTACATCTATGTACCAACAACAATAATGTCAGTCTAGAAATCAAACGAAGAGTCAAACTGGCCAACGTAAATTCATATATTTTGTATATCAATTTTATAGAAAAAGGACAATTGCAATTAAAGCAGCGCAAATTTTAAATTTTAGTAGGTTTCATGGTGGCCAAGCAATATCTGACCACTTTTTTCATTTGACATTTCTATCTACCTCTTTTAATTCGTATCGAAAATCATTCGTCTTTTAAACATATTCCTACAGAGGCCATCGCTATTTCATTTTTATTAAATAAATAATACCCAGTGGTCTAGTGGGCAGTGCACTCGACTGCTAGTGAGAGGGTTGTGGGTTCGATTCTCACTAAAAATCATGGTGTGTGACACTACACCGAACTTATGGTCTTTGTCACTCTGCTCCTTATAGTTAATTAGAATATAATATAATATTTTATTGTAATTTAGTAAATAAATAAACAAAAAAAGACGGATCAATGGCACAGCCTTATTTTTGAAAAGTCTCTATTTTAAGTACATACATATTTTGATTTGACACTTTAGTACTGTCAATTGGTTATCGTCATTTGTTAGTTTGTAACGCTAACGCTGCCATGTTTTCAATAGAAAGTACCAAATTAGTGCCGAAACTTATTCATCTTTTGTATCGAATTATTTTCGCATTGCATTAAAGATTAACTCCTTTACGGTGGTGTCACATCAGAAGAAAACCTTATTTCTTGCCTTTAATAAAAAGCCAGCTCGCTAATGCCATTAAAGAGCGGTTTATCTAAAGTTGACACTTTCTCCTTCCATAGGGCAGGGCATTAGCAAAGAAAATGAAATATCGTCTGCCTTTTCTTCGGTTGTTTACAACTGTGGCAGTACATATTAAATGAAATATTTATCCTGGCTGCTTGCTCCCCAATGGCCCAAAAACCAGTCAGAACTGCAGTGAACCTGCTGGCACTACCACGTTTCATGCTCAACAATGATCTGGTTCTCTCCAGGTCATATTTTGGCCAAAGCGACCTGCTGATCTTGCAAGTCGTCAGAACACTCCACCTCTGACCAGCCCTCCGATTGTATTCCATATCAATCTTTCCCTTTACAACTCTCATTGATGGGATGATCAATTCTGCACGAGATATGTCCGTGGCAGATTCACGTTCACAGGTTCATCTGCCATTTCGTTACCTTCTATATTCCTATGTCTCGGAACCCATATCAAGTGTTAAGTCTACTTCTACTCCGCTCCACCAGTTTAGATTTAGTTTTAGCTGATTTAAGTGTCCGGACCGCAGTCTGGCTGTCCGAGAGAGTAGCAATATTATTTCTAAATCTGTAATCCGAGACCAGTAGCTCACAGGCCACTCATATCGCCAGCACTAAACCCTTGAAGTATCGGGAAGACGCCCAGACTCCTGAAATCCCAGCTTATGAGAGTAGATGCCAGCTCCTACGCCATGGCCCATCCTATGAACCATCAGTCTAGACAGCAGTATAGAAGATTCCTAACGGAAGACCCCGAATCCATTCCCCTCTTAAAGGAAAGTAAATTGAGAAGTTCCTATCAAATGACTCCGTTTGCGAAATGTAATCACTCATAACAGTGTACTGAGTTCGCAGTAGTAATAATTTAGCATAGCAATAGGCTGAATTTTTCCAGCGTCCAGCTCCGTTCAACTTCACAGCCCTAAACGTCGCTGTCCGCATAATATAAAGATCAATCTGGATAACATGTGTAAGTATGTACATTTAAGGCTTCACCTGGGCATGATTTAGTCGCACCCACGGTTGACGCACATGCAGTTCTTTATATTCTTCCAAGAAACCTAATATTATAGGCCTTCATCAAGGCCCTCCACCAAACTACAGAACCAAACGATAGAATTGGACGTACAACCGCCTTATACAACTACAGCGTATATTTCTGTTGAAGCCCCAACCTTCTGCCAATCATGCGTTTGCAGGCGTACAACTGTTTCAGATTTTCTTCAGTTCTATATTCTTATTCTGGGCTCATCGTTTAAAAACAGAGTTTAATAAAATGCAATCTAGCTGACACATATACATAAGAATTTATAACGGTTGTTATGGTCGTATTTGCACATTTTGTAACACGACACCAATAACAAGGTCGTTCGTTAATTGAGTCATGCTGTACAATTTTTTTGTTTTAAATTAAGAAAATTGTGTCAAGAAATATGCAATAAGAATATACTTATTCTATAGTGCTAACCACAAGTAAACCTATAAAACTTGGTACGCTTAATCACAAAACTCAAAATAAGTACGATTTGAGATTTGTATTTTTCAATAGAAAAGAATACGGCCTTACTTACTTTACAATAAATGTAAACAAAATGAAATCAGATGTTCATGGTTGCCCCATTTTTTAATTTGGCCAATACTCAGGGATAAACCCCTACTAATGCTGTGCATTGTACATACATATGTACTTTTATTTTGACGATGTACTTGTTAAAATTTCAAGTCCTTTTCTTTAACTTAACATATCGTTTACATATCGTAAATATTGTATATATTCTAAAAACCAAATTAAATATTAAGGGTACTCACGATTGAATCTGTACAAACTAAAACTAAGCAAATTTGCTATGCAAATGGCGCACACTGGTTCGGCTTCATACATTTTTGTGCAAAAAATATAAGGAGTGCACCTAGAAACTTGAAACTTGGCACAGAGTATTATATTGACTAAATTAAGAAAATAAAATAGTTTCATGAAAATCAGCCACACCCATCGCCCATCGCCCATACAATCAAAATGGATATTTTCACATAAAACCTTTCGTATAAAAGCAAAAGTCTTAAAATTTAGTACATATATTACTTAGAAAAAACAAAAGACGCATGCCAAGTTTCATTGAAATCTGCCACGCCCATCGCACCGTCTGACACTCTGTGTAGGCGGTATTTTGGTGACTAAAATTCGATTTTTTAAAACTATTTATTACAAATCAAATAATTCCGTTCCAAAGAAGAGTGTTTTCACTGAGAGAAATTCATAATTTATTTGATTAAAAAGAAATATTTTGTCTTAGATAAAGTCTACTGAAGTCACTTAAATATTGTAAAACGAAAACTGAGGAAAATTTTTACACAGTTCAGTAGCTGTCTATGATTACAACTATACAAATATATAATACAATAGTGAAACCACACTTCGAATACTGCTCTACTGTACTGTTTCGTGGAAGTCAGCAAATGAAAAACAGACTTCAGAAGTTACAAAATAAGGGCATGAGATGTATACTTAGATGTCATAGGCTAACACACGTATCATACATGTTAAATAGATTGCAATGGCTATCAATTAACCAAAGGATAGTACTGAACGTTCTCATATTTGTATATAAAATTATAAATGAAATGCTGCCAAGCTATTTGAAGAATCAGTTGGTGTATATTGCGGACGTGCAGCCATATTATCTTCAAAATAACAATGATTTCAGATTAAACTTTAGTTCAACAAATTATTATCAGAATATATTGTTTTATAATGGCCTTAAACTATTTAACTCAATTCCATTAGAACTTGAAATTGAGAACAATTTTTATGTGTTTAAACGTAAAACTATAACAATGTTAGAAACAATTTTTGAATTATTATTTTGAGTCATTATTTTAAAATATTATTTTACAATGTAGATACATAATTATATTTGTATACTTTCTGTTTTTTTTTTTATTAAATACCAAACTCTGCTAAATAAATAAATGAAATGAAATTTGTCAGATATTTTAATTGATAACTTTTCAATACAGTTTTTATTGAAATACAGCACTTCCTTTATAATTCGTAGAAAAAGTTTTTTAGATTGCGTATGGAGTGTAGGACCGAATTAAAATTGCCTTCTAAGCCTCAAAATTTGCAGTTTTTCTTTTAAATAAAAGATAGGTCCGGCTATATTACTGGAACCAAATGAACCCTAAAAGCATATTCTTTGAATTTACCCAAAAAAATCCACAAGTTTTTACAGATCGTTAAACAAACTTATGAATTTTCTTAAAATGGCCGGGAAAACTGCAGACAAGTTGCAATAAAATCTATTGCAGAGAAGTGCAATCTTAAGAGTATGTAACAGATTTTAAAACAAACGTCTACTGCTATTACATGATTGTGAAGGAAATTTTTCCTAACTATTTTTAGTTTCTTAAACCGGAATTGCTTAGGGGCAAAAACGGGCAGCTGAATTTTTAATAAATAATTAGCTGAGACTTCAGGCTTTAATTTGATATAAGTATCTGGCTGGAGCTCGGTGGAGCTCAGAAGATGCAATCCATAGAATTTGGAGAAAATATATATTTTTGGACAATTTTTTGTAGTAAAAAAATTTTATTTTTTTAAATTTGAAAATTTTTTGTATTTGCATATATGTATATCATAAAAAACTTCCAATTGTATGAAAAAAAATCTTTTTAGTGTCATTACAAGAGTATTTTAAAAGCATGAAGCGATAGAATGTAGCATATATGTATATTTATATAATACGGCCATTTCAAACGCATTCACTTAGCTCAACTTTGAATGTCTCTGGACAAAAAAGTAATAAAGACATAAGCCTAATATTTTTGGTACATGATAATTAGATTGTCTATTATACATCCCAATTCTAAATAACAATTCCTTGGGAATTTCTTCTCTATTCCCTTTTCTCTTACAGCCCAATTCTTAAAACTCCCAGGGAAATGAATTCCCAGAGAATAAATTTTTCCCAAAAATAAAATCCTCCAATTCTGAACAGTCTGGGAAGGGAGAGGGAATTCGAAACATTCGAATTGCTTCTTTTACCTAATGTTGACAAGAAAAATTAATTTTATAAATTTTTAAAATAAAAGTTTTTGAAGTGAAGAAGAGGTTAGAGAAAAAAAATGTTTAGTGCGGCATGTATAATGTTAGCTGAAGAAGAAAACGATGAAAGTGAAGTGTTGGACAAGAATCAACAGAGGTTAGCAAGAAAAATATTACGTGATGCCACAAACCCATTTGAGCTACCGCAAACTTTGTAAGTAGATTCCTTAAAAAGTACTATAATTGAATAAAATTATGTTTTTTAGATTTGCAAAATATTACAGGGTAAATACACTAGCCTTTATTTATCTTTTGGATATGTTAACTGCACATATTCCACAAAAGAGACAGTCAGTTGCAGTTTCCCCACTCGTAAAGTTAAGTGCAATGCTTTGCTTCATGGCTGAAGGTGAGTACCAAACGGGTGTGGGGAAGGACTCTGATGTGTTGTGGCACAGAGCACCTTTAGTAAAATTTTGACAGAAGTTATAAATATATTTGAGGAGCATCTATGTCAAAGGTGGATAACTTTTTGCAAAACAGAGGATGAAAAGCGTAAAATTGCGTTAAATTTTTATATAAAGCATGGTATTCCAAGCGTTATAGGATGCGTCTAATAATAAGCACCTATACTATAACAGGAAGGGGTATTATAGCTTGAATGTAATGCTGGTAAATGAATGTTGTCAAAAATATTTTAACCCAAATTTTAAAACAATAAAAAATTACAGGTCTGTGACAATGAGCTGAGGATTTAGTACGTAGATGCCTTTCATCCTGGAGCGTGTCACGACTCTTTTATTTGGAACACCAGTGAGTTAAGAGCTCATCTTGAGCAAGAATACCTCAGAAACGGTAGCAATTATTGGCCCCTTGGTAAGGTTTTAAATATTAACAAAACAATATTGAAATATTTAAAGATTTATATTTTTTTTAATAGGAGACGCAGGTTATTCATTAGAACCATGGCTTATAACACCTCACAGATGTCCGCAAAATGGGTCTGTTGAAATAAAATTCAACGAAATTCATTCCAAGTGCATTGCATTGCATCTATAAGGATCTCTATCTGTTTCTTTTTTGTTGTTTTTGACCTAAAAATATGAATAAATTGAGATATTTATCAAATTTTTAATGAAAAATTAAAATTACTTTACTTTTACTTAAATTTTTTTGTGCAATCCTCTTTAAATTTTGGGCGGAATTATTCCCAAAATTTGTTATCGTTTTCTCCCTTTCTATGACATTCATAATAGCTACTTTTTTCACCGGGAAGAGTTTCCCTGTTTCGAAGTTTGTTTAGAATAGGAGGAAAGTAAAATCTCCCAGGGAGAATTTTTTTAGAATAGGTTAGTTGGGAAAAGAGAAAAAACTCCCAGAAAGTTTCAGTTTAGAATTGGGGTGTTATTCTAAACGAAATCTCCCCGGGAAATTATTTAATTTTCCCTTTTCTCCTATTCTAAATTAACTTCGAAAAAGGGAAACTGTTCCCCGGGAAAAAAGTAGGTATTATGAATATTGTCAAAAGGGAGAATAAGAAAACAAATTTGGGAAATTATTCCGCCAATAAATTCAAAAGGAATTGCGCCAGAAAATGTAAGTACATAAACAATTTTATGAAAAATTTATAATATAATAATAATATAAATTATTCTCATTTTCAGGTCAAAAACAACAAACAGAAAACAGTTTGAAATTCTTTTGAGTACTATGCAATTACACCCAGATATTGCATGCGGGTGGTTCAAGGGAAACAAAGAAGAACTAAACAGAGTATGGCGCAATTTGAAGGCGGAATTGAATGCAGCAGGACCACCATCAAAAAGTATTACCGAATGGAAGAAGGTATGAATAACAAAATTATGTATAAATAGTATGTGTATATAGTGGTAAAAAAGGAAAACATTTTTCAGGTTTGGTGCGATCAGAAGAAGTACGTACGGCACAAAGCTGCACAAAATTTAAAATTTTTAAAGCTTTCTGCAAACGAAGAGGTAATTTTTAATTTAATTGGAATGAAGGAGTCAGTAGAAGGTGTGGCCAAAACGTTCGGGTTAATCTCCTCAAACAACTGTAAAGAAACTCTAGTGAGCGTTGAAAATGCATTGCAGGAGTTGTTGAGAGACGATGAAGTAGCTGAAACCATTTTAAACGACAATGACCGCGAAACACCGCAAAAAAAAAAAAAATAAAATTTCAAATAATAATGATGAGACACACGTCGCCTCTATCGATGTTCTTACAGAGGAGATCTGTATTCAAAAGAAGATGCTGGAAGCGCTGACGGAGCAGCAACAAAATACAAAAAAAGTATATCGCTCTATTGACCGCCTCTATGATTTGAAAAAGGCACAACTGGAAGAGCAAAAGCGGCACAATTTAGTCATGGAAAAATTGCGACTCAGGGAAGTGGAGGATAAAATTGCCAAAAACCGTCGACTATTGGAGCTAGAAGAGCTCAAACACTTAAATTAAAATACAGCGTGCATATATGTGTTAAATAATTTAATTGTACCTGAAAATATTTAAGTTTTCTTTTATTTTTTTTAATATAATTTAAATGAATTGTTTTGTTTTTTAAGTTTTAACATAGTTTTTTTCCTTTACTTTTTAATGCATTTCCATTTGTTTTTTAAGTTTTTTAAATGCTGTATGTTTTATATTTTGTTATTTTTTTTTTAAATAGTTTGAAAATTTTTATTTACGACAAGACAATAATACAAAACAGCTGATTTCGAATACTTAAAATTCTCTCTCCCTTATTATTCCCTTTCCAAACTGTTTAGAATAGGAGGATTTTTTTCTCGGGAAAAATGAATTCCCAAGGAATTATTTCCCCGGGAATATTCAGAATAGGGCTGATAAACTGTAAAAAAATCAGGTAGATCAGAAGGCATGAAAAAAATGAATTAATGCCGCTCTTGAACCAGTGTGTGGCATGAGAGTGAGCGTCCTTTTATAATTAATTATATTTTTTGAAGTATTTGTTTGATTTAGAGCTGCCGGATTTATAAACTCAAAAACATCTGGCATCTCCCTCCTAAAATGCCAAAAACACCGCTTATTCTTTGAAAAGAAAAATAAGTGTATTACAAATAAAAACGCCTAAAAGCAGCGAAAAGGAAAAAAATAATGAATTTTTTAATAAATAAAGGCAATAACTAAAAAAGAAAACACGTGTTTTGTATATATGAAGTAATATCACTTTTTGGTTTCAGTTGTTATCTTCACATTCGTAAATATATGGCTGTAGAAATGTCAAAAGTTTTTAAGCAAAAATAGACAGCTAATTTACATAAGGTTTTTCAGTGCAATTAATGCAAATTTCAAATACGTATATTTTGTTGTTGCAGAGAAAAAATTTTATGTATTTTTACACACTTTGCATAGTTTGTAAGGCCCTTCGTGAGTACCCTTATTATAAAATATTAATAAAAAGAAATATTGTCATATCAGTATGTCCATTCATCCGAAAAATAAAAATAACATAGAGAAAATAGAGAGATAAAAAATTATATAAAATTAAATAAAAACAAACCCATAAATATTCACAAATAACTCATACATAAATAAAAACAAGATTCAAATGTTTTTCTTTCGTTTTTCGTTTTTTTTTTTACTTTATATTTTTCTATTAAAAAAAATATATAAAGTTTTACAGTTTTTTTTCTTTTTCATGAAAAAACAAAATATATGTTGTTTCATTAAATTCTTAATTGTTTACTCTTTTTTTTGTTTTTAATAAAAACTATTAGTTTTCTTTTTAAATTATTAATAAAAATTATAAAATAATTATATATTAAAAATATAATATTAAAAAATTAATAAATTTAACTTTTCTTTTTTATAAAATATACAATAATTAATAGCAAGTTTTTAGATTTTATATTATTTTTTGCTGTTTTTTTTTTTTGTTTTGTTTAGGATTTACATAACTTATTAAAAATAAATTAAAATATATTATATTTTTTATATTTTATTTCTTTATTGATAAAAGTAATATTAAAGTTATTTTAATAAAATTTGTAAATAAAAAAAAAAAATAAAAACACTAAATTGGTGAATTTAAAATATAAAAATTAAATTTGTAATTATTAAACGGCCTAAATTAAAAACTACTATCACACAGAAAGAAACCGTTCAACAATTACAAACTAAACTAAAAAAATAATTAAATTGGTAGGTGTAATTAAATATAAAATATGTATAACAAAATTATATTATATTATATTATATTAAATTAAAAAAAAAAATAATCATAATAAAAATAAAAGTGTAAAATTAAAATAATCAAAAGTAGATTTATTCTTCAAAAGAAAAAAAAAAAAAAGATTTGGAAAATTTGTAATAAAAATACAAATTTTAAGAAAGACTTTTTTTGTTTTATTTTTCTTGCAAATTCTCTTTCTCAGCAAACAAAGGTAAAAGAAAAACAACAACAATTTAAGATAATTATAAAAATATGGCAAAATATGTACTATTTTTAATGCACGAAGCGACATACAGAAAACAAGAGATTGCTTATAAACTATTATTCATCGAAGTAGGGCCCATTTTTTTTTTACTTAAAATCTACTTAATATTGGGCTTGTCTGTAAATGCATATTTGCACTGCACATTACGTCTTTTAGCGATTGAATCAAGGCAATTTCATTTTGTCATTTCCAAATAGAAAAAAAATAAACCCATAATTGTGCATAATTTTTGATATTCTATTGTAAAACAGGCAAATTATGGGTAAAATTTGAAATCAAGTAGACAAACAATTGCTCCTATCATGTTTGGCGTAGTCGTGTTACGACATTTTTGTCGTTAATTGTTTACAAAAATGTCAAAATACGACAATAATATGCCAAACACGATAATAAGGGTGTATGTGTAAAAGCAAGCAAAAAACTTTAAAATACACCCCTACTTATGCATGTAAATGCAATAATTAATAGGCATACACTTCTGTTTGCTTCATTATGCAGTACATTAGTTGTTTTAATTTTATAATTATTTTAAATTATCTTTTAAAAAAGCAATTTATAATATTGTTTTTCTTTTTTGTTTGCAAGAAAAAAAAAAAAAATAAAATCTAAAGGTATGTTCACATTGGCAAATATTTGACAAAAAAAAAAAAACATAACCAGAATTTTATATTTTTATATTCTTAAATGATTCAAATCTGATTAATTATAAGAGTTTGGCCCTGAATACCGTTTACAACACCTAAATGTTGTGTTGTATTGACTACAACATTTAAAAATAAAAAAATTTAAAAATAAATTTTGTAAACGATAGTCAAAGTATATGATAGTACAACACATAGTAGGTGTTGTAAATCATAATCCCAATTTTAGAAATACAACATCAAATTTACAACTGTTGTGAACCATAATCGGGGCCTTTATATTATTCCTTGCCATTAACTGTTTTTAAATGCATAGTTTATTATTTATTTTTGCTTTTGTTTTTGACAAATAATTGCCTAATGTGAACATAGCTTTGCCTTCAAAAATTATATAGGGGTTTAGGTTATAAAAAAACATCGGTTTTTAAGGAAATAAAAAAAAAATAACAAACATAACGGTAACTTAAAAATAAATGTTGTAGCTCAGTCTCCAGTTATAGTTACCGCAGTTTTGTTTTTTTTTTCTTTCATAGTATACTTTATAAAAAAAAGAAAAATAGATATATTTCTATGTATATATATATGTATATATAAATGTATGTATGCATGTACTATATATGTATGTATTATACTCGTATGCTCAAAAGAAAATGTAAATTTTTTCAATATATTTACATAAAAATTATTTTTTGTTATTGTTATTTGTAACAAACAGCTTAAAATTAAAAGAAAAAGAAAAATAGTACTTGACTTGTATTAAAACAATAATAGTAGTACGTACGTACGAGTACGAGTGGTAGTTGTTTCGGGGTTGGTTGGTTGAATTTGAACTTTTAAATATTTGTGTGTGTATTTTTATATTTAAATCAATTGAAAAATTATAATTCGTTGTATCTCGTATTTTCTTTTTTCTACTTTTGAAAATTATTTAAATTGTAGTGGAAAAGTGGAAAAACAAAAAAGATTATTTATGTTTTAGTGGGCTTCTAAATACAAAGTGTATGTAGTATGTAGGAAAAAATACTTTATAAATATTTATATTTATTTATAAGAAACTAATTTGTTCTCCCTTTCGTTTTTGCATACAATTTTTGCAATAAAAATAAATGTTTTTTTTTTTCTTTTTTTTTAATTAAAAATTTTAAGCCAATTAGTGTTATTAGTGTTTGTTTTCGTTATAAACTTGTTAAGTTTCATTTTACTTTTTTTAAATTTATTTTTATGAAATTTATTTAATTTTTAGTGAAAGGTTTTTTTGTTTTTTTTTTTTTTTTTTTTTTCTTAAAAGTCTAAAACAAAAGGTTTTGTTTTTTTATTTTCCAAAAATATTTTAAAGAATTTTGTTATTTTTTTATTTTTATGATTTTTATATATATTTTTATTATGTTTCAATCAACTTGTTATTGATTTTTTATGTTTTTTAATTTTATTTTGTTTTTGTTTTTTTTAGGTCAAATATGATTCTGTTTAGTCAGTTAATTAATTCTCTTTTTCTGTAAACGGCAGTGTGGCTTTTAGTTTTTGCTAGAAAACCTTTTCTTTTGTTTATTTTTTAAATTGAAATTGTCTGTAACAATTTTTATTATTTTAAAAAAGAAAATCTTTCAAGTTTCTGTTCTAAATGATTTTTAAAAGCTGACTGGCTTACAGGAATAAAATGGTACATATTTCAGAATTTTAAAACAAAAATTCATATTAATAAACTTGAAAAACTAATAATAAAAAAAAATATATCTTCAAACTTTAAATTATTTTTAACTGACAGATGTGATGATTGATTTAAAATCATTTTTTTTAACAATTTAAAACCGACGACTTTTTTTAAATTCTACGGACTCTGCAACACGTCCAATAAATATTATGATGGATCGCGCACATATGCACATGTATTTTTACATTGGCTTTGTCGAATTTTAATACTTTTCTACACTAGATTAAAAAAAATAAAATTCTTCTTTAATCTATTACAAAAATATGGAAAGGAGATAACGCCTACGCCAAATGCTTTATTGTATTATTCGTAAAATTTTGTAAAATTTGTTAATAATTCTTTGCACTGAGTATCACTGTGTACTTTCTTTATTCTTTTAGTTTTTACCAGTGCAATACGTCAGTTTGCTCTGTAATAAAGACATCTTCAATGCAAAGACAACAGACAGAACAATTCGTCAATTACATTTTCAAGCACATACCACAAAAATTGAGCACGACTAGCTAAGCGACAATGCCGCTGACCTTGTCGTCGACCGCACTTGTCTTAAGTATACAAGCGTGTCGTCAATATTCTGTTTTGTCATCGGCAAATTCAAGGCTATATATTACAAAATAGCGTGCACGACCATCTCCGTTAGTGAAATGTCTTAAAGACTGATACTCTAACGCCCTTATATTCATACATACAAATGTATTGTATATGAATATACAGCACACTTAAAGCCTACTTAATTTTTTCTTTTATACGGTGGTCACGTAACTCCATACTTAAAATTCGATAAATATTACATACGTCGTTTTCGTCTAACGACATTTTGGTAATAGAATAAAGAAACATGTTTCTCTTACCATTAATCTATTACAAAAATATCGTTAGACGACACGACGTAGCCAATGGTACTACGACGTATTGAATGTGTTGCAGTGTTCAAATGCTGTCAAGTTTAAAGTAAACAGTATAGCAAAAGCCTATATGTGAAAATTAATGTTTTATAGTTCAATACCATTTTATTCCAGTGTAGTTAATGTAAATAAACTGTTGTTATTGTTGTTGTTTACAAGGTTTTTTTCTAAGAGTTGGCGTCCATGCTTATTTTTATTTTGGTTCCTTTTTCTTTCTTTATTAAATTGGCAGTTAATTCTTGCTATTTGTGTAGGTTTTTTTCCCTTTTTTATTTTTTGCATTACAACTTTCATATATTCCTTTATTTTTGTTTTTGTATTACTCTCTTGGCTTTATAGAAATATTTGTTGATTTACTTTTGATGGCTAATCTATGTATTGTTATGGTTGTTGTTGTTGTTGTTGTTCTTTATAATTACAATATGTATGTATGTAGTAGATATAAAAGAATTACACATTTAAAGAGACTTTAACGTTATTTTTTGTTTAAGTAAAAAATTTAATTTAAAAGGAATATTTATTTATATAATAATTAATTTATATTTTTTTCTTTTTTGAAATCCTTTTTTGGTTAAAAATTACCAAAATAAATACTTTTTTTTATGCAAAAATGTATGAATTTTTTTGTACTAAAAAATCTTGGTTTTTGTACATTTTTCTTTTGTTCTTTACAAATTGCACTTAAAAATACTTTTAAGTGTAAAAACCATGTGTATTTTGTTTGTTATATAACTTATGGTTGTATGGTTGTGAAGGAAACAACTGGTATTTATTTGGTTTGGGGGTTTTCTTAAGTTCAGTTAAGCAACGATTATCCGTAATTCGATTAACCGGGATCGATACCGAAGAAGAAAGGTATTTTTAATTTTAATCGATTAACCGTGATTAGATTAATTATCCGGCATGGTTAAAAATGTACATATGCTTCTATTCTGATGTAATTTACATTTTATAATGTGTTTTGATTCTCCAATAAACTTTTAAAAAGTGATGATATGAAAATGGAATATAAAAACGTTAACAAATATTGATTTTTGATTTTGTATTAACATTTTGTCGTGCGGGAGCTTATGTGCTCTATCCGTCATTTAATATTTTTTATATATCTCGAGTTAATGATGCCACTTTATGTTTTCGATCCCAAATGTTTCAAGTCTGCAATCCGTTTTCGGATATCTCGTCCAGTTTCGGAGAAAAATAGCCGAAAACGGATTGCAGATTTTAAAAATTTTGGTGTCAAAAATTTAAAATGATATCAGTAACTCGATATATAAAAGGGCAGATAGAACACATAAACTCCCGCACGATGGTTTATTTCAATATTGATGCTTTTTATTTTATACAAAAAATACCGTAAAATCGCTTGAAGTGTCAATTTCAATGTAAAATATTTTAAATTGTTTCAATATTAATACGAAAAAATGTAGTATCATGAGGGCTTTAAGAATGCACATATTCGCCTCTGTTCCGTCATTCCCAACTTTTTGAATACAAAATTTGAAATTTGGTGTTTGCAGATTCCCTTAATTTATCTTTTTACGTTAAAAATATGTTTTTGATTTATTATTTACATATTATGTAATGGAACAAATTACCATTCGTATTTGTTTTCTTTTCTCTAAGGTTGTTCTAAGGGAAAGATATACGAATAAATGGATTTCAGGACTGCAAAAAATTCATATCGAATTAAATGTCAGGACAGTGGCGATTATTATTATATCTTGTGTGCATGTATATTAATTAAATATTATCCGGTCCACAAATTGTTTCCGGTCTCGACCATTTCCCGGATAAACGATGCTCAACTGTACATATGTTTGTGCTTTTCCTGTTTTAATGATTTTCTTCTTTCTGTAAATACCTATTTAATGTGTGATATTTTCATTTGTCTAAAAATAGAACGATATTGAGGGATATTTACGCGTTACGTTTATGGAATAATAACTTTAAATTTGTTATTTTTTAAAATTGTTTTTAAAATTGTGTATAAAAATATGGTATAAATATGTATGGTATGGTATAAACGTTCTAAATATTTTCATTGTAAATTAAATATCAATATCTAGAAAAAAAAACGTATCACACCTTGCTTCTTCCTGCCTATTCCAAAAAACAGCATAATGTTTGACATTTTCAGTACTTGGCACACAACTTGTTTTCTTTGTTAACATTTCATATGTTTCGAAATTAAAACCGAAAGTAAGCAAAATAGAAGTTTAAGTTTTAGTAAAAAAATAACGTTTTTCTTTTGATTTTAATAGCCTCCCATAATTAACAAATTTTAGCCGTAAACTAGAAATATGAGCAATTTTTTTTTTTTTGTTTTTTTTTTATAATTTAAATTTCTGCCAAAATATATCCTTTTTTGTATATTTTTCAAAAAATTTTTCTCGTTTCATTTAATGATTTTTTCTCACTTTTTTAAAAAAAGTTTAGTTTTTTTTATAATTATACTTTCGTATAATTGTTCATAAATAGTATGTATACACTTTTAAAAATATATAATAGTACTTGTATGCCTACTCGGTAAATAAGTATTATTTACAAAAACAAAAAATTTATTTTTTTTTTGCTTAATAGATTTTTTTTAAAGAAATTCTTATTTTTTAAATTGTTTTTAACATCTTACACTAATATATACCCATTTTGTAACATTTTTCACTTTCTTAAGTTTTTTTAATGTTAAACCATAATTGTTAACATTCTTTTATTATTCTTTAGTTTGTTTTTTAACGAAATAATTTTTGGAATTTTTCAATTTGGTATTAAATTCATCATTAACTTGGTTAGAATTGTAAGTAAGACTTTATTTATTTATTTTTGTTTTGTTTTTGTTTTTAAATGTATAAAAACCATTTTTGTTTTTCTTAAGGTGGTATTTGTTATTGGTGTTGTTGTTGTTATATGCTATTTTCGGGTAAAGTGTGTTTTATTGTTGTTATTGTTTTAGGTAAGAGTTTTATTTTTTTGCTTTAGTTGTTTCAAGGACCAGTTTCTCTTATTTTGTGTGCTGGTTAAAATTGTCTTTTTGTTATTTCAAATGTATGGTTTTAAATATTATTTTCCAATTAGTTTTTTAGATAAATCTCTTTTGCATTTGATTTATTATCATTTATTATTTTTTTCAAAATCAGCCATGGTTTCATATACTTTTACTTGGATGTTAAAAATTTTAACGTTTAATTAAAGATGAATTAAAGATGATGAATGGAAAATTTCTTTCGAAAGTATTCTCGATTCCTGTTTGTATTTAAATACGAGTAATTAAATTGTTTTGTTGCATCGTACATACTTGTTTAGAGATGCCAAACAGTTTTGCCTGAATTATTTTTGAAATTCTGATTAAAAAATATTTTAATTAAACGTTAATTTTTTTTAGCTTTGAAATGTTTTGTTTTTCTTTCTTTTTTATTTTTCATTTCTATATTTCGTTTATAATCCTTGATTTTTCGAAAATCAGATTGATATGATTATATATGTATATATATTTATTTTTTCTTTTTTCGTTATTTGTTTGAATTGGCTTGCGTGTTGTTTGTTTTTCTTTTATGCTTTTTTTTTTTTTTTTGTTGTTATTATTAATATTGTGATTTTTAATATTAATTATTTGATTAAAGATGTTAATTATTATTTGTTTTTTTATGTTCTTTATTATTTATTTTTTATTCTTTATAGTTTTCAATTAAATGTTTAGAAGATAATGCACTTACATTGAGGTATTTTAATTACTTGTTTTCATTAATTTCTTTTATCTCTTTTTTTACTTCATTGATTTTAATCAAATTAAAAAGAAAACAAAAACGTAAGTTGATTATTTTTAGTTTTCATAAAAAAAAAACTTTTTAAGAACTTGTTTGTAAGTGTATGGTGGTAATTCTCTTTCAAGAAATATAGATTTTGGATAACAGATTGTTTTTCTTTTTTAATTTAGAGTTGCCAAAAAACGTTGAATATATGCAATAATACTTTTATTATTATTTTTTTTTTGTTTGTTTAATTTTTGGTTTGCCGAAATGTTTAATGAATTTTGTTTGATTTTCAAGAATTTTAAAAATTAATGCAGTCAGTCAGTCAGTTTTCTTTTTTGAGTGCCTGGCCTGCCTGCGTTGTTATAATAAAACAACAAAACTAAAGAAAGAAATAACTTGGGCTAATATTTTTTAGATTTTTTAATTAAAACTAATTAATATTTATTACTCTATATATGTATTTAAAAAAATTGTAAATAATAGGAATTATTTTTTAATTTAATTCTTTTTTGTTTTATATTTAACAACAGAAACTACTTTACTAGATTTAATTAAAAATATATATTAAAATATTTGTATGTATGTATGCATTAAAAAAAAACAATAGAGTAAAGTTATAAAAATATTGTAAATGTTTGTTTGTTTTATTTTTTTCTTTTCTTTTCTTTAAGAGGCTATTGTAAATATTAAAGGTTTGATTGTTTAATGCTCTGGGGTTTGGATATGGTTAGTTACTATAGACTATTAAAAAATAAAATAAATAAAAAAAAAATATAGGGAAAGTCTATAATTTTTAACAATTTTTAAAAACCTTAAAATTAAGATTTTTTAATACTTTATAGGTTAACTTCCCAACTTCTTTTATTTTCTGTGCAGTGAGTTTTCAATATGCAGTAATTAACTATTAATGGTTCTATTGCGCAGTTAAAAAAATAAAACATATTTTAATTGGTTTGATTCTAGAAAAAAGTGTGTAAAAAAATTAACAAAAAAAAAAAGAACTTTCTTTTAAAGATAAAAAAAAAACTAACTTTGAGTAGAAAGACAAAAAACGAAAAAACATATTACAATACATTTAACAAATCAATTAACATTTCAGCACCGTTTTAAGGCAAACACTTGGTAGTTTTTGTTTTTTTTTTTTCTATTTGAATATATAAACTAGGACTTTTAACAAGTTATTGGGTTTCTGCAAGTCTGTTAAATTATTTCTCATATTTTCGAGTATGGTTTTAATTTAGTTAATTAGTTAGTTAATTTTTATGAAAACAATAGCATTATTATAAAAGGTAATGCTTAAAGTTGGCTATCATTGTTTTAAATATTAATTCTTAGAAAAAAAAAGGTCAACAACAACTGTTGGCAACACTGTTCTTTTTGGGTGTTGCAAATAAAGTGTTGATTTGCCTTTAAAGTTTTCAAATTTCTTACATTTGTACAGGATTTGATTTGTATTTCTTTGACAATAGAACGTATTATAGAATTAATTAATATGAAAGTACGGGTTTATTGGAATAAGGGAGCGGGGAGATTCTCATTTCCCCTCTCATACATACTTTCATACTTTCATATGAAATACTTTTATAGTATAATTTGAGTCTAAACATTACATTATTTTACTGTTGCTATACGCTATTGTTTTCATTTGTATGGTCTGTAATTATTGGTATTGGCAACACTGTATATATGTATGTATATAAATACATACTTGTATTTTTGCCGGTTTACACAATGAAGATAATATAATGAGTGTGTATGTGTAACAAACACAAGAGGAAAAATTTGGCCAAATTGTTTAATGTTGTTGTTGTATTTTTTGTTTGTTTGTTTTTAATTATTATTTTTGTTTCTTTATATGTATTTTTAAATTTTTATTTTTATGTATTATTTTGCGTTTTTTTTTTTTTTTTGTTTGTTAGTTTTTCTTTTGTTTACTTTCTTTAATTTTTGAGAGCTTATAAACTATTTCATATTTTCTAATGTTTTTTTTTTTAGTGTAATTTTTCTTTTTTTAATTTATTTTAGTTATAGCGCATAACTGTCATATTCATACACTAGCGATAATCACTCTTTGTTGCATTACATATGTAATCGTAGCATAAATGCCTAGATTTTGTTATTGTTTGACATGGTTCGCTACGTTTGCAACACTTGCTAGGGCTTTAGCTATGCAGAGTGATAACCGCTATTTATTAAAAACTTATTTGACAAATACCTATGCCTTGCAATACACAACGATACTTGTCAAATAAACCTTTAAAGCTTAAAATTTGTTTATGAATAGTACGGCAGTATGTGTTTATATATTTATTCTTTTGTTTATGTTTTGTAGGTTTTTGTGTAATTTTTAGGGGATTTTCTTTTTCGTAGGGGTATAATAATTTTTCCAAAAGTTTTTTTCTTTTTATGGGATTAAATTTATTTATTTTGTTTTTATGCCAAAAAATTTGTATTATTTTGTATTTTCAAAAGCAAGCATTTATTCTTTTCTATGGTTTCTATATGTATGCATGTATGTATGTATGAAGTACTATTATTTTAATAATAATATCTTTCTAAAGCCAAATATATTGGCAGTTTCATTCATGTTCAAAATTTATAGTGTAAGAGTTGCCATTTCCAGCTGTTTTAATATAGGTTTATTTTCTTTTTAGTTTAATAAACATTCTTAAATAAAGT
This sequence comes from Metopia argyrocephala, assembly GCA_963576795.1. Taxonomy (NCBI): domain Eukaryota; kingdom Metazoa; phylum Arthropoda; class Insecta; order Diptera; family Sarcophagidae; genus Metopia; species Metopia argyrocephala. Next base: position 122,363,940 of record OY756208.1, on the reverse strand, counting down.
TTTGCAATATGGTAACTCTTTCTTAGTTTTATAATTTATTACGAAAATAATAGCAAAAATAAATCTTTGTAATAACAATACACACATTTCATAATTTTAGAATTATTTTTTCAATGCATTATTTGGGAGATGGTAATTTGTATGAACAAGTTTTCTTGAAATATAGACTTTTTCTGGGGTCTTATTATATAAGAAAAATTCTTAAAAACGAGGTTTGACGAGTGTAACTTTGTTTCTTCTTTTACTTAGTTGTGGTTAATTTTTAAAGAGGGACTTTAATTTAAAAAAAAAAAGTTAAACAAAAAATATATATACACCATGTATATATTTTTTTAAATAAATTTTAAAATTAAAAAAAAAAAAAAAAATTAAATAAATGCTTTTACACCCTCTCTCTTACAATTTCTTACTGATTTGTACTCGCTCCCTGTTGCTGTTGCTGCTGTTGTTGTGATGATTGTTGCTGCTGTTGTTGTGGGGTTTGTTGTTGTTGTTGTTGCTGGGACCCGCTACCTGAGGATGTTTGTGCAGCTTGTTGTTGTTGCTGTTGTTGTTCTTTGGCAGCTTTTTGTTTTTTGGTAACGGGTGGAGGATTTGTCGACAACATCATTGTTCGTATACGTCTTTGAGCCGACTAAAATATTAATAAACAAAAAAATAAAAAATTTAAATAAATAATTTGGATATCGAAAAAAATTAATTTTCATTTTATTAAACATAGCAATTATCATTTATAAATCAAATATAATTTTTTTAAATAGAGGTTTTAAGGTTTCATTTCAACTATATTTTCCTCAAGAGTAACTGATTGCCAGGAACAAGCTTTTCAAGTCTGTCCTTCGGAGACGAAATTAATACTGTAGGTCCCGGTACTCATGGATAAAAATTGACACACAACATGGGTGCTGCGAGAAGCTAGGCCGCAACCCTGAAACAGGGTTTTAATAGCTTATTATCTACTTATATATGTAAATATTTATTTTATAGGCGGGCCACTTCCCAGTTTGAATTTTTAAAATTTATACAGTCTATTGTTACGAAAAATGTATTTTTTAAAGCAATATTACAGTTCCTTATATTTACATACATATCGTCATATTAAATGCAAACGGACGTAACTACACAAAATTTCGAAATTGACTTTTTTATTAATTATGGTTCGTTTTATTTCGTTACATTATTAGATTATATATGCATATACATAAATTATTACAATAACAAACCGAGAACAACTACCAGGATTTTAATTTTTTATTTAGTCAAAAAAATGACAGAAAATACACACACTCAATCCTGTTTTTACACGGTCTTTTTGTGCACGATTTTGAAATAACACGATTTTTTAAAAAAAATTGTATCCTGTTGTTACACGGTCTTTTTTTTATATGTACGAACAAAAACATATTAGAGAAATTATCAGTGTTTGTGGTAGACGAGTGTTGCCACATACATACTTTAGATGACGTTTAAAATAAATTTTTTTAAATCTTGTAAGTGGTAGCATAATTCTTCATAATACAGCCTTTAATAACCGCCAGTACAATTCTGGATGGCCTTCATGAACACGAAAGATCTAAAAAATTTCAATCGGACCTGCAATCATGTATTGCTCGATACAAGGAGCTGTATAAAGATGTCTCTAAAGTGGGATGACAGTGTTCCATAGCTGAATTCGCCTTTAAAATAATTAAGCCAGTTGTAACTGAAGCAAATATTGACAGCAAAGATGAAAATGCAGACATACTAGACATTTCTTCCGACTATACTGATATTGAAGTGCAGCAGCGCAGAAGAATGTGCTTGCTATCAGAAACTGGTACTGATTCTTAAGAATATGATTTATTTTAGGAACAATTGTGAATTACTTTTTAATTATTAATTTAAGTACAAGTGTGGATTTAATTTTTATTTTGTATATTAAAAAACGAATAATAAAACTAAATAGCATTGAAGAAGGTAAAATTTGTATATCATTTCATTTTAGACCTTAAAAGGTAATTGAATTAATCTAAAAGAGTAATATAAATATACATATATGTATGTATACTTTTTTTGCACGGAATATTCTGAAACGTATGTACCGCGTAAAAACAGAATTTGGCTTAAGTATATGTTTCTTTCAAAAATATACGAAAGACGTAGACAGACACGCAATGCGTACACATTATACAAAACAGAATATCACAATGGGGCATTATTTTTAGGATAATTTGTAGCTCTTAATCTGTACAGCTTTCATATCTGTGGGAATATTGAAGAATAGCTTAAATCGACATAACGTTAAATTAATTTAGTATTTTTGGGTAGTATTACAATGTAAAATAACATTTCTTGTATCATAAGTCTATTACCAGTAAGTAGGTAAAGTTACAGATTATTTCCAAGAATTAATTATAGTAAAATTTACATATACATAAATATTTGGGAATATTTTAAAAATTCCATGTTTAGACTTAAGCTGTTCTTTCATACCGACACGGATGTAAATAACTATTTTCTCGATAACTTATTATGTATTAAAACAGTGAAAATCATATTTTGAAATGTTTTTGTAAAATATCCCTTTTTATAATGTTTTTTAATATGTTAATGAAAATATAATAATTATAATTGTAATTGACGAAACGTTGGGGAAAAGTAAAATAAAAATTTTGTTTTTAATTACATAACAAGAAGATTGTTTGACCATATAAGATTATCTATACAGAGAGGAACTTATAAAGAAATATTGGCCAGTTTAAAGGAAAAATAAAATTACTGTTTTTAAATAAATCGCAGTTAAACAAATTCCATTTGAATGTGTTTTATTGAATAGCACCGTTTGTAGAAAAATAAAAAAAAAAAATAAATAAGTGAACATGGGCAGTGGGCGAATAATAAAATATACAACTAATAGCCAGACATCTGAGTAAAGAAATAAAAAACCCGAGGAGGTCACATTTCTTTATAGTTCTCGAGATATATGTGTTTTTAACTTCATATTCGATTGTATAGACGACTTCAAGTTTAATTTTGTAAATATCAAATTCAATTTCTATTCCAGGGTTAAACGATTTTTTATTATTCTTAAAAAATTACCAGTAACGAGCACCGAGTTGCCAGGTATCGTTTCTTCAAAAAACTTTATTATTAACATTAATTCACTTTTTAGATATTAAAAAAAATACTTCCTGCACTTCTTGTCGATATAAACTTTAACTGTGCCAATTTTGAATTTCCTTCGCCATAGTTTTTTTTCAAGATGAAATGTGAAGGAATGTTCTATGAAGAGATGAGTTCAAAATTGTTTTATTTGAAGGCAAAGCTTCATATTTCTACAGGAACGCCAGAAGACAGCGAGGTGTAAAGTTTTACGCTGCAAGGACTCAACTTGCTATGCGTGAGGTGTGCAATAACTTTCTGGCAGGGCCTCTCATGTTAAAAAGGCAGTTGAAGAGAAGCAACTAAGAATTATGCCAGGGTCTAGACCAAGGTATTATATAATACGTGCTGAGGATCGGTCAGCCTGGAGAGCCCTAAATAACCCAGCCGATTCTGAAACTTGTTGAAGACCATGACCTATTAAAGAGTATTTAGGCCTTGTCATGGTCAGCCGTCCAATCGCGAATATAGGAAAAATATATGGAATAAATGGGTAATATATGAAAACGATAAACTTGCGGAAATTGAACGCAACACAACTCGAAAACCTAATGGATCATGAGCTCTGTTCACAATCTGCGGAGCAAAGCTTCGAGAAACGGAAAGGAGATGCTGTTCAGTGGCACCAGTGTCGACAATAGCTTACCCAGAAATAGGATTCAATGACCACACTCGGATCAAATTATTAAATTTGCTCAGGTTAATATTCATCATTTTAAGGACAATGGCAAAGAGCAACCTGAGCATGATAATAATCCAAGAACCCTGGCACCATCGAGGTGCAATCAGAGGACTGGACTGCAATATCGTAAAGGTGGTATGGATGATGAGATTGAATTGAGTGATGAATGGAGCAGTTTAGGGCAATTTCTCTTTTCGAGAATGGTATACGGATGGATCAAAGACTGAAGACGATACATACATACAAATTGGCCATTACAACCCTGTGTGTCAGGGTTACGGCCTAGCTTCTCGCAACACTCATGAATTATTCTGAGCCCTTGGCGAAATTCGCCAGCATTTTTCGAGCATTCTGATAGTCAAGCTGCCATCAGAGCACTTGGCTCCTATGAAATTGACTGGAAGTTAGTATGGGACTATGGGATGTTCACTTTCTAAAAAAATTGATTACATTCTAATAAAACTAAAACGAAAACCCAAGCTTGTTGGATTACACCATAAAGTTTGCTAAGTTTTCTGTACTCAATTAGGAGTATCATAGAATTCGATATATTTTTTTTAAAGCGCCTTACAAATGAGACGGAGACAAGTTGTTGTCAATATGATTACTCAAAGTCCAGTATTATACCTTCAACCTAGAGTGATCAACATCACTTGCCCCATCTGTGGCTGCATCTTGACTTTGAACTGGTGAGCGTTTACACTCGATATAAAGTTATTGGTATTGTCTATTGGTTAGATATAAAGTTATTGGTATTGTTATTGGTATTAATACAGCCAGATTGAAGTAGAATATTTTAAAAATAAACGACATTAACCAGAGCAACAAAGTTGGATTACGAGTCAGAGTTGGAGGAGTCAGACTTAAAAAATTTCAGCGGTTGGTGTCGTTGAAGTTAGATAGCCGTGTTACTTTATAGCTTCAAACCCCATAATGTCTTTAATGCATAGCATTAAAATATTTTAAAATTCTTCAAGTCAAATTTAAACAAATTTCTGACATACCTGTACACTATAGAATGGTCCAATTATGTGTACGGGTGTTTCTTCATCACCGCCCGATGCTGGCGCCAGCGCATGTTCGGGCAATTTAATAACACTACCGGTGACACGCTGTAATTCGCGTACATTTTGGCCACCTTTGCCAATAATACGTCCAACCTGTGATGATGAGAGAGTACATTAAAATTGTTTGTAATTTACTTGTTTATTAAAAGGGGATTAAATATACAGACCTGTGAGCTGGCAACTAAAATTTCTACTGTTAATCGAACATCATCTGTACCGCACATAAAACCTTCTTCCCGCATTTTCTCAAATATCATATATTGAGCTTTCCATTGACCCTCCGGCGTTCCTACAATAGTTACTTTACGTTCTGTTTGTAGTTCTGCTGGCTTATCACTATCTAGTGGCGCTATTTTTAAAGAAGCATTCGAGAAACGCATGATACTGCGTATGTGAGAACCTTTAGTACCGATTATAGCACCGACAGCATTATTGGGTATGTAGAGGTATGTGGTCTCCTGCAAATCATTAGGGAAGACAGGTGGCACAACGGGGGCAGGTGTCTTCGACATAGGAAAACTTGGGCAGGGAGCATATGGCATGCTTGGATTAAAGAGCATGCCATTGCCGGGAGTTGACATCATAGCCATCGGTGGTAGACCAGGAAACATAACGCTTTGCGGTGCCATAGCTTGCAAATCATTCTCATAGCTCTGACGTAATTTTGAACTTATTTGATTTTCGGCACGGGACATATTATCAATGGCACCCTTGACCGTTATAATTCGTTCCAAATTAAAAGTGTTGATATCATTAATTGAACTAACCGTTATTTTTGTATCGGTCTCTTGCATAATGCGTTTAATAGTATTGCCATTTTTACCAATAATACGACCAATTAAATTATTATGGGCCAGAATTTTCAAACAAATTTCACTGGTTATTAAAACAAAAAGAAAGAAAGCAAATCAGACAAGTTACGAAACAATAACAGTTGAAATAAATAAAGTACTCACCCCTTATTTGTGGCATTGGCTTCCTGTTGCATAACTTCTAAAATACGTTTACAAGCGTTTGTACAATTATCCGGATTGCCATATATGGTTATGGCCTTTTCCAGTGAACCAACATTCTCTTTTCGATGAACATCGACACGTGCACGGCTCTGTTGTGTAATGTTGCGTATGGTACTACCTTGACGACCTATAATGGCGCCAACCATTTCACTTTGTACCAAAATACGTAGCGGAAAGTCCGCTTGACGACCGGGACCAGGCATACCGGGATATGGATTACGCTGACTACGTTGAGTGCGACGTTGATTTTTATCTAACTGTTCGGCGTGTAACTTGTTGCCTTCGAATTCAACACCGTTTAAACCACCAGCAGCTCTAGAAAAAAAACCCCAAAAGAAACAAAAGAGGGTTGTTAAAAAAATTTCATAAAAAATTATAAATTTTTAAACAAAAATTTTGAATTACAGAAATCTAAAAAGCAAAGCAGTACAACTTCAATGAGTGTATAAATTTTAAAGTTAAATCTTTTAAAAATTGAAAAATTTTTTCACAAAACCGTTTTAAGAGTTGCGCATATTTCACAAAACTGTTTAAATGACATAAAATATCAATTAAAGAAACCAGAATTTATGCAAAGTGTGAAAAGATGATGGATTAAAAAAAATAAATAAAAATTTTCTTATTAAAATATGCTTGAAAAACTATTGATATCATCATGTATCGCTTAACGCCCGACCAACTTGCGAAAATCTACAATTGTTCGCGAAATTCATACAGCACTTCGTATATTTGGCGCAAGGTCATGGTTAAATGACTACTTCAATAAGCAAAATTTCCCTATATGGAGTGAAGATAATCCCCAAGTTGTTAACGAAACACCATTAACAAAGAATTCTTTAAAATTTATTTCGTAACATAGTGGTAGAGCGCTCGCACAGAAACTCACACGACCAAGGTTCAATCCCAGGGAAGGACAAAATTATAAAAATAAAAATTTGCGATTTTCTAAAAATTACGATTTAAATTAAAAATTAAATTTAAGAAAATAAGAGGTTCCCCCCCCCCCCCCCCCCCCCCCCCCCCCCTCCAGCAAGACCATCTGCAAGAAATCGCCCCCTGACATTTCTAATCTATTCCACCAGATGCCAATGATCGGGAGTACAGCGCCAACTTCTGGGAAGATAACAGCTAATCTACTGAAGACGACGCTCACCATTCACATTAAAACATCCACCGACAGATGAGGCAATTGCTGTTTGATCATTCGAGGGTGAAGGTATAACATTGGCTCTTGAGTGGACAAATTTACAGCAACTTGTTTCATCAACAATAAAAGGCGCAAAATATACAAACATCTCTGAAAAAAAAACCTATCAACCATCTTCACATTCCAATACAATGCACTGCATGAGTAGGGGTTTATTCCTGAGTATTGGTGTTAAAAAAAAAAGATATTGTACCGATTCTTCATAATAACTCCTACAATAGATAAAATATGGCTGCGTATCGACGACATACGAGCGTGTAACAATAACGCACGAATCAAAATATATTTCAAAACAATCTTATGCAAGGCCTGGGACATACATTCAGAGAAGACTTCAATACTACCCTCCCGTGCAATGAAATTGTTACTTTTCTAACCGAACATTAAGATAAGCAATATAATATGTATGTATGTATGTAGGTCTTAGTACCTAGACTCTTCAAAATTTTGGTTGAAACCTGTCCACGCATTTAAGTGTTATGCGGCGGCATACGTAAGCCAAAAATCGCCTCCAGATATATAAATATATTGTATATAAAATTTTCAAAGATTTTTTATAACCCAACTACTTGTAAAAACAGTTAAAGCAAATAGTTTCTGCATTGCCATCATGTTTTACAAGTGGTTTGTGTCGAATTTTATTGTAAGATTTTCAAATTAAAATAAAAAAAAAAACGATTTAATGTAAAAAATAAGTAAAGGACTTTAATAAATCTTGAAAGTATTAGACAAGCCACTTGTGCAGTTGATTCAAATCTGGTAAAGTTTTCATAGACAAGGAACATACATACTATTTCGTTACCGAACAACAAAACAATCAAAATCTTGTAAAAATCAAGACGGATTGATTATTCTTGAGCTGCAGGTTAATTTGTCGAAATGCATTGCCATATACATATGAAGGTGGCATCCGTTAAAACGTATTTTGTTACTGTGTTTGTCATTTACTTTCCCACACTTAATACATACATTATGAATTTGCCTTGATACAAATTTTGAAAAGTTTGACAAGCTTTATAAGAAAATAACATTAAAAAAAATCAATTACAAAATCGTTACAAAAACAGTCAACAATTGTTTCTTTAGCTTCGATTTATTTAATTTCAATTTATCATATTCAAAACACAAAGCATTGTACTCTCTTTTAGACGGTAATTGGACAAAATGTTCACAAAAGAAAATTTGGCTAAAAATTTAAGGATTTTTCTTTTCTTGGTTTAAAAAAGTTGTTTAAATCTGTGTGTTTTTTTTATATACCTTTGAGCTTGTTCATTATTCTCGAATGTTATATGAACAGTTTGAGTTTGTGGGTCCTTACTAGAGACAGCCTCACATTGTTTAACGATGCCGTATGGCTTCAAAAGAGGTTCGATGTCTTCGAAACGTGTTTGCAGCGGTATGCCGCTTATTAAAATCTTTGATGTGGTAACACTGTAAACGGAACAAGAAATAGGAAAATAACACGTTTTAGCGTTTTTTTGTTTTTCTTTTTTTTTTTGGTTTTTTTTTGTTTTTTTGTTTTTTATTCTAAAGTTTCAAAAAGCTTTTTATTCAAAATGTTTAAATCTTAATGGAAATTTAAGTCTAAATAGCAAAAAAGCTTAGTATGTGGAGCATAGATTTAGGGAAACAGATTTAGAGAGGAAATTAGCTGTTTCTGAAAATTAAAGGACCAACAAGGATTTTTGAAATAAATTGAGGGTTTTTGTTAGAAAACAAATGCATATTTTTAAAAACTACACTACTAAAGCCTACAAATAATAGATTTTAATATAAAACTTTACCTTAAAATGACCATTTTGATATAATTTTTCCAACTAAAATTTAATTTTAACACATTCACAAAATTTGCACAAACACAACAGATTTTTTCAAATCCCAACGTATACACTTTTTAATTTTTAAACGGATTTGAATTTGTAACGGAGATACTACTGAGGACGAAAATTGCGCCACAGAAAAATACGGAAAATATGGACGAGAATTAAAAAATAACAAAATTATGCACAATTCTAAACTTGACGGTATATTTTGTGGGGATTTGCCAACAGAAAAAATAAATTAAAATGTTTTTGAAAACAATTTCAAATATATAGAGAAAGCGAAAATTTCTTTAATAAGCAAAGTAAATTAAAATATTTATACACTGAGACAAAAATAAAAAGAGTTGTAAAGGAAAACATGCAAAAGTAAATAATAAGCATCAATATTCGTTATTTGGTTATTTTTATGGGCTGCATAATAATCTCTAGGCTTTACACATGAAAGTAATTTCATAAAAATTGAATTTTTTTCCAAAACATTAAAATTTTTTCAACTTTCATCTCAGCTTTCAACAATTTGTTCATTGAAAAGTTATTCTTTGACATTTGCTGTAAGTAAAATGACAGATCAGTAACCAGGGTTACACACAAATCAGATTAATTCAAAATTACAACAGGAAAGTGGTAAAAAAAATAATTTCTTTTTGTTTTCTTTAAATATACATACAAACATATCGTCATATGGAGTGTTCAAATGTTTTAAAACTTTAGAATGGTTTAAAAATAGTGTTGTTGCTAATGCGTCAGGAAAATGTGCTTATTTTGTAGTAGTACTGGCAAACTATTGAGGTGTGAGTATCAACTGCATATTTGGGAAAAAAGAAGTGTATTTAAGTATTTTAAGTTAACAAAACTGTAAAAATACCTTAGATTCCTTTTAAAGCTGTTTTTAATTTTAGTACCTAATATAGCGCCGCCCATAATATTATCGCTTTGTTTTAAAGTATTCGACACGTGCTTATAATAGAGTAATTAGCATAATCCAAAATCGATCCTGATTCTTTAAAAAACCACTTGTAATATTTAGTCCTTTTATTTAAAGTATGAAAGATGCTTAGAATACCATGGCGGGCCTAAAGAATGATAAACTAAATGTTTATTTATTTATCTTTTGTAACCGTCTTTTCCTTTAATTACTTTGATTTGTTCTCATTTTTTCTCTAAAATTCCTTAAATTTCCAGGTATTATTTCAAAACGTGTTCTTTTTTAAATTTTGACTTTTATATGCATCTAAATATATATACGTTTGTATGTATATATGTATGTACATATACAGTCAACTCGCGAAAACATAAACACTCGAAAGGGTGAACGCCTCAGAAACGTTAACGAATTTTTTTTTTATACGGACTACTTTAAAATGTGAACAAAATGTGAAAGCTCTAAAACGTAATCCTGTTTTTTTTTTGTTACTTTAAACTCTTTGCATATTTTCAAGTGAGAAATCCCCAAATTAGGAGTTTATTTATTTATTTATTAAGTCTATGGACTGAATCCTTACATACTAAGTACAACATTATAAAATACTACCAATGTTATTGTAATATAAATACTGTTATTTGTTCAAATTCGAAATTATATTACGTTTTATAATATCAACATATAAAGAGAAATCTATAAAGTTAAACATTTCATTAAATTGTTTGATTATGTTAAAACCAGACTGTATACAGTGTAGGGATGATCACGAAAAAAATATAAGTAAAATAAAAATGATTTTTCCGATGTGATGCATCATAATAGATTGATGTTTTTCGATGTATCGATTAAACCACAACAAACATGAATAATTGGAGAATAAAAACTTGTGATTTTTCTAGATTTTATTAAAAAAAATATATATAAGAGGTTCTCGCCCCTCCAAAAATTCCATCCATAGGAAACCGCCCCCTAACATTGCACTCTCTTCCACCTGCCATCTAAAAACGAATGATCGCCACCTACTGGGAAGATAACGGCTACCTAAGGTGCTTTTACACTATTCTAAAAGTCTTAAGATTTTCATTGGATTTTGTCAAAATATCATACGTAAAATGTTTTTATTACATTTTGCTTTTACACTATCACATTTCAAATAAAATGAAAACAACAGCTGTTTGTGTTTTTCTCTTTCTCCAACGATGGACATGTTGATATGGCAATCTTTGTTTTATTAATATTTCATAATATAAGCCATATTTAATTATTTTTTTACAACAAATATTTGTAATTTATTTTATTATTAAAGAGAAAGAACTTGAAATGTTAACTATATTTTGTATTTTTGTAGTTATTTAATAAAAAAGGAATAAGCAAAATTATGGTGAATAATTTCCAGTTTTCCAACCCTGATTTTTTTATATTTGTGTAAGAAAGCAACTTTGATAAAATGAAAAATCTAATGGTTTAGAAAAATTTCTTAAAATGATGAGAGCCATACGACTGTCTAATTTCTATCCGTATTTTTTGACAATTCATTTCATATTGTGTTCACACTATTATACTTTTTCATTTTATTCGAGTTTTTGACGTGTCGTTATACTCAGTGGGATAGTGTAAAACCACCTTTAGCGACGATGCTCAGAGTCAACATGCAGCGACAGATGCGGCAAGTGCTGTTGTTCATTCAAAAGTGAAAGTATAACACTAGCCTTTGCGTGAACAAATTGACAGCAACATGTCTTCGCTCATTTTTAAAGCGCTTAAAAAAACGATCCTATCAAACACAATTCCAATACAATGCACGCATGAGTAAGAAAAAAATGTATGGTTTTCGATGCATCGGAGGATACGATATCATTAAAAACATCGATATTTGTGCTGCATAGATAAACAGCCCTTTACAGTGACGAAACTTCAAAAAAAATAACAAGAACAATACAACAATTTTACTATATTGTAATTGTTGTTTTTAAGGTGTAGTAAAATTAATAACAGTTGTTTTAGTTTTGTAGCTGTCATTTCTTTCATTACTTTATGCACTGTGCATCTACAATAAATAAAATTTGTGCTTGATAAAACACTATTTCTAATGGTAGTAGCAGTATTAATTTTTTCAAAATTTGACATTCGAAATTGTGAAGAATCTTTAAAATATGATTTGCTTAGTTTACGTTATCGTGAGTTCACTGTATACACATCCATATACATATGTGCATTCATACATATATATTGTAATTTCTTAATAAGCCGCAAAAGTGTTTTTTTACTTTTTGTTATTAACATAAGAATTTATTTTGGTCTAAAAACAAAAAAACTGTTTATGAAATTAAAAGTATACTACAGTTGATAATAAATAATGAAAAAAGAAAAAATGCAAATCTTAGCAAAAAAAAAAAAAATAGCCAACTATGCCAATAAGTTTAAAATATTAGTGTTGAGGAGGACTCCAAAAAGAAACACACAAGAAAAAATAACCAAATAAAAAAATATACAAACTTTATACAATTCCTGGAAAAACAGCGCCAGCGCAGCAAAAATATGCGCAGGTTCAATATACTTTAGAAAAACTTCAATATAAACAATTTTTTTAGAGGTTCTCTGCTAAAAGCCGATACATGTTTTGTTGATATTTTTGCAAACACAACTTAAGAAAAAAATAAAAATAAAAAACCATTTTTATAACACACTACCATAGGAGTACAACTATCACATAAATATATATCTACATACATATGTACTTATGTATGTATGTTTGTAGTATGTATGAAGTACAACCGCATCCGCAGGAATTTACAGTAAAATCAAAAAATAAAAAAAACCCATTTTCTTATATCGTCTTCTGCAAATACAGATTTAGAAAAAAAAAGTAAATAATTTGATGCTGCTGCATCATCATTATTATGTTTCTTTAAGAGTGTATAAATACTTAAACCGCTGCCACCGCCTACTCCCCTTTTATAAGGAATTTTCAGTACCACCAGCAGCATTACGCTAAAATGCCAGACAAAGTAAAAGCATCCATGAAATACACAAACTTTATAAACTCAGCAGAATAAAAAACATTTAACTCAAGCGCGCGTAAAAATTCCATATTAAATATCATCAGCATAAAACCTAAGGCCCCCATAACAGCAAAACAATAAAAAAACTAATAAAATTCATTTGAATTTCATAAAATATCAAATGCTTAAGCTAAAAACGCTAATTTGAAACTCTGTGATTTAATTTTTTTATTGTAAATTAGAGGTCCACACAAAACCTTTCATAATTCAAATTTCACTACTGTACTCTAATTTCTAAATATATGTATGCATGTATGTATGTATGTGACTACAATTTAAATGCATAATCAGGGGTGTTACAGAAGCAAAAAGGAATTTGAGAAAAAACATGAGTGAGATTTCGAGTTCGAATCATAAAATATTGTCATAGAATCGGTTTTTATCGTTTCCTTGTCTGAAATCAGCCAAACAGCTGGCAGCTATGAGTAAAATTGAACAAATCGAGATTTATTGCAAAATGACAATACCATGTCCTGCACTCATTAACTTGTTATAAAAACACAAATTATTACGTATTTGTTCATACACGATTTCTTGGTGGCTTTAGTCTGACATCTGCTGTAAACAGGGAGTAAGACTTTCAAATTAAATATTCATATGTACGTGCTTGTGCAGCCTTATGCTTCAGGTCCAATCTACGCACTACTTACCTAAGTATGTCCTCTTTTTAAATTTTATCTTTATAGGCATAACATATTCACCTTTCGCTTATTTGTATTTGAACACCAAGCACCACAAACTATATGTAGTATATTCGAATTTTTATTTCGATTACGAGTGCATATGTATGTATGTATAAAAATCTTGCCATTCTTAATACGCGTGCCAATTGTTGGGGCTTTCTGTTTCAAGACATGCCATATTAAATTGTTTCAACTTGATTTTAACGTTGACTTCTACATATGTGTACTTTTATACCAGTAGGTATAGTTTGAGTTGTTTTTGTTCTCCTCTTTGCCATAAAAAATAATAATGAGGTGATATCATCAGTCAGACTGACGGTTCTTTTTTTATAAATTTGAAACCAGTAGACGTCAAAAATTATGTTTAAAGCATTAGCAACCTATACCTTCATATAAAAGCAGCATAGTTTTATATTTTAATCTTTATATACAATCGATTTGAATGATTTAGATATTAAAAAAACATTTTAGGAATTATTGAAATTCCTATATATTTTTTTATTATTTTTTACAATATAGGTGAAATATATTGTGAAATTGATTTGTATGTTCAGACCGAATATGAATTTCATATTCAGGAAAACAAAATCTTTCTAATCTATAAGTTTAATTTGTACTAAACTGCTATTAGTTTATTTGCTTTTTTTATACATATATATACAAACATATTTATATTTTTTATTTGCATTTATTGTACCCACGTACAAGAACAATGCTTGTTATTTTTGTTTAAAATTTCGATGTTGCAACGGCAACACCACCTTCTTTAAAACGTCTTGTTCTTTTCGTTATACTATATAAAAAAATAACAAACTATGCAAAAACGTCATTATCAGCAGCTTTATAATCGTTATGAACAACAATCGTAAACAAACATTAAGAGACGCGAATAGTAGTGGTAATTGTGTATTGTGGTGGACCAACAACATTCCCAGACCAAAACAATAACAAAGCGGAAAAAGAGAATTACAACAACTGCTTAGCAAAACAGTAACAAATGTAAAGGCTCTTACAAGTTTTTGTTTTGGTTTTTTTAGTCTTCAAGCACACGATTGTTGAATGACGAAGTAACAAAAAAAATAATAAAAATTTAAAGAAAAATATGCACAACTACAAATACAGTATTAACACACATCGTAGAGGTGGCATTAACGCTAACAATACCTACCAGTGTTGCCATTTTGTGGTTTTTGGGGTACAATTTAGTGCAGTTTTGCATCATAGTCTCGGACATGTTATAAAAATTATCGGTTTTTTACATTATCTTTCGCTATTTTATTATGATAAAAATATTTTTTTCGCCGACCACCACACAGTATGTGTGCTATGAGAAGCTAGGCCGTTATTCTGAAAAAGGGTTGTAAAGGCCTATTATGTACATATGTATGTATGTATGTATTGATATTTCTCAAAGTGCCTTTAGCGCATGTTGGTTTTTTAATAAAAAATACCACAATAGGAATATTCAAAACAAACTCATTGCTCATCAAAATAGCCATTGAATTCAAAAATTAGATCACTAAAAAATCGCCAGATCTGACAACCCTGCTATCAAACACAGAATTGTTTTTATATTCTTAAATATTTAAAAGCTCTGTCTTTCTTTTTCTCAACACATCACAACCACCTACTTAGGAGTACAACACAGCATATTACTTATATATTTACTTTAATCCTTAAGGTAGGAGCTGACTGTTGTTATTTTAGTACATATTTCTCTTCCACACTTCCTTATATCCATAATACAAGATACCTATTACAGTTGGAAGAAGCCGGCATTTTGTGTTAATGGTTCTCTTTGCTTCATCCACTCTCATCGTTTACATTTTTAGTGTTTAGGTATGTTAAAGTGTTATACATAGTTGGTATGCAGACAGTGTATCAACTATACTACGAGTAGCAATAACATTAGAAAATGGCATACTACGAGTATTGTTATTACAAAAACAACAAGAGGAGAAATTAATAATTACTTGCGTAAAATGAAAAAAGTAATGTCAACATTTCAAGCATAAAAAACGTAATCTAAAAAAATTTTGTAGAATTACAACATAAAGTAAAAATAAATTAATTGCGGATTTAAAAATAACATGACAACTACAAGTATTTACGAGTATTAAGGAAATGTGGCTAATTAAGAAAGAAAAAAAAACAATTTCAGAAGTCAAACTTTGTAATTAGAAAAAATTTAACAAAAATTATTTTTGTACCTTTTTTCTTCTACTAATTATAAAATATAATAAATTTTTGTTTAAAGTCAATTCCTGCTTATGACATGACGGTGTACACTTGCAAGACACTGCAACTTATAAGATATTTCATGACATAAGAAACTAGCATATTTTTAGACGTTTTAAAATTTTTTTATTTGCTTACAATTTCAGCACAAGTAATGAATTCATTTTTGAAAAAAAACTATTCTTAACATTAAGCGTCACTTTCTACAAGTTTTGTCAAATTTATTTAAATTTGATTGGATGAAAACAATGTAATTTACTAAAAATTGAAAATTTAAACAAAAAAGCAACTTTTGCTAATACAAAAGTCAAAACCCTATTTTAAATGCATAAACTGGAATTACTTGTATTATTTTTTATTGTATTATGTTCTGACTTCAGTGATTTTTTTCGAACAGAAAGCTTAGAAATCCGTTGTGTGATTATATATATTTATATATATATAAAAGATGCAAGTGCAACAAAGAATCCAAAAACAACACAATTGGCTGGCTTCATTCTAGCAATGGTTTTCTAATAAAACACTTTAATTTAATAACATTTATCAACACTAAGATATTAACCCAATATTTTTAAAATTCCACTTTTTGTAAGAAATCAACTAACAAATTCGATATCTATCTACTGTGAAAATTTTAATGTAATCCGATTGGTAGTAGTGACTACCTTTTTATAAACTAGAAGATATAATTTTGAGGTAATACAAAATTTGGCTTACTAAGACGATAGCTCGGGGTTCAAACCTCAGCTCTGACATCTTAAAAAAAAAAAAAAGAAATATGAAAAGAAAAAAAAAATTTCTTTCGGCGACTACCTCTTAGCAGTCTTCTAGCAAAAACTCTGAGAGTAACTGGTTGCCATGAAAAAGCTTCTCAAGTCTGTCGGTCGGAGTCGACTTTAAACTGTAGATCCCGGTATTCATAGATAAAAATTAACACACACAACATTAGTGCTGCGAGAAGCTAGGCCGTAACTCTGAAATACTTAGGTTGGTAATGGCCAATTGTGTATGTAATAAAAATGTTTAAGTAGAAATGCATCGTCGTACATTTAAGCCTTTATTCAAGTTAAGAATAATAAAAATTCTTTTTATTTTATATTATTTAAATCATTGAACTAAAAAAATTAATTTGTTTGCAATAACTGCAAAAAAATTTTAGGAAAAACAATGTAAATACTCGTTAAAATCTTCTTGTTGGTCTTGTGCAACATAATAATAGGCTGAAATTTTATTGAATTTGATTTTTAAGGGCTACATTTCTTATTACATACGATTGTACAATCTATTACGCTTAAAGAAAAAGAGCCATCCATGTACTAATGAGGCCAGAAGAGTTTTGTGCAATGGGATGGGGAGTTTGGAAGGGCTAACTGAAAGAAAGAGAGGAGAAGTAGAGGCGGATACTTTTCTGTGGCTAGACAGATCTTAGAATTTCTAAAGTTCTACTTGCTAACTATGATCAAAGGAGATTTGAGTCTTGCATTAGATTCTCTAGGGACAACCTGAGGACTTTATCGGGTCTTCTGACCGGGCACTGCATACTTAATGGAAATTTAAATAAAATAGAAACCAACTCGAGTAGTTTGTGAGGATTCTGTGATGAGGCAATCGAGTCATCAGTCACATACTCTGGACACTTGTGAAGTATTGATACAAAGTAGAAAGAGGCACCTTGATGATTATCAAATATCCGATAGGGAACTGTTAAGGCTGACACCGGCCGACATTTTAGGATTCGTCAGAGCGACGAAATTGAGGGAGATATTAGAGAAACCCTAATTTAGTTTAAGGTCTGTGCAATAGACCTTCAGGTCGAAGTACTTTTAGTACATTATGAAAGAAGAATTTATTACGCTTAAAACGAAACCGCCAAATTAACACCAACTTTAGGCTTAAAGTAATAATAAATTTTATTTTAAATGAATTTTTTTGGTTCGTGTTTGCTCCACTATACAACCACGGTAGATGCCTTTGAAGTTTTTTTTTTTTTCTTAAATGTTTCTCATCATGAATCAGCAACACAACACGAGTATGTATACACTTATACATGTGTATATGTTCATATATGTACATGTATGTACATATATATGTATCTTCTATGTGCATACCTATAATATGACACTCTGAAAGCAATCTAAACTTCATACCTACTTAATTAAAAAAAAAGCAACAAACAAAAATGAAATAAACAAGAAGGCATTAAAAAAAAGAAAAAAGAAAAAAGTGCCAAAAAATGTTTGAATAAAAACAAACTGCTTATTTTCCAGGAATTCGCAGAATGGTTTAAACTTTTGACGCTGTTCATTTTGATTTAAGACTGTTGCTCGTTTAAGGTATGCATTTATAAAGCCAAGCCAAGTTTTATTTTTTCTCTCTATCTTGGTGGGAATTCTTGAAATTAAAATAACGGTTAGTAAAACGAAAACAGAAAACAATGTTTTGAATAAAGAATTCATGTTTGAATTCCAGGAAATATGTCTGCCACGAAAATAAATTTTAGAAAATTAAAATAAATCCAAACAAAAAATGTTACTAAAAACAAAAACGATTTGGTAGTAGTAAAAGTAGGCGTTCATTAAAAACAAAAAAAAAATAATAATAATGGAAAGTGCATTTCTACCCAACGTAAAGTGCATACATACCGTCATCTCAAAAAAAACAAAAGTGATGCAACCATTTATGTATGTTTGATTCGCAACAGCAAAGAATGCGCAAGTCTATAAAATTTGCACAAAGATGAGAACCACTTTGCATACGAGTACATACATACATATTATACTTTTGTAAGTGCTAATGGCTAATGGTAAGGGGCTATTAAATAGCATAAAAAGCATAATTATCATTAATGGTTTACAATAAATCAATTAGGATTTTAATTTCCACAACAATAGTGATAAAATACTAAAAGAGAGTATAGACATAGACACGCATATGACCGTAAAGAATTTCATTGTTTTGATTAAAATGGATTTATACATTGTATATTATAATTTAAACCAAAATCCATTATTTGACATAGACATCATTAGGCATACCTATTGAACCGGAGTCTGCTAAAATGGGTCTGTCAAGAATCACCCCTCTCGTGCGAACGAAATTAGCATCTACGGGTCGCTTATTCTTCTGATGCTTCTCTATGGTACGGAAGCATCGCCGATGCAGCGAACCTGGGTGTGATTGAAAGAAAAGTTCTTTGTTAGATCTTTGGTTTACTAAGGCATGGCGATTAGTTTCGCATTAGAAACTACTATGAGCTGTATGAGCTTCTCGTGTTGTCCAGCGTATTAACATCTAGCGGCTACGCTAATTCGGCCATACTGTTCGAATGGAAGAATCTTCTCCGGCGAAAAAGTTTTCTATGCGAAGGTTACTGGACCTCGGCGTAGAGGACGACCATGTTTATGTTGAAAGGACCAGGTTAATGAAGTATTGCCGTCAATTGGTGTGATCAACTGGAGAAGACGGGCGCTTAGCAGTTACGTCTGGAGACTAGCGTTAACATACATACATACATACATACATAATTGGCCATTACAACGCTGTGTCAGGGTTACGGCCTAGCTTCTCGCAGTATTCATGTTGTGTGTGTTAATTTTTATTCATGCGTACCGGGACCTACAGTTTAAAGTCGACTCCAATCGACAGATTTGAGAAGCTTTTTCATGGCAATCAATTACTCCCAGAGCTTTTGCCAGAAATCTGCTGAGAGGTAGTTACCGAAAGAAATAATTTTTTCATATTTCTTTTTTTTTCAAGATGTCAGAGCTGAGTTTTGAACCCGGCGCTATCGTCTTAGTAAGCCACCATACTAACCACATGACCACGACGACTACAAGAGACTAGTGTTAAGGCAGGCCCAAAACCGTTAAAGGGTTGGTATGGCCAGCTAAGTCCGATAGTAAGTAAAGCATCATTGTCTTGGTAAAACAATACGCGTCGTCTACTTTGTACAGAGCTTTCGTATACCCAAATTTTCGTGTAAGCTGGTAAAAAAGAAAACACTTATCTAGCACTAAAATAAATTTTCGGTTGTCATCACTACTTTAAGCTATTTCAATTTAACCCTTATCGGACGCGACTTTTCATACGTTTGATTCTCACCAGGTTGTAGTTATTTTTAACAAATATGAAAAAAAAACAATAGTATGTTATTATATGTATGTTAAATGCTCTGCTGATAACGACAAACTGAAAAGATTCTTATGCTCAAACGGTAACGGTAAATTGAAAGTAACGGTAAATACGTATTTTCAAATGGTAACGGTAAATTGAAGAAATGAATGCATTTTAAAAACAAATCTCATCAATAGACAGTATGTTTTGACATAATTCGCCTTATCACTTCACACGTGCCATACGACCTTTGCAGAAAAGTACTGTTGTCACGTCAGAGGTGACTTACGACCGATAAGGGTTAAATACAAAATGTAAAGTAGGAAAATACTACAGTGGTGATAAATCCACAATTTGGGCGCAATTCTGATGTTCTAAAGTATAGAAAACATTCATACATTTTGTGGTGTTAGAGCGCATTTACATACAATTTCGATCACAGATGTACACACATACATATATATTTAAATGCATCAGAAACAGCGGAACACATAGTTTTGTATGAATGTGGGGCTCTTGATAGACAAACAAAAATTAGAGTGTATCATGAATGCTGTAGCCTAAAAGTAGCTACAATGTCATTACTTAACAAAATGCAGATAAACATAGCGTAATGATTATAAGGTGCATTTGACATGCCAGCTAAGCTTCCTTTTTCTTTCAGACAACTTGTGAATAGGGAGTCTATTTTTTCTTTGTTTTATAAGTAAGGTAAGTGCATAGGTACTTTGGGCATAAAATCGTAAATTTTTTAAAAAAGATCGTCAAAATCGTCATCACGTTTTAAAAAAACGTCAAAAAATTAAAAAATATCGTCAGAACACAAAAAAGCTTATCTTTTTAGGTTTTATTAGCAAAAAACTAACAGATATACACATGCATTTCAGAATATAGTTTTGTTTTTTATATAGAAGTAAAATTAAAAAAAGAAACTAACGAAAAACGGTTAAAATAATTTTTAATTGTACTTTCAAAAATAATAATTAATAAAAGTAAAAATATAAATTTGAGATCTTATTAGGTCCTTGAAATTTTTTAAAATTATATTTGAGAATATACGTAAGTTTATTTATAAATATATTTCACAAATATATATCATTATTATACATTTTTAATAAGTCTGGTTTAATTGGAGTATCAAAACAATTTGATTTCTTTAATTTCAAATAATCTTTAGTATATAAAATACCCTTAAGTGTATCTTTTTCCAATCGATTTCTCAATTTTGTTTTGTTAATGTTTACTTTGCTAAATATTCTTTCCACATTAGCAGAAGAATGTGATAAAATTAAAATATTTTTAATACATTTTTTTAAAGTTGGAAATATGTAACTAGAGTCATTTCGTTTCAATTCGCAAACTTGTTTCCAAAAATTTAATAAGTTTGTTTCATTTTTATTACATAGGTTTTTCAAATCTAATAATTGGAGTTCTCTGAATTCCGAATCCAACATTTGTACTTCTTCCTTATTTACAAAATTTGGAAATGCTTTGACGATTTCAAAAATTGATAGATTTTTATTTTTAATTATTAGATTTGGAGTTATTATACTTACATAATTAAATTTATGTTCAAAATCAAACCGTTTTAAAATTTGGTTATACAATTCAATATAAAAATTTCTACAATGTTTAACTATAGAATTTTTTTCATTTTGATCGTCATCAGATCGTCATTTAGCTATTTTTGGCACTTAAAATCGTCACATCTGGCATCAGTGGGTAAGTGTGCCGTGCAGATAAAATTGTAAAAAAAACTACAGTTGTTTTGCAACTAATTTCACTTCTTTACGCGCTGTCAAAATTTGATTTTCCAATTGCAAATCGATAGCGCCTCGCTATTCGGGTTGGTCTCAAACATTTTGTATCGGCATGAGAAATTTTGAAAAATAGTTCACGCTTTACGCTCTAATTTAAGTTGGTCTGTTAGCTGGCTGCGCTTAGGGAGAGGCGCATGGTCTTGCTGGTGGATTCATCGCTATAATTATAGTTTCATTGTTCACAGTTCTTTAAGAAGAACGATTAGACTCAAAAAGACACAAAAGGTATTTTAAAAAATAGCAAATTTGGGATCAAAATGCGAAAAAACGGTGCTCTTTAAGACTTTTATTTGCAAATTTTATTATTATTTGTACACACACGTATGTATGTATGTATGCATGTACTTGTATGTGTTATTTTGCATATTCAGCAACAGGCATATTATTTTTTCAAGTAGTTGTTTTTTTTTTTTTTTTTTTGTTATAAAAAAAGTGCATTAAGCCTCCCCTAATAAACTGCACTTTGTACTTTTGCTTGCTTGTTGATTTATTAATAAATTTAGCAAGAATTTTTTTTCTTTAGTGTTTATTGTAGTTGTAACTTTGCCCTTTTTTTGTTGTTTTGTTTTGATTATTTTTTATTTTCCGACGCCAATGTATTTATTGTTATTGTTGTTAATCCAATCATCATTGTGCTAGCACTTAGTGTTTTATGCATATATGTACATATGTACATACACTACATACACATGTATGTTCATACATGTTTTTTTTTCTTCTTACACGAGTAGATACATATGCTGTTGACTTTTTGTGAATGAGTTTTTTTTAGCTCTCCTTGTACACTTTCTCAATGGTCGTGTATGAGTATGTGAGTTGGCGTCATCGAACCTTTATAGTTTTGTAACCCAGACACAAAACTATGTGTACTCCCTCTCTTCCCCCTTCCGTTTTATATTATAACATTACGAGTATTTACTCTCTTCGTTATAATTTTTAAAACAAAATCATTAACCTGCTAAGTTTGGAGTTTTTATTTATTTTTTTTTTTCTTGATAATGTTTGTTTATGTGTGATAAAAATGTGTCGTGTAATGCGTAATTGATTTCGCTAGAAGAGATAATAAATGTTAATTCTCTTTATGAGAAGTACATATACATACATACATACAGTAAGGACAAAATTATAGCACGGATTTCTGCATGATTGCGAATTACCAGAGTTTAAAAATTAGCATATCAAAAATGTTTGTTGAGTATCTGTTAGCAAGATATATTCAACTGTGGTGATAGCATGCTACGAAATTATTTTATCTTCGACAGTTTCGTGCTGGCGCAGCAGTATTAGCATTTTATTTGAATTTTGATATGTGCTGCGGTATTCATATACTTATGTTGCAATATTGTATTCATTTATATATATTTTGTTATTCTATGGTAATATTTAATATTGTATATTGTGCTGTTGTGGCTGTGGCAACACATACATACATGTACACATTGGGTGCTATTCTTGATTCCGCACGGAAAGGAAAGTTGAACGGAAAGAAATATCGATCGATAAGCAAATTGCAATTATTCATTCCTGCGGTATGAGCTTTCCGCGACTTTAATATAACATTCCTGTTTTAATGAGTTTAGAGTTGATTTGTTGTTAAAATACAAACAGTATGGTAATAATACATAAACACTTTTGTGATATTTTTTTTTTACTTAGTCCAAAAATATAAAAGGTCTTTGTAATTTGTGAAATCAAAATATATGTACATACATATGTATAAAATATAACATTTTCTTCCGCCGTTTTAATTTCTTCACTTGCAATATTTTCAGTCGGCATGCTCTTCTTGAAAACTCCAAAACTGCTTACATTTTGTATACCATGAGCCGCGATATTAATCTTCAGGAAAGCGCTTACTTCTTCCTAAATTTTTGTAAAAGGAATTTTTTACATGGATCACAGCATGTTCCAGTCAAAAGCTGTATATTCTTTGACAGCTTCTTTTCCCACTCTGATTTTATAATCAGTCAATACCCACAGTATAATACAAAAGAAATCAAAGATCAATGAAGAATATTTTTTCTTAATACTGTTTCATTTCTTTTCCAAATACCGGCATCTTTTATTCGCGCTCGTTGGTTTAAACCGCATGAAATATCTTTCTTAGATTTCATTATACGTATTTACCATTTCTTCCAACTGCTGTTGGTTTGTATATTTTTCTATTTTATTTCTAACAAAAAGTCTGTATTTCGATTAGATATACATAACACAATAAATTAAACTTAAAATAATTTTTTTTTTTTGCAAAATTATATTTTGCTTTACATTTTTCATTTTCATGTTCAAATAAGCGAATTAAAATAACAGTTATTAAATTTTACTTTTTATTTTATTAGAAACAATAAATTAAAATTTAAAGCACACAAATTTTAATTTGTACCCTTTTTCTTTTTTTGTAATCTCTTTCCGTGAGCTTTCCGTTACAAAATTTGTGCGTAAGCAAAATGAAGAAAATTATCTATACTGCGGAATCAATAATAAGGCAATACCGCAGTAACATGAGCCCTGGGTTCGACACCCATCTCCGACATCTTAAAAAAAAGAAATATGAAAAAAATATTTCTTTCGGCGACTACCTCTCAGCAGTCTTCTGGCAAAAGCTCTGAGAGAAATTAATTGCCATGAACAAGCTTCTCAAGTCTGTCGTTCGGAGTCGACATTAAACTGTAGGTCCCGGTACTCATGGATAAAAATGTACACACACAACATGAGTGCTGCGAGAAGCTAGGCCGTAATCCTGACACAGGGTTGTAAAGGCCAGTTATGTATGTATGTATGTACCGCAGTAACGATATGATACCGCAGCAACGGAACGATATGTCAACAACGGAATGAATAATAGCAAATTTTGCTTCCGCGCAAAATATGGCTTTCCGCAGCCACGGAATGGAATCAAGAATACCACCCATTGTGTTTTTTATTCACTAACGTATGTACACAGCATTAAAATAAAGTTCGGGGAATCCTATTTATTTTCTTCATTTAATTTTTTCATTTTAAATTTCATTAAATATGCTGACCACAGCAGCAAGAAATATTTAATATTTTCATACCAACACATAATATCAAAAGTGAAATGAACTACACAGCACTATAAAATTAAACAAATAAAATGCACCTATTGCTGTGACAGCACACAATCAAAACAAAATACACATAAGAAATAATTTCATAGTATAATGTGTCAACAGCTCAACAGATTTATAGCAAATCACGACTACTACAGTATTAATTTTAAACTCTGCGAATTATCATGACTATCTACCCTATCACACATCTTAATGTGTGAAAGAATGTTTTGTTTAAAATAAAATCGAAGTCAGCGCAGTCAATTGATCTCAATCACATGGAAAATACATATATGGAAAATTATACATACAGATCAAAGACTATTTTTTTAAAAATAATGGTTGCGTCACTAAATATAAGATTAGCTTTAGTACTTATTTATTTAATGTGCTATAGTTTCGTCGCGTATATTTGTTAAGGAAAGAGGTTTGTTTTCAATTGAGATTTTTTATTTTTGTTTTAATTTAGTTAAAGTATTTAATAGTCCTTATTTTTAAATATAAAATAATGGTCTTTATCAAGATGTTTCAAAACTAGGTTTCAAAGCTTCATTTGCAAGAATTCCGTGCTTTAGTTTTGTCTGATACTGTACATACATATATACATATGTACATATATACGTGTATGTATGTACATACATACATATATTGTTTTTGATGAAATGTTTATATCGTCAATGGAATTAAAGAACGCTGTAACTGACAAAAAATCGAAAATACGTTTTTTGCATAATTTTTATCAGAAAAAAATACGCGTCGATTGGTCCAGGTCCCAGATTTCTACGATGAAAATAAATTCACTTACGCCGTCTGCGAAATGAAAAATACCAGTGTATTTGTTCTACTTTTATAAAAGTTTTTTGGCTCTGGTGAACATTTAAAGTTTTGTCAGTTACAGCGTTCTTTAATTCCATCGACGATATATACCTATACTTTTACTAAAGTTAAATTAAAGATATTTTTATTTTTAACCTCAAGTTGTCATAATTAATTATGGTGCCACAAAATACAATAAAAATTCGGTATAACGGATATTAGTATCTATACGATATCGGATATTAGAACTAAAGTTTTTAGTAAATTACATAAATAGGTACATATTCTTAAATTAGAATTATCAAGCCTTTTTAAAGTTTTGTTTGTTTATAACACAGAATAATAGTCTTTATACCTCCTACCCAGCTTTTATTTTAGAAATTAAATCCAACAATTCTATCAGGGGAGATGAAATAAAAAAATGGGAGTACTATGGATGTACACACATACCAATGTCCATACCTGTTAAATTACGATTACTATTAGTAGTAATCAATTACATTACTTTTAAAAAAGAATCGTAATGATTGCTAATTTTAAAAATAGATATTTCAATCAGTCAAAAGGAATCGTTCAAAATAATTGGGATTACTTTTTGGTTATTTTGCCAGTAATTCTGATTATATTTTGGTTATGTATTTGTAATCATGCAAAACCATAAATAATCGTAATCGTAATCATTACTTCGCCCTTAAGAAAAAGAAAATCTAATTAGTTATCATTACGATTAGAAATCATTACTAAACAGGTATGCCAATATCAAACTGGGCGTAAAATTCAATAATCGTTCGAATAACAACGTAGCCTATTAAAAGATTTGAAATTTTTTAATGAGATTTTCGTTAAAAACGATATTTGACTGTATTTGAAAGTTGTTTTTATTATATTTTTATTATCCATTATTCCAAGTTCACAGTTCTTATATTTAAAATACCGATGGCAACACTCTATGCAGTGAAATGCATGCAAATTCGGCTACAAAATATTTGTGTTGGAGTATTTAAAAAACACACACACACAGCCTTTCTGTAGTAAAATGTTATCGCAGAAGCTATTGTGGAAAGAAAAACAAAAACAAAAACAACACCAACAACAAAACTCCGAAAATATGCATAATAAAGGCACACAGTTTTATGAATGAAAATATTGTGATATGGTGATGGAATATGAAAAAAAATTTGAGCTTTTTATATACATGTCCATACACATATAGGCTATCTCGTTCTTATGAATATTTAGTATGTATATACTAATTAAAGCATATATGAATGTATAGGTAAAAGGTATATATACTTAGTTACCATATGATAGTATTATAAAACTAAGTGGTAAACAAGTAAAAAGAGAGAAAGAGAGAGATACATAAAATTATTAGCAATTACAGGAGTTCCCTGTTGGGATTTGAGTGAACTTAAAGCTCATTTATAGCATACCACATTAAGTCAGTTAACCATAACTAATTGCAAATTAGCTTGTGATACAAATAAAATGGCCCTAGTTAATCCAATATATTACATGTTTCTGATGATAATATTTTCGGAAATAGTTCGAAAACACATATAAAATTGACCTTTCTTTGGCTTTTATTTTTTTTTAATAATATACCTATGTATGTACATATATGAATGTATATACATATGTATACATGCATGCATGTGTCTACGTCAAAAAATATAGATGATAAAAAATCGATGCAGAATTTGGTAAAAAAATGGTTGAAAAATTTTTAAATTTTAGGGAAAATTTAATAAGGGATCTGAAAGCAGAGACATGGAAATGGTGTCTGGTAGACTACCACGTCATTAGAATTTTAAGAACTATATCACGTCAGTCGCAGAGGGTTAAATTACGAAAAATGGGTATCACAGCAGTCTAGTTAGTGTACTAGACTACTAGTGCGTGGGTTAAATACCGCCAAGAGAATCTGTCAGCAACATTAGATCGAGCATAGGTTTCTAGTCATAACGCTCGTAATAAAATTTAGAATATAATTTTTTTTTTCGAAAAACTTAATAGAAGTGATGAAATTTTGTTACAACTTTTTTTTGTAATATTGAGGGTACGTTCACATTTTTCAAATAATTAAAGAAAAACATCATTAAAACATTTATTTTGTTTTTTGTTTCTTGTTGCTTCAAATTTAAATAATCAAAAATTTAAATACTCGGGTATGTTCTGAAAAACGAACACGAGTGAAATTGAAAACGAAATTTTTTTTCAAAGGCGAATAAAACTTAAATGCGCGAATTATTTAATAGTGTTAGTATTCAAAGAAATTACATTAGTGGTTATTTAGCGAATAAATAGAAAAAATTATCAAAACAGTTAAAATTTTAAAAAATAAAGCAGTTTAAAGTTTCATTCGATTTCAATTACACTCAAATTCGTTTTTCAGAACATACCGGATTATCTCTTGTGTTTATCTGTTTTTAAATAATTCTTGTAGAAATTTTTACATCAAACAAAATTCTTTCATATCAAATATTTGACAAATGTGAACGTAGCTTACTCTTGTAATCTAAATTAAGCACACGGAAGTGTGGAAATGTAATGCTGTCTGGCAAGTAGACAGAAGCATAATACATACATATGTGCTTAATTATGTACGTTAAGTATGTATGCATGTATGTATGCATATATGAATGTACAAAGACTGTACATTTAGACAACAAATTTAATAGAGAAAAACAAAGTTGACTCATGACATAAAACAAAAAACGCTTTTGCACAAATGCATGCAACTAAATGGAGTCTGTAGGAGTATGTACCATACATACATACATATACATAAGTACATACATATGCATATTTACATATGTGTATATACATATGTAAAAACGAATAAAATTGCTATAATTTTAAAACTAGTCTGAAGAAAGCATAGTGTAAAAATTAATGACTGACAGTGTAAAACCGTTTTTACAAGTCCTAAAGCATGGAGGAATATAACCATTTTTCTATCATAATTATCTTCTGTTAGCCCTGTAGAACTTAAGTTTGAATAGGTCTCTTTGCAAGCATGCTATGGCACACTAATAGTACCCACAGGTACTATTCCTTTACACCTAGTATTGTGTTAAATTATGTGAAAAAATTATATCCCATTGGTATTTCCATAGGAAAAATTTTACATGCATAATGATGTACAATGCATTTTATATATAAACATTTCTAAAAAGCGCCCCTACGAATTCTATTATCCAATATAACTCCAAATAAACCTACACCAACCCTATATAGCATGAAAAAATAGTTTACGTCAACGTACGAAGTACATAATTTAACTTTAATACTGAATTCCTTCCGCAATGTAAACCTATAAACCTTAAAAACGGCGCCAGAGGACCTCTTTTTTGTATTAAAGTTACGAAAAGAATGGATGTGGACTCAATGCCAAAACGCTGCTAGGACTTTAAAGAACAGAGGTAAATAAATGGGTTAATTGAAAGAAAAAATTTGTTAAAATTAATAAAAAGAAGTTTCTTTTAAGCGGTCCCAAAGATCATGGTGAATATGTTTTATAGAACACCGCTGTATTAGTGCTAGCAAATTCTACTACTTTTCATTGCTCGATAGTATTGAATACTTTTATTTGAGTACTTAATACTATACTCGATACTTTTAACGGTTTTTTTTAAATTAAATTTGAATATAATTTTAATTAAATGTAGACTTGATTTCAGATTTTTTTTTTTTGGCGTTTGAGGTAGGGTTAAAAATGCCTTGGCACTTACAGTGACCGTCGTCAACTGCTTCGAGTGGTGTTCTCCACTAAAACAGTCCCTCCTCCTTTTCTGGGTAATTTTATTAACAAAACAATTGTATTAAAGAAATTGTACGTGCTTTATTAAAATCTATTTGTCAGAAGAGTTATGTTCTTGAAAATTTTCCTAATTCTTTAATTTCTTTATTAGCTTGCGCTACCTTGAAGTTCCTAAACTTAAAAATTTTATAAAAATATATTGTTTGTGTTATATCTTAATAAGACATAAGCTAACCTATGTAAGTGAATTTTTTTTAACAAATTTGTTATTTTTAATGTTGGTTATTATACACAAAAATTATTTTTTTTTGTCTGCTGGTAAAAGCTCTTAGAGTAACTGATTGCCATGAACATGCTACTCAACGGAGTCAACGTTAAACTGTAAAAATTTATCCACATAATATGGGTGCGTTGAGAAGCTACGCCGTAACCCTGAAACAGGGATGGTAATGGGCAATTATGTAGAGTAATGTTGATCATTAACTTTATTTTAATAACGCCGAATATCGTTCACTTTTTTTTGTAATTTTATAATTAATTTTAATATTTTTAACATAAAACAATTTCATAAGTATGGTATTTAAGTTAGAGTTTTGTTTTGACAGTTAAAGTTTAAATTTTTCATACAACTTAGATGTAAAAATTCAACTTTTAAATGATTGAGTAATTACGTTCAAATAATGAGTACCCAAAAGTTATAACAAACACTCGATATTCAGTACCCATTACTCAATACTTTGCCAGCACTGCACTGTATGTATGGTGGCGGAAGCATTCCTGCATTCTCTTAAATATGACGAGTATGTCAATATTAATCTCAAGTGAAGACGCTGCTATTTAGTTTTTAATTGAAATACTAAAAAGTGCTAGCGTGTTCTTTTCCACCAAAATATTTTGCCCCCTTTTTTTCTTTTTCTCTCACATTGTCAAAATACTAGCTTTCTTAAAATGATCCTTTAGAGTTACCGCCAAACTAAAGTTTGAAATAAAACGAGATCAAAAATGTATTGGTATAACATCTTATATTTATAAATATAATATTAGAAAGTGATAAAGGTCACACTTTTTTTATGGAAAAGAAAACGCCATAAATAAAACAAAATGTTAAAAAAGAAAAAATAAAACCACTCACCGTTGTTGATAACGCGGCATGTTGATCATTGATTTTCGTTTCTTTTTTTTTAACAATATAATACAAAATTTATTTAAAAATTTATATGTAAATATTTTTTGTTAAATTTAATTTAAAGAGTGTGTTTCTCTTTTCAATAATTTTTACTTGATTTATTACAGGTATTTCTTTTATTATAATTAAATAATATAGAATTCTTTTTTTTTTTTGTTAGTTATTTATAGGTATTTATAATTTTGATTTTCGTTAACAAAAATTTGGCACTTCACTTTTTAATTAATTTTTTTTAAACTCGTACAAATAAACAAAATATTTCATGCACTATTAAAGTTTTTGGGTTTTATTACAGGGGTTTTAAAGAAATTTCTAGAAATATTCCAATCAAAAATGGCATTTTTTTAGAAATATATAAGTATTTAAAAATAATTTTTAAATATAATAAAATAAATAAGAAAATTGTAGTACATATTTAAAAAAAAATACAACAACAAATTCCTTTTGGTACGTAAAAATATAATTTTAAGTTCATACATACATACTAAAACCCGGCAAATGTTGCTCTATACAACATACATATGTAGGTTGTAACAAGTGTCACATCATGCAAATGCAATGCCATGTTATGTCGTTCAAACATGTTCGACATTGACATACTCGTATTAAGGCAATGTAAAATATGTTGTAGTCAAACCTTTGTATGCATTGTTTTTACACTCATTTTACCTATATACACATCAACATCAACAAATTGACATATCAACACATGCGACATAGATACATATGTTCGTAATGATGAATTCTGATCATTTGTTACCATATCTATAAAATAAAACTGCACATAAATTAGATACTTTAAGGATTAAATCAAAATTCTTAATGCAACAATGTTTTATATTTAATATTTGTTTCCTAATTAAATTTGTGTGATTATTGTTAAATATTGTATTGTAAACACAATGAAATATTCAGCCTTATTCCAGTTGGCGACGTCGTTATAGTTATATATTTTGCCTTTAATCTATTACAGAAATGTCGTTACATGACGACAACGTCGCCAATTGGAATACGGCCTATTATTGACGAGTCTCTTAAGCAGAGACGAAATGGCCATAGAGACATGCTTATCCCCAAAAGCATACATTTCATATCATATTGTAAAATATGAATAAAACATAGATATTAAAAAAACATTGTATAGGTATATAGGTATATTTAATTTTAAAAACAATACAATATACTCTGTAATACCGAGTGATGTAGCGAATATTTATACAAAAGTATTAAAAACATTTATGCACAAAAAACATTCATACACATGGTATACAACACAGTGAACTAAAAGAGCTTAGCCGATTTGCAAAAACATGCTAAGACACTATGATGACATTGCATGACACACACTGGGTTTGAGACAACATGACATAGCATAACATGGCTTTTTTAAAAATAACATTTTTACACAAAATTTTCGAATTGAAAAATTTTAGTTTTCAAAACAATTTGAAATCTTTTACATATCCGATTATTTGATATCGGGTTTTTCTATGTGGTTCGTTTATTTGATAATTTTAAAAATAGTGTAGGTATGTAACACAACTGACCGACCGTTGCTCACTACGGGAGTTCATGTGTTCAATTCAATAACCAGTGTTAATTAACTAGTCAGGAAATTCTTGATGGTTTTTCAATAAAAAGAAACACAGTAATAGGGGTAGGTAACTAACTAGGCATAATTTGTAGTTAATTGTTAATTTTCTAAAATAATTCATTTCATACAATTGTTTTGTTGCTTTTTCCCTTTGCTTTTTTCTAAATCAAAGATAGAAATGCTGTTATGAGAGCAAAAGCAACAAAAAAAAAAAACGCTAAATTGATTAACGCAGTGGCACCCGATATAGTACTATTGAAAACAACAAAAATACCTTCATATCTAATACTGTAACTTTTTTTTATAATATTTAAATGGGAAACATAATGGACAACAACAAAATGTAGGTCAACTATATAATAGTCTAACAGACACAGGGGTAAAAAACTGAAAGAAACCTACAACACTATAATACTACTGCTACTTCATACACACACACATAGTAAACATCAGCGGCAACAGCATGGGTACTCAAGCAATGTAAAAGAAAGAGCAAAATGAAGATAATAAAACATAATAATAATATATTTGTATGAATGTGTGTAATAGAGAAAGACTAAAAAGAAAGCAAAAGATATTATCTTTTAAAATTGTGGATATATGTAAATACAATGTATGTATGTGGGTATTGGAAAAGGAAAATTGCAAAGAGAAACATCATGAAAATAAAAAATAAAAGTTAAAAGATAAGAGAAACTTACAAAAATAATAGGTAGGTACCTATAATACCTACACACATACATATACATATGTATATGCAGATATGATTACTACTTTCTTTAGGGTGATACCATCACTTCTAATACAAAGTTGCCAAAATGTATCTTTTAAAGCGAAAATTGTTTATTATTCTCAAAATTCTGTTAATTCAAAATATAGTTAAATACAGTGGTGATCAATAATATAGATTCACCCTGATCTAATATCTTTTAATCCCAAAAAACATTAGAAAAATGTGATTAATATTTTTGTTTGTTTTTATTTTGGTTCAATTATAAAGTAACTAATATAAAAAAGACAAAACTTCCCAAGATAAAAACGTAAAAAACCACGTAAAGTAGAATCTCACATCTGTTCCTAATTGGAAGGATTTCATCTTCGAATGGCCGTTTGACAATTTTCCATAAAATATCAATAGGATTGAAGTGTAGAAAGAGTGTAGGTAAGTAAAAATCACGTTTTTCTAATATTTTCTCGGCCTCAAAGATATTATGAGACGAGGGTGAATCAATTTTATTGAACACCACTGTATGCATGTACCTATACATTCTTGGGTGACAAGTATATATGCACATGTCTTCGCTTTACTAAAAAGTAGGCAAAGACCTACTACCTACATATTGTTTTTTAAATGTTATTTAATAGTTATATTGTTCTGAAATTTAAACTCTTAATCAAAAAATGGCTGTTGGCAACACTTTTTTGATAAATTTCGTTAAATTCTACTTCATATAGGTACGTAATGAATTAATATTTGTTTTTTTTTCAGTTCTGGTACACTCCTGAGAAAACAAAAACAAACAAAAAGGTTTAAAAAAAGCTTAAAGTTAATAGTATTTTTACTGCCTCCCTCCATCTCTCCCACTTCTAAATATTTTTCATAACATTGCAAGAGAAAGAATACAAAATAACATCTCTCCAAAAAAAAAGCAAACAAATAATTAAGAAATAAAAAATAAGAAACAACAAATAAATAACGTTAAGAAATCAAATAAAATAACCGAAGACTCAAGACGCCACCACTCCACTAAAATAAACACGAACACAACTTGCACACACTTCTAAGTGTTTTCGTTTTTAAACGAAACATTGTAGTACAGAATAGAGCTGCAACAACAAATTATTTTTTCTACTTGCTGTTAGTGCTTACAGTAAAAAATTAAATATTATGCATAAACAAGCTTATGAATGCATTTATTTAGTAAAGGAATTTGCTGTTGAAATTTTTTTTCTTGTAATATTAT
Source organism: Metopia argyrocephala (assembly GCA_963576795.1). Lineage (NCBI taxonomy): Eukaryota > Metazoa > Arthropoda > Insecta > Diptera > Sarcophagidae > Metopia > Metopia argyrocephala. The sequence goes on along the minus strand of OY756208.1, from coordinate 122,329,772 downwards.
TATTACTATTGTTGTTGCACAGTATAGTATGTAACTTTATGTTGTTTTTGTTGTCCAATGATTACGTTAAATTCTTATAGGTATAGAACAATTGATCTATAGTTATGTATTAATAATGACAACTTTGTAGCCGAGCACGATTTTGACAACACTACACAAAATTTCTTTTATTATTTAGTTTTACTTTAAAAATTGTGGTTGTGGTGTCAATTATGTTTTTATTTTTATAATTATACTTTTTTAAATATAATTTTAATGTTGGCGCGGTGTGTGTTCTACGGTCGTCGCGTTTTTTTTTTTTTTTTTTTTTGTTTGTTTAATTTTTGCTTGTAATTGTAACGGTACAGATGTATTTAAGTCTTCTGCGTTAATTTATAACTTCTTATATTTTTAGAAGTAATTTTTTAATAAGTGTTAATTGGAACAAAACAATTTTTTTTTTCTTTTAAATTTGTTCACTTAATTTTTACGTAGTTGTTGTTCTTTCATACCTATTAAATAATTTTATTATCTACATGTACATATGTATTTCCTTCGACGTTTTGAATTATTATTATTCTTTTATTCACTTTATTTTTCTTTATTCTGCATATACATGTGTTTTTTTATTTAAAAACCGAAAAAGAAACAACAAAAATGTATTATATTTTTTGTCTATGTATTTTTGTGTTATTTTTTGAGTGAAAGTGAGTTCCGATATAGAAATAATGACGACCGCAAAACGTGACGTACTAAACTAAACTAAATTATTCACTTTGTGCTCTGAAGCAACACACTACTACAATTCCATACTCACTCAATGTCTGCTAAAAATATGAAAATAACAACAATTTACACTGGCATACACCGGTTAATGTCTCTGTACCGGATAGTAAGTATTAACATTTAGTGATTTTTTAGGCAACAAAAACATACACACATGCATACATAAGTAGTTAATGTTAACAGAAATACGTAATAAAATTCTTCAATTCTTGGTTAATTTAATAGTTGCTTTAGTTTTTTTTCTTAACTTAAACTGGCTTTAAAAGTTTTTAGAAAATTATGGTTTTTTTTTTAATTAAAAACTAAACACTATTGAAAGAGAGATAGTTAAAAAAAGAGAGAAAGAGAGAGTTTTTCATTGATCTCCAAACCAGGATTGTCAAATAGTTTTTGGACTTTTTTCTACAAAAAAAGTGTAACAAATCGCCACAAGTTGTATAGTTAAATAAATAAATATTAAAAGTATTTTTAACATATGTATAATTGAAATATACATAATTTATTTTAAAGAGGTGAACATTTTAAATGTGTGCACAAACAATTATTGTATGCTTTTCAATAATGCAGTAAATACCTTAAAAAACCTACTAGGTAGGTATATGGTTTATTTTTGAATAAATTTGAATTTGAAATTTGATCGTTAAAACATTTCTCAAACAAACAGTTGTTGTTTTCATTTTATTTGAAATGTGATTTTGTTTCGACAAAATACAATGAAAATCGTAAAACTTGAAGAACACAATATATAATACATAGTCCATACTTTTGAAAATCACAAAGTTTTATTTAAGAAAATTTTTATTATAAAACTTAAGTACTTTTACGGAATAATTAAAAGTAGGTATTTAATTATTATATTTGCGAACTCTTTCTAATAAAATTTAAAAAATAATTCTTTCTTAAACGAAATAAATAAATCATCGAAACTAATTCAACTAATCTTTTTGTAAACGACTGAACCTATTTTGTTGAATATAGATAGACTCAACTATCGAAAGCGCAATAGGTGTTCTTTTTCAAATCTCCTATAGAAAAAGATATTAATTTGTGTGTATTTTTAGAACGGTTAAAGCTAAAGTTCCTGAATTCAGTCTGAATGGTTAAGACAAATCATTGGCCAAAAAGTGGGCAGAATATGATAAGTGAGCGTGGTACCTCCCATATACATAAGTTAAATATTGATTTCTTTACATCATGAGAAATGTTGTAATAATTTTAATATTTTGTTGTACTGCCGTTAAATATAATAACTATAGTAAATATAAGTATTTTTCCATTTTTCAATAATATCTTTTATTAATTTTTGATGACCTCTAGCATAAACTCATCGTTACAAAATGGTCCATCTATTCTTTATAGGCTTTATGTCACGGCTAATAGCCGGCCTTTCAACCAAACTTATGTTTTTTTTTTAAGAAAAAATGTTTAGCTGCCTTAATTTCTGAATTTCAGCGTTTTCCTTTTGAAAAATGCACGAGTTATCAAAAAAAAAAATTATTTTTTAATAGTTAATTAATACATTGTCTAAAACCTCTACTGTTAATTTTTCTTTAAATATTTTTGACAATTTAAAGTTTTAAGTGTTTGATGTTTAGTTTTCTGTTAAATTTTTGTTTTGAAACTATTAAAGTAAATTTATATCTTTTGATGCCACTATTCAGCATTTATGAAAAAATCACTAAACGAGGAAGGTTATACGATTATAGATAATAATAAAATACTTAGGATGTGGGATGGATCATTGTACATCACCAGATATTTTGTCAGCTTTTCATTGGTACTATAGATGCTTAAATCAGTTGTGCCGTTTGGTAATATTTTGAAAAAGAATGGCAAAAAGTTGGCAATTTTATATACATAAAATTATATATCACTGTCTCAGCTTTTCATTGGTACTATGGGCATCGTAAGAGTGGGTGCCATTTAGTCTGGGTTCATTAAAGAATGGCAATAGGACGGCCTTTTTGGGCAAATTGTTATATAAAGGGTGATTTTATAGCTATTATCTTTTGGCAACACTGGTTTAAGCAGATGACGCACATTTCGTATTTTATTTCACTGTCAAACATCTTTGGTCTATAATTTAACCATGAATCGTCTTACAAACGAACAACTCTTGCAAATTATTGAATTTTATTATCAAAATGCGTGCTCTGTTAAGAGATTTCATTGTGCGCTTCTTCCATTTTATGGTCAGATTAATCGACCTACTAAAGCTGCAATTCGGGCTATTGTGACTAAATTTCGCACCAAATTTACATTGTTGAACATTAAACCACCAACACGCACACAATTTGGCATCATCGGACCGTACTTCTTCAAAGACGATGCGAATCGCAACGTAACTGTAAATGGTGAGCGCTACCGTGAGGTGATATCCAAATTCTTTTGCCCAAAATTCAAGAGCTTGACTTGCATGACATGTGGTTCCAACAAGACGGTGCCACATGCCACACAGCACGCGTAACAATAGAATTATTGAGAGGCGAGTTCAGTGAACATTTTATTACAAGTTCGGGACCGGTCAATGGGCCGCATAGATCGTGCGATTTAACGCCTTTAGACTATTTTTTGAGGGGCTATGTTAAAGCTCATGTCTATACAGCCAAGCCCGCTACGATTGACGCATTGGAAGACAACATTGAAGCATTTATTCGTGCGATACCGGCCGAAATGTTGGAAAGAGTATGCCAAAATTGGACTAAGCGGATGCACCATTTGAGGTACAGTAACGGTCAACATTTGCATGAAATAATCTTCAACCATTAAATTATATGGACCGTGCTATCGAATCAAAAAAAGATTTCATTTATTTTTCTGAATTTTATGTTTTTTTTTTTTAACTTTCTTATAGCTCTTAAAAAATCACACAATATATATTATATTTTGTGGTATATATTATTTTTAAAATTAAAATTAATATAAATAAGTAAATAAAAATAATAAAACATCAAATAAAGTACTATATTACAAAATTGAAGTTAAATACTATAATTTCGCTGTACGAGTAGCTGCATGTAAAAGAAAAGGAGCTGTTGAACTAGATCAACGAACTAGTTCATCTTAAATAAACTATTAAGCACAAGTCTAATAACTATCTAATTAAATTTATATGGGTTATCAAAAAAAAATTAAACTTATTTTGTTAATGTGTTTGTCTGTTTTGCTATGCTTAAAAAAAACACTATTGAAACTATATTACTGATGCAAGAATGTCTCATTTATTTTATATTAACTTGGTTCTGCCACTCAATTAATTTTGTGAGCAGCTCATCATTGAAACAAATGCTTCCAAGGTCAGTTCTTCCAAATTATATAACGATAAGCACATACATGCATGTATACAAATAAAGCTGTAAATATGGCAATAGATTCATTAGTATTTTTTTTTTTTGTGAACCATATCGCTATGCCTCGTAATAAACCAAAAATTTTTCCCAAGTTTGCTATTGTAATGTTAGATGGCATCATTCAACTAAAATGCCTTTCAGATAAACTTTAAAATTTTTTAAATTAAATTAAATTACTTACATTTCAAAAGGATAAATTTTTTGCTCCTTAACAATTAAAAAAGCATGACCAATTATCATCAATCATTATATCAATCATTAACCAATTTTTTCTATCAATTACTACGAAAGAACTTTTTTTCAATAGTTTTTATCCTACAATAAACATCATTTCTCTGTATAATCATTCATAAATAAATTTGAGATAAAACAGAGATATACTATTTTAGAGTTATAAAAACGAAACACTAACAAAATGTTGCCCTTTGTTGGGTTAGTGATTAAATTTAAAATAAATTTTATAAAGTAAATTCAACTAAAGTAACAATTAAAAAGCATGATGGGCCCAGTCATTAACCAATTTATTCCATCAATTTTTATGAAAAGAGAAATTTTTTAGGAAAGTGCTTGGCTCAATCATTTCCAGTGAGCCAAAATTACACAAAAGTTTTATAGTTCAAGAAACAACTTTTTCCCCATTTTTATGTAATTACACAGAAATTGGCAATGCTGCTTTTAACATACTCTGTTAATTTTACAGTTTGCAAAATGTGCTCTTATTGGTTACTTAATAAGATTTATTTTAAATTTAATCACTAACCCAACAAAGGGCAACACCATTTATTGCTATTTTCATTTTTGTTAGTGTTTCGTTTTTTTTACTCTAAAATAGTATGCCTATGTACGTATATCTGCCTTAACTCAAATTTATTTATGAATGATTATCAAGAGAATGATGTTTGTGTAGAAAAAAACTATTGAAAAAAAGTTCTTTGAACTTTTCTACAAGTCATGTGATAAAAAGAAATTCAATGAATCAGATTTAATGCTCTCTCCGTGTGAATGAAGGAAAGTATGTTGTTGTATGTTTAAAAGTCAAATTGTCAAATAGAAAATAGGTACCTATAGATTCTATAGTATAGAAACTTAAAAATGTGTGTGTGCAGAAGAAAAACCTTTACGAAATCTACAACTTACTTACATAAGGGTATGTATGTACATACATGCATACTTGAAAACTTTTTTGCTAAAAGAGAAGAGCTGTAAAAAACTGAAACTTCTCTGTGTTAGGAATTAAAACCCCCAAATTACACAATTATGATCAGTAATGGAAAATTAACCTCTAACTTCAATATAAAAAAATTTTTTGAAAGTATGTACTTTTAAAGCCCCACGAGTGCCAAAAATTCCGATTTTTTTTTTTTTTTGTAATTTAATGCAATTTGTATAAAAAAGAAAAAAAAATAAATTTTTTTTTAAAAATTCAGATACTGGATCCTATATGGTTTATTAATATAAAAAAAATGTCATGTGTGCGATAAGTAAACCCCAAATCGCCTTTAAAAACTAAATACTAATTTTTGTACATCTTGAGATCGATTAAAGTTCATTCCTTATGTAGAAAATTTTTTATTTTATTTTGCCTGACCTACTTGGTTTTCATAAAATGTTTTTATAAAATAGTGGTTATGCTTTTCCGTTAAATAGGTGTTTTTTTTGCGAATATCAATTGTATTACAATAGTACCACAGTATTTTTTTGTATAAATAGTATCAGAAAGGGTGTGATTTTAATAATGTTTCCATCATTCATTAATGTATTTAACTGTTATATTTTGATATTGCTTTAGAACATATTGAGTTTCGAACATACAAATGTATGTATAATAGAACAAAAAATTAGATTAAAGGTTCTTCGAACTTAGTTAAAACCATTCCAAACATAATTTGTTCTTATTAGCGGTAATCACTCCTCGTTGTAAACATCCTTGCAAGGCTTGCAAACAAGCAATCGTAATAGTATATCTGCCTGCAATTAATACAATTTTGCCATCTTTTTTTCTTAATTTTAATCATATGTTTTAAAATTCGAGATTATTGTTGAAATTTTAATTTTACTGAAATTATACCTATAGGTATAATCTATTTCAGTTTTTATGTTTTGTTTTTGTTTTTAAATTTTAAAATATTTATTTATTTGTTTTTTTTTTTATATACATGTGCCTATGCCACAACAAATTTTTAATAAAATAAGTTTTTGATAAAATACTTAATGTTTCTTTGGTATTTCCTGTCTATTTGTACAATAAAACCAGCAATTTTGTCACGGTTGTTGTTGCTACTGCCACATGCATAATGTGGTATTATTATTATAGGTATCAGGTATTAATATGGTTCCGTCGTACAACACCAGCTTAAGCGCGAAATTACAGCATTATTCATTATTATGTTTTGTGTTGTTATTGCTTTTGTTTGGCACACATTTGTTTTTTTTTATCAGTTTCAGTTTTTTTAGATTCTTTAACAGACTTTTTCGTGCTCACATACTCAAACATACATACATACGTAACAGCATAAAGAAGAAAAGCGAAAAGAAAAATACGAGTACATGTAGAGGAAAAAACATATATAAGTTAGTACAATTGTATGTATGAATGGTATGTAAAAGCAAAAGTATGTCATGGTGCGTCATGTGGCAACAACAAGTTGTATAGCTTACACCCACATTGTATGCATGTACTATGTAAATACAGGCATACATATTACAAAAATTGTAAAATTATGGAATGTGTTAAGTCTTTAAAGCTTTAGCTGTCAATTAAAGTTTGAAGAATTTTGTTTTCAAACTCAAAAATATAAAAAATTGTACATACATATGCATGTTTATACATACCCAGTTGGCTCTGTCTTAAAAACATTCTCGAGGATGGGAGCACGACAATAGACTATCCTGAACGGCGCATACACTACAGCCAGAACAATTCGTCAACGACAATGTCACAGAGGTTGTCGTCAATTGCACATTGTACGAACTATGTAGGCATGTTCTGTTTTTCATCGACAACTTCAAGAAAATAGTGACATATCTTAAAAATATCCTTGACGAAAATGTCATGTCCGACTGTTATGCCAGCTGGGTAAGTACGTATAAATACATATACGAATACAGTATTCAACTATATCCCAGTCAGCATTTTTGGTCAATTATGAGTCTTTTTTGACTCCTCTGGGCGATTAAAATAATCACTTATGAGCTCATTTATGAGTCGAAAATGAATGTTTTGTCGGGAGAAAAATGTACCCTTGCCGCGACTCCCCTGAACGAGTCATTTGTGACTCCCCTGAACGAGTCATTTGTGACTCCGCACTCTAAACGAGTTTTACTTATATTTTTATTATGTTTACAATAATAAAAATATTGTATTTTGTTTAAAAATTTTAAAAAACAAAAAAAAAAAAAAAAAAAAAAAAATTAATTCATCAAGCTCAACTGAAGGAATTCTTTTTTTAATATGTATATTATGCGCCTTTTTATTGATGAAACAAGTTTCTGGAGGAATAGACTGGAATGTAAGAAGCGGTTTCTTGAAGATGGACTTCTTCTTATTTTTTTAAATTATAATTTAGAAATACCTTAAATTTTATTTTATAATTTTTGCCCTTTGCTGGGATTGAACCTCGGTCGTTTGAATTTCTGTGCGAGCGTCTAACCACTATGCCACGACATCACAATAGTTGCATAACTCTTATTCTTTCAAATAAAATAAATCCCATTATAACGAAATGCAGAAGAAAACAATAAAATACGACGCAAAATAATTATAAAAGCAGTCGTATTTCGAACGTCTGCACGATTAATTTATGATTCCGCACATTTAATCAGTTTTTGATCACCTAAGGGAGTCGTAAATGACTCATTTTGGTGATTTCTGAGCAAGCAATCTTCCAATTGCTGACAGGGATATAATTGATAATTGTACCTACATACATACATACATATGTATATACATACATATGTTGTATAGAGTAACATTTGCAGGTCTTTACTAAAACCGTAGTACTAAAGTAATTTTTCATGTTCTTAAGAATTAATGGAATACGATTTAAAAATAGTTTTTTTTTTTATTTGATACCAATACTCAGAGGTAAACCTCTACTAAATGCTGTGCATTAAATTGGAATTTTTTGGAAAGGACAGTACATACATACATATATATTTTTTCTTATATTATTATTAAACGCCTTAGGAATGAGAGATATTGAGTGAGTGCCTTCGGTAATTAGTTTTAGTGGGTTTAGCTGTTATTTGGTTCTTTCCAATAGGTGGCGCTTTTTCTCCTGATCATTCGTTTTTGTTGACATTTGTTAAGGTGGAATAGAGTGAAATGTTGGGGAGCGGTTTCTTTGTAGATGGTCTTCTTTAAAAATTAAATTTAAAAATTGTTTAACTCTTCTACAAATTAACATAAAATCTCGATTAATCTCGGAATATCCCTGACCTTCGGTAGCAGAGATTTAAAAATCTCAAATACTTACCCATAAAATTAAAAAAAAATATGCCCAAAAAATACTTGTGTTTGTACTTGTTGTTGCTTTTGTTGTTATTAAATAAACAAGCACAAATATGGAACACATTCGTTTAGGCTTCTGTTTCCAGTTCTTCCTTATTTTTTCTCTTTCTCACTTACACAAAAGACTCTATACCTATTTAGTGGTTTTTATTTACACTCTAGAACTACAACAATAAAAATCATATCGAGTCTTACTTCTAAGCTTTCAATATGATTTCTTAAGAACTACAACAACAATAGTAACCATGTGAAACTTAGTAAATACTTAGTTGCCATGTTAACGTTATTATATTAGATATCCTTCTCTGAGTGAATTATTCAAAAAAGCAATGCCATATTTTTAGAACAAACACCTACAAATCATTACCAAGAAATATATTTCTTTTGAAAAATCAATGCAGTTAATATGTATGTATGAGAACATACATACATTGTAGGTTAAAGTCCATACATAAAATCTCTTTTCGAAATGTTTTCCGGTTTTATTATACACATCTGGCATCTCTATTTCAAGCTTAAATTAGAATTTGCATTCTTTAATATGTACTGTCTGTAAGTATGTATGTATGTATGTAGATAAAGTGGTTATATACATTCATACTACAGCTTAGATATGTATGTATATACATGTATGCATGCAAACATAAACAAATTATTTTTTATTAAGTTTGTTATTGCTTTTATTCTATTTTGTTTCTTCTCTTACTGTTTTGAATTCCTCGGCATACATATGAATAAGAATGGATATGGATGTATTATATACATAGATATTTGGATCTACAAAAAATCGCACAAACACAAATAAAAAAACTACAGAGAACAACAATTGAACGAATAGCAAATACACAAGTGAAAATGCAAGAAGTTTTTTACTCAATTGTTAGTTTTCATTGTGTCTTATTCTAGAAATGTGGTTTAGAGTTTAGAACTTGTTTTTTTTTTTTTTTTTTTTTTTTGTTGAAATAATTTTAATTTAGTGTGTGTTTTAATAACATAAAATTTGAATAAAATCCCATAATAATAAATGGATATAAAACAGCGTTAGATATTTTGCCGAAGCTGGTTTCATTTCAATTTAAGTTATTTTCATGTTGTACTACCAGAGAATAAATGCGTGCCTTGATAATAACAAAATACCTACAATTCCTAAGAAATTTTTGGTGCATACATCCATACATACTCGTATGTATGTATATACATATGTATGTAAAATGATAAAAAAAATGTAAACAACATGGACGAAGAAGGTAAGAAGAAGAGATAAAGAAATTGTATTTTTTTTATGAACTAGACAAACTACCTATACCTACATAGAGTTTTTATTAGACGAACATATCGTCGTAAGAATTAAAGAACGCTGTAACTGACAAAAAATCGAAAATACGTTTTTTGCATTATTTTAATAATAATAATAAATTAATAAATTCACTTACGCTGTCTGCGTTTTAAAAAATACCAGTGTTTTTATTCTACTTTCATACAGGTTTTTTGACTCTGGGTTTTGTCAGTTACAGCGTTCTTTGATTCCATCGACGATATTTTAGTGGTATGTCAAGGTTTACACAGAGTTTATTCACACTTAAAACTGCGTTCATGTTCACATCGAGAAATCTTTGAAAAAATTTGTTATACCTACCTATTTCGTTTGCTTTGAAATTCTTGATTGTTTGAAAAAGTACAACAATAATACATTTTGTCTAATACCTATGTTTATTATATTTTTTATTAAACCTAACATTTAAGACTTTAAATGCATAAATTTCAAGACGATTAAGCCTTCTCCAACCTCTTGCTCTTTTAGTTCCAGCTCTACCTATAACGTAAATTTATTCAATTGTATTGAATGTAGAGATTTCAATGGTCACAACAAAATTCTGTAAACCTAATTTAAGTATTTACTCCTTAGGTATATATGTTACTTCCCGTAACTGACAAAAAGCCTGTGGACAAGAGTAATGGTGCGCATAACATTAAGAGGCGTGAGCTCACCCTTGCATTTTATGATTTTTTTTTTGTTTGTAAACAGTACTTACAATAGGCAAATAGGTATATTACCGTTTTATAGTTGAGATTAAAAAAAAACAATATTTTCATACTATGCAGGTTATATACACATCCTATGTATATATGTATGTATGTATGCATATTACATATATGTATGTAGTATGTATATATTTTCTATATACATATGTATGTACAAACATACATACATATTTATACAAAACGAGTATTCAAAAAAAGTGAAGGCGTATTGAATAAAAGTGCGTTTAGTCAATCAGCTGTCTATTTGTGCATAGCTGGTTGTAGTTGTCAAAATGTATTTTGTTATTGCCTTTGCTGTAAAGTTGTCCACATCTTATATATAATCAATTCGATTTGCAAAATGTATATAGGTATAATTAATTTTTTTAACTTCCTTTAAATTATTCGTATAACCGGTTTTTAAGTGAAAAATCTTTTATAGTTTGTTAATTATTTTTTTTAAAGCTAAATGGTAACATGTTTTTTATGTACATACATACATACCTGCATATACATATATGTATGTATGTATGTATGCGGATTTTTGCATGATCACTTATTTAAACCACTGCATTTTAACCCGGTTACTAAATACATTCATAATCATTTTTAAATTAATTTTGTTTATCTATATTGACGTATTTTGCTTAAATATTTTGTTTTATTTAAATAGTCTTTTTTGTTTTCTTTTTTTTTTTGTTTAATAAATAATTTATTGTTATCGATTTGCGGTTTAATATTTTTGATTTCACAATCGATTTGCTAATTTATTAATAAATTATGTTAATTAATGTTTATTTACCATCATTAATGTTGTCTGATAGCTTTTTATAATAAAAAACATAGGTACATATTTGCAAATTATTTCAATAACGTCATTGATCGCCAAAATAAAACAATGGCATATGCTTATTAATCAAACCGAAACAAATTGATAAAACAGTTGTTTTATGCAAATATTTGACAACATTTTCATGCAGCAAAACATAATGTCCCAACATGATATCATTTTGCATAGAGCTACGATCACATTAGATAAATATGAATTTTTTATTACTTTAAGTTTCATTCACTAAGTTTCTACATATTCGGGTATTCGGAATCCGAGCGAAATTTAAATCGAAAGCTTTTTCAAAGGCAAATAAAACTTAAATGCGGAAATTATTTTATAGTTTTGGTATTCAAAAAGGTTGCTTTAATGGTTAATAAGCGAATAAATAAAAGTGTGAAAACAGTGTCATATTTTAAAATGATAGCAATTTAAAATTTCATTTGATTTAAATTTCACTAGAATTTGTTTTTCAGAACATACCCGATTATTTCTGATTATTATTTACGAGCATATTTAAACAATTTTTAACAAATGTTTACATAAAACAATAGTTTTGAATAAAAAATTTTTACAAAATAGTGATCGGGTTGGTTTCATATTTTATTTAAAATTTAATTATTTTAAAAATTATATTTTTTTAGTTACTTCATGATTTTATTTTTTTAATCCCGTTTTATGCTTTTGTTTTCTGATTTTTTTTTCCGGTATGGAGAAAATAAAAAGGAAATATGTACGGCAATTAAGATAACTTTGTTTTCTTGCTGAAGTCGTTTAATTTTTTTTTTTAGAAATTTCTTAAATACTGGGCTAAGAATTACTTAAAATAAACTTTCTTATGAAGAAAAATATATAGTGTATATGTACATATATGCAACACCAAAATATATAAAACACCAAAATACAAATTCTATTCCGTTTCCGAACAGAATCTCTTTCATTTTCTTGTTGGCCAGCAGTGATTTTTAGTCTCTTAAAAATTTAAAGCGTTAAAGAGAAACGATTGAGAAGGATCTTTGTTTCTCTTTCTAACAATATAAATCTTTCTTTTTCACCTTTTGTTTCTCTTTGTTTTTCCCCCTATAAATTTCAAGGTTATCGTACTCATTGATTGAACCTTTATTGATGAAATCTTCCCTCAGAAACTTTGAAACAACAACAAACCATTTTTGTTTTTCAATGCCATACCGTGTAGTATCAAATTTGTCTTAAAATTCTTGGAAATTTCTAATGATTAAAGGCAGAACTTTTTTTTCTTCAAATGAAATGATGAGTAACTAAAGCAGATTTTCAAGGGTAACAAAAGGAAAAAAAGCTTTAAATAGCTAAAAGCTTTAAGCTTAACTAAAAACGATAGATATTCAAGGTTAGAAATGGAAGTGAAAAAAATAAAATACAATAAAAAATAGGGTTTCTATTCAAAGTTTTTAAAATTCAGAGTTAAATTTATTCGAATAAAATATTAATGGAATAATAGATTATTTGCAAAAAATTTAAACTGTTAACTAATTAATTACTTTTCGTTAATAAAATGTTGCATTTCTTGCTAATTTTTTTTTTTTACTTCGTACTTATTGTATTTTTATAAATACATACATACATACTTTTTTATTTATGTTTTTTTCTTATTAAACTGTTGTCAGTCAACGCAGGTATTTGTGAACAATTTTTACTTTTAAAGAAATTTTCTTAAGTGTTAAGGAATTAACAAGTCATTTAATTAAAAAATGCAAAAAAGTAGACCTGGCGGGAAATTATTATGTACTTTTCTTTTAGTCAATTAAAGAAAAATTTCAAATGTTAAACTGTTTTCAAAGGGATTTAAACGCCGGTGTTAAATACATATGTACATATGCACATACATGTGTATCTATGTATTCCTTTATACATATGTACATACATATTATACACATGTTAAGGTAGCAAATGATCATTATAATTGCAATGACAATGACAATGATCATTATCATCATTTTCTTTAGCCCTATAAATAATGGTAGACTGACTACTACTATATGTGCTGCTTTAACAGGCGTCTGTCCCAAATATTATTATCATTCAATGTTTGTATGTCTGTCTGTCTGTTTGTCTGCCTTTCTGTATAAAATTTTATTTTTGGCAGCGTCAGCAGCAGCGGCAGCAGATGTTGTATGTTTAACCGAATTCGTAATCCGGATACCAGGGTTATAAAAAAGAAATGCACGTAAAACAACAACTATTTTAACAAATACATTTAAAATGTGTGTTTCAGAAATAAAAAACACCAAAAAAAAAAAAAAAAAAAAACTAAAAACTTTAATGCTGAAAAGTATTTAAAAGCAGGGATGAATGGCAAACCCATATTAAGAGCTGAGTATTGAAAAATAAAGAGTAAAACATACAACAACAATTACCATGTTTTAGTTTCTTTCAGATTTTTTCTTCTTCTTATTTTTCATTGTCAAAGCGTTAATTTTTCTAAACTAATTTAGATGATTTTTTACCTGTATTTGTGGCCCAGCAATATACACACGACAAATATTATGTTGTGACAGAAATACTGACTGTCCTGTATTTACGGTACAGTTTGAGATTTTTTTCTAAAATTGTTGCCAAGGTAATGGTTTCACAGTAAGTTAAGTAGGAAATTAGGAAGCAATGATAAAAGCTTTATTTTAAATTAACTATACATGCACCTTCAAAATTATAAAAGTAAACATTTTTATATAAAAACAATTGCAATAAAAACGAAAAATCAGATAATCGGTTTTAATATGTTTTTTTAAATTCATTGAAACGTTTATACTGCAACGCCAACATTTACTGTAAAAATGTCCTTTTTAAAAAAATCATACTGTGCTATGTCATAACGTCTCAAACACAGTGTTATGCCATGTCATGCAGAGTTATCATAGTGTCTTAGCATGTTATTGCCAATCGTCTAAGCTGTTGTAGCTCGTTGTTTGTTGTGTATAATGTTTTTAATACTATAGTAAAAATATTCGCTACATCACTCGGTGTTACAATAATATTTTATTACGCACAGTTTTATTTTAGAAATATAATAATTCAAACAAAAGATCAGAATTCAGCATTAAAAACACACGTCGCATATGTTGACATGTTAATTTTCCATGTTGATGTGTAAAAAACAAAAAAAACGTATATTAAAACAATGCTAGGTTTGACTTCAACATACGAGTATTTTACATTTTCCTAATATGCCATTGTTGAACATGTTGTTGGGACATTTGTTACTATTTTATATAGAGCAGTACTATATAGTATTTACAGGGCTTTAATTGAAACTACATACAGTATTCTAACAAAATTATTAAAATAAAAACAAAGTTATCGAGAAAATCAAATTTTTAGACTGTAGTTGCCGTGGTCTAGTGGTTAGTGTGTTGGTTTAGTAAGGCAAGAGCCCACCCATCTTAACCCATTAACGCCCAAATGAAAACCAAGAACAATTTTTAAAATTTAATATTTATTACTAGATTTAAACAACATTTTTTACGGTACAGTAAAAGAAAAAACCAAAAAAAAAAAAAAAAAATATTCTGAGTTGTGTTTTTTCAAATGTACTAAGCTTAGTATAGCAGCACTTAATATGCTATAGCTCAAAAAATTCTATACGAACTAAACTGTTTTATATTGCTTTTATTAGAATGTGATAATATCAAGTAAATAAACTGCTATTTAACGTTCTTCAAAGTTAACTGATGTAAAATAAACTAATATATAACCATTCACAATCTCACAAGAAATAAATCACTAGCCAAAATGGACATTCCCGTAATTGATATTTTTTAACTATGATATGATAAGTTGATGTACAACAGCTATGTGGATGTTGCATGTACTCTTATTGATTGATAAAAAGCGTTTCCCGAGTAAAAAAACTGCATTTTATAATTTTTACTTGAACTTTAAGTTGTGTACTATATATAGTACAGCGGACGGAAATGGGTTAAAAAAAAAGAAATACGATAGCAGTCTTCTGGCAAACGCTCTGAGAGTAACAAATTGCCATGAACAAGCTTCTCATGCCTGTCGTACGACTTAAACTGTAGGTCCCGGTACTAATGGATAAAAATCAACACACACAGAATGGGTGCTGCGAGAAGCTAAGCCGTAACCTTAAAACAGGTTTGTAATGGTCAATTATTTTCAAATAATCCAATTAATAAGAAATTGCTTTTTTAAGCTCAAGTTCAAGTTTATTTTCAAGTAAATAATCAATATTTCTATATCCTTCGCATAACATCTTCAGTATTTCGAAAAATGGAGAAATATGCATAATATGACCCAAAGTATATCTTCTTAAATATACTTAATTTGTTCCAACACTATGTGAATTTCTTGCCTCTCCTGCTAGTAGTGTACCTAGCAAATAATTATTTAGCAAAGGTGGGTGTTCATCCATGTAAATTCTTGTACTAGTCTTAAGACGATAAAGAAATAAAACTCATGTTTATGAATTATAACTTCGAATGTTAGATATCCAAATTATTAAAAATCCGTCAGACAATTAATAATTCAAATTATGAACTACTATGACTACTACTACTATTGTCAAGAATGCAGCTGTTATCCTTTGACATGTACATAATTGGTAAAAAGTTGAAAAATGTTAACCACGACACACTACAATACCATTGATTGAGTCGAACGTTTGCGAACTGACTGTTTGAAAAACTGTACGAGAAAAACGAATCTTTTTTGATAAGACAATGTGTAGGGCCACAATTGGCCATAATGTTGACATCAGGGACCTTTGGTTTTAGCAGGAATGCGCACCACAAACCAATCAGCCGTCCAAACAATTCATTTATTGCATGAGAAATTTTTCCGGTCGCATAATTTTTCGATTTGGCGATACTTTCTTTAGAGCCATTTGAACAAACCAATGACGCTCTGAAAGATTAAATTCGGTGCTGCATTGACGATATAAGCAAAGTTAAACTGCAAAATTTTGTTCAAAATTCTGTGAAAAGAGGAAGATCTGACGACATGCTACAAGTAAACATTATTTTCCATTATTAATGCTTATATTTCTACTTTACAGTGGTAACAAGAAAACTGAATTTGTCAAGTAAAAACTGTATTTTTAAGCCAGTTTACAGTTTACCTCTAAAAATAAAATTGAAAAGTTTTGAAACTTTTTGTGAAACTTGTGATTTTTGAATTTTGACATTCCCTAGTAGGTACGTATTTCACAACCTTTTTTAGTTTATCAGTTTTCCTAAAATGAAATTTACAGTGCAATCCGGAGAAATTTTCCTAAGTCGAAACTTAAAAAAAAAGAATGTGAATCTCTTTCATAAACGAACACCTCTCACAACCGACATTCAGTATCCTGTTATGAGAGGTTTCACTGTTATACATGCATACTTATGTTATGTTTGAGTGTCTTATTACTGTTAAGAAACTTTTCAAGCGACTCAATATTTAATTAACATTCTATTCTGATGCCAAATTTTTCTTTCAAAATTAAAGTCTTAAAATGGAAGTCATTTAAGCTTGTTGAGGAATTCTATTATTTTCCAAATAGTTTTTATACATTTAATTGTGTTTTTATGAATGCTTAAATGTTTATTACTTAGTTCCCAGCTGGTAATAAATATTTATAATTTTATTCGTTTGAAGTTCTTCGTGTTAAATCTTTAAAAAACGGGTTTCGTTATTGACTTTTTATAATTTTTAATTGTATTAAACGATTCTTCTATGTGTGTACATATGTTCAGTTATTTAAAGAAATTTATGACGATTATTTAGTTATCGGTTTATTAAATTATTCAATCTCTACACATTTATCAATGAAAATAGTCGTCAGTCAGTTCAGTTATTGGCTTAAGAATTCAGTTTTCATATTTATTATGTGCCTAAAAAATTAATACATATTTTGAATATTTTTGGTGGTATTAAACGGTTCACAGTTTTCAAAACAATTTGGCATATAATTAATTGGTTTTTCGTATAGAAAAAACTGTGCATGTTTTAATTTTTGCACAAAAATCAATAGCTTTTCAACCGGTTTTAGTTTCTGAAGAACATGGTCAACAATTAATCGTTAATGTGTTTATTATGCGTTTGATAGCTGTTGTTCCAAATTATTTTATTATTATTACTTTTTTTGTACCTATACAATAAGATGCAAATTGTAAAAACTAGTGCTAGTACTGCTACCAGAGTCTTGGGTGCAAATCGAAAAGACAATATTCGCACTAGCAGTCTAACGCACTTCACACTAGATGAATGTGACGCCGTTATATACTGCTTTTATATAAAACATGTAACGGATTTAAATTTTTTGAAATTTTTTAAGGTAAAAGGAAAACGATTAATCGATTATTCTCATTTATTTATAAACAATTTAAAATTTTTTTAAGGTAAAAGAAAAACAATTAATCGGGTTTGCATTCAAGTTTACGCAAATTTTTTTATTGGTTGTAATATTATTTTCGTTTTTAAATTATCGATTGGTACATATTTATCAATCAAAATTAATCGATTAGAAATTTTTTTTTTTTTATTAAACTGATATTAAGTTTTAGTTGTTCGATGAACACTTTAAAGTTTAGCTCTACTCTAAAAGTTTCTAAAAGTAGATCAGTAAGCGGTTTTGAGAAGATTAACATGCCAACTACCCTATATTTGTAATTGCTTGATCTAAACTGATCTCTGGAGATCATGGAGATCATTCTGATTGATTTATAAAACCTCATTTGATTAATGTTGCATGTTGCACGTTTTCGTTGCACGTAGTTAGGTCATTGACAAACGACAGGTACATCAAGTGTGTGTGTTTTAAGTCGTATGTGTTTAAGTACCGTTGTAAATGTTTTGTTTCTTCTTTTTTGTTTGTTTGTTTGTTTCATGTTCTTATTCATTCATTCAATTCAATTCAATGTGAATCATCATCAAGAACATCATCGTTATCGTTAAGCAATAGTGCTGACGCTGACGTTGGCGTTGACCGTGTGGCAACTGCAAGACAAGGTGTAGTTTCTGTACCTCATTTTTTAAGCCTAAAAACAGAATACGACAGATGCTCTTTTAAGTTGGCCAAAAACTATACAAAATAAAGGCCAACCAGTAATATTTTGCAACAAATAAATAAAACATTAATTTTGTTTCTTTTTGTTGTTGTTGTTGTGGTTTTTTTTTTTAACCAGCCAAATAAGCAACCCTTCCTTTTTTAGGCCGAGTATTAAAATGTTTTTTTTTTATTTCTTTAATCATCAAAAGAAAGTTTTTTTCACTCTTTTTTCGTTTGCCACCTTTAGGTTTTAACAGGATCTGTAACAGCAGCAAAAGTAAAAAAAAAAAAACAAAAAGAAATTGGTTTTTGGAACGGAAAGGAAATGACTTATAAAAGGCAGGATAATAAAGAAAGCATTTCGCTGGCTGGTTGTCAGGCTGACTGGCTACCTTTTACTAAAGAAAACAAATGTTGGTTTGATCAACAATAAATTACATTTTTATCATGGCCTTTCTTTCTTTCGTTCCTGATATCTTTCACAAACCAGCTTGTAACCCTTTTCCACTGGTTTTCCTTTTTTTTTTTGAATAAAAAGCTTACCAACTGTTTTATGAAAAAAAAACCACCGAAAATTTTATATTTCCAAATAAATTAGAACACTTGTACTATCTTCAGGCCAAGATCATCCTGGTAAATGAACCCGAAAATGTTTAAATAAAACATCAGCATATGAGAAAAGTTCTTAAAAATAAAAGATAAAAAATTTACAGTTAAAGAAATATGTGTGAAATACTATCTATCGTTTTAAGAACGCTATATATTATAAAACAAAATCATTTGTAAAAAACACGTTTATATACATATATACATATATTTTTTAAAATAAATAATATAATTACGGCGAGCCATTACAAACAGATGTAATTCTCGTCCACTTGACCCCAGGCAGCCCATATTTTTATAGGCAAAAGCCTACCATTTTTTTTAAGTTCACCTCAGTGTTTATTATGAAATATAGAACAATCTTTAAATAAATAAGTACGTATCACCAACTTGAGGTCATTAATATATCAAGGCAAAGTACTAACGGCCGTATGTATAATGAAAAGTTAGCAACTCGTTAGCATATGGAACATAAAGCTGGCAAGTTTATCAACCGCTATAGACTGATATTATTCAAACTTTCCATACCTTCTATTTGATAACTAGCCAGAGAGTCCAAAAAATTGAATACATTGTACGTTGGGGCATGAATTCCCACGTATAGGAATGACAAACTTAGCCACTGTGTACTAGTGCTGGCAAAGTATTGAGTAATGGGTACCGAGTATCGAGTATTTGTACTAATTTTTGGGTACACAATACTTAAAAGTAACTACTCAATACTTTAAGAGTTGAATTTTTTCTTCAAAGTTGTATGGAAAATTTAAATTTTAACGGTCTAACAAATTTCTGTCCAAAAACACAATAATTTATGAAATTGTTTTCTCTTAAAAATAAAATCCGTAAAAAGTATTGAGTAGTATTGGGTACCCAAATGAAAGTATTCAATATTACCGAGTAATAAAAAGTAACAGAATTTGACAGCACTACTGTGTACAAAGACCTGATATTTTTTTATTATACTCGTAAATATGTAAATAAGGCTGCAAGAAATTAAATATTTTTAGTCTTAATGTTGATATTTGAAGCAGGTCTTTATTTTAATGATTTTTAGGGTCTGAAAAATTAAATTTAAAATCTTTAAAATTTTGTAGATCAAAATTAGGAAAAAAAATTGCTGCAAATTTTTAAATATTTTAAAAAATTCAGGCGGGCCACTTATGATATTTTTGTTTTTTTTTTCATACCACCAATCCGTAGCATTGCTGACTTCTTACAAATTGTATATAAAGAAACCGTAAAATTTAAAGAATAATTCTGAGAAATACTTGTATAGTATTACGGATTACGGCCTAGCTTCTCGCAGCACTAAAGTTGTGTGTGTTAATTTTTATCTATGAGTACCGGGACCTACAGTTTAATGTCGACTCCGAACGACAGACTTGAAAAGCTTGTTCATGGCAATTAATTACTCTCAGAGCTTTTACCAGAAGACTGATGAGAGGTAGTCGCAGAAAGAAATATTTTTTTCATATTTCTTTTTTTTTTAAGATGTTGGAGCTGGGTGTCGAACCCAGGGCTCATGTCTTAGTAAGCCAACACACTAACCACTAGACCACGGTGACTACAGTTTTACCGTTTGATTTTGTATTTTTGTGTAGTTTTCTTTTTGAAATCCAAAGGGATATCCGAAAGAAACAGCTTTAATTGCATAATTATTGCCATTCTGTGAAATATCATGCATGCAACTCATAAAACTGCTTTCATTTTATCAGAAAAAGTATTTTTTACATACAAATGTTTATATTTAAACAAGATCTTAGGCGGGCCATTAGTTAAGTCATTAGTTTTTATTTAAAATTAAATATGTAAGTGTGTAAAAACTAAAGCAATGCTGCTTTATACAACATAACAATGCAATTGCAATGTCATGTTCAAATGACGTGCAAACATGTTCGTTTTACAAACTTTAGTTATATAAAAAAATACTCGTATTACTCTGTAACACCGAGTGATGAAGCGAATATTTTTACCATAGTATTAAAAACATTATGCACAACAAACAAATGGCTTAGCCGATTGGCAATAATATGCTAACACATTATGAGGACTTTGCATGACATGGCGTGACACTGTGTTTGAGACGACAGGACATAGCATAGCATAGTTTGTTTTTTAAAATAACATTTTTACACAAAATATTGCGTTTTTCAGTACTGTACTAAGAAGTCGTAGGAAAAAAAAGTAGTTAAATTATGAATCTTGTGAAATTTGATATTTGCATATTTTTATGAACAATTTTTGTCGACTAACTCATAACAAGTTAGGTAGAAATTATATAATTCCAATATATGATTTCTATAAAAAAGTGTGAGTTATAAATTTGTACAGAACACAAAGAGCTCTGATGTTGAGATATCCGCAGCCGGAGTCGAAAACATATTCAGTTCGGCTGGTGTACAATTCAATTCCTTTTTCTTTAATTGAAAAATCATTATAACAACAATCTAAATTCTCAAGAGAATTCAGTTTCTGATCTAACTACGGCATTTTAAAGATGAAAAAAATTTATAAAAAATAGATCATCACAACCTGTCTGGGATTCGATTTCGGGTCTCCGGACCATGTAAAATTGTAAATATATTATGCATACATACATAATTGTCTGTTACAACCCAGTGCCAGGGTTACGGCCTAGCGTCTCGCAGCACTCATATTGTGTGTGTACCCGGATGTACAGTTTAAAGTCGAACGACAGATTTGAGAAGCTTTTTCACAGGGACTGTAACGGTTATAAGTTATATCGAAAAACTTATTTTTTTATGGTTAATTTGAGAGTTTTTCCAAAAAAGGTCAGCAGAAAAAGTTATTTTTCAACGGAAAAATAAAAGTTAAAAAAAAAACTCTCATAAATAGAGTTTTATTTTTCGTCATAAAATAAAACTCATTTTGTGAGTTTTATTTTTCAGTCAGAAAATAACAATTATTTTTTTAGTTAAAAAATAAAACTCGAAAAATAACGGTTATTTTCCGACTGAAAAATAAAACTCACAAAATAAGTTTTATTTTATGACGAAAAAATAAAACTCTCAAAATGAGTTTTATTTTATGACGGAAAAATAAAACTCTCTTTTTAAAGGTTTCATATAAACTTTTATTTTACCGTCAAAAAGTAACAGTTAAAATCTGATTAATGATCACTTATGCGAGATCACCACAGATTCTGTGAGAGCTCTCCAAGACGATTAATTTGGTATATAACATCATATATGTCTGTCGACTCTAATACGATGATTTTTTTAGTTTAATTTTTAAGCAATAACTGTTATTTGCGGTCCCTGCTTTTTCATAGCAATCAGAGCTTTTGCCAGAAGACTTCTGAGAGGTAGTCGCCGAAAGAAATAATTTTTTCTTATTTCTTTTTTTTCAAGATGTCAGAGCTGAGATTTGAACCTGGCACTATCGTCTTAGTAAGCCGATAACCACAAGATCACGGCGACTATATTAAAAAATGTGTTAAATCGAAGGCGTCATTTGGTGAAATTAGGAAAAAAGGCAATAAAGCTGTAATTTTGTGTGTTGAAGAATTTCGCCTTGTTATCTTTTAAAAATCTGTGGAAGAAGAAATTTTTTTTCCTTTGTATTAAAAAAATTTTCGGCTTTTTTTCGGTGTACTTTATTTTGTCTTTAAGCATATAGTGTGTATTAGTTCAATGAACTGGCTTAAAAACTTTACGTTATAGCAGACAGACAGACGTATAGTTGGTTTTTTTCTCTCTATGTGCTTGGCAATATAACCTGGTTATGAAACAATTGAAATTGTTGTTTATGTCTGCGGTTCTTGACCAAAAAAAAAAAAGTTGGAAAAAGAATTAACAAACACACGCTAATAAACTATCTGTGTTAAACAGATAGCCAGTCAACCAACCAGTAAACCATTGACCACTTTAAGCAGCAGCAGCAGCAATATGCCTGTTTTAAATACTTAAAAATTTTTATTTCTTTTTTGTAGGCCTACTTAGTAACCAACACAAAAAACAAAATATATATACATTTATATATATATCAGACATACTACATACATACATATATATTTTACAATTTTGTTAACATAAGTTCTTTTGTATTCTCATTTACGTTTTTTTTATAAATTTTTTAAGAAATTTTGTAAATTACAGAAACATTTTGATAACAAAATGTTCAATGTTATAACGAGTTAATGAAATAATATTTTAATTTTGCCAAAAATTTAAACTCATTTAAACACATAAACAGATATCTGAGGCGGGCCATTTATAAAATAATAAAAAATTCCACCAACTATTGCAAAAAAATAGTAAAATAGATAATAGATACTACAAACGTAGACAAAGTCGTTTAAAACTTTTTGGTATGCTTATTTTCTATTATTTCTAGGTAAATTTAAAAATAAAAAGTTAGTTAATTTTTTTGTTAATTTTGTGGCGATTTTTTTGACTATAAAAACTGAACCTTCACAAAAACTAGAAATATTTCAATATCATGACTTTTAAGTTGAAAAAAATTTAATTATTGTTTAGTTTACAGGTAATTACGAAATCTCTGAGGCGGGCCATTGTTTACTTTTTAAGGAAAATAAACACACTTTGAGTTTATTATAATTTATTTCATGTCAAGCACTGTAAAAGTAAGCCCTTGGTTTGAACAAATAAATCCTTAGATTATTCTTTTTTTTTTAGAAATTTCACTCTTTCCTTATAAACCAAAAATAAAGGCATAAAGAAGGTTGACGGGTTACTTAAGTATTTTATATCACATGATATTTATTATGTTTTATTTGAAAATTGCTCATTTTTTTCCTGAGTTATACTTTTAGCTTAAAGTTTCAGGCGTGCCAAAGGTTGCTTTTAATTAAAACGTTAAGAAAACATTTCCATTAATGAATAAGGTTGTAAAACCAGTAAAATGTAAGTGGTTTGAAAAAGAAGAAGTCCATCTACACTCCCTGACATTCCACACTATTTCACCAAACCAATGTCAACAAAAAAAAAAAAAACGAATGATCAGGAAAAAGCGCCACCTATTAGTAAGTAGCAAATAACAGCTAATCGTACTTAGCGAAGGCATTTACCATACAATCAACATGCAAAACAATGAGGCAATTGCTGCTGATCTTTCAAGGATGAAGTTATTTACAGCAATTTGTCTCACTTCTAAGGTGCTTAATAATAATATAAGAAAAAAAATATTATATATATGTACATCCTTTCTAAAAAGTCCAATACAATGCACAGAATCAGTAGAGGTTTGGTTTACCCCCGAGTATTGGTCTTAATAATAAAAAAAAACAAACAAATCCTTCAACTCTTCTTTTTATTAGAAGTTTCGTTATTTCTTAGTAAGCTAAAAATAAGGAGATAAAGGAGATTGGCGGATCTATATTTTGTATCACTTGATATTTATTACATTTTGTTTGAAAATTGTTAATTTTTTTCTTGAAAGAGGCTTTTAGTGCAAATTTTTAGGCGTGACAAAGGTTTCTTTTGACTACAATGCTAAGAAAACCTTTCAATTAATAAATAACGTTATAAATACAGTAAAATATAAGTGTTTGTTTAACAAGTATGGCGGGCCATATTGTATTAAAAACAAAAATTGCATCTTGGATTGTTTTTGTCTTAAAATGATTAACTTTTTGTGATTTAATAGAATTTAAAATAATAATAATATATCTATAAGTATAATCAGTTATATGGAAGTTTTTAATATTTAACATATTAGCACCTCATTTGTGTCATTTTTTATATTAAAGAAAAGCGTTTTATTATGTTAATTTAAATTTTTTCTTTTATGAAATGAGAATTTTTTTGAAAGGAACCAAAAACTAATTTGGGTGTCAATCAAAAAAGTAAAAAAAGAAATTAAAAAAAAAAAGAAATACATGAAACTTAACTAATTTATGTTACATAATCGATGGGAATCAAATGACACAGATATGACCAACATCTCAAAAGATAACATGACATTAAAATTGTTACTTTATTCAATTCTTTTTTCAATGTGTATGCGTTTTTTTTTATTTTTTGGAAAAAAAAGGTACAAAGGTTTTGATATTAAAAAAAGTGACAAGCGGAGGGTTTGTTCCTTTTTTAGATTTTTTGGAAACCCCTACTAACAAGCTTCTATGAAATTTTTGAAAGGAAACAACAATTTTACGAAAATCTTTTCAGCCCTTTTATGCAAACAAAACTTTTTTTTTTCGCAATAAATGCTTAAACATTTCACGCAAATCTCACATGAACTGCTGCAAATATTAAATATGCATAAAGCACGTGAAAAAAAATTGATACATTAAAACAAAATTTCTTAAAAAAAAGAATTGACGAAGCAAAAAAAAAAACAAAAACAATTGTTTTCAAATTCTAAACAAGCCCCTTCCCTCTCAAAACAAATTAGTTACTAACGATGTGTTTGAAATTCAAACCATACCATACCAGAGGTGCATGCAACATGTGCTTCTGTTAAAAGCTCATAAAAATAATGCTCTAGTTGTTCTTTCTTTGTATAATTTTTTACCTAAACGTGAACAAAAAAAAAATATTTTTTTAAAGAAAATATAGTAATTAAAAAATCCTTTTTTCCTGCTTACTTAAGCAGGGGGGAAAAACAAGTTTTCCAGTTTTTTTTAACGTATTTTGCTCATCAGCTACTTTTATCTTCTACCGAAAGCAAAGAAATCTTAGTCTTTGTAAATAATTTTCACAAGCCTTCTAAATCTAATGTTTTCAATTTTTTTACTTTACTATGCTTAGAAATTGTTAGAAGTGTGTAAAGAATTTTTTTCTTTGATTAAAGATATCACCGCCAGAAAAAGACTCACACCCCTTTTATCTTAAACTCCCATCAAAGCGAAAAAGGAAGTTCTTGCATACACTTTTATTAGCTACAAGCTTTTGAAGTATTGTGTGATAATTCACAAACAAAAAAAACCAAACTGTAAGAAAACATAAATGAAACCGGAAAATTTTTAAAGTTGCAGGCGGGCCTTATATTTTTCTTATAAATTATAGCACTCCATCTACTAACACGTGTAAATTTGAGCATTTTAACAAAAAATCTATGTACACATACAAAATGTCAGGCGGGCCATATTTTTTTTTACTGAAATGCCTTAATTTCTTTAAGTATCTATTTATGTTATTCACATAATATTACTTTCAGCACGAAAATGTTAAACTTAATGGATATTATTTTTTATTATTATCCTCAATAAAAAACGGATAGGTGGGGATGACCTAAGAAGATCACTAGGCTAACCCGCCCTTGGTACAAAAATTACTGTTACCTACCTCCAAGCTTGCGGAATATAACTTGAAGCAAAGCTGGCATTAAAAATAATTCGCAGTTTTAACCTGATTATATAAGATTTCAGGCGGGCCATATTTTATAAACTACTTTTTTACACAAAATTGTGCAATTTTATTAAAATTATTCATATATTGTTTCGCCTTTATAGAATAAATATATTTAGAGAATTTTTCTTTATTATTTGTTAAAATAATTAAAAAATAATTAAAAAAGAAAATTTCAGGCGGGCCATGTTTTATAAATCACCTTTTTTATACAAAATTGTGCAATTTGGAAATGTTTTCAAAATTTTTTTTTGAAAATTGTTCTTATATGTTTCGTCTTTCAAAGATAAACGTATTTAAGCAATTTTGCCTTGGTACTTGTTAAGAAAACAATTAGAATTTCAGATAAAGATATGGGTACTAATAATTAAAAAAAAAATTAAGGTGGGCCATGTGCAAAAATTGTAAAAGACAAATATTTATTAAAGTAGCGTTGGAATTTTTGAAACTTTTTGAAAGTTGAAGTTCAAATAGTAGAAACTGTAGGCATACTCTATGCCGAAGTAGTATTTGGAACACACCTATTTTAGCTGTCAAAAATTGGCCCGCCTGAAATAGCTTCTGTTCTTAATATTTACTTAAAATTCTTCAAAAAAATTTTATTTTTTTCTAAATTTCTTTGTAAAAAATTGACAATATTTCAGTTTTTAGCCCAGAATTTTTATATTTTTGTCGTGTCTTTAAGTTTTGTAGGTAAATTAATAGAAATTTGTGTTCACACAGCAGGATATTTTTTTGTAGTTATAAAAGATACTTTTTGGTTTATTTTTTGTTTTTTTTTTCTCTTTTTTTTTAGGAGAAAGAAGTATCTGAAAACACCCTGATTAGGGTGCATCTTTAATGAGTTAAAAAAATTCTGTGTGACATTTTTTTGTTAAATCTGCGGAGGTTTCATTTGAAATTTAGTTTTCAAAACTAATTTTTCTTTGCAAAAATGGAAAAGCAACAAATTAAAGGTTAAATAAATTCTACGGTTGAAAAATGGCACAATAATTTAGGGGTTTTTTATTTTTCGTACATATATGACAGGAAACATAAAAAGGATTTTTTGAATAAAAATGTTAAGCAAAGTTGTTTTAAAAACACTTTACATTTGTTTTTTTGTTTTTTTTTTTTGTTTTTAAAAGGCGTGTTAAAATTTAAGCAGTTGTGGGTTTAATTGGCCTTAAAAGGCCTTCATATTTCTAAAGAAGTACCATTAATTTCTCAAACAAAAACTACTTAAAAAAACTACATACTTTGAAGGGGAATTAAATTGCAATAAAAATAAAATTTAAATACCTTGAGGTGCCAGCACCTTCCATTTGCTGTCGATCTAAAGGTGGATCGAAAATTTGTTCACGATCCTCTTTTGACAATTCCAATTCGGCAAATTGATCCAATTCTGAAGCCATTTTTTCTGTTTCTTTTTTTTTATTAAATTTAAATGGTTTTTAGAAATTTAGAATTAAAAATTCTTTTTTCGAAAATTTATTTTTGGAATGTTTTAAAAATTGTAAGTTTTAGAAATTTGTTTGTTTGTTAAATTTTGCATGAAAAATCCGGATTTTTTATAACGAATTTACAGTCAATTTGCCAAAAAACCTAAAATGAAACATAAAAAAGGGAAAATAAATTAAAAATAAAATTTAAAAAAATATAAAAATAAAAACAAAAATATGTATTAAGACTAGGAAAGAAAATGAAAGGAAGCGTAGGTAACAAGTCGAGTCTTAAATTCAAAAGAATGTTGTGGAAACAAAATTTCATTACATTTCAGGCGGGCCAAATATTGGCAATTACTTTACGAGTACACATAAAATAATAAAAATAATAATTAAAATTAGGAAACCAACCAATATGTTCAAAATTTTAGGCGGGCCAGTAAATCCGCATCAGAGTATAAATGCAAATGTAAAAAATTAACACAAAATCAAGGACTTATAGTTTTATTATATTAACCTATATTTTAATAAAGACCTTTAAAAGTTTATAGTGATATCAAGCGTACCAAATTCAGTATTACATTTTATCAATTAATATCTTTTCCTACTCTTAATGATGGTGTTTCTTTGGTGTACTTGAAGAAACTTAAGATGTCTTTTACTTAGTTCTGGCCATGATAGCATTTCAAGTGGTATTTTAAATCATTGTACGGAATAATTCGTCATACCTTTAGGTATGTTGTTTAATGCTTCAATTGAGCATGGATGGATTTCCAAAATATTGGAAAAATTCCTACATTATAGGGGTATTGCTAAATTGAGTGCTATCCCAAAACTATTTGTGAAATTAGTAGTTGATTTTATTGTTCATCATTCTTCACCATTGTTAACACCTCATCATTATAATTTTCGAAAGGGCTGTTCAACGATAACTACTGTTCTTCAATTAACATCCATGATTAATGCTGCATTTACTCAGGGAAAGCAAACAGATGTAATTTGTACAGATTTTAGCAAAGCATTTGATAGAGGGAACCAGAGACTTCTTTAAAAAAAAATGAATCTGCTGGGAGTAACCCAAAGAAGCTTAAGCTGGCTAAGTTCGTATTTGACTGGTAGAAAGCAGTCTGTACGGGTGAATAATAGTATATCTAAATACATTTACCTTCCATCTAGTGTTCCTCAAGGTAGCCATCTTGGCCCACTTCTATTTTTGCTATTTATTAAAAATCTTCCTAACGTTATTAATTTTTCGGATATATTAATGTATGCTGACGATGCAAAAGTTTTTCTCTCCTATAAAAATTCCATTGAGCATGCTTATCTTCCAAGTGATGTCGACAACTTCTTTTGTATGGTGCAAGTATAACATGATGCAGCTGAATATTAAAAAGTGTAAATGCATGCGATTTACAACAAGAGGTAATTTTATTGGTATTAATTATTCAATTAGTGGTCATCAATTGGAGTTAGTGGATACATTTATTGACCTTGGTATATTACTGGATAGAAAATTTAACTTTAATGACCATATTACTATGGCTGTACATAAGGCTAGATGTGCTCTTGGCTTTATTAAGCGGTGAGCAAAAGAGTTTTCTGATTCGTACATTACTAAACAGCTGTTTTCTCTCTCTGTTTGTCAGACCTATTTTGGAGTATGGTTCAACCATTTTCATTTGTTTCCCTATTCAACGTTCATAGTGACCATATCCAAAAACAATTCCTGTTGTTTTGTTTGCGTGGACTTCGATGGAATTACACTGATTTGCTTTCATATGCGAGCAGACTGGCATTAATAAAGCCAATAATAAATAATTAATACATAATCATTTATGATTAATCTGATCAGTGGGCATATATGCTGTGAATTTCTTTTAAATTCTGTTAAATTCAATAATTCTTATCGTAATTCACGTTATTGTAACCCTATTTATGTTCATTTCTGTAGATCTAATTACGCTCTTGCTGAACCTTTAACTAGGCTATGTCGACAATATAGTTATTTGTCAGATCTTGTTGATTTTTCTTTAAATTCTTGTGCTATGAAACGAAAAATTATTGTTTTTCTAAATACGTAATTGTATCATTTGTGTCGTCAAAATTATCTGTATTTTTAAATCAAATTATTTTAATTTAATGTTAGTTTTATATGTAATAGTCTGTAAGGATTTTTATCCATTGACTTAAATAAATAAAAAGAAAATCAGTATGTAGTTGCGAACAAGTGTACAAAATAATAATGTAAAACGTTGTCTTAAACTGGGAAACTAATATTTACATATCCTTAGATGAAAATTTTGCACTCCAAGAAGTCCATCTTCTTCAAGAAACGGCTCCATGACATGCCAGTCGATTCCACCGTCAGAAAAAAAATAATCAAGAGTACAGCGCCACCTTTTGAGAAGTTGACAATCTAACCTACTTAGTGAAGACTGACAGATGGGGCAATTGCTGTTGATCATTCAAGGGTGAAGGTATAATACAGCTTATCTCATCGACAAAAACCGCTTAATATATAAAAAAAATCTATCTATCTATTTATCTTCACATTACAATACATTGCATAGGGGTTTACGCCTGAGTATTAGTCTCAATAAAAAAACTTATTTCTCAGGCGGGCCAATGAATCAGAAGATAAATATGTACTATAAAATCTAGTCGCCTTACGGATTTCAAAACGATTTTTAAACAGGATTATAATATGTTTTAGGCGGGCCATGACTTAAAAATAGTAGAAAGTCGTTCCAAAATCATAAGGTTTTTTTCAGTAAATTAAATTATTTATGATTCTGTTAAAGTAGTTGTAACAACATGAACTACAGTACACTTGGCAAAGTCGTGTCTCCAGACCATGTAATTTGCATAAACTTTAAAGTTTTCAGACTAATCAGAATGTTTAAAATTCACGCTTAAGTTTAATTTTTTTTTAAATTGTTTATTAATAAAATATGGACAGCCTGAGAGTTTGGCTATTATAGAAGATCTTGGTCATAATTGTAGGGGGATGAGAAAAATTTCAAATATTAAACATTTTTTAAATAGAATATTTTCTAAAAAAAATATAAAATTTTTAATAAAATTTTTAGTTTATTTAAACAGCTTTAAGCTGTGTACGTTTTTCTAATTTTTTTTTCAATTGATAAAATTATTTACTGAGAGTCTAGCGTGTTAAAGCAAAAGGGGAAAAAATCCTTAAAATAAATTTTTCCTTCAGTTTGTATAGTTTTGTTGAAATTTTTTTTTTCTTTCTTTTTGGCTTATTTTCCTTTCACACTTGTTACTATATTTTTGCAAGTTTTTTCTTCAATTTGATATGTACCATGTGACGTTTTTACTACATAATGGTTTTTTTTATTTTTCTTTTTGGGCCATACAATTCAAATCAATAAATTGATTTTTTTAACCACACCGAAGTGAAACACAAATAGTTGGACAAGGACAAATAGGAAAGGGATAAATGAAAAGTTGTAAAAATTATGTCAAAGTGATGTACAATAGTTGGAATGATAAGCCATTTGTGGCCAAATACAAATGGTATGTACGAGTATGTACATATGTATACTTGTGATGTTTCTTAAAGTAAAATTCATTTATTAAAGGCTTATTTGATAAATGTCTGTACAATAATTATGAAATAAACCCTTAACAAGACTATAATATTTTTTATGAATACAGATGGAATATAAATGTTGTGGTTAATTAAGTAATATCAGTCTTAAAAGAGTAATAACGTACATATTATAATGTGCAATCTGCATTATATGTATGTCTGTCGTTTTTTAAACAAATATTTAGCAAAAATTAAAAGTTTTGCACTAAAAATGCGTTTAAAAATTAAAAAAAAAAAAAACGATCAACATATGTTTTAAAGCAGTATTCTTTATTATATTATACTTCTTTCGAATTATTCCTATAAAGTGTTATATTTTTAAAGGATTTTGAAAACGTTCGTTTAGATATTCTCTCGTTAGTTATGGTAATGACTTGACAAACTTTTAAAAAAGTCGTTAAAATGGCAGCATTTGTAATAGTTTTTATCTTTAAAATGTATTCTAAAAACTTTTATACATACGAATTGCTGTGGTTATTATTTATGAAAAGAACAATGTTAATGCACATTAAAAAAAGGAAAATAAAAAAATAATTATAAATATATCAGTTGGTGTGATTTCTATTAAAAAAAAGCTGTTAAAGGTATTAGTTTTAAAAAGTGTAATTACCATGGTCTGGCATGTTTTTAAACTAATCTGGGTGAGCTGAATTCGACTTGACAATACTGACGTAAAACAGTCGATTTCAAATATGCACATTTACAATAATTTGGTTTTGTTGTCAATAAGTTTGACATGCCGTGGACAGCGACAATATTAATATGTTGCAATAGTGGCAAAACTGTTTTATACAAGTGGTCAAATGACAAGAAGATCTAATATTTCGATTTTCCAATTCCAGTAATTTGGTCAAGTAACCACCAAACCGATTGTTATTTCTGTTTAACAAAAGTCGCTGGATTCAATATGGAAAATCGAATAACCCATCGGTTTCCAAACGAGTTCAACATCCACAAAATAATCCATTACCAGTCAATCCCAGTGCTACGAGCAGTGAATTTAAAACATCATTCACCAGCAGTGATAGTTTGTATGAGTCTGATGTTGAAACGCCATTTAGTAACTCAAGCTGAGCTGAATGATCTATTTCCGGATTTACATTTAATGAAACAAGACACAGGATTACTAGCTTGACGCATCCCAGCAGAAAATTTTTAAGATTTGGATGCAAAAATAAAATTGTAAGCAATACTTATATTGTTTTTTATACATTAAAGCTTCCAAATATGCTACAGGATAAGGTATTACTTATTTTTGGTTTTTTTTAGTATTTCCTAACTGGTTGCAATAAATTTGCATTTCTATTGCCTTTTAGTGGCTCATTTCATATAAAAATCATGCATTATTGATGTGCACGAGTAAGTGATTGTTTAAAATTTATCCCTTACAGAATAACTTACTAGTAAGCATTATATTCTGCTGGGATGCAGCAGTGGAAACATCTTGCAGTTGGTACAAAAGTAACAATCTATAGAGATAGAAGCTTGGATTTGGCTGCATATTTTGAAAAGATGCACTCTATTCTTTACTGAACCAGACATAAGTATGACAAAACTAAATTAAGATTATTTATTGATGGCTGGCTCTAAGTACAGTTTAAATGCTCCTTCCTTTGCATAATGGGAATGAATGGATGATTATCCATTTCAATTGGAGCTGCTGACTAAGATTTAATGAAAACTGAAAGCAATTATCAAGGATTTTGAGACAAAAGCATGCTGGAGGACTATTGCTAGACTCTAATATATGAAACTAAGCAAACAAAGTACAAAAGGCATTAAAATAAAGCCATTTACTCATGTAAAAATAAAAACAAAAATAAAAAAAAAAACATTTTTTTGTATTTTGAAAACCGGACACGATAGAAGAAAACCTCTAGTGCGAATTCAGTCTACCAAATTACCCTAGGAAAGGTATTTAATCCAACACGTTGTTAGGTATATAACTGGCCTTTACAACCCTGTATCAGGATTACGGCCAAGCTCCTCGCAGCACTCATTTTGTGTGTGTCAATTTTTATCCATGAGCAGCGGGAACTACAGTTTTTAATTTCAACTCCGAACGACAAACTTGAGAAGCTTGTTTATGGCAATCAGTTACTTTTAGAGCTTTTGCCAGAAGAATGCTAAGTGGTAGTCGCCGAAAAAAAAATATATTTTTTTAATATTTCTTTGTTTCAAGATGTCAGAGCTGAGACTTGAACCAGAGCTCTCATCTTAGTAAGCCAACACACTAACCACTAGACCACGGCGACTACAACACGTTGTTGGCTAGTGTTATTTACAAACTGTTTCCAGAATATGATTACTTTTAGGCGAGTGCATTTTTATATACATACATATTGTACATGCATGTGTACACATTCAGATATACAATTTAAAAAAAGGTCGTCTGAAAACTATCGTGTTCTGGAAACAGGCTTTTAATATTTTTTACAAATTCCTATAAAAAACCCCTACAACTTGAATTTTGTAAACTTTCATAAAGATCACATAGTATGAGTATGTTATACACACATAATTATACTTATGTACATACCTACAGATATTATAAATCTCTTGGTAAGTCTGTTTGTTTGTTTTGTTTGTTGAAATTTGGAATATAGATGGATTCGGCTATCGTAAGTGCAATAGGGTATGTTTTTTATTATTAATCTTGGGCTTAGTACCCTCATACAAACTTAATACATAATGATTTTTGTATATCTTGAGAATGTTTTAGGCTAAAGTTTTAGAATTTGTGGGCGTGGTAGGTAGAGCGAAGCACGTTGGGTTTTGGCGATTACATACATATGTATGTACATACATATCTGTGGCATTTTGACAAAACACCTTAAGTCGAGATAAGATAGCAAACAAGTTTTTCAAAAAAACTCGGGGAAAAATTATTTTTATTAAAAAATAAAATAAACCGAAATTAAAGCAAAATTTCTTCTATAACACAAAATTTTAAAAACGTACACAAAAATGTTTTTTGAACAAAAATTCGTATCATTAACAACATTTTTTTCAATTTTTTAAATTTGACTTAAGATGTTTTGTCAAAATGCCACAGATATGTATGTGTGTATGCACATATGTACATACTTGTAATATGTTAAAAATTTAAATCAAAAATGTTGCAATAAAAATCAAATCCAGGGGGCAAATTACGGCATTCGATATTGAACGAAATTTCATACAATTTTAAAACAATTTACATAGAAATTCCGTTCGATATCGAATGCCGTAATTTGCCTCCAGGTAGATATCAAAGGAAAACTTGAAACTTAAAACTTTTTCTTCTTACTTAGTTTTGGAATTTATCCTTCAATTTTTAAACACAAAGAGCATTTTCTAGTGTTTTATTGATAACGATCTAATATGAGATGGTACCCTTTCAGGTGTAGGGTATCAGGAAGCGCAAGTTTTTTTAAGGCGCCTTATTATTCTAATTTTTTTCTTGAATTAGAAAGAACACAAAATTTGGAAAGAATAAATTCCCAATGTCTTCTTCTAATAAAAGAAATACAACTACACACTGACATTTTTGGTTTTATTATAAATATTTAATTTTTTTTTTTTGGTTTTGACAAATGGAGAATATGAGTAGCAGAAAACTAAGTGTAACAACAAAAATCACAAAAAAAGCAGTAGCAACAACAACTACAACATCCATATGAAAACAAAAGAAATAATAAAATAAAATAAAAACAACAACAACAAAAAAGAAAAAACAAATAAAACTAATTTGGAAAAAAAACACACCGAAAAGATTTGTTGGCAAGTGAGAAAAAACATTTTTTTTGGTTCTTTTTTAATAACTAAAGAAAACAACACATTAACAAAATATATACACACACACACACAGTAGCACTCACACGCACACAGTTACACACTTAGCCAAGTGGGAACCATCATTAAAGAGGAAAAGAATTAAACAATAAAATACAGAGCAAAAGGAAATTTGGCAAAAAAAAAAAAACTTTGAAATGTTGTAGGGTAAGCAGCAGAGTAGGGCAAAGCTGAGAGCAGTAAGAAATATATTTCATATATGAACGTTAAGCAAGTATTAGAAACTACAAACATAAAACATAAATTCAATAGTAGGTATTTGAAAAAAAACCAAAAGAGAGCAAATATTTGTTTAATAACAAGAGATATTTAGGAATATAGAGCGAAAGAGAGAAACATCAAAATTTTAGCATATGTTTTATGTGGTAAGAAGAAGCAGAAATATGTTTATAAAATAATTTATTTTTTTTATTTTTTAATAAAAGTAAATAAACCCATTAAAAATTTTTAATCGTTGTTGTTGCTACTTTTTTTTACTTCCCATAAATTCTAAGCTATATTTCGGCCACTTTTATTTTTTGTAATCTACATACTTTCAAGGCATAGTAGAGAGATGAATTGAGAGAGAGAGGGATAAATTCAGGCTACAAATTCAATTGGTTAATGGGGACATTTTTTAGTCATCAATAAGTATCGATTAGTGTTAATTATTGATAGCAATTTGTATAAACTTATCGAAAGCCAATGTTAATAAATTATTATTGCAGTTATCGATAACATTTTATACAAACCGATAACTGAAAAACTTTAATTTCAATACATACTTGTATTTAATATTGACACTTACAATACACTACTAATGAAAGTTATATTTAAAATGTGTTAATACGAGTAGCTTACAAATAATTAAATCAAATAATAGCATATTTTACTTAAAGTTATCGATAACTAGATAACATGAATATTCCTAACAGAAACTAATTTTGAAAAGGTATAATAAGTGTGTAAGAGTATAAATTACAAGTGATATTTGATCACAGAATACGTAATGCATACGACAGCTACAAAA
The DNA here is from genome assembly GCA_963576795.1 of Metopia argyrocephala. Lineage (NCBI taxonomy): Eukaryota > Metazoa > Arthropoda > Insecta > Diptera > Sarcophagidae > Metopia > Metopia argyrocephala. The sequence goes on along the minus strand of OY756208.1, from coordinate 122,293,455 downwards.
ACAGCAATACAGCTGGAGTCGAATTACAAAATTTTATTGACATTCATTTAAATCAGATAGCGGTGTTACAAATATGTAAATAATAATACAAGAACCATTCAGTTTCATCAATATTAACGAAATACTATTGAACGATCGGCGATTAAAAGTATGTCAAAATTATTAGGCGGCTTAAAATACATGGGTGCGGGGTAAATAACTGCTAAAGCTCAATCCGAAATAGTTTTTGTAAAAGTAGACGAACATCACCGAATAAATGGCTTTTTCTGTGTAAACATGTACGAAAAAAGTTTCAAATGGACCACTGAACACATCTTGGTGGTATTATTCATATCAAATTTCTTAAAAAGTATTAAATGGTAGCTGTCAAGTACAATACAATGCAAAAGATATTTAAATTGGTTACAGAACTCCGCGGCATTATGTTATATACCAGGGAATTAATATCTCCTACAACACGGCATTTTTTAGGATTCTATCTATCGCGTTGTAAGATGGTTACCTGCTCTTTAATTTTAAAGGTATCACATTCAACCAATACTAATACCAAGCAGAATTTAAACAAATCCCTAAGAGCTGCCCAGTATACAACAGGTGGTGTTTTCTTGTCAGAAACGATTAAGAAAATTCTCCATTGAAGGTTCGTGAGCTAGAACAAATCACACCAGATTTAGCCATTTTGGGTATGAACAAAACCCAAACTTAGATTCAATTGAAACTTCTAAATTTGGCTTTACCTACATGAATTTTTTTAAATTTATTTTTGGTCATGTTAAACATATAAAAAATACAAAAGTTTTCTGCAAATATTTTAACTTCAGTAAAGGCTATAAGTATGCCGATTAAGGCTCTGAAGCCTTATGTTTTTTTTATGGTAAGACCAATACTGAGGGGTTTAGACCCATACTCATGCTGTGGATTATATTGGAATGTTTTTGAGGATGTAGTTCATATATAGTTCTGTTTAAGCGCCTTATGACAATGTGGTAAATTTTTGTCAGTTGATCACCCAAGGGCCAGTGTTATGCAAACAAATTGCCCCATATGTTGATTTTAATTCTTTGTTGTGAAGTGGTGAGGATCTTTGCTAAGTTGAATGGTATTTTTTTTAATCCTTGCTTCGTTATGTCTATTACATAATTTTTATCGAATTTCTGGTATATATGGGTGAAATGAGTAAATAAGCCGAAACAAAAATCTGAATCCACTTATAAACTACATACATATATAAATGTGTACATATATGAGTATATGTACATATGTACCTATTGAAATCGTTATTGATGCCTTGAGCCCTTCAATGGCTCTAATACTTTTAATATATTCACTAAATTTCGTTTGCAGGTGATAAAGTTTACTGTACTACTAAATTTTTGGAGTCTTTAGTCTGACGGCAAGCTGAACTGGGCATAATTGACTTTACTTAAGCTATAGTCACATTAGACAAATATTTTACTAAAAAAACGTAACCACTACTTTATGAAAACATTTATTTTTTTAATTTACTATTGCCTCACGTTTATCATAATATTTTTCTTATCAGATTGTAATGATTTTTTAAAGAAATCTTTACATAAAACGAAATGTTTTCATAAAATATTTCCAAAAAATAGTGGTTACGTTGTTCTCATCAAATATTTGTCTAATGTGGCCGTAGTTCTTTAAAAATTAAAAAAAATATATATGAAAAATTTTTGAAAAATTTGAATTTAATTCGTTCTTTATAGTGTTTAATACGACTAGTGATACCCTAATATCCCTCTATAGGCTTTGCCCATGCAGAAGGAATCCGTTGAAAGCTGATTCAAACTATCAGTGATTTTAAAATTTACAGAGGATAAAATCGTTTTACAACAACTTTATGTCACTTGAAACTGCTAGAGATAGGTTCATATCTCAGCAAAGGTAACCACTCCCTGACATTCCATTTTATTTCACCTTAACCTTTGACAACAAAAAACGAATGATCAGGAGAAAGGCGCCACCTATTGGGAAGTTGCAGAAAACAGCTAAAGATACTTAGCGAAGGCACTCACCACTTAATTAACATGCAGCGATGAGGCAATAGCTGTTAATCATTAAAGAGTGAAGGTATAACACTGGCCTTTGAATGATAAATTCACAGCAATTTGTCTTATTCCTAAGGCGCTTAATAATAATACTAGAAAAATATATAAGCACTGTCTTTTCCACAAAACTTGCAATACAATTCACGGCATTGGTCTCAGAAAAAAAATATGTTCCAACCGCCTTTTATATTTATTCCGAATATCGATTATGAGGTCTAAAGTCGATCTTACATATATATCAAATACAGGCTCTATTATGGTGGTACCATTGAGGTTTGCGTTCACTCCCCAAGTGACAGACAAGAAACTACTTATGTGGTCACATATGAAACTTGAAAAAAAGCTTTTCTGTAAATGTTTGGGCGGTATTTCTTAAGAAATGAACCCGATACTCAGATTACTATAAAAAATATCTTTATTTTTGATTTTGATCATATTAATCTGGGCAGTATTAAAATAAAAATTTTTCTTTAAGGTAATTTCGAGATATGGACATACCAATTAACACCTAAGGTCGTTGATTTCTTTCTATTAATACTTTGAATAATTAATTAGTAGGGAATAAGAGATAAGTCGCCGTAATCTAGTCGTTAGTGTGTTGGCTGACTAGACAAGAGCTCCGGGTATAAACACCAGCACTGATATCTTAGCAGTCTTCTGGCAAAAGCTTTGAGAGCAACTTGATTGCCATGAACAAGCTTCTCAAGTCTCTCGTTCGGAGTTGACATTAAACTGTAGGTTCCGGTACTAATAAAAATAGACACACACAACATAGGTGCAGCGAGGAGCTAGGCTGAAACATCAACAACATATCGCTGAAACAGCCTTGTAATGGCCAATTAGTTTTTATGTTTAGTGGAGGAGGCAATGGGTTGTTATTATACATACATACATGCGTATCTACATATATATTAAAAAAATAAAAACAAAAAAAAAAAAAAACAACAAAAACAAGAAATACATACATTTATTTGAAGTCTTCTTTGTTGAATGATGAAGTTGTTAAAGATGAGCTTGTGATTGTTGCAGCAGTTGTTACAGAAATATTTTTTTTATTTTCTTTTCAAGAACCAAATTAAGAAATTTATAACAAAAAAGTTTCTTTTTTATTTCCTAGTAATTTTATTTTTTATATACAAAAAGCAGGTCAATTTTTTTTTTCTTAAGCTTTTGCTTTTTGTGTTTTTTTTTTTTTTTTTGTTATTTGAAGATTGTGCGTTCTTTTAACAGATGATGTCAGCTTTTTTAAAAACTTTTTTTTATTTTATTTTTTGTTAAACAAATTTTTGTAAGGTTTTTTTATGTAAAAATATATGAAACAAAATTTTTATTTATTATTAAATGGAAACACTTTATCAACTTTTTTTAAATAATAACTTTTAAAACAAAATTTAACAAACGTTTTGGTAACGTAATTATTTAATAATTTTATTTATTTTTTTTTTGTAAATAAGGAAAAAATATGTTTTTAAATTAATTTTTTTTTTACTGTAAAAATTTTTAATTAACGTTGCACCGTTTAAAGTTATTTTATTATTTATAAAAAGAAAAATAAAGAAAAATTCAATCTGGCGGTTTATTTTACTTTTTCATAAAAATACAGAAAATAATTCTCATTTATTATGTTGTAGAAACACAACAAAAAAAATTTTTTTTATTAATTTTTTTCTGTTTTTGTTAATATTTTTCTTTTGTTTAAAGGTTGTTATTATTATTGTTGTTGTTAGTTTGATAGCGGCGCATACGTTTCCACAGAAAAAAAGTAGGATTTAATAGAGAAAACAAAACAAATTTCTTTGGTTGCTCACGGTTAGGAACGTATTTGAACACTGAATCCAAAAGAGTACAACCAAAAGGTTTCAAACTAAAATCGTAGCAAAACGAACTAAAACAACTACAATGAAAGCATTATTTTACACAAACACTCTTTAATGTACCAACATAGATACGTGTACATATGTATGTGTGTTTGTATGTATGTATGTCCACATGTATATTCTTTATTCCAATTTGCCAAAAACACAAAATGCCGAAACACTCAAAAAATATGTTGAAAAACACAACAACAACAACAACAACAAAAATTCTTAAACCCCCCCAAAAAAATTTTAACAGCAGCACACAATCGAAACTCTCACACATAAAACATCTTTCAGTCAAAAGTCTTAAGAAATAAAAATTTACACCAAAAATATCTTTTTACACTCAATTCCTTTAAAAAGTTTTAAAATATTTGTTATTGATTTGAGCTTAAAAAGTTTTTAAAGAGTATAGATACTCGATTTTTTGTTTGTTTTTAAATTCAAAAACAAAACAAGCAAACTATAAAAAGTACCTTTAAAAAAAGTACCAAAAACAATAGTTTTTGAAAAATGTATTTCTCGTTTAAACCGACTTGCTACAAAGTTTTTTTTTCAATATTTTAAATTTAGGATTGAATATTAAAAAGAAAGCGTTGTTCCGTAAAAACATACTTGTAATAAAAATGTAATACATTTATAAATTAAAAGAGAGCCAACAGATCCTTTAAGGAATATGCATATGTATCTGTGGTAATATGCATTAATCGCCCATGTTCTGAAAATCGCAAAACGCTTGAATTGTGCGTTTTCGATTTGAAATCGCCAAATAGGTGTTCTGCACAACGAAAACGCTAAAACTTTGGCGATTTTAAATCGCTAATGTACCCTGAAGCGTTTTGGTCAATTGTATTAAATGTAAACCTTCAAAAATTAAAAAAATTATACAATATATACATTTAATATGATTTCTTTTAATTTAAAAGAATCTTGTACGTTTCCTTTTAAAATTTTTATAAAAAATTTATAATTTAAAAATTTGCTTTTTTAATACCACTTGTCTGTTTCAATTGCTTACTTATTTATAATCAACTGAATACACAATTTTGTACTAATTCACAAAGAAAACTCTTAAAAGGAGTTCAAAAACAATTTTAAAGATTTGCGTTTATTTAGCTAATATTTCCATTTGTGTTAAAATCGAAAAAAAGCAAATCGCGCGTTTGTCAGAACATGCTCAAATGCGTTTTGTGTTTTCAAAATGGAATGCGTTTTGAAAACGCAGCGTTTTTCAGAACATGGGCGAATAGCTTAAGTCGACATAAGTCCAAATTAAATTACTCGTACTATTTTGGGTACTCATGCAAGTCAGGATAGAACTGTAATGTAAAGTATTAAAGTGTACGATTGTTGCATAATAAGTCTGCTATCAATAGTCTAAGTTACAGTAAAATTTAAACAATTTTAGGAATATTTCAAAATTTCGTTTTTTGACTCAAGCTGCTATTGTTGCATACCCGACTGTAAATGCTGACTGTCCTGCAGAAATTATAATAATTCTTCTTTGACAAAACTTTAATTTTTTAAATAAATTTAAAAATGTTTCTGCTGGAATTATCGAATTATCTTCTAGGAGGATAACAGCTAACCTACTGAAGACGCTTACCACTCACATTCAACATCCACTGACAGATGGGGCAAATGGGTGAAGGTATAACAATGGATTTTGAGTGGTCAAATTTTCACATCAACAAAAAAAGCGCATAATAACAAAATTAAATAAAAAAATATCTATAGATGTATCTTCAAATTCCAATACACTACACTGCATGAGTAGGAGTTTACCCCTCAGTATTGGTCTTAAATAAAAAAAAATTAATTCCTTAGCAAAAGTTTAATAGTTTCTTGTGAGTCTAATTTTCTGACATTAGGGCTGTACATTAGGGTGTTACGAACAGAGATCTGGCGGATAAATACTAGAACGAGATATTTGAGTTCAATGGCCTCTAAGGGAAAAACAGTGGTCGTTTTGGGACTAACATCAGACTGTCAATGCTTTAGATATAACGAAAATACTAAAAGGGCTACCCCTACGTTCGGTGAAAAATGTATGTTTTTTTAATTCCTTGTAAAAATATTTTATATTAGACCTGTTACGAGGAAACTTTTTTTTGTGGCACGGTCTAATGTACATATGTATGGACAAGGTGAAATTTCTACTATTAAAAGGTTTTTTTTATATCACCATAAACTGTAAAAAGACTATTTAAGCGAAAGTTTTATTAAGGGCTGATGAAAAAATTTTGCTAGAAGCAGAATTAAACTCATACAAGGCAAATAAATTCCTAATCGCATATGGTTTTTGCTCAGTCCAGGCATTATCTACGAAAGATGTCATAATCGCACTACTGAGTGTTTAGAAATAATCATATTGTTTATCTTTCCCTTGTATAGTGGGACACAAAGGATCTAACATGTGATTTAAGAATAAGAAAAAAAAGTACTTTTTAATAAAATTCAAGAAAATAACCAAATAACGTATTTTAAAAGTAAAATATTTGCATCGTATTCATTATGGGTGTATTTGTATCAAGAACAAAAAAACATGAATGCTAAACAATTTTGCCCTTTATATGCTAACAATTGTAAAGAAGAACAATTATTGTAAAAATGAAACAAAGTTAGCTGTTTTTGAGGGCATTTGACACTTAAGGGGAAAAGCACAGTTTTTCTGCACCTTATGCAGGTGAATTTTTTTTTTAGAAAAATACGATATTTTTTCTGACGGTAATTTTTTGTTAGGAAAAGAACATTAAAAAGCTTTTTAACACAAACGGCAAAAAACAAATAAAATAACCAAAACACCATAAATAATTCCATTGAAGTTATGAATTCACTTAAAGGTACACTTTTTAAAGTACTTAAAATTCCATTTGGTATTCTACATATTATATTTGAAAAAGTACTTTTCATATATTTCCAAAAAGTACCATGTGGTTAAATTTGAAAAACAAAACTTTTTTCTAAAGGTTTTAAAAGAATTAAATCTGAAGTGAATAACTTTTTTAAAATTGTTATTTTCTGTCAAAGGGTACTTTCATAAGAAATTACTTTTATTTTAGTTCTTTTATATAGGCTTAATCTTAAAAAAAGTAATCCATATAAATTATATATCTATGAAAAGATTTTCTAAGGCAGGGTTTTCTAAAGAAATATAAAATATATATGTAATTCGAAGATAAATTCACTTCGTACAAATTAATAGTTCTTGTTTTGAATAGTGACTTTGTACAAATTAATTGTAAGTTTCTTTTTTGTAGCAATGAAAACTAATCTATAAAAAAAAAATTAGTTTATATTGAAATGTTTTTTCTTTCTTCATACAATTTTTTGAAATGCTTGGAAAAGTTAACAGTTAGAAAAAGTTGATTGCCTTTCGAACACGTTGGTTAACTTTTTCGATATTCTACTGTACTTCTAATTATTTCTAACTCTGCTGTAATTATTAATCTGTTTTACCACTACCATTATCACAAGCTATTTCTTAGTCTCTCATCTGTCACTCTTAAAAATGAAAGAAAAAATAAATATGTTTATCACTGTCTCGGAAAAGCTTTTAAGATCAATATTACGAGTATTATGATTGAGTAACTGCTTAAGCTAAACCACAATAAATTCCAAAGAAAGCATATAAAAACTACAAAAGAGTGTAATTTGCAAATACATACACATACATATGTATAGAGTACCAAACGAAAAAAATTGCCAAAAAATTTTATGGGTAAGGAGCTTTATTTAGTACTCTCTGTATCTAATTCCTATATGCTCGCTTATACGCAAGCATACACAACTGCACAAATACATAAATCTAGAAAAGCTAGCAGCGCTCTGCTATCAGCATTATTTGCTAATGCCAGTGTTGCCAATTTCCTGTGTAATCATTTAAAAATGGGATAAAGCAATTTTTCTTTAAAGTTTTTTTATCCATAAAATTTTCATATAATTTGAATTCATATTACCTCAAAAAATTTAAACATAAATTTTAACATAAAAGAGACATTTTTTTCTAGATTCCTGGATTCCTGAACGTTGGGCTTTTATCGTATAGAAGGTATACTATACAGCCATTATTGAGAATTGTGTTTTTTCCTCTTATATTTATACGTCTAGAGTACCCCAAGGTAGTACTCGTATATTAGGCCCTTTGTTATTTTTAATTTTTATAAATGACATTGGCCATTATTGCATGTTGAAGATCCAAAGGAAGGAATTAAGGAACTATAATAAATACTGACTCTGATCCTAATATTTTGCAAACTGGTATCTATGGTATATCAACTTGGTGTGCTTTGAGTATGTTGTCTATAAATATGAATAAATGTTATCAGATGACTCTGTGCAAATCTAATATTCGAAATCGTTAATGTTTTCAATCTACAGTATTTCCACGATTTACGATGGCTCGCTATATGTGATTTCGAAGTTACGAACATCTTTAATAAATTAATATTTCTTTTTATTATTATAATTTCATGGCAACTAAGAGTGTATAACAATGCCAAAAGCTACCACCTTATAGTAATTTTACCATAGAGCAAGTTGTGTATTTTACAATTTTAATTTATATGACTGTAGAATTTTCTTTTTTAATTAATATCTAATGTATTTAATTTTTAAATCCAATACATTTCTTTTTCTTTTCTTTGATATTAATGTTTCTAAAAGTAGATTTTCGCATAACAAAGATTTTGGGTACACATCTATGTATTTTTAATACAAACTTGATCTTGTTTTACGGATATGTTTAATCTCTGGAACGTATCCATTTATTTTCAGTAGAATGTTATACTAATATAGAGCTCGCTATACGAAAATTCGGCATGCATTCACTTTAAGAAAACGTATCCTATTCGCAAATCGGGGGATTACTGTAAGTTGCATAATGTAAATTTGATTGTCGTGTACCAATTACTTGATCTTGTTATTGTTCTAGAATGTAAATTTAATTGTAACGGTCATTTTGACTGTATAATACCAAAGGCCTAAACTGCATTTTCTTTATAAGAAGAAACTGTAAGGATTTCTTTGGCTCCATTGGAATGCTGTTCTTTTGTGTGGAATCCTTGTTATGCTGTCCATTCAAATATATGAGTAATTAGAATGATTCCGAAAAAAAACTGTGAAATATGCTTTTCGTGTTGACAATAAGTAATGTTTTGACTCTTACCTTATATAATGCTTATTGCTTGCTTTTGGGTTTAAGCCACTTTTTGTAAGAAGAGTTACTTATTTTGTTATGAAGATTTTTAACCTAATGAACGGCATTATCGATTGTAATTATTTGCTTAATTTGATTAGTTTTTGCATATCCTTCAAAACACTTACTAACATATAATATTACTAACTATGCTACAAATGAGCCTATAATTAGAACATTAAGTACATTAAAATATATGAATGTTGTTATTAATGTGGTGTTTTTATTGTCTCAGAAAGTAAGGATATTAATTTTTTTTTAAGATAAGAATATTGTAATCCTGTAAGAATATTGTATATTGTCGATAATATGTATAAAAAGAGCTGTTTGAACGACTTAAACAACTTTTACTTTTAATCATTTGTTTTCATCTCAATCGAATAAATTATTCTCAAGTGTTAATCGCATTCTATTGGGCAATAGCATAACAAATAATGACAATTTCGTTGTATAAAGATTCTTACCTATAAAAACTTGAGTATTATTTGCGCTGTACTGCAAATATACTAGTAACTTTAAGATAGTTAACGCTCCATTTCCAACACGTCGTCGTGCGACATTTTATGTGCTCTATCCGCCATTTTATTTTTCTGGAGTTAATGATGCCAATTTAGGTTCTTGACACCAAAATTTTTAAAATCTGCAATCCGTTTTCGGCTATATATCTCCGAAACTGGACGAGATATCCGAAAACGTAAGGCAGACTTGAAAAATTTGGAGTCGAGATATATAACTCGAGATATATAAAAAATATAAAATGGCGTACGACGATATGCGTGTACAAAGATTTATATATTAAATTAATACACAAACGTACTTTGTATATATGTACATGTACAAATGTAAATAAAAAGCACTAAATTCTTAATAATAACTTTATTTGCTGTAATTAAACAAAAAATGTGGGATAATTTTGAACCTTTGGCTGTGTTAAATATGGTTCGAATTCTGGCAACACTGCCTAATGTCTTATATACATATCTCTATATAATTTTGGATTGTTATTGGTTTTTGGTATGTATTGTATTTGTTTTTGTTTTAATAAATAATTAGTACAACAGCGTGTAAGAAAATAAAACTGTATTTTAATGTAATTGGATGACAATTACTCTTATACATATATATTTATTTATATGTATGTACATATACAATATCATGTGTGGTATACACACATATATGTAACTATAAAATTTGCTTTAAAGTGTAGGTAAATACAAATTTTTTTTAACAAAAATGGCACTCTAAAGTTTTTTATTTAAAAACCATTAATATTTGGTATATGTAGGTATAATATTTATAACCTAAAAGTACCAACAACTTTACGTTTGTAAATATATGTCCTTGTTCTCGTTATTTATCAAAAAATATCAGCAATACCTGAAAATAAATTACAATACAATATTAAATTTTATTCTAATTAATTAGTACGGGCGAAGTGACTAACAGCATACGCTCTGGTGGACATAGTAACCACAACCCTTGTACTAGCGGTTTAACACACTACCCACTAGGCCACTGAGGCAAAAATAATTTGTTACCAGGTTTTGTTTTCTTCTACGACTATTATTAGTATTTTGCTCTAATAACACGGTATATTTTTATTATTTATGAACATTGAAGTACCTTTAAGCACAATTATACTTTGTAATATTTTTGTTTTTGTAAAAAGTTGTTTTGGCTATTCATAGTTTTAATTTAATTTAAAAGTACACTACTTGGGCATTACACACAAAAGTACTTTCATGAAAATTTCAAAACACTCACAATTGTTTACTAAGACATTAAATTTTTTTTAATTTTTGTTTTTTATTTTTTATTTATAACCCGTATACGGAAGTTTCAAGAAAGTACTTTTATGTGTAATGGCAGTGTTGAGGTACCACATTAGATTTATGAAATTTATTTTTTAAGGCTATTTTTTATAACATAATTTTAAAAGATAATTAGACAGCACTAAGTAGGTATGCTACTTTTAATTTTTCGTTTTATAGTCTCTAGACATTGAAAGTACTTTCCTAAAATTTTTGTATACTCGTTATTAATATGTAGTCGCCGTGGTCTAGTGGTTAGTGTGTTAGCTTACTAAGACGACAGCGCTGGGTTCAAATTTCAGCTCTGATATCTTAAAAAAAAGAAATATGAAAAAATTATTTCTTTCGGCGATTACCTCTTAGCAGTCTTCTGGCAAAGGCTCTGGGAGTAATTGATTGCCATGAAAAAGCTTCCCAAATCTGTCTTTCGTGGTCGACTTTAAACTGTAGGTCCGGGTACTCATGGATAAAAATTAACACACACAACATGAGTGCTGCGAGAAGCTAGTCCGTAACCCTGGCACAGGGTTGTAATGGCCAATTATGTAGGTATATATGTTTGTATGTTATTAATGTACTTATGCCTGTATATATGTTGATGTAATGCCCTGTTATGTCGTTCAAACATGTTCGACATCGACATATTAAGACAATGTAAAATATATTGGAGTCAAATCTATGCATTGTTTTTATACTCAATTTTTACACATCAGCATGGAAAATTAACATGTCAACACATGCGATGTGTTCTAATCATTTGTTTGAATTATACAATTATACACATAAGTTAGACATTTTTTGAAACAGATCAGAGATCTTAATACAATAATGTTTTATATTAAATTTTTTTTTTGTATAAAATTTGTATGATTATTGTTAAATATTGTATTGCAGACTAACGAAACATTTATATTTGTTCTATTATTAAACAAACATTGTATATACTTTACGCAATAGACACTACGATGACATGGCATAACACTGTGTTTGGACTACATGACATGGCATAGCATGTTATTTTTTAATTGAATATTTACAAAAATGTTTCGGTTTTGTATACGAAAAACAACTTGTTCGAAAGCGTTTCCTGAATGAAAGTGTTGAAAGAATTATATCTTTTTGTAAATAATGTCAATGTCAATTATCTGTCAATTTAACTTCCGCCAATAAACATCACTTCTACTAAAAAAAAAAAATCATTAAAATTTTAGATGAAAATAGAAAAAAAATGTTAATTCATTGCAATATTTGTGAAAGTGCTTTCGTGTGTAAATGTTTTCCTTTTTTATTGCAATATATTATAAAAAGTACTTTTTATTGTTTAGTACCTTTTCCATATTAATTTTTAAAAACATACTCCAATTTTCCGTTTAATTTTACTGATCCTTGAGTTTTCTCATAAAAAAGCTTTTTCTTATTTTATTTTTAATAAAAACGTGCTCTTTTCATCAAGAAAAATGAAGAGAATGAGTAAAAGTTGACAAATATGAATATGCATGTGTGCGTTTGTTTGGGATTGAGTAAGCTTATAAGGCAAGCATACCCGTATCATCCTAACGCTGGCGTTGCCAAAAATTCTGCTGCAGTGTCAAAGGACAATACAAGTGTCGAAAATGTGGAAAGTAAAAAGAGAAAGAGAGAGGAACAGTATTCTTTTATATAAATATTAGAAATTGAGTAGAGTTCACCCATACAAACAAAGATGTAAGAAAGGTCTCTGTTTTTTGGTTGTGGTTTTTATTTTTCTTAGCAAAACTTTCAAGAGAAACAAATTATTAAGGGAAAAAATCGGGAGAATTTCTAAGCGAGAGAGTGAGAATTATGGATACCAATTAACATGTGTAGGGAAAACATATGTACATACTTCAAAGAAATTATTTTTGTTGTTGTTTTTTTAAAAGAATTTTTATTTTCAAAGAGTAAAAGAGTTTCAAATAAAAAATAATTGAAAAAAATGTAAAGGAAGTACATTTAGGAAGGACGTGCTCTAAACAATAGTTTGAAACAAACATATGCATACATGTGATGTTATTTCTATGAAAGTATGCGTGTTTGAATTTATGTATGTATGTGTGGACAAATAACTAAACAAACACTCCTTAGAGAATAGCTTTAGGGCTTTTTTTTTCTTTTTCTGATGGCTTATGCTGCTACAGAGAGTTTGATTCTCACCGAACCGAAAATCGGGGAGCTCAAGAAATAACAAGAACAAACCAATATATACATGCATACATATATATTTACATACATACATATGTATGTATGTCCATATGTATGTTAAGAGATTTATTGTTGTTGTTGTGCAGATTCTTCCTTTATTATTATTTTATTTTAATTTTTTTTTTCTTCATAAATAAACAGCACAAATTATAAGGAAAAAAATCTTTAATATATAAATATCCTTGCTCTTGGCCTTGATTATAGCGCAACAACAACTACAAAAGCAATAACATTTATTTAAGAAATCATAAAATACAACACAAGCTTGTGTTAAATTTATGCTTTAAATGAGAGGAAGAAAAGCCAGGCAACAAAAAAAAAAGAAAAAAAAGGAGTCCAAGAAAAAAATAAATGTATTTCTTTTTAATAAGTACCATGTACATACAATGTATAATATACTACATACATATGTACATTCAGATAATATTTATTTTTCAAAAACTTGATTATGCAATTAATTTTTCTTTTTTATTATTAATTAATTCAATTATTAGAAAAATAATTTGTTTTTGTTAAAGAAGAAAAGGATCAAAAACAACACATGATGAGAGAAAATCCCTACAAATATTTGAAAAATTTAAAAATTGTAACATTTTGATCAAATTTAAGAATATTTTTGTCCTATATGCTATAGATTGTTGATAGTTTTCATTTGTTTGTGTCTTACCTTTTATTTTTACAAATTTATGAAGTAGAAGCTTCCCAGCAAAAATATTTCATACTTTTGGATGCTTAAATGGAACTTAACTGCTGATGTTTGTATTAGCTTACAATGACATTAAAATAAATTGTTAAATATTGTAAATTAGCTGCTTACAGTTATCCTACACATAGAAGGAGGTTAAAAAAAAACTTAATTTACCAAAAAGTAAAGCTTTCAAGCGGAAACTTGTCATAAAAATTTCCTTAAGAAACTCTAAATAAAAACTATAATTAATAATATTACTCTTGACATTTTATAGCCGTAAACAATATAACATTTTTGATTTAAAAGTTTTCTTAGGGAAGTATGTATTCGTAAAGCATAAAAAATGAAAACTTTTAGTAAAACTGCAATTAACTAAATTAGTGGAAATATAAATTTTGTTAACAGTTTAAACACTGCAATTTGATTTAATTTTTTTTTTTAAGAAAGTGATCTTCGTCATATTCTTGAGATTTATACATTATGCCTAAAAGAAATATATATACATACATACATATTTTGCCAGTACAACCTTTTTTCAGGGTTATGATATTTATTCTCACAGCACTTACATTGTATGCGTCAATTTCTATTCATGAATACTGGGCCCTACAGTTGAGTGCCGAATTTGAAGAACAGACTTGAGTAGCTGTCTGAGCTTTTGCCAGAAGACTGCTGAGAGCTTGTTGCCCAAAGAAATGTTTTTTCATACAAATTTTTTTTTCCAAAATGTCATCGCTGAGGTCTAAACCCGGAGTTCATGTCTAGTAAGCCAAAACACTACATACTAGCCCATGGCGACCACGGGAAGATAAAAAGCATTAAAATTTAATTATTTTTTTTAGTGAAATAGTGATAAAAGTTGAATTTGAAGGGTGCGCACAAAAACTTAAACGGCCCAGATTCGAATCCCAGCAAAATGAAAAGGTTAGTTTGCGGCTTTTTCAAAATTATAATTTAAAAATAAGAGGTCCCCCCTCCAATAAGTCTATCTACAAAGTAACCGCTCCCTAACATTCCACTTTAACCTTTGACAACGAAAAACGGATGATCAGGAGAAGTAGCAAATAACAGCTAAAAACCTACTTTAGGGAAGGCACTCACCGCAATCAACTTGCAACGATGGTGCAATTGCTGTTGATCATTCAAGGGTGAAGGTATACCACTGGCCTTTGAATTATCAATTCGCAGCAATTTGTCTCATTCCTAAGGCGCATAAAATATAAGAAAACAAAATATGTGTTCTGTTGTCATAATGTACTGCCCTTTTCACAAAAATTCCAATACAATGCACAGCATTTTTTTTAAAGGAAAATTTCTTCTTTTACTTCATTAACTTCATATATGTAGTCCACACCTACACGCCTGTTTTACTGTGTTATTTTATATGAATTTTATCGAAATTCCGAATATTTCGTCTTATGAAAAGATGGTTCAAATCTGTTGTAATGTAACTACTTCGCTGCTTTAAGAAAAGCTTTAGATTTAAAGTAAACTTTTATTTGTCTTTGGGAGCTTAATTTAAAACTCTATTTATTATTATTAACCTTCTCACTCAACTTCTGTTTTTACTACAGCTCTGCTTAAAAAAAAATTTTTTTTTAATATTTTAAGATTCAATAGATTTTGTTGTAACTTTCAGAGTAATTTCAGGGCACTGCTCTTCTCCTCCGATTGATGACTAACAAACGTTACTGCTTTTAAGTATGTTTTTAAGTATTTTAATAAATTATTAACGTTTTTTGCAAAGGTTGTTTTTTTTTAGCAAAGGTCATTTAAAGGTCAGTTAAATTTGAATGCGTGTTGCATGTGTCAGTACATTTTTAAGGGAAAATATAAATAATGGCTGTGTTGTGCCTGTTATTTTGCTACAGAAATGGTTTTTTTTACAACCAAAGCAGTAAAATTATGTTGTCTTGTCCTGCAACCATTGCAAGGTGTGTTTGAAAGCAAAAATAAAAAAAATCTGTCCTTAAAACCAGATGGTTTTGCTACTCTGTAGAAATCTCCTTTTTTTAAGGTTATTATTTAAATTTTTGGGTTACGGTTATAATGAGTTTAACTGTTACTTAAATTAAACACAATTACTGCTTTGCAGTGGCTGCTCTTTAGGGGCACATAACAAGCTGGTCTCCAAATAGTTTATACGTGTTCTTGAAGTAACATATTAGAGAAAAGTAAAATATAAACTTTAGAACTTCTATAATTTTTTTTTTATTTTTCTTACACTCATAAAGACTTGTATTTACTTGGAAATAAAAGAAAACAATTTTCCTTGAGTGTAGTTATCAAATAATTTTTAAAAGTGTAAACCAAACCACCTTAAAATTACACTTTTTTTGCTTCTACAATAAATTTCATAATAAAAGCCTGGCTCTCTGGTGGTATGTGTGGCATGATAACTTTTTTAAGGCAGTGCCTCACATTGCACTTGCAACAACACCACCAAACTCTATATGCAACAAATAAACAAAAGAATGCAATTTTTCAAAAGAAGCACAATGAGAGAGAGAAAAAAAAAATAACAGAAAAACACACAACTTGACACGCGTGTACATAGAATGCATTTTAAAAGCCCTTAACCAAGCAAGAAAGAGACAGAAGAGCCAACTTAAAAAAAGGTTTCATATAAAACCGGCAATCATATAAAATAAAAGGGGGTTTTTTATTGCAACCAATCATGACCTATTTAATAAAGTAAAAAAAAAACCAAAAGGAAATAAAAAATGAATAAAAATTGCAAAAATAACTTACGACCCTATAATGCATTGCAACGTGCCAACATAAAGCAATAAAAATGCAAGAATAACTTGTTGCATCTTTAAAGACACAAAGGAATAAATACCTCTGAATATGATTCATCAATAATTTCAATGAAATGATACTGTTAAATAGCATTTCAGGAATCTCTCCTACCTGTTGGTAAATAATTGATTATAAAAAGGTTACTTAAAACTTTTACAAACAAATTCTCTAAACGCACCACTATGTAAGGAATTTAATAAAATATAAATGAATAATATTTTACTTGTTTACCACCAAGTAAACAATAAAAAACTCTATGAAATATTTAATAAAAAAAATTTAATTTCAAATTTAAGGTGATATTTAAAAATTGTTCAACATTTTTCACATATTTGGGAATGAAAGTCCAACTCTGAAACTCCTAAACAATAAGAAAACTCATTTACGACAAAAAAAAAAAATAATAATTGTTTACACCTGGTAAACAATTATAAAGTTAATTATTATAAATAATTAAAAACAAAATCCAAAAGTTGAAATCCAAGCTTGTCAACACTACAAAGCAATACTTTTTAGTAAATTGTTGAAATCGGAAGAAATTTCATTAATTTGCAAAAATTAGAAACTACATACTTGTTACTGACTTATTAAGTACTAAAAAAAAAATTTAATAATATGTACATACGAGTAGTCGCCGTTCTCTAGTGGTTAGTGTGTTGGCTTACTAAGACATGAGGCCGGGGTTCAAACCCAGGTTTTGACATCTTGAAAAAAGAAGTATGAAAATCATATTTCATTCGGCGATGAGCTCTTAGCAGTCTTCTGGCAAAACCTCTGAGAGTAAGTGATTGCCATGAACAAACTTCTCAAGCCCGTCGTTTGGAGTCGACTTTACACTGTAAGTCCCAGTACTCGTGGATAAAAAATTAACACACACAACAGGGTTGTAATGGCCAATTATGTATGCATGTATGTATGTATGTGTGTATGTACGTACGTGTACGTATATAATAAATAAAAATATTTATTGCGTCAAACGTTTGTCGGCTGGTATATTAAACGACCTCTTAGCAGTCTTCTGACAAAAGCTCTGAGAGTAACTGGATTGCCATGAATAAACTGCTCAAGTATGTCTTTCGGAATTGACGTTTAACTGTTGGTCCCGGTACTCATGGATAAAAGTAGCCCTGCCCAGAAACAGGGTTGCAATGGCCAATTATGTACATATGTTGGTGAGCTTAACTTTATTGAATCGAAAATAATTGCTCTAGGCTATGTTGATGTTTTAGCAAAAAATGTTCGCAAAACGTTGCCATATTGTTTTTGCCTGGACATTGGTTTTATCCTTCAATAAGACAATGATTCCGAGCATGTATCGCATTTGGGGAAGGAACCTCAAGCCAACTTTGATAATATTGATAATATATTGAATTATTTGGACCACAAGATATGTAAAAGAAACATCCATAGTAAAGGAACTACTAAAAGAATAATGATGGAAAATTTCTGAATGAACTTGAAATAAAAGGTTGGTAGAGTCTATGCCAAATAAATAGAAGAAAATGCATAAAAAAGGCAAAGGCTGGCTAAACAAAATATTAATTTGTAGATAACATGGGATTTTCTTCATTTCTATTTAGAATGGATACAGGCGTATATAAGCTTTTGAAGTTATTTTTACTAAATATTTTGCTATAAATTATACATTTATTTTATGTAATTTTGTATATTTTGCTTTATCTCTTGCAATTTTTTAAATTATTTTTAAAAGGTAAGCTATGCAATTTTTGTTAATTGTCGCAATTATTAATTAAAAAGTAACGAAACTTGCTTAATTTCGTGTAATTATCTAATTGTTTGTAGTCGCCGTGGTCTAGTGGTTAGTGTGTTGGCTTACTAAGACATGAGCCCTGGGTTCGACACCCAGCTCCTGTATCTTAAAAAAAAATATGAAAAAATATTTCTTTCGGCGACTACCTATCAGCAGTCTTCTGGCAAAAGCTCTGAGAGTAATTAATTGCCATGAACAAGCTTCTCAAGTCTGTCGTTCGGAGTAGACATTATACTGTAGGTCCCGGTACTCATGGATAAAAATTTACACACACAACATGAGTGCTGCGAGAAGCTAGGCCGTAATACTGACACAGGGTTGTAAAGGCCAGTTATGTATGTATGTATGTAATTATCTTATTGTTTACACAGGGTAAACAATGTAATTTTAATGTAAACTATTACAAAACTAGGAAGTATAAGTACAATGGAGTTTATGAAATTAAAGTACTGATTACACTATGTAATCTATGTAATACTTGTGTAAATTGTGAAAAATTGGTAAATATTGTAAAATATTGTATTTTTTTAATTTTTGTAATTTGTCAATTGTTTGAACACAAGTAAGTAATTTGATTTTAAAACTGTAGTGAACGTTAATTTATTTAGTTTTACCAATTCTTTATTTAGCAAAGTCTTATTTATAAAATTTATTTTTTTAATCTTAATTTACTTAACGCGTATATGTCGTACTACTTTGCTTTCTCTCTTGGGAATGTTTTTCGTTCATTTTTTTATGTATATACATACATACATACATATGTATATTGATTACAACATAACAATATACATAATAATTATTATATTATTATTGCCTTTAACTGTATATTTAATAAAGGCATCTAGCTCTTTATATTACTTTAAATATTAATTATAGATATGTATATGTAAGTATGTATGTATGTACTGAAACTTTAACTGAGATTCATCCAAGAGAAAAAGCAAAATATAAACGCCTATATTTAAAAGTATTAATTCTTAAACAAAACTACTATAAAAACTAAACAAACAAAACTAGAAAGTATGTACATACTTATGTATGTAAATGGTTTATAAATTTTTTAAATCTTGCCTAATTTCACGCAGTGGCTGAATTGTTTACAAAAGGTAAACTATTAACTGTTGTTTAATATAATTTTTGACATCACGGTAAACAGTCTAATTTTTAAGGTAAAATAAGAAAATTCTATTTTATATTTTCTATTTGTATTTTCTTTTGCAAATGTTTTCAATATAAAATTTTGGAGATATTTTTTTAATGCCACATAGTCTTCATTATCATTTCATTGATGACACATGTTTAAATGCATTATTTAAGGGTTGTAAACATGATTTTTTGTGATTTGATTTTTATTTGTATATTCTTTTAGTAAGATTGGCCTCATCTAACCTATTCTATTGTATGCAATGATGCGCATGCATCAAAGGTCATAGTGCACCAGCAGGGGGTTGATTGTTGCAAGAAGAAAGGGTTTTATTTTTTTTTTTTTTTTTGCAAATTAAGAATAAAGTCAGGAGAGAAAATGAATGCAAGTGACACAAACTGCAGTGAATAAGGGCTGTAAAGAAGATCGCAACAGCAAAATGTAAGAATATTGTAAAAAAAAATTGTTGTTGTTGCTGTTGTTGTGGTTGTTACTGTTTCTGTTTAGCGCATGCGATAATGCATGCATGCATGTCTCTCTAAAACAATGTGTGGTTGCAAGCATAGCATTTTTATGTTGTTGCTGTAATTTGTTGCAAACAATGCAAGTTTTGCATGCGTAGGCGCATTTTATGCATTCAAATGCGATTGGCTGGCTTAAATGAAAACAAATTGATTGCAAAAATAACAACAATAACAACAAGAACAAAAGCATACTTATATGCTTAAACAGGCCTATACATTGTCGTTGGCAGAGGCTCGAACTAGTGCAATAAAAATGAATGTTGCAAGTTCACTGAGGCGTACAAAAAAATGAAGAAAAATAAAAAAGCAATCGTGGTTGTTGCTGGTATTGTTGGTGGTGTCGGTGGCGGTGGTGTAGTTAATGTGTCTCATAGACGCCATTGCAATTGTGGCCAACATAACCAGCAGTGAAAAGCAGGCAAACAAGAGTGGCTGGCAAAACAATGAACTCAAGAAAAGGGTTGCATGTTGGCTTTTATTCTTTTTCTTTTGTATTGGTTTTTAATGTTGTTGATTTTTGCATTGTATTTCGCTGCAAAAAGAAAAAGGTGATGTTGTGCTTTTATAAAGCCTACATATCCTGCCACTTAATAACTCATCACTCAGCACCCAAAAATACATCATCAACATTAACATCAACATCATCATCCACATCATACTTGTGCTTATCATTATTGTCGTCAGCAGTAGACGTTAAATGAACCAGCAATTTGGTCAGTGGTTTTTTGCTCATTTCTGATGTCATTTCTTTTCTTATAGTGTGTCTGTCTGCCTGTCTATCTATAGAAAGAAAAAAGGGAAAAAGAAAGAAAATAAACCGAATTCATTGGCTTGTTGCATGTCTCTTGACAGACACTTTCTGACATTAATGACATTTTTTTTCTACTGACTGCATATTTATACAAAAAATTTAAGATTTACATATTCATAAATCCGTTAAGCCGCGACACTGAACACAATGTGATTTGGTTTTTAAAGTAGATCTTTACAATAGATTAACGCTAGAACAATCTTTTCATGATGATTACCTATATTTTTTGGGAAAATGTACTGTTTTTAAGCAAAATTCCAGAAACTACAATTATAAAATTTTCATTATTAGAAACCTTACTTCCTTACAAGTATATACTCTGAGTTAATTCCACTTTTCTTAGATTCTCATTTAAATTTTATTTCATTAACCAACTTATGACCAGAAAAATAAAATATTTCTTACGGCGACCACCTCTTAGCAGTCTTCTGGCAAAAGCTCTGAAAGTAACTGAACAATCTTCACAAGTCTGTTAAGTCATTATGCCATCTTGCATTTCTAAAATAATTAAAAATATTTTTAGTAGCTGCCCCACATCGTTTGAGATGCAAGTATATGACTACTAGCCTAAACCCGGCGTGCTTCGCTACACCTACCGCCTCCAGCCGTTCAGACCAAATTTAGAAAATTTAGCTTTAACAGCTCTGAAGGTATAAGTTAAGCATAATATGAAAAATAGGCCGATTTCGCCCAAACTTCACATAGACAATCTACAGACTGTCCCCAACGTACCCTGGAATTTTGTCTAAAATCGATCCATCCGTTTCCGCGGTTAGTGGTGACATCAAAATATGCATTAATTTTTATATATTAGATGGTGACCTGTTTATAAAATTATGTGGCAAATACAATATGTTACGAATCAATAATGTTGCGATATACGTACATAATTTTTCAGAGTTATAGCCTAGCTTGTCACAGCACCCATACTGTGTGTGTCAATTTTTATCCCTGAGTACTGGGACCTACAGTTTAACTTGGAATCTGAAAGACAGATTTGAGAAGCTTGTTGATAGCAATCAGTTACTTTCAGAGCTTTTGACAGAGGTGGTCGCTGTAAAAAATATTTTTTTATATTTCTTTCTTTCAAGATGCCAGAGCTGGGATGCTAACCCGGAGCTCTCGCCCACATATATAAATGCTTGTAAATTTTGTAAAACCTAAATATATACTCGTATATATAAAAATAAGTACATAGCTGGTAATTTAGCTCAAAAGTACCCTTTTTACGAAAAGGGTCAATAAAAGGTATATGTATGTAGAAAGCATCAAACTTAAGTAATTTTAAGCAAAAGTGCCAACTCAACTAAAAATGGTTCAATTTGGCACTATCGCGCCATCAACGTAGTAGTCACTGGCTTTGGAAGGCTTTTCCAAAGTCAATAAATAAAACATAAATTAAAAAGGGGGGGGAGGGTTTCTGGAATACTAGTTAGAGCGCTAGTACAGAAGCTCAAACGATCGAGGTTCAATCCCAGCGAAGGAAAAAAATTATAAAATAAAATTATAAAATTAAAATTAATTGAATAAGAAGTTTCCCATCCAAGCAGTTTGTCATCAAGAAATTACTCCCTAACATTTCCAGTATATTCCAACAAAAACTAACAATCAGGAGTAAAGGGCCACCTTTTGGGAAAAGAACAGATAAGCTACTGAAGACGCTCACCACTCGCATTTAACATCTACCGACAGATTGCTGTTGATCATTCTAGGGTGAAGGTATAACACTGGCGCTTGAGTGGTCAAATTGACAGCAACTTGTCTCATCAACAAAAAGACGCATAATAAAAAATAAAATAAATCTATCTATCTACCTTCAAAGTTCAATACATGCAATGCACTGCATGAGAAGAGGTTTACCCCTAAAAAGCCGTGGCATCATTTTATGATGTATGTAAAGTTGTCAGCTTGCTGGTTGTAAACGATGTTCTTAGTTTTTAATTTCATTTATAATTTCAATTTATAAATATTTAAAACTATAACAAAAAAATAACCCTCCTAAAAAATTTTCTTTTTTTATCAATTAAATTTTCCTTTTTAGGATTTTAATTTCACACTATTTTTTTAAACCTAAAAATAATTTTCTTAAATGAAACACAAAAAAAAGAAACAAAAATAAAAAAAACATGAAAAAATAGAAAAATTCTATTAATGAATGAAGAGTCATCGTCTGCGACAATGTCTGGCCCTAAATGCTATATTTAGTAACGATTTCCTCTATGGCATTAGATAATCGCCAACATATAAGTATAATTCAAATGAAGTTCAACAGATTTTTAGAAACGAAAACGGGCAGTTCAGAGACAGAAGAGAGAGAGAGAGAGAGAGAGAAAGATAATGAAATAGTATTCGTATTAATAAAAAAGAAAATTAAATAAAAAAATTTCTGAAAACAAAACTTGAGGAGAACGTATGCAAATAATAATGATTTTTCAAAATACTTGCAATCTACATCAGTTGTCTTTGCAACATATCGTCAATGGAATTAAAGAACGCTGTAACTGACAAAAAATCGAAAATACGTTTTTTGCATAATTTTTATCAGAAAACAAGTACGCGTCGATTGGTTCAAGTCCCAGATTTCTACGATGAAAATAAATTCACTTACGCCGTCTGCGAAATGAAAAATACCGGTGTATTTGTTCTACTTTCATACAAGCTTTTTGGCGGTGAATATATGTACATATATGGTTTTGTCAGTTACAGCGTTCTTTAATTCCATCGACGATACAAAAAAGCAACAATACACCTTCGTTCATCTCCGATCGTATAATTTTATTTATGATTTCATATAGAGATATGTATTTTCGGGGTTTCGAGATACGTTCATATATGTACCCTGGTTATATGTATATGTAGCTCTGCATGGTCTTATTAAAAACTCTATAGGCGCTTATAGTGGAGAAGGGGGACAGACTTTATTGGGCCCTCTAAATTATTTATGCACTTACAATATATCAGGTGTTATTTTTCCCAATGGCATTGTTGTAGAATGCAAGTGCCTTAACTTTTTTAAATTTTGATTGTTGGTTGATTATATTCTGAACATTTCTAGTTTTTTTTCTCTGCTGATGTAGGGTGTTTATTAAAACGTCAAAGTACTAGAAATCTTAACGAATTAAAATTTCTTATCTTAAAATAAAAACAATTTTTTGATTTTTTTTCCTTCAAAAAAGGCCATGTTGTGACGAACTGCCATGTGAAGAAACAATACAAAGAAATGAAAAAAGGTTTATAGACGAATTATTTTTAATTTAATATTTATGAGACATTTTCTTGAAAGGGAGTATGTTTTCAAAAGGAAACTGAAAAAGAAAAAAAGAAAAATTTCGTGTTTATCACCCACTAATGGAAAAGTTGTGTATTTTTTTTTTTCTTGATTTAAAGCAACCAATAAAGACGAACAATTATATTTTATAGAAAAAATCAAAGTGCCACTATTGAAACTGCTAAAATTTTTTAAAATAAGAATTGACGTTTTGGAGTCTTCCTGTGGCACTTAAAAAAAATTATTCGTGTACATCAAAAAATATTTCTTTAATTGCTTTAAAAAGAATTATTGCAAACATGAAAAACTGAATTTAGATCACAGAAAACAAGTTGTCTAAATTCGTTATTTTTTGTATGATAACTTTTTACGGAGTTATAGAAAATGAAAAAGGAAATTTTATAAATCGAACACCTGCAGTTACAAGTACATACAAATGACAGGAAATATTTGGTCTGGAAACGAAAATGAAACCTTGCTAAACCGAAAACCAAATTGTACAAAGAACTGTGCAAGTTGATTGTGCAAACAACTGACATTCCGTCTTTTTGATATCTCTCGTTTTATATAACTTGTGTTTACACTTTGCTAACATAGAAAATACAAGAGTGTTAACCATTCCTTTACATACATACATACATAATTGGCCATTACAACCCTGTGTTAGTGTTACGGCCTAGCTTCTCTCAGCACTCATGTTGTGTGTATTAATTTTTATCCATGAGAAGCGGGACCTACAGTTTATAGTCGACTCCGAACGACCGATTTGTAAAGTTTTTTCATGGCAATCAATTACTCTCAGAGCTTTTGGAAGAAGACTGCTGAGAAGAAGTCGCCGAAAGAAATAATTTTTTCATATTTCATATTTCTTTTTTTTAAGATGTCAGACCTGAGATTTGAATCCAGCGCAATCGTCTTAGTAATCCAACATACTAACCACTAGACCACGGCGACTACAATATATAAGTATATCCTGGTATATTATATTATTACACTAGATCACTACTAAAGCAAGTTTCCTATATGCAAATAGCATCAGGTAGTTTCAGAATTTGATGAATCATATATTTACACAGGATCAATATTAGGTATGGACGTGGTGTTTATGATACAATTTTGTCCTCTGTGACTATGGGTAATATAAATACGAGTATATTTAATGTTCTGGATATGAGAATTAATTGTGATGTCTGCTGGTTTGATCATATATTTCGAGTGTCGAAAGAAGCATTCAAGTGCCTCGGTGCAGAAATACTTCACTGCATCTGACCTTAATCTAATATATAAAAATTAATGTACATTTTGATGTCACCACTAACCACCATGGATAGATTTTAGCCATAATTCCAGGGTAAATTGAGGAAATTCAATGTGTAGTATATTGCAATATTGAAAATCTGGCAACACCTATTTTATAAGTTACTAGTTTTAAGTGAATATTTCTAAATAATAAGAACTATGGTTTAATAAAGAAATGAATTTTGATTAGACCAGGTCGTCTTTATTAATTGTATAAGTATACAAAAGTGAATGTACTCGTGTTAAAGGTTCGTATGTTACACAATGAAAATTTTTTCATATTATTCTTTACTTACATAATATATCTTAAGAGCTTTTAAAGCTAAATTTTTTTAAATTCGGTCTGAACGACTTCATGGTCAAGGAAAATCATCAATCAGAAAGTAGACTTCGTACCTCCCATGCAAGTTAAATATTAATTTCTTTATATCTTGAGAAGTATTAAAGCTGAAGTTTCTAAGGATTAACGAAATATTCGGATTACTGAATGTTCTCTCATTATGTATTGTAGTTTACTATATTCGAAAAATAAAACACAAGCTAGCATTACAAAACAAATTTATTTATTTTTATTGATAAGGAGTGAAAAGTGTAGTCGCCGTGGTCTAGTGGTTAGTGTGTTGGCTTACTAAGACATAGGCCCTGGGTTCGACTCCAGGCTCTGACATCTTCAAAAAAAGAAATATGAAAAAAAATATTTCTTTCGGCGACTACCTCTCAGCAGTCTTCTGGCAAAAGCTCTGAGAGTAACTACTTAATTGCCATGAACAAGCTACTTAAGTCTGTCGTTCGGAGTCGACATTAAACTGTAGGTCGCGGTACTCATGGATAAAAATTGACACACACAACATGAGTGCTGCGAGAAGCTAGGCCGTAATCCTGACACAGGGTTGTAAAGGCCAGTTATGTATGTATGTATGTAAGGAGTGAAAAAACGATGATGTAAGTAAGTTTGCTTTTCCTTCAGTGCACATGTTTCCAAAGCCTTGTTCCGCAATTCTATTATCACCAATATGTAATCTGTTTGCATACCACCTTTTTTGTGCCCAGCCTATAGCAGTATTTAAGGCCTGCACAGCTTTACGATTTTTAACGTGTTTCGTTATAGTCTCTGATTCCATATTTTCTGTGTCTGACTGTTTCACGTCATTATTGCGGTGAAATAAGTTGGTTATTGTGCGAAATTCTTCTGTTTCTTCAACAATGAAAGTGGGATGTTATCATCTGAATACCACCGCTGTGAATGAATATTCTTTCAAAAAGATTTTATGGAAGAATTGGGCACCTTGTCCCAAGATCGTTTAACTAATTCAGAAGCATCTTATAAAATATATCATTATCCAATCATTTCTAATTCGAACTTTAAATCTAATCGATAATGTTGGATTCTGTAACAAAAAAATCCGTTTTTTCTATTTCAATCCTGAATCCGCAACAATCAGATTCTGCAACGTCCCTGGTTATAGTTATTAATTATAAAAAATAATAATTAAAATTGAAATAAGTTAGTGTGCTCTAAATTAAGATTAGAAGATCAATTTTTTGCATTATTAAATAGCATTTAAAATAAAAGCTCATAAATAAAAATCTCCTTCGTTTTTTCATATTTTCTCAAGAACACTTTTGAATACAAAACTTAATGTTCAGATTGACTGCTGTAATTCAATTTAATAATTACACTTTAATTTTGTAGAATTATTGTTTTTTCGTAGAATATTTCATTCAAAACTATTTTAATTCATACCAGCATTCAATTATATCTGGAACTATTTAATCGCATTCGATGTAGCCTCATAATCTGTTCAATAACTTTTTACTTTGTAGTCATTTCACATACTTATTTACTGATTGTTTTAACTCTGTGGTTACATATTTTTGATTTGAGTGTATCAGTTAAATTCTTCTGATTAGAACAACAAATTACATATTGATTTTTCTTTTTTGTACAAACAATTGCGCAAGCTGTTTGTGCAAAACAACAAAAAAAAAGGAATAATAGATATTAGGAGTGATATGTAATATAATATAATGACGCAATACGTCAAACAAGCCGATCAGTTTCTTTAATGAAAGTTTCAACAAGACATGCTTGCATTGCTCTAATTACTGCTCAGGTGCTTTATCGACTCCTCCTGCTAACAATGGATTCTGCAGGCGCTAATTTTAGCGTAGTCGTTAGTTAGTTAGTAGCACTAAAAGTGTATTTAGGCTTTCTCAATTAGTTTTTTGTAGAAAAAAACTTTTTTCAAATATTCTGGAAGACTAGAGTTGCTTCAAAATTCTTCCAGGAGGAATGCTAAATCTATCGTTACAGGAGACTGAAGTCAAAGTTTAGGGGGGGGGGGAGTCGTGGCATTGTGGTATAGCGCTCACACGACCAAGGTTCAATCCCAGCGAAGGACAAAATTATAAAAATAAAAATTTGTGGTTTTCAAAAAATAAGAGGTTCCACCCCCCCCCTACCCCACCAGCAAGACCATCTGCAAGAAACCGTCCCCTGACATTTCTAATCTATTCGACCAGAAACCAATGATCAGGAGTACAGCGCCACCTTCTGGGAAGATAACAGCTAAATCTACTGAAGACGTTCACCTTTCACATTCAACATCCACCGACAGATGAGGTAATTGCTGTTTGATCATTCGAGGGTGAAGGTATAACACTGGCTCTTGAGAGGACAAATTGACTGCAACTTGTTTCATCAACAAAAAAAAGGCGCAAAATATACAAACATCTATGAAAAAAAAACCTTCTATCAACATCTCTTCACATTCCAATACAATGCACTGCATGAGTAGGGGTTAGTATTGGTTATAAAAAAAAAGGTTGAAGCGGGCTAAATGGCATAGGTGCCCATATTCTCATTTTCTTCGGGCCCCATAATGCTCTTACCTTTAAAAGAGATAAAGCAGAATAATCATCACATACGTCCTATAATCACCTTGTTGAGGTGTAGAGGCTTACACTGCAAGTAAGCTGGCAGAGAGCAATAGCTCCCTGACAAGGTCTCCTATGCCAGAAAGGCACTTGAGGAGCAGTAAATAAGAATTATCTTCATTGTCATCTTCATTCCTCCTCTAGTTTAATCATTACTATGCGGGCCTCTTGAGATTGATTATTGTTGGACTATTTAGTGATGAAGGTATAACGCTGATCATTGTATAATCAATCAACAGCAACCGATTTTTTTGCGGTTCGCATTTTTAAAGTTGGACCTTTGTTTTTTTCTGACCAGTATAGATACGATCTTAGTAAGTTTAAATCAAAAGTCCGCACACTCTTTCCCTCTTCCCCTTATTTCCTTAATCCTGGTCTTAAAAAAATGCTTGAAAAAAAACAGGGCTATAAAAACATAAATAGCTTGAGAAAACTGATCTACAGTGTCAAACATATTTCATGAAACAGTTTATATAAAAATTTAAAGTCTTATTTTCTTATTGAAGTATTAAAAGCTTTAATAATAATTGAAGTATAAATTCCAACAAAATGGAAAGTAACCACTTGTGTAAAATATTTCTTTCCGCAAAAAAAAAAAAAAAAATAAATAAATAAAAATAAAATTTAGTCTCTAGTCCCGGGAAAAAGGGTACTTATGTAAAATTCTAAGCCTCTTTAGGAATACACAGCATATGAATAGAAATAAGACAAACGAAAAATTATCAAAGTCTTAAATCCGATTTTAGCAAAAATTCTCAAATAATAAACGTGTTTGCCTGTGTGTCTGTGTAAATAACGCATGATAAACGCATTACTCAAGTCTTCAAAGGGAACAATAGAATTATTTGCAAATTTTTTTTTTTGTTCTAGACAATTGTGTATCCTTTCTGGTGAAAAAGGATGTGTTCAGTTATGAGAGACAATTGCTTTTATTTTCATATTCTTAAATAGATGCGATATTTAAGTTAAACTTGATATTTGTGCGTATCCCAAAAGACAATAGCGGGTAAAATAAAAAAAAAAAAAACACAAAGTAGTTTTAAAAAATGCCAAATACGAGTATTAAAAAGCCATTTAGTTTGAATGAAGTATAATAGTGGAACTAAATTGTGTGAGAAAGAAAGAATTTAGAAAAAACTTATTTTTACAGGCTTACGAAAGTATTTTAAAATTTTTGCTCAAGTGCTTGCACATATTATCAAATTTTCTTCCACGTTTAGTAGCTCCTGGCAGAATATACATGCATACATACATACATAATTGGCTATTACAATCCTAGTTCAGGGTTACGGCCTAGCTTCTCGCAGCACCCATGTTGTGTGTGTTAATTTTTACTCATGAGTACCGGGACCTACAGTTTAAAGACAACTTCGAACTACAGACTTAAGAAGCTTGTACATGGCAATCAGTTACACTCAGAGCTTTTACCAGAAGACGGAGAGAAATATTTTTTGAATATTTCTTTTTTTTTTTTTTATTGTCAGAGCTGGGGCTGGAACTCGGAGCTTTTGCCTTAGTAAGCCAACACACTAACCTGATGTGTTGGAACATTGTAGGATACAAATGTATGCTGATGATGTCCAGATTTATCATAGCTGTGAAGTGAAAGATATTCACTCTTGTGCAAACAATATTAACAGCGATTTGGATAGAGTTCACAAATGGGCTGTGCACAATCAATCCGTCTAAATCCAAATGTATTTTCATTAATGATAATAATGGATAATAACATTCGTATGGAAATAAATGGAGATTTTATTCAGTTTGTAAGTGTCTGCAAAAACTTAGGAGTCTTATTCAACAACAGACTTTCTTGGTCCAACCATATTGCGACAGTAGTTGGTCGAATATACGGCATGCTGAGGAACCTCTGGGCTGTCAAGTGCTCAACGCCACTTAAAATACGAATGTTACTTGCGAAAACTTACCTTTTACCTATTCTACTATATGGATGTGAGATTTATGCGAACTGCTCCAGGAATGATTTTAATAAACTTAGGGTGGCTTATAACAACATTGCTAGATATGTTTATAACATAGGTCCATGCGAATCAATTTCCCGTTTTTCTTATCAGATTTACAATATGAATTTTGAGAATCTACTAAAATTCAGGAGCCTTATTTTCCTGCATCGAATATTTACAAGTATGGAACCGAATTATCTCTTTAAGTTCTTGAAAATTGGTAGATCTGCCCGTGGAAGGAAATTTATTCAACACAGATACAGAAGAGCCTTCTCCGAACGTCAATTTCTCATTTACAGCACTTGTCTTTGGAACCAGCTTCCAAATCGAATTCAATTAATTGAAAACTCAAACCGGTTTAGAAATGAGCTTTTAAAGTATTTTAGCTAATATTTATTTTTTTCTTTTTTATAAATATACCTCTTTTTTATTGTTTTTTTATATATTCTTAAATCTTGAAATACAATTTTCTTTTCAACTTTGTTGACATACTTATATTGAAACTATAACTCTTACGTTTCTTAACTCTATACGTTTTAAATTTATATCTGTTTTTAATTAACCCTAATATGTTTGTTATTAAAAAAATATTTATCTGTTGTAATGTATGAATATTCTCATTAGCGCTTTAATTTATAAGATTTTTATCTTGTTGCGCTAAGATCATTATATAAATAAATAAATAAAATAAATAAATAAAATAAATAAATAAAAATAAATAACCACTAGACCACTAGGCAGAATATACTAAAATATTTTCAAGCTTAATATTAATGTTATACGAATGTAATTCTGAAAAGGGTTGTAATGGCCAATTGTATATGTATCTATATATAATTTTGTTGTTTGTCCGGATATATGTCCAAATCACTTACCGCAGCTTTTTGACTTCGCAGAAAGCTGAAATTTTGCATACTTAAAGCTCATTTGCTCCGCATTTTTGATTTTCCGACTATGGTCGGCTTTATGACTAGTATATGTAATAATTATCGTAAATCGGTTGATCAAACACTAATGCAAACTGTGTGTTATAAATTCTTGTTTGTTTGTACAGTGGCCCTATTTTGTAATCCTCTTAAGCTAAAATGATAAAATTTTGGATTTTTAAAGCAGGCTGGGCGTTAGAATATATAAAATTAAGAATTTTAGAGATGATGCCGATAAAACTTTTAAATTGGAATACTCGTTAAAGAATTGTATTAGTAGCCAAAAAGTTTTTAGCGATAGAGTTTTCGCTTAGGAGAGTTATAGAATAAGGCCTCAGAAAAAGCTTGAAAACAATAATTTTGGTCCTTTTGATTTATGTTTTGGTATTAAATAACTTTAAAAGTTAAAAATATTTGCAAATTTTAAAAATTTTTATCTGAGCTTTTTAACACAAATTAACAAAAATATTTGCATAAATCGTACAAAACAACTGCTAAAGAAAAACACATAAAGTTATAAGTTTTTATCATCTTGATTTATTTTTGCTTGACCTGTTGTTTGTACAACATTTTTAAATTTTCCAATAATGCCCCAGTTATCAGGTTATTTCAAAAAGGACAAACAGTCCTATAAAAATAGAAAATAAAAAAAATAATTTCCAACAATTAGTTACAGTTTGTGTTTCCTGCCAATTGATTGAATATCTTATACATGCAAGTTAAATGTTTAGTAACATATTAAGTTCATATTTTTTACTTTCGAAAAGAGAGGTGATGGCTTACTTGTACAAACACTTCAAACAATTGCACAAATCGTTTGTTCAAAATTTCAGGATAATCAGGTATATTGACAATTGGTTGAATATTTTATAGATCCAAATAAAATGTTTAGAAACAGAATACATATCTTTTCATTTTGAGGCAGAGAGAGAAAGAGAGATGGCTTACATGTACAAACAGTTTAAATTGTTTATTTAAAATTTAAGATATATTGCATTAGTTTTACTACTTTGACAATTTATTTTTGTAATTTATTGGAATTATTTAAAAAATGTCTATAAAATCGCAAATGCACAACAGTTTTTATATTTATATTCTTATATAAAAACCGGTTTTTTTTATAAAAAAAACTCACCTTTCGTAGCTGTTTGAAGAGTAATTATTGAAATTGTGAAAAAAATTTACAGCGAATTCCTGATATTTTTGCGGCAAATAACGACTGGTGGGCATTACTTGTTAGACAAACACTGTGTAACACTTTTTCTTTAAACTTTTGTATTTTTTTTAAATTATTTTTTGTATTTATTTATTTAATTTTAAATGCATTATTTAATTTTTTAATTTATTTCACCATATTTTTTGACTTATTTTTGGAAAAAATTAGAAAAAAAAAATTATGTATTGATTTTTTTAATGGCAAGACACAAGAGAATTTAAGGCGAAAATGAGAGATTTTCAAAGAATACAATTTTTTTTGACAGTTTTTGTCTCGTTAATTTCCTTACGTACATATGTAGTATGTAGGTATTGGTGTAAAACGCTGTGAAAAAAAGGACTTGTACACATAAGTATGCATACATGCACTCTAGCATACATACATATGGATATGTGTTCTTCGTTTATTATTTTACAACTTTATACACACACACCTACATACATAAGCATACATGCATACCGAGATAAGGAAAAACTCTGGCTCTCTCGTTTCTGTTGCTTTTTTGCTTACTCTACGAGGGTTCTATATTTTACGGTATTTTTTAGTCGTTGCTGTTGTAAGACGTTTAAAATAACGTTCAAATAGACACAAACAAAATTATAAGCATATATTGCATAGATATGTGGATGTATGCTAGAAGTTTTATAGTTTTTAGAGCTGGAGTTGCTTTGTATTTGAAATATTTAAGAATTTTCTTTTTCCTTTTTTTGGTTTTCTTTTAACAAATGAAAATTTATTTAATTTATTAAATGCAAAAGAACAAACACAAACAGGGGTTTAAACAAATTTTCTTTTTTACTTTTTATTTAAATTTAGTTTTAATAAAATTAAGTAGGTATTCTTAAAAAAGACTTTTTATTAAGAAAAATGCTTTACTTTTTATTTTTCTTATTTGTTAGGGGTGGGGTTAAATTATTTTTATTTAAAATTTTAACACTTTGTAAACAAAAATATTACCAAATTAGTTTTTATTTTTAAATTCACAAATTTTCTGTGTTTTTCAATGCAACAATTTATTTTTTTTATTAAGAAATAATATTTTTCTCTGTTTTACTCGTAATGTAGAATAATTCCTTTTAGATTTATACGATATTTTTTTCTATTTTAAATAGAAGAAAATTTTCTAATATCAATAAAATAATTTTTATTAATATTTTTTTTATTAAAAATATATATTTTCTTTAATGGTATACGAAAAATAACACAAAATGGCTGCTTTTTTGATTATTAGATGGACTGACTATACGACTACGGCACAGTCTCGTTTTACTATAAAAACTGTTGTTGTGCCTACACGAGTTATACAAAAAAATACTACACCATACAAATACAACTACAGATAAACAATATATATATATTCGTTTAAAGTTGTTGTTATTATTAAATATAATTAATTGTAATGTTATGTACAGTGTTGTTTGACTCTCTTTCTCTATGTTTTTCTCATTCTCTCCCACACAAATGCCATACAAAAGTTATCATTAAGAGTACCGACAACTTATAAATAAAAAAGCGCTAAAAAGATTTAAAACAATAATTATTCAACTCGATTTAATGAAAAGCGTTAAAACATTATTTTTTTTAACAAAAAAAAAAAAACGGAGATACAAATAAGAACTGCTGCTAGAGAAACTGTTTAGATTATATTTTGTAAATAAATGCTATAGAAATATAAAATATGAATAAAAATTGGAAGAATATATATATTTTTGCAAAAAACATATAAAAGCTTAAATTACCGGTAAATAAAATATGATTTATATACGAGTATATAGTGAACAAGTTTTCACCCAAACGAGAAAAGGTATTTACATTTCAGAGTTTTCACAATTTGCACACGTTTTAGAGTAGTGTGTATAAAAAAAAAATTTTCACGTTTCTAGGAGCCATTCCTAAATAAAAGCGGCAAGCGGTACGTTTTCGAACTCTCAGCGCTTACGCTGAACCGCCATCCCTAAATAAAAGCGGCAACGTTTTGTCAAAACATTAAAACATACATATACTTATATAACAATTCTGCCTATTTTAATAATATTATATTTAATTTAATAATAATATATTTAATTACTCTATTGGTATTTGTAACATAAACTAAATTTTATAGTACTATTTTATTTTTTATTTTTTTATTATATTTTATTTATTTATTTTATATTAATATTTATTTTCTTCTATTTTGTTTATTTTTTGCCTTTACGAATAAAACATGGTTATGCAAATAAAATACATATCTGTTTACATTTTAGTTGCCTTTTGTGACCAACTTTACTATTAAACGCTCTGTCAAAATTGGATTTTCCAATTGAAAGGCGTTGCCGCCGCGTTATTTTGGGATATTTCATACAAATTGTATGAGCATGAGAAATTTTGACAGCTAGAAAACGTTTGCCGCTTTTATATAGTGATGGCAGTAAGACGGTGACCGTTTCGAGTGCTGTTAAAAAAAAAAATATATATATAGCTATAAAAGTTTTTAAAGGTCTTTCAATAATATCGTTTCTTTATAAAATAAAGAAAAAAATGTGTTATTGTTCTCGGCTGCTTTAATCTTCCTATAAAATGCATCATCGCGTGAAACTATAGATTTGAACTTCTTATCTAACCACAGCCGTATCAAATACCAGTTTTCTTGACTCTCTAACAGATTTTAGAATTCTCAAAATGATCAATATTTCAAATTTATTAGAAAGAATACTTCGTTTAAAAGAAAAATCAGAATAT
Organism: Metopia argyrocephala; assembly: GCA_963576795.1. Taxonomy (NCBI): domain Eukaryota; kingdom Metazoa; phylum Arthropoda; class Insecta; order Diptera; family Sarcophagidae; genus Metopia; species Metopia argyrocephala. Next base: position 122,258,228 of record OY756208.1, on the reverse strand, counting down.
CAAATAGATACGAGTATATAGGCATTAAAAAATCTTAGTGTTTATTTTCTAATTATGTGGACAACAATAACACCGCTTAATTTAGTGCATAAAACCGAAAAATCGATTTATTTACCCGTACTTTAGAATTCAAAAGTAGATTCTACCTTCCGGAAAAATTATATCAGGTACATATGTCAACTTTACTTTTTTGACAACTGCATCACAACATTCAACGTTTGCTAGCCGATTTCAATTTATATTTCCAAATTTGTTAATGCAAATACATTGAAGGTTGTGAAATCGGAAATTTGTATACGTAAATTTGAGTACATATAATTTTTAATTCTATTGTAAAAGCTTGTTTTCCTGGTGCAATCCAGAGATGCTTTAAAAAACACTCCCTAATATATATTAGTTTAGCAAATTTTAACGAAAAAAGCATATTGTGGTTACGAAAACCTTTAGTGGAAAATTTTTATTTCGTCAAAAACGCTTTAATAATGACGAAATAAACATTAATATTAAACAAAATTGATCACTCTTCCTGGCGCTCGAACTTCGGGCCTCCAGCACATAAAACTTTAATGGAAATATTTCATAAAAAAACAACATTTGCAGTAAATATTAAAAATATATGTATATATTTAGGCCCGTAATATCTCTTACAACACCTAAATGTTGTGTTGTATTGGCTACACCACATAAAAATAAATGTTGTGAACGATAGTCAAAGTATATGATATAACACGTACGTATGTAGGTGTTGTAAATCATAATCGCAATTTTTAAAAATACAACATCAAATTTACAACTGTTGTGAACCATAATCGGTGCCTTAAAAACAGATATGAATAAGAAATAATATTTCAATTTTTAATTAATCAGATTGGGATCAAGAAATAGTAAAAAAATGAAATAAAATAGTGGTTACGCTTTTTCCTCAAATATGTGTTTTCTTAATATGGTAACTTAACGTAATTTTATTTTTAAATTTAATAATTGTGTTTTTTTTAAACGTATTAAATAACTACAAAGAATAAAACATTATTTATGCATTTTCAAATTTATTTCTATTTAACTCTTGCAAAAAAGCGCTTAATTGGCTTTTTTATTCTGTTAAACACTTAAGCCTGGTCAAAAATATACAGCAACACGGAGCATACTTATGTTATCTATATATGCATGTATGTATAAAGATAGACAACAACTACACTTATGGGCAACCATTTACTATCTATGAATTTTCTACTCTTTCATTTACCCACACAACCAAAAAGCCCCTATTAAACAAAACAAACACACGCACTTATCCACTCACAAATATTCACTCTTGCTTAACGGTGACGCATTTCATACAAGAACAACTACATACATCAGCCATTAGCAATACAAGATGAGAGTTTGGATTTTAGTGGTTATTTGTTCTTTGAGGTAAAAGAAAAATTCTTTGTAAATTTTTCATATGAGTATGAGAATAAATTTTCCGTTTGGCAGAAATAAAAACAGGGAAAATTTAGGAAAACTAAATGGCAAAGAGCATGCAAGTAAAATTAGAGAGAATCTTAAATTGGTTTAAAAAAGAGATGTAATTGTTTAGAGAGCACGTGAATGAATTATTATAAAGAATAGTAATAAAAAAGAAGTATTAAAAGAAAAAGAGGGAGTACGGAAACATGGGAAATTCCCAAAAAAATACAGATAATCTTTAGGGAAATTGCTGTTGTTTAGTCGTATTTTACTTTGTTTCATATAATTTAAATGTAATGTTTTTGTTATAGTACTTATTTTTCTTTTATACCGGCACTTTTACCGGCTCTTATTCGTAGCACAAGAACACTTATTTTATGAGAAGTTTTAAGCAGAGTAAACAAATTAAACAATTATAACTGTACCACTACACATTTAAACAATTTTTTTTTATTTTTTTACCATTTAAACTAAAATTTGCACTGCTATTAAAAATTATTATAAAAATTTTATTTTTAGTATCTCAAAGAAATTTTAAGCCATATACGTACATGTGTACATATATACCTACTTTATGAACAAATATGAAAATTTGAAAATTTTTTGTTCTTCTAAATCTAATTCATCCTACTCAAAGTAGTCCCTTTCGAAGGCAAAACAACTATGCAAACGCTTTTTCAATTTTCAAAACATTTTTTATACTTATCGTCCGGCATGGCCATCAGTTCCTTTTCGATTCGGATTTTATTTCTTCAATTGACTCAAAACCATATTCCAGAAGTGGGTGTTTGAGTTTTCTGAACAGCCAGAAGTCATACAGTGTTAATTTGACGAAATTTACACTAAGAAACAAGAACATGTGACTGATATGTGAGATGGTTCCAATCGACATTTGCCTTTTTTTGGCACAAAATGTCTTTTAAAATGGTTTGACTAATTCAATCTACGATTTGATTTTGTGGACGCGTAGCTTATCTTCCTCGTCTTTCTTGTGGTTCGATTTCAACGCATTCTCGACCTTCTATGAAAAATTTGTTCTAATCAAAAACACTTGCTCTTGACAATGACTTCACAACAAAGGCCTTCTGCAGCATTCTAAACGTTTTAGCAATTTTTTTTTCGTCGATTTTGTTAAGTGTAGGGTATATTTTCTTTCAAAAATTGAACTGGGCATGATACCTACCATGCAAACTAAATATTGATTTTTGTGAATCTTGAGAAGGTTAAAGCTAAAGTCTCTGAATTTGATCTGAATGACTATATGGTCAAGGCAAAAATCATCAACCAGAGTGTGGATGGCATTGGACAAGTGGGCGTGGTACCTCCAACACAAGCAACACATTAATTTGTATGTATTTTTGAGAACGGTTAGAGTGATTTAGAATTTTCTAAATGGAAAATGGACGGAATTGAATAAGTACATATGCTTCATATTAAATTCAAATAGGAGTAGCGAGGCACGCTGAAGTTACGATAGTAGATATTTTATAAAACTTTTGACAAACAACAAAAAACGAAAAAAGATAATAGAGAACACAACTTCCTAAAAAGAAGTTCCTAGAAGAACAGAAAAAATTGTGAAAAGTTCAAAAAGAGCTGAACAATTTTTATAAGGAAGCCAACAGTCAGGAAATAATCCATATCCATGCAGTGTATTGTGCTGTATTAAAATAAACCAAATACTTTGCAAATTACAAACTGTAACTAAATTACTTACGCAACCTGATTTATACATTACAGTATCACGTTGTGTACTTTTTTTTTCGTTCAGTTTACAAAAACAAATTCCTTTTTTAATGTTTTTATTTTTGTTTTACTAACATTTAAAAATACAACAAAACAATATTAAACGTTCCATTTTGTTTCTTTTCATACTCTGATTATTAAGCAAAATTATACGGGTATGTTTTTGATTTCAATTTGTTTTGAAAAAATTTTTTGAATTTCCACAATTCCAAAATTGGTTTTCTCAAATCCGCACGTCAAATGTGAAAATAAATGGTTTTTTTGTAAGCTTTTGATTAAATTTGATCATCTCAACAATAATCGCATTAGACATTTTTGTAAAAAAATATAAGTTTTGCATCAAAGTGCCGGGAGATGCTGTGTAATCTTGTATAAAATTAAACAAAAATCTAAAACAAATCCATAAAGAAAATTATTTTTTTACCTAAAGATGAGTCTTAAGAATGATGATGCTTTAATTAAAAACTAAAATTCGGCAATTTTTAGTTCGTATGTTCTTTTTAGCCACGCGATGGTACTGTAAAAATTTTGAATCGGTTGAAAAAAATATTTTTTAACTTTAATATCTGCACTAAATAGAGGTTTGTTTTAAATAAATTGAATAAATGACACTTCAAACTGAAAACCAAAATTTTATTTTTGTTAAAAATCATCACATATTGGAATAAAAGGTTATTCGTTTTACTTTCACCAAATCTTTACTACTCGAGTTAAAATCGAATAAAAATATGTATGCGGATGTGAAGTGCAAAACAAAAAAAACAAAAAGAAAACAAAAAAAAAAATGCGAAAATAGTCCACTTTCGAGTGAATTCGACATCTACTTTTTTTATATAAATACATTATATAACTTGTTTTCGATTAGTTTGTAATTACATGACACTGACTTTAGACAAAAATTTATATTTAAAATTGCCTTTTCCTATGTTCTAATATCTTTAATACAAACGTACATATGTAAGTATATTCCAAAAATAGATGTTACTTGTATTTTAACTTTTCCTATTGTTTGTTGGTAGGTTTCGAGGGGTTTTTTTAATACATGGCATTAGTTGAAACTAATTAAAGTTTTTAAAGTCCAAATTCTTGGGAATTTTGCTGATATTTTCCATTTAAATCTGCGCGAAGTAGTTGTCAGCTGTTTTAAGGGCCTTTCATAGTTTAATGTTTAAAGCACAAGAACGTATAAAATGAGTATGAAATTCAAATTGGTATCAAATTTAGTTTGGCATATAAAAATTCTTTTGGTTAAACTTTAAAAAAAAAAAAATATTTTAATTCTTATACTTATTTTTATAAACTTTAGCCGATCAATTTGGTTCTATGTTTTCCATGGCAAATATGTATGTATGTACATATACATATTTAATTTTAACAGAATTTGAATATTTTATTTGTAAAACTGTTGTTAAAAAAAAGATTTCTGAAAACCACGTGTTTTATATAAAAAATTTGAAAAGAATTCCACCCCTAATGTTTGTCGTCTAACAATTTTTACAAAGAAAAAAAAAATGGCAACTCAAACTAAGTATGCCACAACAATAATAACAACTAAAATTCTATTATTTCTCTATTTCTTAATACATTATTGTTAATCTTGTACAACAACACTAACACATAATTAAATCCAAAAAATCCTTGACATTCACATTTAGAAATAGTTAAAATCCGCATACACACTCAACGCATAGAAATAACATAGAGCTTGAGAAAGAGAGCGCTGAGAATATTAAAAGCGATTGCATTTGTATAGGTGAGTATAAAACTACCCTATTTTTTAGATAGATGATGTTGTTGTCGTATTTTTTCTTTTTACAGTTTTCTAATGCGTTACGCACTCTAGTCTACTACTTCTACATATTTTTCTATTTCACTAAGAGGTTATGGTGAAACACGTTGCGTGTGTTTATACCCTACACTACATACACCAAACTAAGCATTGGGTTTGTGTTGATGTTTGTCAAGTATGAAGTTTACTCATAAACTTAGAAAGGAATTTTTTCTTTTAAACTAACGTAAAACAATTTGGTGATTTGGTTGGTTTGTTACAATTTTTTTATAATTTTGTTAGATTTGATAACAACTCTGTGCAAAACTCTCTTTCTACAGTTGTAATCACGTTCACGTTTCTTTTGAAGAAACGTTAAGAGTATAGTGGGTCAATTTGAATAATTTGTGTTTCAGGAGAAGTAATGCATAGAACCATTGTATGCTTCCTGATTGGATTATGTTTTTTCGCAAGTAAAATTTAATCGAATTATTATTTTCATAACTCTTAAGCAGGCGGTTTAGGTGTAAAATTTCATGATTGCATTTAAAATGAATTAAATTTTAGTACTAAATAAGAATCACATCGTTTTAATTCAATAAAATTTATTTTAAATTGAAAAACATTCAGCCTTATTTCAGTTGGCGACGTCGTTGTCGTATGACAAGATTTTTTGTAGCAGAATAAAGAAAAAATGTTTCTCTTGCCTTTAATCTATTACAAAAATGTTGTTACACGACGACGACATCTCCAATACGGCCTATTATTTCTGTATACCTGGAATCAACACTTTGCTCATCATTTTGTTTTAAAATATTTGGAGAAATATTTGAAAAGTCTGGAATAAAATATAGGTGAGTATTGGAAATAAAAAGGAAACAATAATTGGAGAAATTGCGGCAATCGTGTGATCCAACCTTTAAATGATCAACTGAAAACACACACATTCAAAGCTATCGGTGTCTTTTTTTCAAATTCATTGTTTTAAAGCACGAATTCTTGGAAACACACAAAAATTAATAATACCAGACATATCAACTCTTTAAATGTTGATTCAAAATAATTTCGTTGTGTTTTTTAAATTTAGAAAAATCATCATTTAATGGCTTAAAATCGTCAAATCGTTATTTTCCTATTTTGAGGAGTTAAATCGTAAAAATGTAGAGAAATCCTCAATTCTGGCAACAGTGATTACAGATCCTGTAATAAGTGACTAAAGTAAGATTCTGCTGGTAGTTCTAAATAGAATGAGTCACTTCATGTTTGGTATTTTGCACCTATACCACCCGTCAACAAAAAATGTCTATGAGGTAGAATTTACTTTGCAATTGATTTTGTACTGTAGTCTAATACAAAACCGTCAACTACCGTTCAGATAATGCACATAGAAACTACAACTGATGAGAGGGGGAGAGAAAAGTAAAAAGATTATTTAACTGCACTCGCCACTGTCTGAGATTTAATTTCGTGAGCCTGCCAGGGTGTATGAAAGTGCGTGTATGAATGTGTAAAAAATAGTCCCAAATGTGGATGAAGAGAACTAAAATAAAACGCGTTGATTTGTTTACATTTTAAATTTGAAGAGTTTTTCAAGGGTTGCCATATACGAAGTTCATATGAAACAATTTTTATTTTTAATTTTTATTTTTAACACAGCGAGCATTAATAAAGCAAAATAAAATGTTGAGGCAAGACGGCATAAAATATCTCCAATTATTTAAATTGTCGGCAAAAGCCGCTCCCCGAGTTAAATTAAAATGGCCAGAATTAATTTTATATTAATTTTTTTTAATTAAAACACAAATAGAAATGTTTGTGCGTATCTCAATTGCATCAAATAAAATTTTTATTGACTCAAATAGTATTAATATTGTTCGTAAGGATGAAATCATTAAAGTTTGTTAATTCAAATAGTTTTTCTATTTTTTTCCGTGCATTAAAGGATTAAATTTAATATCTTGTTAATTTTAATAATTATGTTGCAGTTGAAATTTCGACACACTTCCTTAAATTACACTGTTCAACACGAAAAAAAATTACGGTGTTCTGACAATTGATCCTGGTAGAAGAGACTAAAAACATATATATACGTGTGTCGACGTTTTGTCAGATCACATCGGAATTTTATTTTAGAGGCGATTAAAATTTTCCATTTCTGGCCAACTCTTGCAGCATATCGGTGTATAAAACTATATTTTCCTTACATCTAAGGTGTATGGTATGCTCAGCAACTTTGTAGAAAATATCACAACAAATATTTTAGTAGAATATATTAACCATCTAACTCCCCCGCAAAACAGCATTTTGCTGCTTTATTCTAACAAATCACAAAAAGCATCCCGAAAAAGGGGAGGTGCAGTGATGAAATGTTCTACAAAAATGCTGGCCCTAACATTTTACTATACATATATGTCAGAACACACCAAAACGCAAAACTTAACGCAAACACCTAAAAACAATCAAATTCAAGATTGCCCATTTAAAGTTAATTTAGGTATTGTTCAAAAATGTAGATCACCCCATCCCTGATGTGAAGGTTTGACTTTAAAGTACTGAGTACTTTTGTATATACGTCCCTATGACTTGAAATTTGTGTTAGCTTTCTTGGCCGCAGTTTTGCGGGGTAGTTAGAGTAGTTATTATGTTCTACGAAAATATTTGTCGTGATATTTTCTACAAAGTTGCTGAACATACCAAACATCTCAGATGTAAGGAAAGCATCCCGTAATTTTGCAATATTTTTCATGGCAACTTTGTACAATTTCAGTCTTCCCCTTTTTCTATTTTATTGTAATTTCATTTTCGACGAGTGCTGTGATGCTCATGTCTAATGATATATTAGCGATGTATTTTATTTTTGGCTGCATTTGTCCTATTGTAGAATTATGTATGGCTGTGGGATACTTACCCTCTTGCTTAGATGTTGAAATTAATAAAAAAGAAAAAATCAAAACAACCCTTCAAATTCATTTATTATTTTAATTTTTAATGAAAAAATCTGTTACGCCTTGATATTACAAAAAAAAAATATCTGCCTCTAACAGTAAGTGTTTTAATGCGTAATTTGAAAATTTAATATGAAAAGAAAAACTTTTTAAGAATATTTTTTTATAAAAAAAAGTAAATACTTTGTCCCATTCAATATTACAATATACCGACATTTTATGGAGTAGCTAAATTACTTTTTGTTATTACAAGTTAACTATAACCTCAAAGTGCCCGTTAAAACTACTGAGAAGATTGTCTTACCTTTACCTTTGTGATGAAACAAGCTGAAGCTGATTTGGTTCCTGATCTTACGGAAAAGACTTGCACTTAATCTTACAAAAGTTTAATAGAAATTATCATGAGCCAATTAAAAAAACATAGATTTTTCAATATCACATGAATGCTTACCACTTTTTTCTGCTTAGGTGATTCCGTTTATAAAAGTTAAGAAAATACAGACTGCTGAAGCCTTTAGTATATTAGAAATCACTTGTGTGCGGTGCTCATGTTCTATTACTTTATAGATTATTTAATAATTAGTGTGAAAATATTATATAATGACCACAGATAAAATAAATTCAGTCACCTGTGCTATCTTATATTCAATGATTTAAATCCTATTGTCGCAAGACGTTGTAAATTGGATGCAATGCCTCTGTACGCTCACCATCCGTTGTTCTGTGTCGTAGCTATTGTCTACAGAAACCCTATTACCATTCCATCCTAAAATAACGCAAAAACTTTAAAATTTGTTTGGAAAATAAAACTATTATAAGAGTTTACTGTCTTAACTGTGCAATCTCAATAAAGAAAAAAATCAAATAGTATAGAATTTATCAAACTTATGTATTGCCGAAAGCAGTCGATTCTTACTTTGGTATTGTCATACATATTATAGGTAAGTTGTAGTAATAATGAAAAATATTTATAAGGCCCTTTATTTCGCACATTAACTATTGTTATCCATTTTGTGGTTTCAAAAGTAAACGTAAATAAAACACATATAAAATATTTTTTTCATGATATATCTTTTTTATTATAAAGTTTGAATGTTGACATTATGTGTGAAACACTACATCATTTAAATGACCTCCACACGAAGTGCTGCAAGCATTGATTCTTTTGAGGTAATTTTTGACCACTTTTTGACACATATTGGATGGTATCTCAGCCATAACTTGACGAATGTTGGTTTTTAAGTGCTCAAGAGTTAAAGGTTTATCTGCATAAACAAGGTCTTTTGCGTAACCCCACAAAACAGCAGCGATATTTTCAGCGGAACGAGCGAAACGATGATGCACAGGCCTTGCAATAATTGTAACCCCTCCAGTCTCTTCAAATTTCTGCACAGATTTGCCAATTGCTTGCGTGGTTGGACGATTATGTAGACCATAATCTCGTCTTAAAGCACGATATGTGGCTGTGGCAGAATCATGATTTTTGTAGTAAGTTTTGATCATTTTTATGCGTTGTGTGATAGTTAAGCGATCCATTTACGTCAATGTCAGACTTTCAACTGAAAAGAAAAAAATTGGTTTAACAACTTAGTTTGACAGATGTCGAATTCCAGTCCCATACTTTTGAAACAACGAAATATATAGGTACATTTTATTGGCAAGTTGTAATAATGGACCACAAAATCCTTAGCACGTTCGCGGACGTTGAAAATTTCAGGGATCTTCAAAAATTCACAGGCATTTATATTTGAAACTAGTTGTAATACCCGAAATCTGATTAGACATACAGGGTGTTTTTTATTGAGGTCTAGAACTTTAAGTTGGCATCACTTTTTTAACTGGCGGCCATTTTGTCAGCTGTCAAGTGATTAATATTTAGTTTGGTTTGCCATTTCATCATGAACAGGTTGACAAAAGAACAACGCTTGCAAATCGTGCAAATTTATTTCGAAAATAATGGTTCAGTTCGCGAAGTTTACCAAGCTCCGTCCATTTTATGGTCGACATAATCGTCCATCAGAGCAATTAATTCGGTCAACCATGGACCGTTTTCGCACTACGTTTACTCTATGTGATAATACGCATCCGCAGAGACGTCGAACAGTGCGCACCGAAGAAACAATTGCCGCTGTAGAGCAAAGTGTTGAAGAGAACCCGAATGAATGGATTCGCCACCGTGCACAGCAATTGGAGCTTTGTCCATCAACTTTATGGAAGATTTTGCCCAAAGATCTTGGCTTGCGACCTTACAAGATCCAGCTTGTGCAAGAATTAAAGACGCGAGACCATGCAATGCGTCGTGATTTTGGTGTATGGGCCGAAAATGAGATTGATCTCGATGCTGATTTTCATCGCAAAATTTTGTTCAGTGATGAGGCTCATTTTTGGTTGAATGGCTACGTCAACAAGCAAAATTGCCGCATTTGGAGTGAAGAGAATCCACATGAGACCCTTGAGACGCCATTACATCCACAAAAACTGACTGTTTGGTGTGCTCTATGGGCTGGTGGAGTCATTGGGCCATACTTCTTCCGAAATAATGCTGGAGAGTCAGTTACCGTTAATGGGGACCGGTATAGAGCCATGATAACCGACTAGTTTGTTCCCGAATTGGATGGCATGAATGTGGATGAGTTGTGGTTCCAACAAGACGGCGCTACATGCCACACAGCGCACGTCACAATCGATTTATTGAAGGAAACATTTGATGAGCGCATAATTTCGCGGAATGGACCTGTCAATTGGCCACCAAGATCGTGTGATTTGACACCATTGGATTATTTTCTTTGGGGATATGTGAAGTCGCTCGTCTACGCCAACAAACCAGAAACGTTAGGGGACTTGGAAGCCAACATTCGTGGCGTTATTGCCAACATACGGCCCCATATGCTCGAAAAAGTGGTTGAAAATTGGACCTGTAGAATTGGCTTTATTCGAGCTAGCAGCGGCGGCCACATGCCCGAAATCATATTTAAACATTAATGGCATAAAATTATCCTTCCAATAAAGCCAAATTGATGGACATTAAAACGATTTTCTTGTGTTTCATTTCAATTCGAAGTTCTATACCTCTAAAAAAACACCCTATACATATATTATAATTTCGTATATACACAGAGAAAAGATAAAATAATATGAAAGTACCTAATTAATCAATTGGTCATTATTTTAAAATGTATATTAATTACAAAAACTTAAGATTGTATAAAATTAAATAAATAGTAATTGACTTTAACATTTGAATGCTATATTCACGTCCGCGAACGTGTTAACTCCAACGTAAAATCAACGCCTGTATATGGGTGTATAACATGAAATGCGACGGCCCAGAACATATACTCGAGATATATTTTAACCACAGCTTAAGAATGATAAGTGAAAGACGCCCTATAACGCCAACCAATGAGCAGCTGCAGACCATTCAAAAAACATTTTTTTTTGTTAAAAAAAATAATAAATAATAATACAAAAAAAAATTTTTTTTTATTAAAAAAAAAGTTTTCCTTTCATAAATGAAACGTTTAACATCGTTCTTCTGCTTCAGGGAAGGTAAATTTATTAGAGGTATTCTATGATAATATGAAATTTCGAAGACAGCATAAAACAAACTTTTCTTGAGTGTGTTCGGTGTTCTGTACTCCATATCCTAGCAAAGATAAGACAATCAAATTTATATGTGGAATCAAACTAAGTGTAGCAATCAAGCATAATTCCCAGATAATGAAAAGTATTCACTAATTCCAAGGGTCGTTTATTCACTTGAAATATAGAGGGTGGGCCATTTAAAAGTTTATATTTAAATATGCAGTCAAACAAGAACTCTTTGAAATTTTTCCGATTTTTTTTACTGTGAAAATCCGATTTGAAATGGAATACTATTTCATTCATATGGCTGCCGCGACTAGGTTCACAATATTCCATTCGATCGGATCAATTTTGGAGCACTTTTTCGACTCTATGGTTGGATTTTTGGCAATGGCATCAAACGCTCAATTGTCTCTGGTTTGTCGGTACTCATTATTGTTAATCATTGTTAAGTCCCAGCTTCTTGGAGGCCAATTGACATCATCATTTCGGAAAATTAAACGGTCATCAAACGTTTGACGCAATAAATCAATTGTAGCATGAGGTGTGTGGCAAGTTGCACTATCCTGTTGAAACCTGACATCGTTCACATCACTACTCAAAAAATCGGTTATCATGGTGCGAAAGGTGTCTTCATTGACCGAAATGGTTGCGCCATCCTCATTTTCTTAAAAATATGAATCAATAATGTTTCCGTTCCACAAGCTGCACCAAATAGTCACTCTTAATGAGTGCATTTGCTTCTGTAAGACCATGTGTGGGTTTTCTGAGACCTAAATACGGCAATTTTGCTTAATAACGTACCCACCAAGATGAAAATGAGCTTCAACCGAAAAGATGATTTTTTTTTCATTATCGTGCAGTTTTCGATCCATTGTCTTTGATTTGGAAATACATTTCAATAAATCCCAACGTTGCTCAAGCATAATTCGATTTGTTTGGTACAGTGGAGATAATACTCTGAATTTTGTTACAGAATAGAATGGCATAATTATTGTTCGATTCCAAATAACGATGGTTCAAATTTAAATCTTTAGACATCAGTGATGCAGATGCTTCGATTGAATCTCATGTGTTTATATTTTTGGGAATTTAGTTGCACGCTGCACCATGAGTTGAACTGTTTAGTATATTGTTGTAGACTTAAGTGAAGGTAGGTGGTATTGGTGTGCATAAGAAATTTTAACATCATCAAGAAATAATAAAACATCGCAATATTTCAAGATAATTGGTAACTCATTCGGGAATACATAATTTGTCCGAGTTGACTCCCTTGCTGCACTCCAGTAAGAACTTTAATGGATTCGGATATGTATATGAGCGAGCCAATTTATACTGTTTAGAAAACAGGAGATGGTAGTTAATTTTATCAAAAGCCTTACTAAAATCTGTATACATATATAGCATCAGTTTGTTGGTTATTAAAAAAATTTAACTAATAATTAATGTGGTGCAATGTAAAGTATTAGTAATTGTCAAACGTCCTTTTCCGAAGCCATGTTGGTGATTTGATAGTAAATGCGAGAACTTATGACTTGGGTACTGTGTAATAAGCTTCTCCACAATCATAGGAATGGAATTTAGTAGTTTTTGAGAACAGACTTACAATCCGATTCAAACAATGGAATGAAAAAAAAATAGACTTCCATTAACTCGCGAAATATCCATGTCCTATAAACTAAATATTTGTTGTTAAAGCAAAACTAGTAAACAATTTAATGGTGGAGCAAATTTCTTAATTAAAATCGATTGATTGTTTTTCTGTCTACCTTAAAAAGTCCTGACTTTAAATTCCCTATTATATTATGTTCCTTATCCTTTGTTGATATACTCAAGCTTTGGGTTTAACTTATAATTTTCTTGTCTTAATCATGTGAGCCTGTTACTTAATGGATGACCATTAAAAAAAAGAAAAAAGAAAAAATAATAAAACGTTTGGCATTTAGCTTTGAATATAAAGTGCTGACTTGACATATGATTTGCCAGCCATTCAAACTCAGCACTCACTCGTAAAGCCAATATTTATTTTTTGTCTCCAATCCTATAATTATATTGATTACCTACCCATGGCATTATTATCATCATAATCACATTAATGTTGCTACAACGTTTTGTCAATATTTTTAAAGTTGCTGCTGCTCTTGAAAATGCTTTTATTACCAATTTTTTTTTTGTTGGTATGTACGAGTATTGAAGTGTCAGTAACCAGATGTTGTTATTTTTTTCCAAAATGCCTATAATTTTCAGCAATTTTTTAAATATATTGAGATAATTCATTTATATGAAATTATGTAAAATTGATTTGTATTAAAAAAAGATTAAGAAAACAAAAAAAAAAAAACACTGAAATGTGGGAAAACAAAATCTCTTTAAAGCAAACCATGTGATATATATGGGAATCGCGGTATCCCATTTATAAAAATAAAAAAAAATCTAAAAGAGTCAGTTGATTAAAATATTTATAATTTTAGCCTACATTTACAACAAAAGAAACAAAAGCAGTAAATATACCCGACAGACAGTTACTTGAAGCATTGACACTTAAACCAACCATAAATGTCTGATGGTTATGTCTGATAAGATCCTGAATTTTGACACATACAACTGACACATATTTTTTAGAGTGTCATAGTTCCATGAGGAAATGCAATAATTTCCGCTTTTGCAACACAAAAAACCATATTTGCCTCCCTTCCTTCAAATGACATGCAACAAAATTGAATATTTGTTACCATTTCATATCTGTGGTCATTATTACACCGAAACCCATTATTATGTTATTGCAGTTGAGTTAAAAAATTACCTAAAACACTACAAAAAAATATTTTCATAAAGTGTTTAAAGTTTAAGCCTTTTTCCTTTTTTTTGTGTCTTTTGTTTTTTGTTCGTTCCAAGTCACACACTTAAGCTTAGTAACGATAAAGTGCTGGTTGGTATATTTGGCTTTAATGGTCATTAAAGTAACAGTTAGAAACAACTTTAAATTGAAGTTAAAACAACAAGTTGTTTAAGCTAAATGAAAAGTAATGCTACTTTAGTGTTTTAATACGTAAAAGAATCATTTTATAAATCAACCTATAAAGGTACCAATAAAGTACCATTTATATACAAAAATATTCGGACAAAAAATATATCCAAAAAGTCTTAGCAAGTTTTATTACATACTTGCCATACAAGCCATCCAGCGGTTGGCGTAATGTCTGTAGCAAATGAATAGAAAAACAAATTAATAAATTTTACAATAACACCTAAAAAGTACTAAAAAACTATTTTGAAAAATTACAATATTTATAAAATGTAAAAATAAAGTTGAATTATTTAATTTTGCTGAATTTTTAGATACATATCTTCTGACAGAGCTACAACTCTAAGAGGTAGCGAAATCTCTACCTAAAAATAATTAAAAGACCTCAATCTACATTACAAAGGCAGTTTACATTTTCAAGACTCTTCACGACATTTGGACATTTAATTTACCATCAAAAATAATGTTTTTAAAAACTAGTGAAATTAGTATTTCAAGCAAATAGTTTATTAATTAAAAAAAAATATTTTTTTTGAGATTTTCCAATTAAAATTAAAAATTAAATTAAAAGAGTATCAAGAAAAATGGTTGACGTTTTAGAATTTTCAGATTTTGTAGTCTGTATAAAAAAATATTCACGTTTCTCTGACATTGACCCTTTTGAGTGTTCACGATTTCGCAAATTGACTTTACATACATATATTATGCATATCGTCGTGCGGGAGTTTATGTGCTCTATACGCCATTTTATATATCTCGAGTTAATGATGCCATTTTAAGTGTTTAACACCAACATTTTTAAAATCTTTAATCCGTTTTCGGCTATTTATCTCAAAAACTGGACGAGATAACCGAAAACCGATAGCAGACTTGAAAAATTTGTGGTCGAAAACCTAATGTGACATCGTTAACTCGAGATATATAAAATATATGAAATGGCGGATAGAGCACATAAACCTCCGCACGACGATATATGTACATAAATACTTAGATATGAACTCGAAATATAAAAGAAAACTGATCAAGCTTATAGATCCCAAATAAAAAAAGAAACGAAATGTAATTTTATTCAAAACAAAAGTAGAAATTATTCGTCATTATGACAACGGGAGAACAATTTTTCTTATTGCCGGCACTATGGATCTTTCACCACGTTAGGCATTTTAAGACGATACAAAATTAAAAAAAAAAAAAAAATAGATCAACACAACCTGTCTTGGATTCGTTCTTGGCTCTTCAGATCCAATGTAATGCATGTAATTAGTTGGCCCTTAACGTCATCTTAATTAACACGATGTAAATGGAGGGATTACTGTAATTTTTAAAAAGCAAAAATGCTACAAAAGGACAAACAAATTATTAGAGTATAAGCAAAAAAATTACATTTTTTTTAAATAAAATAATTGCTTTAAGAAACCAAAAGAATTTTAAAAAATTTGTAGACTACAAGTACTTACTACGTGTATATACAAAAACGTTTATAGAAAAGCGCTCCAAAAAGCTCTCTAAAATAAAAAATAAAATATATATAAAAGTAAATAAATAGTACCTAGAAACATTAAAAAAGTACTAATTTTTTAAATTTAGTGCTTTTTTTATCAATTGAAAAATGAATTTTTCTGAAAATAAGAAAAAAAAAGAAAAAACGTTCAGATGAGCATTTATTTTTTAAGTGGCAGGTACTCTCCTAAATATGAGGTACGTGTGTATATATGCGTATTTTTTATGGCATTACAAATTTAATAAAAAAAAGTATTTTTATCATACTACGCTGCAGTGCAGCTCGTTACATATTTTTAAAAAACATACGAGTATCTATATATTTTAATAATAAAAATTATTCAAATTTTATTGCGTTTGATTCTGTTGTTGATAACAATTATGCATTTACCAAAAGACCCTTTTAGAATTGAACAATTTTAAACAGCCAGGGCAAGAACACGAAAAGATTCATTAAAATTTGAAAAGCATTTAATGAAATTGCCAAAACTAAAAGCAGGTGCTAAAATGAAAGTTTTGCACCACAATGCCCGCTAAAGAAGAAAGTATGCTGGAGAATAATAATTATTTTTTTTTCTTTTTTTGTATGAAAACGAAATAATTTAAATTTGGTTATTATTTGGCATGATACTCGTACATACTATACATAGTATGTTTATGCATTATAATTATTTTAATATTATTATTAAAGGGGCGATTAAACAGTTTAAGCCATTCGTTTTATTTAAATACGATTATTTAATTAGAAGAAAAGCATATTTACTTTAATCTACCAAAGCGTTTGGGCCAGTTACTCTAATGGAAAAATGTGGTAAATGGATAATAAAGTGACATGAAACAGAATTATCAGTATTATTGGCCGCCTAAAGGTACTTTTCACATACCCTTCATAAAGTAAATATTAATTTATGAACTGAAACGTAATAACGGTACTAAAAAGGAAAAAAACATCACAAGAAAAGTACAAAAACAATTTCAATTTAGCTTAAAATAAACAAAAAATAATTTTTTATTTTCGAAATTGAAAAAAAAGAAATAAATAAAATTTTAAATATCATTCGTACATACATACATATGTACATACTTATAGTCTTTCAAACTTTACTTAAGCTGTGGTTACTTTAGGTAAATATTTGACGAAAAAAGCATAACCATTATTTTATGAATGTATTTTATGCAACAATTTCGTTTAATGCGAGCGAACATTTCTTTAAAAATTATTTAAAGATAAATTCAAATAAGAAAATGTATTTCGATGTTTAATTAAACAAACTTGTTGCAATGGAAACTTAAAAAATAAATGTTTTCATAAAATAATTGTTCCGTTTTTTTTCGACAAATATTTGCCTATTTGGAAAGTAGATTTAGACTTAAAACTTCTTTATTTAAGTGGCTATATCACAAATGGCGAATTAAATAGATCATGTAGAAAAATGAATATGTACAACACAAAAAACTCTGAAGAGACCTTCGTAGTGGGGGTCGAAAGCTAGCTCAGTTCCGCTAGTGTTATACATACACATATCTTAATGGGTGTTAATTCTCATAAGAGTACCAGTATTAGGATCTTAAGGCTACAAATAACTGGCCTTTAAAACCCTTTCTCAGAGTTACGATCTAGCTTTTTACACCACCTATATTGTATACGTCTTATGTAATATTTAGTGTTTTTTATTTAGTCCTCGATTTATTAAATTTTTTTCTTGTCTTAAAAACCTAATGAAAAAAACTAAAGCATCCAATTTGTTATCTGAAAGGCTTGATCTGAATTTATTGCCAATAGTATGCCACAGAAAAAAACAGCATTCACAGTCAACCATTATTGGAAGAATTGTCAACAATTTGTTGTACGAGTATTTGTCTACATTCCATTAATAGGCACTTTAGAAGTTTTGAGTCCGCTTTTGCACCTTTCTATCACTTTTTTAAATTTTTTATTTACAGTCTGTGTTTCAATGTTCTCTATTCAAAAGCTTAAAACGCCACAACCACTTATCCGATCTTGCTCATAAAGCACTTATTTTGTTGTTGTTGTTGTGTTTTCTTGTGAATAGATGAATTAGGAAAGCAATCTATGAAATCGTTATTCAAATTATTGGAAAAAGTTCATGTGATGAATTTTTTGTGTCAAGTTTTTTTACATCACCAAATTAGAAGTAAAAACGGATTAAATAACTCAGAAAAAGATGAACATTGAGAATATGCTGGAGTTGTTAATGAATTTTCAACTCATTTTTACATCTGTTATTTTTAAATACAAAATATAGTACGTTTTTGGCCGTTTGTGGAACGTAATTCACTAGCTTTCAAGAAATGGAAAAAGCCGTCCTGCAGTAACAGCAATTATCGCCGTCTTTAAAAGGGTCTTTATAAAATTGCATTAAAATGTGGCTTCTTCACTACCTATTTGTACAATTATGTGAAATAAAATCTTTCAGCATAGAGTAGGGGGGACGGATTCTTCGAAATTTACAGCAAAATATATTATAAATTGTATCTAATTTCACAATTTTAATCTGTCTGTGGAGACAGCTAGAAATACATTGCATTGGTCACAGAACATCATGCAAAGCTTCGCCTGGATTTTGCTCGGACGCACTTAAATTGATCTCTTGAGGATTGGAAGATGCTCATATTTTCGGACGAACTCAAAATTAGTCCTATGTGAACAGATGATAGAAAGTGGACTTGCCGAAAACCTGGAAGTACTTTAGTAGCACAAAAAATAATTAGTGCTCCATGAACAAGATTTGATAAGTAGTTTTGGCGTTGTAAGCATTTAAACATAGGACATTTAAAGACGTGATCAATTGTTTAAGTAAATGTATATATAGATATAAGTATTATGTCATCATCTAAGGATGAATCAGATCTAATTTTTTTTGCGGTAAAGGGGAAAAATATTGTTATACATACGCCAAAAGTGAAGACCATTTGTGTTATGTCCTCCTGTCACACAGATTAAAAACCCCCTACCCTCAGCTAGAAAGTGATTCAGCCCAGAACAGCACTTAGCATTACATAGGGGTGATGCCTCTATATGGTAATCTGCCACCCTACAGTCATTTAAAGTCACGTTTAGGGCAAAATTCCTCATTACTTACGCCACTGCGCCTTGGTCGGATTTTTTTCTACGGAGAATATTTTCAACATATCTCAACCCTGCTCCCTCATTTCGGGACATTTTTTCTACGATGTTAGTTGAACAAACTGTTCCCTTCGATACTCAGTTCATCGAACACAGATGAAAAAGTTATGTTCAGCGGTGTCCAGGCCTCTTCCCCTTTATAAATATAGAAGGGTAGCCTACATTTTTCTATTCGGTATAGCTGGTTTCTAAAATATCAATGACCGGACAACATCAGCATCATGTAGTAATTTACTTCACCACTTGTTTTTTTTTCACTGTTTTATATCGATGATCAGTTGATACGTCCACCCGCCATGTACTTCATTTCTTCATCGAATCTGTCAAAAAGATTTTGGAAATATTCTTTGCCATCAAATTTCAAAATGATCTTTTTGAGTTCATCTTCTATCAAACATATAAAACTTAAAATTTATCATGGATATATTTCCGGGATGTCGGAATAAAAATCCCGGGGTTTTTCGGGATCGGGATTGACATCCCTAGTGGCCATACCAAATACTAAAGCTATATATGATTTTTAAACTGAAACGTTAAAAATACTAAAAGATAAATATGAAACTTTGCAATATATTTTATTTAACATTTTATCTTAAAACAAACAAACAAAAAAAAATAGTTTTGAAATTAAGAAATTATTCGAATAAAATATTATTCGTGGTAACTTTTTAAGAGATGTTTGCTTTACATACATAAAACAAAATTTTTGTATTGAATGTTTCCAAAAAATAGTGATTACCCATATGTATCATACATTTAACATGACATATATGTTTCATCAATTATGTTAGAAAAAATAATATTTTACAATAATGTTGTGATTAGTAATTTAACCTCATAATTTGCTTTTTAATCAAAGAATGTTGCTTTATTCGAATAAAATATTTTTTGGCTATTTTGCATATTTCTTTTAAAATTCATTCATTGGTAAAATTTTAGAAACGATTCACATCTTACAACTTTCAGCTGATAATTCATTTATTTGATAATCAATACCAATTTATTAATTCTGTACCCTCTACTTACGGTAGTTTTGTTTAATATATTTAAGTACTTTAATCACGCAAATCGAAAAACAATTGAAAAACAACAAATTAAATGCAGAAATACAACTGGCAGAGAATGTATGATTTGTTTTCAGGCGCCCAATGAGAATAAATGGCGTTTATTAATAGAGACTTAAAACAACTTGCACTTTTTGTTTCAAATTTAAGCAGCAATTCTTTTTTGTTTCCTTTATAGGTAAAACCTTAATTTTAATAGCAATAACCCCAACAACAACAACAACATTATTATAAAGAAAAAAATTGTATTTAGTGCACTCGGCTTTTACATCCAGTAACAATTGCTGTAGTTGAAAACACCTTTTTTTAAGTCAATACCACTTTGTCTGCCTTTTCTGTAGATCGAAGCACTTGAGAAGCTGTTGAGAGAATTTTCGGTTCATCATGTTGCTGTTGAAGTGGAGAGCTGTTTGTCAATGTGTTTTGTTTTGTATTGTTTTTTTGTTTTTTTGTAATGATTCGTTTGTATGATCAAGTATTTCTTGGCATACAAAAGGGTGCATTTAGTTGTTCATTCATTCATTTATTGTTCATTATTGTCGTTCTCATCACCATCACCACTATCATTCCTTGGGCGAACTACAAACACAATATCAGATTATCAATATCAGGCTCTCAACAATAAAAAAATGCATTATGTATGTGCTTTGCTGATACTGCTGCTGCATTTTACAAGTGTAGAAAAAAAAATATATCTTAAGGATTCACTTTTGTAGTGCACTTTAGTGCAAAGAAGTACTTTAAACAGTTTTGGTCATAAATACAAAAACAGTTTAATAAGCTTGTACCATATATTTCGTTAAAAATCTGTCTTTACTTCTGTATGTATTGAGTCTGAAATTTAGCCAACAAAAACTATAAATTTTTTATTTTTTATCAGAAAACGCTTTAATTAGATCAAATTTAACTGCAATGTTATTTTTTGGTAATTAAAGAAGAAATGATGTCCGTGAAGGAATAGTACACTAGCCAAACTGAACAATTGTTTTCGACTCCAGCTACGGTAGTCTCATCAGAGTTCTTTGTGTCCTGTGCATATTCAAGACCAAACATCAACTATTTAACTCACACTTTTTTGGAAATCGCATACTGAAATTATTACTGTATGTACATACATTTGTATGAGTTAGTCGAAGTAAATAAATAATATATAATATAATATAATAATAAATAAATTTTTTAGCTAAAGAACTAAACACTTAAATATCTATCAATACATCAAAAAGCCATAATAAATTTAAATACGACTAGCTAAATATGATGATTGAAAATAGCAAAGTATGTATTTACATAGCTGAATTTGTGAAAAATTCTTATCTTTATTAAAATTTTCATTTTTATAAAAATCGGATTTATTTAGCTGAATTTGCTATTTATAAGATTTGTTACTATTAGTCTTATATATATTTAAAAACTAGGCTTGACAGATAATCAATTGCCAATTCAGCTAGATTGAATAATTAATATCTGAAACGCATTTAAAATTTAAAGTAAAATCAAGTAATTTCACTAAAGAAATTTATATATTTATTCTGCTGAATTACTGCAATTATGTAAATGGTTATTAATGTAAAAAAAAAAATAATTGAAAAAGCATTTAATTACATACGTGTAAACTTATTTATTTATTACATACATATGTATGTACAATATATCTATACACTAAAAGTGTATTGAGTACGCTAGCAATATTAATTCTTTAGCAGACAAAATTCTTGCTGGGAATAATTTTATGAATTATTATTCGCTCGATTTGACCTTCTTAATATTTACAAGACCTTTATCCAACCTAGGCTGGAATACAACTCTCATGTGTTGGCCGGTCCTTCAAAGTCTACTTTAGGGCTACTCGAGCGTGTACAGAAAAGGGCGAAAACGTTTTTTTTTAGCTATGTAAGGGTATTCAACTCTATCGATTCATTGGAGCATCGGCGCAATGTGGTGATCGATGAAATCGTTGGGGGGTGCTCTGATGAAATAACGGACTTGATTCCAGATAATCTCG
The DNA here is from genome assembly GCA_963576795.1 of Metopia argyrocephala. NCBI lineage: Eukaryota > Metazoa > Arthropoda > Insecta > Diptera > Sarcophagidae > Metopia > Metopia argyrocephala. The sequence goes on along the minus strand of OY756208.1, from coordinate 122,235,993 downwards.
GAATATATCCTTTTATAGTTGAATCCAGTGAATCGCACAATCGCAGAATTCGTTCTTTAGTAGCACCGCTCGTTTATGGCACAAGTTTCCAGCGAATGTTTTTCCTGCCAATAACAGCATAACATATTTACCTAGACCAATGTACTGTATGAGTAGAGGTCGTTCCCTGAGTGCTGGCTTCAATAAAAAAATACATATAAAATATTTTAAAAAATAGTCTCTGGTAAAAATTCAGATATTAATTTGGATGAATGTCAATAAAATTAGCTTTTTATTATATGTGCTAAAAATAAAGTATTATATGGTATGTACAGTTCTAAATCTTAAACTAGCTGCTGTACTTACCTTCATCTCCATGAGTGTAAGATTTTTTTCAATGGGTTTAGTGTGTGTTGATGCATGTACTCAGTGCGCTTCGTATTTACATTTTTATTTCATTTTGAATTATTGTTTAGTTTTTGCTGTTTTGTTTTATTCGAAAATAGGGTCTTTTTTTCTTGTTGTCTTGTTTTTTTTTCGACTGTGCTTTTATGACTTTGGCACGCGATATAGTTATTTTTTTATTTTTGCACTCCAACAAAAAAAAACAAATAAAAAAAAATAATATAAAAAGAATCATTCATTAATTTTAAATTATATATAGAATTGATTGAAGAGGTGAACGAAATAGTCTTGAACTTGCCTCTAAAAATAGTGTGTTTTTTTTATAAATTGTCGTTGACTTTTCCATTTGTAATGTGTTTTTGGTGGTTTACCGTCGCAGTAGCACAAATTGTAGCAAATTTTTCTGTCACTGTCATCTTACAATAATTTTTTATCTCTGCACTCGTATTTATATGATTTATAAAAATGTAATTTTTAAACAGCTTTTCAATACGAGTACAGGCTAATTAACCAGATGTAAGTTTTGGTTGAAAAACATAAAAAAAGAAAGACAGCACGCTGACATTTTTAACATCAGCGCTAACAATATGTACGAGTACCTTACAAATGCCCTATGGCAACAGGTGAAGTACTTGATTGATTCGCTTAATAAAGTGTTATAAGAATAATTTTAGCTTAAAAACTCAGGCTTTGGTACTTTTTATTGTCAACAATTTAAACTGCTTTCGAACATATTTTGTAAATCTAGTAAATATTTAAGAAAAGTCTTTAAATATATTAATTAAATTGTACTTTAATTTGAATTTTTTTAATATATTTTTAAAGTACCAAAAAAATGCTCCCTTATATCTGTAGAGTTTACAATTTCCAGTCTATAAACTCACTTTCAAACTTTAATTGTTAATATTTGAAATATTTAATTTAAAAGGAAAAAATCATTTAAAGTTGGTCTGTAGTTCCTCACTAGGTATTCTGTAAAGCTATAAATACATACATTATTGACCATTACAACCCTCTGTGTATCAATTTTTATTCATGAGTACCGGGATATACAGTTTAAAGTCAACCTTGAAAGCCTGACTTGAGCAGCTATTCATTTAGCATGTAAAATGTATTATTTTACTATAGAGAGAGCTATATCAGATACAAAGGATCTATAAGGTACCTTACATACATACATAATTGGCCATTACAACCCTGTATTAGGGTTATGGCCTAGCTTTTCGCAGCACTCATGTTATGTGTGTTAATTTTTTATCCACAAGTACTGGGATCTAAGGTCGACTCCGAACGACAGATTTGAGAAGCTTTTTAATGGCAATCAATTACTCCCAGAGCTTTTGCCAGAAGACTGTTGAGAGGTAGTCGCCGAGAGAAATAATTGTTTCATATTTCTTTTTTCAAGATGTCAGAGCCGAGATTTGAACCGGGCGCTATCGTCTTAGTAAGCCAACACACTAACCACTAGACCACGGCGACTAAAGTACCTTCGTTTTTATAAATGAGGAATATCACTTTTAAGAACATAATTTTGTTATTTAAAAATTGCTGCTTTAAAAGATTTGAAAGAACATTTACCCTTATTCTATTTGGCGTCGTCGATAGAAGGCAATGCCGTTTTTAGTCTTTTTTTGCAGATCGGTATTCTAGTTGGCAACATTGCCGTTTATCGCTCACTGTTAACATATTTTTGGTATTCTGCAAGCAAAATTGACGTCGTTATTGTCTTTAATTGCCAATGATTTTGTCGTCGTCATTTTTGGTGTTGCCTTGTGTTGTTCTTTGTTAAGTTTAGTTTATTAAATAAATAAATAAATAAAATATAAGAAAAAGTGTAGTTGAAAAATACTTTTAAATTAAAAAATTTCAGTTAATGTGTGGTTCTGTTCATTTGGGGCTATAATCTCGCTGTGGGTTCCGTCCACACGACCAATTACACCTGGAAATCCTGTTTTTTTTTCGAAAAAAATAAAATTTAACTTCTTGCTGTCAGCTTTTGTCATGTTAAATTTTATCCACTGTGGATGAGCTATCTCTATGGCGTCCAGTGTTTCGGCCAACACCTTCGCCACCATTGGCTGTGAAAGTTCCAGGTTATAATCGTTTCAAACCCCTGGCCTAGAATCGTAATGTGGCTGCCAATTTTATGGTGTTTGGAAAGTACTTTGATTGAGCTCCTTTTTTAAATTGGGCTCTATGGCATATATTTAAATAATGCCTTATTTACCGTGAAATAACTTTCAAATCTTAAAAAAAAAATAAAAAAAAAACTTTGAACATGATGATTTTAAATTTACTTCTTACTTCTCATTGGGCAAGTATAAAATGCACGACTTCTGCAGTCTTTTATCCAAAACTAAATTGGTTTTAATTTCTTCTTCACTGGATTTTATTTTATTTTTTATATTTTTTACGAAACTATTTTTTTTTTTTTACCAAACAATGAACAAACAAAAAAAAAATGAAAAAGCTGTCTCAAGCATTAGAGATGTGTGCTGTATTTTATTAACATTATCGATAAACAGGCAACGTCGTCATAATACTCTTATGGAATACCAAATTAACATTAAATTGACGTTGCCGTTGTTTAAAATTGCTATTGCCTTAAAATTGCTATTATTATTGCCGACGCCAAATAGAATAAGGGTGATTGTTTCTAGTTTAGAAAATGCAAAGTTATTTTGAAATTTTGTTTTTAGATTTTTGAGAATACTTAAATTTATGAAATACATAAAGTACCAAAAAATCCCTTTCTTCTATTTGCTAAAAATAAATGTATGTTATGCTATAAAAATTACTTAAAATAACTATTTGCTTTTTCATCTTATTAAAAATAATATATAAGTGCCCCAATGGCCTAGCGGGTAGTGTGCTAGATTGCTGGTTAGAAGGTTGTGAGTTCAATTCCCACCAGAGATCCTGAACCGCGTTACTACTCCGTGTTTATGGCCTCAGTCACTACGCTCGAAATAATAATTAGAATATAATTTATCATTTTATTGTAATTTAGTAAATAAATAAATAAAAACAATATAAAAATTTCCCATTAAAAGTAACTAAAGTACCAATGAAAATGAAAAAGTATTTTAATTTTTATAATATGTAATATCGTGTTAAAAATAGTCAACAAGTACCTTTATGACTTTAAAACATCTTCTTGGAAATAATTTGAGAGAATATTTGTTTTAAGAAGAACAAACTTTGACAATATTTTTTATACTTTTAGAAGAAACTAAAAATAGTTTCGCCATTTCTGAAAAATGCCGAAGTACTTTTATTTCTTGTTTCTTAAAGTAATATTTACATTTGATAAATTTTATTTCTTTTATACCGTAGACAGACGACGGCGTTAAGGTGCATTAGTTGAGTTAATTCAAATTAACTTGCGCATTATTTCTCATATAAATGCACAAATCCCAACTGAATTAATACTGCATTAAGCTATTTTAATATGGCAATAATGCATAAAATCACTCCGTTTTTGGCTAATTATTTACTGTTGGTAATTAAAAAGGATAGAAAGTAAGCAAAGTTACAAACCTCTTATATGGGTATAAAAGCAAATAAAAATAGTTCAAAAATAAACTAACGTTGTCGTCTGTCTTTGCAGAAACTGTCCTCTGTCAGGGTAAAATTTTAATTTGCATTAGTAAGTTCTTAATGCAAATTAACATTGTCGTCTTTATACGGTATTAGGCAACATCTTCTTATTAAATGTACTTTTGCTGTTTTTATATATTTCTTAAAAATATTTTTATTTTATAGTTGCGGTAATTGCTTATTACCTGCCACATTTAAATAAGAAAATATAAGACAGTCTTTTAAAGCAATATAAAGTAATTTGTTTAAACAGCAATATACATTAAATAAATTGCATAAATAAAAAATATTTATTAAAAATAATTCACTTCAGTACCTCCTCATACATGAGATAAACTAATAATGGTCGACCAAAGTTGGCCTTGTGACACCCTACTCTTAAAAAAAAATCATTCATTCACCTGTTTATCTGTATTGAAAACGCATTTCATTTAATTATGAAATATCTTCACGCCATTCATTCTGGCACAAAGGTTAAGTATAGGGTGTTTTTTATTGTGGTATAGAACTTTAAGTTGGCATCACTTTTTTAACTGGCGGCCATTTTGTCAGCTGTCAAGTGATTAATATTTAGTTTGGTTTGCCATTTCATCATGAACAGGTTGACAAAAGAACAACGCTTACAAATCGTGCAAATTTATTTCGAAAATAATGGTTCAGTTCGCGAAGTTTACCGCAAGCTCCGTCCATTTTATGGTCGACATAATCGTCCATCAGAGGAATTAATTCGGTTAACCATGGATCGTTTTTGCACTACGTTTACTCTATGTGATAATACGCATCCGCAGAGACGTCGAACAGTGCGCACCGAAGAAACAATTGCCGCTGTAGAGCAAAGTGTTGAAGAGAACCCGAATGAATCGATTCGCCACCGTGCACAGCAATTGGAGCTTTGTCCATCAACTTTATGGAAGATTTTGCGCAAAGATCTTGGCTTGCGACCTTACAAGATCCAGCTTGTGCAAGAATTAAAGCCGCGAGACCATGCAATGCGTCGTGATTTTGGTGTATGGGCCGAAAATGAGATTGATCTCGATGCTGATTTTCATCGCAAAATTTTGTTCAGTGATGAGGCTCATTTTTGGTTGAAAATTGGACCTGTAGAATTGGCTTTATTCGAGCTAGCCGCGGCGGCCACATGCCCGAAATCATATTTAAACATTAATGGCATAAAATTATCCTTCCAATAAAGCCAAATTGATGGACATTAAAACGATTTTCTTGTGTTTTATTTCAATTCGAAGTTCTATACCTCAATAAAAAACACGCTATATTGATGACACCACTTCTTTTATCATTAGCTATGTTGGTTTGAGTACGAGCATATATCTTGCTTTTGTGTCTTTTTTAACCCGGCGTATTATATAACTGTGTGCCACTAATTAAAAAATCTAATGCTCGTAAAAGGTACCAGAAATTTCCCGCTAAAAATGTCGAAAAACAACCTTACTTGTCAAGGGTACAACAAGTATATTTGTCCTCAACATAAGTATTATACTTTTCTGTGCTGATTGCACAAATAATGGTGGTACCTTCAACTAACCTTTTGTTATTGTTTTATAAATATTAATTAATCAGATATATGAAAGTATCATTTAAATTGAAAAACTAATAAAAATTAAATGAATATTATATCTAAGCCAGAAGAAGCTAGTTTTGTTACGTTTTTTCAATTTGAAATATTTTGTCTAGTTTTAAAGTAAAATCTAATATTTTTTGTTATTAAATATATATATTATTTCCTTATGTAGGTATTACATTTTATATATTTATTAACATCCATTTAAATCCAATTTTTTTCTAAATATAATGAAGTACTTCGAGTATTTATGAACCAACCCCCACGTTCTTTTACCTTATTTCCACCTCCATGACGACGGGTTAAAGGGTTCAACGCAATAATCGAGAAGAAACTTTGTTTTTGTTCAACTTAAAATTTCTGATGGTCGAACTTATATTTTTTGCATGAGAATCTGAGATTTTTTGGTCTTAAGGAATGCATTAAGTAAAATATGGTAACTGTGATCGAAATGACACTTTCAGCCTTTATGGTTAGTGTACAGAGAAGCAAATTTGAACTAATTCATCTCCTTTCAATCAAGCTTCCTAAAATTTATGCAGGGATGACGGAGATTTTATGGTCAAGTAATATTCTCCATAAGCTGGCGGAGAGCCTATTAATAATTGTGAACTGCAAACTATTCTATAGGGAAATAAATTGACTTGTCCATTTTGCATGGCATGTTATAGGGTTCAATTGGACTTATAAATAGGTCTAAGATCTAACCTAAAATTACTAGTTCACTGTCATTTACAATGACATATACATACATATTTATCCTAAATGTGGTCTTTAAGAATATATTACTGAACTATCTTAAAAACCTTTCTTGTTATCGGTGAAATAATAAAGGAGTTTACCTGTTTTATTTTGAAGCAGACATTATCAACCTTTAACAAAATTAAAACAGGGCCTTTATTACAACTTGCCTTTAGTTAAAGGTAGGATGTTATCGGACAGATAAATTACTTTTGGTTGTTATTTAACCCAAAAGTGACCGATAAAGATATTGAGAAGATTGCCTTACTTTTAACGTTTAACGTGAGGTTTAAACGTTTGAACTTACCATATTGTATTAAGGTTGCCATATTTTTTGTTCGTTGAATTATTAACAAAAATATTTTTTTATTTAGTCAACAAAGAAATAAATTCAATAAAAATGGAAAGTAAAAGAAATTTCTTTGCTGTTAAGTTGTTTTAGTGCACAATTTATAAGATTCTTTTTGATTATTCATTTATGTAAAAATGCGTGTTGTTGCCACTTGGTGTCTTTTAAACAAATTTAATGCCAAAAATAATCGTTTCTTAAGGTGTTTGAGGCTCTAGGTTCGAGCCCCGGAAGGTTCTGATCAATATTTTTATAATTTAATTTTTGTTTCGTCAGAAACGCTTTAATTAGATCAAAGTTAACGGCAATGAATATTTTTGGTAATTTAAAGAAGAAATGATGTCCGTGAAGGAATAGTACACTAGCCAAACTGAACAATTGTTTTCGACTCCAGCTACGGTAGTCTCATCAGAGTTCTTTGTGTCCTGTGCATATTCAAGACCAAACATCAACTATTTAACTCACACTTTTCTGGAAATCGCATACTGAAATTATATTCTTTCACATGTATGTACATACACTTGTATGAGTTAGTCGAAGTAAAGTCACACAACAGTTTTTATCATATTCTCCTTTTCTTACCATCATTGCTGTTCTTGTAATTGTCATCTTATTTGGATGAAACAGAATTACAATTTTATTTTGTTTTTGCCCTCTTATTCCATTTAATCCACATTAGTCGGCATCGACGACATGCACGACTGTAGCCGTGGTGGTTAGAGTGCAGCGCTAGAAGCATGCGCATTTTAACTTAAGGTGTTTGAGGCTCTAGGTTCGAGCCCCGGAAGGTTCTGATCAATATTTTTATAATTTAATTTTTGTTTCGTCAGAAACGCTTTAATTAGATCAAAGTTAACGGCAATGAATGAATATAATTTCAGTATGCGATTTCCAGAAAAGTGTGAGTTAAATAGTTGATGTTTGGTCTTGAATATGCACAGGACACAAAGAACTCTGATGAGACTACCGTAGCTGGAGTCGAAAACAATTGTTCAGTTTGGCTAGTGTACTATTCCTTCACGGACATCATTTCTTCTTTAAATTACCAAAAATATTCATTGCCGTTAACTTTGATCTAATTAAAGCGTTTCTGACGAAACAAAAAATAATCGTTTCTTGTTTTGGTAAAAATATAAACATTTATTTTAAAGGTTAGTTGTAATAACGAAAAGCATATAAAGGTAAGTTGTCACTTTATTTCTCCCGTTAACAAAAGCTACTTTTAACTAACGGACACTTTGTAGGCAACTTACAATAATGGGCCATAATCTCTTACAACTTTCCAAGAAAAATATATATTGGTTTTTGTAAGTCAAAACTGGACACTGGCTGTTAGCTAAACATGCAGATCAGTTTGTAGTTGCTGTAATGACCATAGTCCAACTAAAAATGTTCAGTTTTTGAATATAAATAGGTGGCCAGAGTTTTTCTTTTTCTCTTCGTTAGCTGATGATTTGTCATAATGTCCTAATTTCAGTTCTTGAAGAATCGAGTTAAAACTAATGAAAAGGCTTTTCTCTTTACTCTGCTGTCCTAAGTAATAATGTAATAATATTCGTTTGATAACAGCTTTCTTGTTTTTGACTATCTTGGCAAAAATATTACACAAATTTTTTTTTTTTTTGGGTTTTTCGTTTAAGAGACAAAAGAACATTAAATTCGTTCTGAAAATCGACATCATTTTATCATTCCACTCGTTGTATAATCTTATACCATCATCTTCTAGTCTTTTTTCTATCATTGTAAGGTTGCACAATAAGTCCTAACTAACCTGAATTTGTGTTTAAGTTATCAAAATTTATTATTTTTGGAGTTGCCACTAATTATGAAGAAATTAAAAAACAAACACATAAGAATTAACCTTGAGGCATAAAATTTATTTGATTGGGTTTAAAGTACTTAAAAAAACTTCACTTTCATTCCTACAATGAAATATATATTCCAGTTTTTTATTTTGGGTATTTTATTACAAAAATCAAAGTGATAGTGTAGGGTATAACAAGTGATGAATGGTTTGTGCAACATAGTAACGTAAAACAAATGCCACTTACCAGTATGAAACTTTGTTAATTAAAACTTATGTTTAGTTTACATGCTACAACGTTTATAGTCCAAAATAATTGTTATAATTATCGGAAACACTATCACTACTTCTCTGCTGAACACAATCCAACATACTCGTAACAGACATAATCGTAACAAAATAATGACGAATGTGTCGATTCTTGAAAATTGAATAAAGGAAACCACTTAATCAACACTCGGACGCAGGCACGTCAAATATTTTTCTTTTTTTTTGTAAAATAAAATATAATTTTTTTTAATTGCATTTAAAACATAATTAGCTTTTAACGTATACACTGCCTGTAGTCAGTCAAGTCAACGTGTTCAAGTGGCTGCCACTTTAAATAAAGTAATTGTCGCATAATAAAAAACATGCTACAGTTTTAAACAAATATTTGACAAACAGCAACAATAACTTTTTTTATATATGTGCATAGGTATATAAACTTAGTTATGCCACAAAAGTATTTCAACGCTTTTTGTGCAACAACCAGTAGTTTTTTTTATAATATTTTTAATTCTGTTTCACTGCCTTCATGCCATCTGAAGTCTTATTACTGCTTATGTTGTCTTAGAACAACAATTTTTAATTTTTCATCTGGTGGTTGTGGCCAACACCACATAAAATTAAACTGTGTTTTGTTAGAACACCCCTTCCTCCTTCGAACAGAGCCACGACAATGTAGGAAAAAAGGTACCAATTAAATTGACTTTTAACTATACGTTGTAGAACTATAATAACAGTCGTTCGTTGTTGCCAAAAACAATATTGAATAACGAAACACACCTTTTTTCTTTTCAAATTTAATCAATTCATTTGCTATTAAGCACTTCTAATTATTAAGGTGACTACACTTTTAGTACTTTTTTCTTAAGAAAGAACAAAACAAAAAACAAAGTGTACCAGAGCAAAAATAAGGATCACACGTTTGGCTGAGTTCAGATAAGACGTTAAGCCCACCTGCTTAACTGCTAAAGTTCTTTATCCTCACACCGCATATAAAGGTATACGTTCATAATTCGGAGTCTTCCAATTAAATAAATTTGAAATTCAATTATTGACGCCTCTGCATTGGGTCAATTTTTAAAATCTTTTGCAGTTACTGTTTTTTTTTTCTTTTTGTGATATTACAAAGTGCGTAAATCTCTTCTCATTCATTTGTCTAACTTGTGTTCGCGATGAAATCGCCTGTTATTTCTTAAATATTTTTTAATACAATTCAAATTGATGTTGAAAAGGATACTCGTATAAACCGTGTTCCAATCATAATTCATTCGCCGATGTTAGGGGCAACATAAAAACGATTACTAGCGGTTAATCAGTCTAAAATCCACACTAAATAGTTTTGATGAACATTAAGAAGGTTAATGCATAATAAATATATTTTATATGCCACTTCATATCTTCTTTTATTCAATATAATATTTTGTTTAAGTTTAGATTGTGTAACTTGCAATTTAATGTTAAATCCATTTTATTACCTTTTTCCATTAATTTTTAATTGAAATTTTTCTTTAAAAGAAAATTTACTTTCAATAGAAATTATATTTGTGGAGACTTTTACGCAAATTATGCTAAAATATGCGAACTTCTTGTCATGATCATGTAAATCCTTAATTTTTAGGGAAAATATCAAATACAGCTGTAAGGCTTATACGGCAGACAATTATGTCGTTAAAGAAGACAAGAGAAAAACTTAAAAAAAATCGAATTTAAAAAGAAGACACACATTTTAATAAAATATGCAAATATGTTTTGCAAATAATTATGTCTGATCGCTTATACATAATGATGACATGGATGTTTAATAGTTGTTTGGTTGTTATTGTTGTTCGAAACCTGCCTGTAATTTCTAAGGTGTGGAGTATGGAGTTAGAAAGTGTTACTGCAAAATTGTTTTATTATGTTTTGTTTTAAGTAAATATCATAATATTTGTTATCCTCATAATCATTATCATCATCATTAATATTATTATTGGAAATGTGCGTTTTTAAGCACCTGCACCAGACTGAAGTAGTTATTCTACTGATCCTTTTAATTCTTTGATTACTTACCGTTATCACAGTTATTTGTTGCTCTTTTCTTTTTGTGTCTCCCACCTTTCTTCAGGCAGTATATTTTGGGGCTTTTTAGTGTCATTTGTTTTACATGCTTTTGTGATTGTTTAAACACACCTCAAGGCGAGAATAAGTGAAAAAGAGGACTTAGAGTTTTAGAGTGATGGTGCCTAAGAGAATTTTTTTTGGGAATCTGCGCACACTAGTAAGGAATAATTGATTGCGATTTTAATTAGTACGTGTAAGTCTTGTTTAACTGTTGCTGTCTTACTGTTACAAAAAAAGAGCGTGACGTGTAGTTTGTGTGATTGCACCTCTTCTATGTTGAAGGACTTTTAATTAAGCATTTCCTACTTTTAAAGTTTGTTTTTTATTCGTTGAAAAGTCCTATCGTAGTAGGGAACACAAAATCGTTCAAATGTCCATGACACTGTTGTTAAAATAAAGTTGGATTTGTTTAATGGCACTTATTATGTTGGCTTTGAAAGCTGCTGTGGCTTGTTAACTTTTTGCACAAACCTGCATCTCCATAAAACCGTACAAGAAAAAGTCCAACGGAGTAAAAATTTACGTTCACGGTGAGAAGATTATGTCTTTAAATTACACATGTTTAAACTACATAGCATTGGTATCCATATTATCGAATTTAGACTGAAATTAGTAGTAATTATCAATCCATATCATTTACCGATGACGCCTTAGCTCAATATCTTTAGCAAATAGTAATTTCTCGGGATGAATTGGACGTTCCTATGTCTTATAAGGACTTATGTCATCCCAATTTTTAGAATTTCCCCAGGAATCAGTCTGATTAACTACAGATGATTTTTTGATAAAGACAAAATGGAGACACTTTACATGAAAGTTTGGGAAACCTGCCATAACAAAAATCGGTAAATACGCCATATCAACAAATGGCTCATATTGTGCCAAATTAGTGGATCGATTTAGTGAGATTTTTAAAAAGGTCAAGAATTATTATTTTTTGCACCAGAACAATACAAAGTTGCATACATGCGCAGTTTTTATGGTAAAAATTCGAGAACTAGGACAAGAAATGCTTCGTCAGCAATTCCTATTTTCTAGATTTTACTACACATTACTACTTCCTGCTTCCAAAACTAAATAAATCTAAATATTTTAAAATACTTGACTCCAACGCAGAAATTACCTACAAACCATTACCTACATGTCTTGAACACGTTGGCACAACTGTTTTTTCTTTGGAAAAAATATATAAAAATTGTAGAAACTTTAGATAAAATGTATAGAAATCAAAGGGAACTATGGTAAAAAATAAAATGTGTTTTAATATAAAAACCTGTGTATAATTAAAAAAATTGTGGTCTTATTGTTTAGCCCGTCCTCTATTCCCCGTAAAAGGAATATATTTTTATTCTCTTGGCTTCCTTAAATATTATAAATTATAAAATCAAAATTATAATTCTTGAAAGTTCCTGCATATCCTTCTGGTGGCTTTATAGACTGGATAGATTTAACATAGATTTTCTTCTAGAAACTTATAGAGTATATAAACTGGTTTAAAGAATCTGTTCTGTAGTTTACACAGCCAATGTAAACGCATTAAAATCTGCTTTAAATAAAAAAAAAATCATTTTGTGTTTTCTGTTTTTTTCTTTTGTATCGTTTACTTATATTGGTCCGTCCCTGTAGATTTTAGACTTTTGCAGTTATTTTAGAGTTGCGGTAGCTGCTATTTTTTGGCGTGTGTCTTGTTTATGAATGCAACAGCTGCAACTGTTGATTCCACTTTTGTTTGTTCTTCTTTTTCCATTATTAAGTGTGTACAACTGGAAGTTGTTGGTGCTGCTGTTATAGATTTTTAGTTTCATGTGCAACAACAACACAACTAAAGATCCCCTTATTATTTGGCCACAATATGCCACCAATTGGTTGGCATAAATCGTAAAACTGGAAAAAAAGAACTCATTCAGCACATGTCACAAACGAAAAAAACGTGTTATAGGCTGAATTACAGATGCAAAGCGCTGCATCAGTAAAGATCTCTGACATAGGTTTACAGCAATCAACATAATTTGATTGCATTAAAATCATACTCACCCATAAGATGTCCTTTGGCTGTCGGCTATGCTCTTTTTGGTATTATGAAAAGGGTACTAAAAACAAAGAAAAACTTAAAAAAGCCTTATGAATATTGAAAAATTTACCAATGATTGCTTAGTAGAACAAAACATGATTAAGAGATTAATTTATCTATAGTTTGAATTTGGGTATGTTTGTAGCCCACCCTAGGCGAATTTTTCTAAAGGACTTTAAACTAATTCCGATATTCCATCCCTGAAGTCCTTTTATTTCACATTTATTTCCCCATCTCGTGTATTTGGCATTGTTGGAATCAGAGTTGAATACTTTTTCCTATAAATTTCTAGAGCAGAAAGGAGCTTTTGTGTCGTTTTTTTATGTTTCCTACCTAGACAACTTCTCAAAATATATTTAAGGTAAATATGTATGTGAGGCTTTGATCAGTACGGAGTGTATCTGTTCAAGTTATTACAATGCCTACTTTCATAGAATTAAAAATTAGAAGAGACAAGCTCAGAACCCCTGTGATAAGTTCTTTGTTTAAGAAAGTAGTGCTTAGTAAAGACCGAAGCATCCGTCATATATTGACTTTCCCAACAGATACAGACGTTAAAGTATTTATGGATGATGTTGATGGATATTAAATCAGATTTTTTTTTCACGTGCTTTTGTAAACAAACAAAAAATAATTCTGAATGTATATTTACTGCAATTATTTTATTTACAGTTTATATGTATACAGATTATACATATCGTGTTGGCTTACTACACGACACCTCTGTCATCTTGAAAGAAATAAATATGAAAAACACATTTTCTTTCGGCGACTACTTCTTAGTAGTCTTCTGGCTAAAAATCTGAGAATAATTGATTGCCTTGAACAAGCTTCTCAAATCTGTTGTTCGGTTTCGACATGGATTCGACGTTAAACTGTCAATTTTTATCCATTACCCGGTTCTAATGCGTCTTAGTTTTTTATTTATAATTTTTGAAAAACCGTAAATTAATTTGTTCTCCTTCGCTGGGATTTGAACCTTGGTCGTTTGAGTTTCTGTGAACGCGCTCTAACCACTATACCATGTAGATTTATATTTTTACTTTAATTTTCGATAGACCACAAACAACACAACAAAATGAAAGAAAAAAAAAACAAATTATGGTCGTCAATGTACACTAGGTATTCTCAACTGTCAGTCAGGCTGATATTCGAGCAGTTGGGTCCTAAAAATTGGCTCGAAGTTTGTATGAGACTATCTGATGGAACTGACCCGCTGGATAGAGACAAAAATGTCAGCCTATGCTGGGTCCTGGACCATGTATATATTCAGGGAAATGAAATGGAGGACAAATTTGCCAGTCCGTTGATGGAGCCAGAACACTTTAGTGGTATTAGAAGAGCATACAGAGTGAAAACGAAGAAGAAAAGGAAAGGGGGATACTTGGTCCAGCCAACCTGACAATTATGCCGGAACTTGAAGCTCTAGTTAAGTTGGGGATTCTAACCTTCGGGTCGAAATACTTTTTTTACCTCATATATGAATGAATGAATAAAAAGACGTGCCTATCGTTCATCTAAAACCACTTAGCACTGTGTTTTTTGCAAACGGCGTTGCCATTACAGTTCGAGACTTCACGGTCTGTGGTTAGTACGCCCTCCTTCTTAAACTATCTAAAAACTGTTTCTATTCATCGCATAACCTCTCTGCTTGATTCAGGTGTCAGACTTGACGGAATTGAGTTAACCTAATCTGCTCTTCGACAGCTTAAATTTACGGTATGAAAGGTTATTAAGATTTTCTTCGAGTTGGTTATTACTCTTTGCTCCCCGAAGCCTTAATTGTAATGCCATCGCTTTCTTCTTCATTTGTCACTGACTGATTTCCATGAATACCTGAATATCCCGGTATGCAACATGTAGTTACCCTACGGGTCTCTTTAAGTTAGTTGCATATATAGTTTGTCGAGTCTGATATGCTACATTTCAAAATAAAAGTTCTTTACCAATTCTTAATTCTTTTAAAGCACTGTTTACCATTTTTCCTGTTTCCTTGTGCTCTTTAGTTTGTCATGTTTTTATCCCAAACTCAAAAGTTATGATGATTACGATGATAACAATGATAATAATGATGTTGATATTTGTCAACTAAAATTATTTTTATATGACATTCTCCATTAAGAAGTGACCACCACACCGATTTTGCTCGTGCCATTGAAGTTGCCGTTCGTATTGCTTTCAATCTAATTGGCGCCTGTCAAATGATCAAAACTTTATCCATTCAAGTCAAGGAGCTGCAAGTAAAAAGTTGTTGTTTAAAAGGATACTTTAATTAATAAAACAAAAGCAGAGAGGTATAAAAAATATGATAAAGAAACAAATGAAGGGACAAAAATGTACATTCATTGAGACGAAATACGAAATAATGATTGTCAATATAAATATTATTTATGCTGACTGAAAACTTAACGAAACTCTTAATGTTTTGAGACATACAACATGTTAATTAGGCAAAGTGGACAAGTTAATCGTAAAAGGTGCACAATCTATTTAATCCGTTTGACCTCAATTACAAGGAGAAATTATGGCAATAAGTTCTTGGACATCTTTGTAGCGTAGACAGGTAATAACTTCTAACTGACAGAACATTTAAGCGAATTTATTTGACATTTGAGTAAATAAATACATCATGTTTAAATTATTAGAAGAATTTAGAAGTTTCCTTTCACTCAGTGAATCTGTGGACACCCAATTAATAAAATAAATCCACATACAAATAGAGTGTCAGAAAATCGGATTTTTCTTGCGGATTAAAAACCAAATGCGCTTTATGGCAAAAACTAGTATTAAAAAAAAATTGGTTATTAGTAAATTGAAGTAGCGATAGAACAGTGCTACACACTCTGCAATGAACTGTTTGAATGAACTACTCGTATTTAATTAAAGGAATTTACTGCACTTTACTGCACTTATCAGAAAAGTGCAGGTTATGAAACAATAAGGACACTGGAATAAATTTTTCGAGAGATCAAAGAAGGTTCTTCTCACTGTTTGTAAGAATTTATAAAGCGAATATTCTCAGATGATCCTTTTTAACTTAAGAAATCTGTGTCTCCTATGAAGACGAGCGAACGAAAGATTTGGTTTATGCAGGATTAGAATCAAACGAACAAAGTTCGCCATCTGTGGCATCATCGAGGAGATTGCTAAAAAAACATATTCCTGCCTTTAATTAGATCATAAAAATTGTAGGCGAATGAATGTTTGGTGATATAAAATCACTAAACTAACTTGGCCAACGTACAATATCAGATGCCTTAAAATAATAAGGCCATAAAAGAATTAATATATAAAGACTATTGTCTGGTCTTATAGAACGTCGCCGTAAGACTTTTTAAATCGGATTAGCAAAAGTTGACTCAACCAATATGACGGATCTTAAGGTAGTTCTAAAGGCTGGTTTCTGGATCCCTAATGTTTACACTTCATTTAATACTCTAATGACTCATGGCTTTCATGGAGAAATATATGTATATTGGAGTGTGCATCAATCAATTATAAAATTTGGTCTCAGCTCTACTTCTTCTCAAATCTGCCGTTCGGACACGACTTTAAACTGTAGGTCCCGGTACTCATGGATAAAAATTAACACACACAACATGAATGCTGTGCGAAGCTAGGCCGTAACTCTGAAACAGGGTGGCAATGGCCAGTTATGTATGTATGGATGTATGTCTACTGCTGCGCACATGTGTTCAAATAATTATGAATGACTAGCAAAAGAGTAAATAGGTATAAATATCGAAAACAAATGATATTTGAGAAATATTAGAAAATGAGATCAAAAGAACGAAACCTTGTAGTACCTTTAAAACATGTTTGATGAGATTCAAATATGGTAAGTACTTGTACATGTTATTGTGTTAGAGTCTTGTTGGCGGCTTACTGAACATAATGTAATACAAGATGTTCTTGACACCGAGTATTAATACAAAAAATTTGACTCCAGAGCCTTTTCTATATACAAGAGAGGTGTGAGCTGTAGTTGTTGAGGTTTGAAAGAAAAACTGTAGTCTCAATTCGTTCCAAAACCTCACTATACTATTGAAAGCTACCACTTGCTCTTCCTGAAGATCACTGCTCTAATGCTGGTCAGAAACCATAGATGGGCATTTTTCAGTACCAGTACTTTTTCAGTATTTTCTTTTTTTACTGATTATTGGAAAAAAAAAATCAGTATTCAGTAAATTTTACTGAAAATGGAAATCAGTATTCAGTAAAAAGTAGTATTCAGTAAACAGTAAAATTTACTGAATACTGATTTCTATTTTCAGTAATCAGTACTTTTTACTGAATACTGATTTGCGTATTGCAGTAAAAAAGTAATGCAGTATGCCCATGTATGTTAGAAACTCAAGTATACAGAAATAAATCCACTTATTAAACATAAATTTGATCACGTTTTCAGAGACCTTGTTAAAAAATAAATCTGAACTGCAGTTAAAGTCTTCCTGCCACCATTTGTGATTCGATCTAATACCGGCCAGGATTCAGAGTGAAATCTCGAAGTTACTCTTTTCTTCCTATCCAAATGCCAGACTACGCATGGTTGGTAATTTCAAACCGCTCTGATAAACTGGACTGAAGGTGTTGTAGGCGACCATATGTCTGTTTGAGCCATAAAAGGCTTAAAGATTTCTCAAAGAAATTGTGCGAAAATTAGCCGAGAGAAAATGGAATGCAAGGAAATGCACGTTCTTACTGTTGGTGTTTAGGCAGTAGACTCTTTCTATCGAAAATTAAGCAAAGATATGTCCAAGCACATTAATTAAATTAAAGAAAAAATTTCCTCCTTTTAAATGCCATCAGAGTAGAGTATTAAAATTTTTTAGTTGATTGATTGGTTGTTTGTTTAGGCCATTGCCCTCATGTTGCTAAACATCAAAGGCAAGAATTGCAAATTTTCACTTTTTTGTTGCTTTCTTAATTATAAATTAAAATGTTTAAATATTTTTGTTTTATTACAAAAACGTTTGTTTTTTTAATAGCCACAAGGATATTAGAAATTATGTCTGTTTCAAAATGACTATAATAGAGATAAACCAGAAAAGATATTGCAAAATGACTTCTTAAGGTATACTCGTATACTCTTTTATAAAAACTTAAAGTATAGTAACGAACAATAGCCATAATACTTTGATACTAATAATGTTAATAATGAAATACAAGCATATTATCCTTGGCTTAGCCGTCAGCTTTTTCTGTTTTTGTTTTTTTTAATTCTTCATTTGGCCGGCCATATGCTTACTCGTAAATAAAGTACGAGTGTGGCACGCGTTAAAAAAATAAACAGAATTTAATTTTGCAATTTTTTTTCTCTCTTTATTATTATTTTTTATTTAAAAATTTTAAGATCAAAGCGTCATTTGGGGGATAGTAGCAAAAAAAAAACGTACACACATACACACATACGTATATCGTAGGGACTCCTTCAACTTTGTTGATTTTTTCTCATTTCTTTGGGTGAGTGTACATTTACATACATGTGTACGTGCATTTTGTTAAAAAAAGGATCTAAATTGAAGCCAGGTGCAAATGTTTTGTTTTATTCTGAATTTTTTTAAGGTATTTATAACTAAATCATTATTTAACTGCAATGAAAGACATGTAACATTTTGACAGACGAAGATCAAAAGATCGTACTTTTTAAGTCTACAGTATTCAGAATTCTGAGTGTCAATGAACAATGGGTGTTCACAAAAGTGGCCAGAGAAAAGTCAAACAAATTCGAGAATCATACAAACGTTTTTGTAACTCTCACTACTGCATGCCTTGCGGACCGATCTGATACAGATGAAGAAAGCCATTATTTAAATAAAAACAATTTTGTAATTAAAGAAAATAGAAAAAAAATATGTTTATATTCCACTGGGCAACTATAGGCACAGGGAACCGCATTGGATACTATCCGCAATACGTTTGCTAGCTCGTAGAACTTTTCCAACTTTCGTTGTACCATTCTTTTTCTTTTTGCCAGCTCCACACACTTGTTCTTCCTACACACACTTGCTCAACCTTATAATAAAACTCTAGGAAATGCCAATTTTAAAGTTTAAGCAATCCGCCAGAGGATGTTATACCTATATTTATTATATTACATATACTGCATATATAATTACATACCAATATTCTCCTTCAGATTATCAATCAAATAGAGACGACAACATCAACTACATAAATATTTTTGTATCAGGTGAGCCATCTGTGGATTTAAATTTGAAACATCGGTTATTTCGAATCTGGCAATTCTTATGTCATTCTATTCTGTCACAAAATTCAGTATGTTATTATCTATACTGAATAAAATAAATCGATTTATGCTTGAACAACGTTGGGATTTATTGGAAATTGGTCGGAAATTGCACGAAAATGAACGAAAGTCATATTTTAGCATAAGCAAAATTGCCGTATTTAAGGCTCAGAAACCACACTCGGGGTCTTTAAGAAGCCAATTCACCCATTACGAGTTACTATTTTGTATAGCTTGTGAAGCGGAGATCACTGGCCCATATTTCTTTAAAAATGAGGACGGCACAAACATTACGGTCAATGGAAACACCTATCTTACTCTGATAACCCATTTTTTGTGCTCGCTTTTCATGATATTGAAATTAACGATGCTTGGTTTTAACTTACCACACATCTCCTACCACAATCGACTTATTGCGTCAAACGTTTGATGGCCGTTTAATTCGCCGAAATGGTGATATCAGTTAGTCGCAAGAAGCTGCGATTTGCTGCGTTAAAAATAAGGGTTATGCCGACAAACCAGTTGACAATGTAACATTTGAAGGCAACATTTGTGATGTCGTTGCCAATGTGTATAATTAAAACAAAAAATTCAAACACAAATGCGGTAGACGTCGAACAAATAAATCGTCAATTTGCGCATATACACATGCCTCCAATAAATACCGATTTTTAAAAGAACTTGGAGATAAGTCGTCAACAAGATAATATTTTCAATTTTACATTCTTTACGCAAAACGACGTACTAAGAGCTTTCTTTCTTATTAAAACAAATGCTGTTGGATATGATAACTTGCATCTCTACTCCTAAAGATAATGGATAATGCCAACAGTACTTAAGTTTACGTCACGTAACTAAACGTGTGTTTGCGTTCAAGAATTTATGTGTAAATCCACAATTAGTAGGTGAAGCGTTTAAGTTGTTGCCAAAAATTTGAACCCCTTGCATCTGAACAATAGTTCTTAAAGATAGAATAGAATTTTAATTTCAACATTATAAAGCTTTTTCAAGTCGTTCTTAATCGCCTCTCTTTATTCAACTGGTATTATAAATTATTTTTCGTTGCCAAAGATATGGTGAAAAAATCCTTTTTGTTTTTGGCAATTGCGTGTAATTTTATTGCTTTCCTTACAAAAACGATATTCGTTTGCTTCTCTTTCTGTCAAACTAACAGTTTTTGTTTTTCTGTCGGCAGGCAGAAGTTTTAAGGTGATCGTTGAATTAACAATTCGTTTGTTGTTACGAAAACTTAAAGATAAACATTTCCAAAGGCAGAGGGATGAGCAAAAGAACAAAGAGTTTGTATATTTGCTCAGGATAATATTTATAAAACGAAAACTATAAAACTTAATATTATTGTCCTTTTATCTTCCATGTAGATCTTTACGAGCTAAACAATTTTCTTTTCTTTTTTTTCGTTTATCTTTATTTTCTTTCTGTAAATTTTTGGTTTAAAGTTTGCCAATTGCCAATTAGAGTGAGTCAGTTGTTAAAGATCATTGACTTTTGTCAGGCCATGCAAAAATTTGTTTTTTTTTTAATTGAGTTTTGTAATGTCCTGAGCCATTATAGTTTATTTTGCAGATTATAAATGTTTATTTATAATAAACAGATAATGAGGTTGGTGTAAGAAATTTTACAAAAAATCCTCGTATTAAGAAAAACCATGTATGTATAACCCAGAGAAATTTGAAGATTTCAAAAGTAAAAAAATTAAACATAAATAAAAATATTTGCATGCAAATGTATGTATAAGTAGATAAGGCATAACTAAAATTGTATTTTTGTTTTCAACGTGATTAATATTGCTTAACCTAGAAAATGCAATTAATGACCAGTTTCTAACAATAACTTTGTTGAACTTTTACTCCCTATGGTTTAAAAATTTTAAAGGCCAACTTTTGTTTTTGTTTTTTAGGAAATTCGCAATAAAACTAAAAACTATTTTAAAACCTATGTTATCGAGTTATCGATGATTTTTTAAAAATAACTTGTCAACAAATGAACTTTTTTCTTAAGTATTCATTTAGCAAAAATTAAAATATTATTAGAACACAAAAATTTTTTTTATATTATTCCAAATGAATGTTTAGTTATCAAAATTTTCGATTATTGATAGTAATTTTCCTAAAAATTTGTATTTTTCAAATGAACTATTTTCTTTTGTCGATTAATATTTATTAAAATTAAATAGTTTTACGTTTTTTTCTCAGCATTCTATGAATGGATTTTTTACAAAATCATACATAAAAAATTATGAAATATTTTTCTGAAACTTGTCTCTTAATATTTCTTTTCCTAGTATTTGGTCAAAACATTCAGAAAACGATTTAAGAAGTATATTCTAAGGTCATTAAATCCAATGTTGTCCAATAATATCAATGAAAATTAGTCTGATTACGACCATAAAAGATTAAGAAGAAAAAAAAATATTTTATAATTACGCTTTAAAAAAGTATTCAGTTTTCGATTAATTTTCATTTAAATTGTGTTATAAAATTTAAAGCTTCTTTTGAAGTACATTAGTATAGGTATAAAGGCAAATTATAATTATTCAATAACACCTTTTCGCTATTAAATATTTGTAATAATTAAGAAATGTTCCCTGAAAATTTAATTTAACTATATTTATAAGTATATATGTATAATTGTTACTTTGTTATAGAAAATTTATTTGTAGTTTTAATTCATTTTATTCATTTAATAGTATTTAAGAAAATATGTAATTTTTTTGTATGTTAACTACATAGAAAAGTTAAGTAATCGGTACATTTTAGGTACATATATATATAAGTTAAAATAATCGATGATAACTTTTTGTTTACTTTTGAAACTTTTTTATTTACAAAATGTGTGCTGGGTTATTCCACATATTATGATTTTTGTATGGCATTTAATAATTATTGAATGACATTTAATTTACATATGTATATTAAAAATTTAATTAAAAAAATAATTTTTGTTTAAAAATAAATTAAAAAGTTGTTAAAAATTTTTATTGATTTTTAAAGACAAGTAGTTTTCATTTTTCAGGCTTTTTTGAAAAATTATAAAAGATTAAAATATTGTATACATACATACATATGTATTTCTTCTCTATATATCCATAAAAGCTCATTAAAACATCCCCCCTTTAAGTAATAATTTATTTAACTACGGCAACTTTTTTTAAAGTACAGTAATAAACGAAACAATAATAATAATCAAAAACCATAATAATCTAAATGCGCAATAATGGCGATCAGCAAACTCGTACACAAATAAATTTAAATAAATATATATGTATGTACATACATACATATGTAAATGCAAGAACAACTCTATACGGAATTGCAAATTTTAAATTAACAAGAACAATACAAATAATAACACAATACAACAAATATTACTAAATTTTTTATTCTCCCTCTCCCATATTTCATAATAAATCTACTCATAGACATACTTATGCTTTAACAACACCCACTTAATATAGTACACATCTGTGTTTAATAAGAGAACATTGTTACAAAGGCAACAGGTACTTACTTATGCAGCCAAATAAGGCAAAAGCTTTAATTTTTTTTTTTAATTTTTAAGCAAATTTAATTATACTAACTGAAGAGTACTTGTTAAACAGAAAGAGAGAGAAAGAGAGAGAGAAGGCAATAATACATTATTTATAAAAAGTTATTTAGTACAAAAGAGTAGCAAAATTTTGTTTAACTCTTTGAGGTTTGGTGGTTAGTTATCTAACCACCTATTGCTGCTTGTTTAAACTTGTTATCATTCAATCCATTGACAAATTATTTAATAATAATGTATCAATAAGTTTAGTTAACCTAAATAAATAACAAAATAAAATAAAAATAATAAAACATTAATCAAATCAAAACTGCACCTGTTCTCTTAATAAAATTATATCGGTAAGACCGTGGCTGAAAGAGTTAAGTTGTTTATTGTTGCCGAAATTAAAAAAAGTTTGTTTGATTAAAAACCATCTAATAACTAGAGCTAAGTTCACATTAGGCAAATATTTGACGAAAAAAGCGTGATAAACTTTCTTTGAAAACATATATATTATACAAATATTTTGTTTTATGTAAACAGTTCTTTAAAAATTATTTAAAAACGCACATTAATAAGAAAAAACTATTTCGAAATAGTCAAACGAAGAAAAGCAATGAAAATTTATGAAATTTATATGAAAATTTAAATTTATCAAAATGAAAATGAGCGTTCACATCAAATGCATATCATGCATTTCGTGATGTTTTTGGTCAATTTAATCGTCTAAATATGCGTACAATCGGACAAATCGTGCAAAAATTTGAGCAAACCGGGTCTGTAGGAGATGTGAAAACACCAGTGTATGCTCGTACAGCTCGTACTGCAGAAAATATTGCTGCTTTTCGCCATAGAGCGGCTGAAGAGCCGTCTAACTCAACTCGTCGTCGTGCCCAACAATTGCACCTCTCACGCTTGTCGTTGATGAACGTTATGCATAAAGACTTACAAGGTTGAATTGACTCAAGAACGAAAGCCTCTTGATCATACCAAACGTCGTAAATGATCAGAATGGTGGTTAGAAATGGCAACAGTGGATAGAAACTTTTCCAAGGTAATCATCTTACGTGATGAGGCACATTTTCACCTCAGTGTATTCGTCAGGAAGTAGAATTGCCGCATTTGGGCGAATGATAATCCAAGGGTGATTGTCGAAAAACCAATGCACCCACAAAGAGTAACTTTTTGGTGAGGTTTATGGGCTGGCGGCATCATCGGTCCGTATTTTTTCCAAAATGAGTTCGGTCAGGCAGTTACTTTGAATGGTGTTCGCTATCGTGAGATGATAACGAACTTTTTATGGCCCGAATTGGAAGATATGGATGTGGACGATATGTGGTTTCAACAGGACTGTGCCTGTTGAATAAAAATAAAAAAAAATAAAAAGAAATTACAGTAATTTCCTAAATAATTTGTGTTTTATTCAAAATCAACATTGGCCCTTAAAATTTAACCACCCTTTACTCACATACATATGTACATATATAGCCAGCTACAGAAACTTTAAAGCTATCAAAAAATTTTCATAAAAAAAATGATTTATCGAAAATACAGAAAAGTTATGAATTTATAAGTACCAAATAATTTTTTTCAGAGTTCTAAAAGTTATTTAGGATTAAAATACGTTTTCTAAATATTAACTAACTAAAATCAGATAGGTTGTCAGAAAGTTTTCAGTTTGTATCCCCAAAAAATTCATATGCCCAAAAATCCCCAAAATCCTGATTAGTTCATCTCCATCGGCGAATTACCCCGATTTTTAATAAAGTCCAAGAAACGTTTTGGCATTGAGTCCACAAGTCTTTAAAACATATCGATTGTAATATTCTTCTACACATTTTTAACAAATTCCCACAACCGATCCTTTTTAGAAGATTTTTTCCTCGAAGAACCGTTTTGAAAATTTGCCATAATTCTTTAATAGGATTCAAGTCTGCAGACTGTGCAGACCTTGACGTCATTATTTTGAAACCAACCTTTTTCTCGTTTCAATGTGTGTTTCGAGTCGTTAACTTGTTGAAACACCCATCGTTGTGCCATTTCAAATCATCATGATATCGTTGAAAATATTCTATTGTACCTTCAATTCTAAGTAGATGGCCCTTGTCATAGTATGAAAAATATTCCCATACCATTAAGTAGAGAAGTAATTTGTGGTAGGACGAATCTAAAATTCTTTTGTTTATCTCTGAACGAAGTAGTTTAACTATAAGAAGATCCTCTAATACTGAATTCCTCCGCAATAATATCCATTAAAATCTGTGGCGGAAACATAATGGTATTGAAATATTTTTATTTATGAGAAAAAAACCAAACTAAAACCAATAGCACACGCTGCAAAAGTTTTATATGAAAATATGAGTTTATTAGCAAGTCTTGTTTATAAACTCATACTTTCATATGAAATTCTTTTATCGTATCTTCCGAATGAAAGAAGTCTCTAATATGTAATACAATAAGAAAAAAATTTTAAAAATCACCGAAAACTTGTCGATTATCCCCAATAAAATCACCATTCCCAAATGAATTTTTTTATCCCTATTTCATAAAAAAAATTCCCATTTTGGGGATAACTCCCCTAATTGAACAACACTGACTAAATGACACTTAAAAACTTTTTTTTAATTCACAGAGAAATTTGAAGTAATAGTAATTTTAGTCATCGAAAAGTGTTTTTGTAGGAATTTTTGTTATTGTTGAAGTTTATGTAAGAATTCTACAAAGTAATTATTGAAAGTTAGAAAAAGTTTTTTTAATTTTAGTTCCAATAATGCCATCGATATGTTCGAAATACAAAAGTTCAGTTATTGACAACTTATTGCAAAAATGACATCAATTTGTGAAAAATATAGGGTGTTTTTTTACAGATGCGTATAATTTTAGATGGTGGTCAGAAATTTGCAGTCAATGGCAACCGCTATAGATGATGATTACTGATTACATGATTACTGACTTTTTGATTCATCAATTAAATAACCATTATGTGCAGGATCTGCAATTCTAAGAGAACAGTGCAACATGTTACACAGCTCGTGCCACAATTGATTTGTCGGCGGAAAGGTTTGATAACCGGATAGTTTCACGTTTCGGGCATGTAAATTGGCCTTCAATTTTTTTAATCTCCTTGCAAAAATACTTTATATTAGAGGCGGTACGGGGAAACTTTTTCTTGAGGTACGGTCTAATGTGCAGTCACTAGTCCAGGCCGAGGACAACATTCGAAAACATCATCGAAGAAAAGCGTTGGTCAAAAGAATTTACTGACCCCTACGTAACAAAACAATTATACACATCTTTGGTACGCCCTATTCTTGAATACGGGTCTATTATATGGGATCCATACCTCCTCACTTACGTTAAACTTATTGAATCTGTACAAAAACGCTTTCTTTTATTTTGCTTGAGAGGTCTAGGATGGAACTCATTCGCTCTTCCTTCATACGAGAACAGGCTCGCTCTTATAAAACTGCCTACCCTGAAAAGTCGAAGAACAATGCTAAGTGTATCTTTTCTATTAAGATTAATACGTGGTGAAGTCCGTTCTAAGTATTTGTTAAGTAAAATTATTTTTAATGTTCCAATTAGACCGTCCCATAACTTTCATTTATTATATTTAAAATATCACCGTACTGTATATGCCAACAATGACTCCCTTCGTCAAATATGTTTGAAGTTTAATAATTTTTACCATTTAATTGATCTTTCTGAGAGTAATGATTCCTTGAAGAGAAAAATTATTTTGTATTTAAATCATTATTATTAAATATTTACTTATATATTGTTTGTAAATTTTACTCTAGTCTGTAAGGAACTATTATCCATAGACATAAATAAATAAATTGTATCTTCAGATTAGACTACGCCCGAATCAGCCATGTTTGGTAAAGTGCTAGAAGTCATATTTATCCTTTCGAATGAAGTCAAGTTTTATTTCATTTATTAATAAAATACTTACACTTGAGTTTGAAATAATAATGGGTTTATTTGCGAAAAAATGTCCTCGTAATAATTTCTGTTCTCATTAAGAAACATTTTTAAAGATTTACTACGAAAAGTGCAGTTATTAAAAAATTTTCTATTAAAACTTTAAAAATGGCAAAAAATTTGTAAAATGATTTGTTAAACAAATGAGATTTAATTAAAGGCATCCGTTTTATGTTTTCAACCAAAAACCGTTTATGAATTTTCTTCTTTGCATATCACGCCTACGATAGTTTTTTGTTTTGTTTCATAAAAACCTTTTCAGGATTTCTTCAAAATATTTCCTTTCTTCTCTTCCTCTCAATACTCAATTTTCATCATGCATTCTGTAGATGCATGAGAAAAAAATTTCCGCATTTTTTCATAGTCTGGCATGGTTGAAAAAGGAAATAAAAAACACACACACATCCAAACTCATAAAGTGGATATTTTTCTACTCATTTGGAATGATGGATGGATGAATGTATGAATAGATGACTGAATGGATGATTGTTATGTGATGATGTCTACACATGATAAATATTGCCTTGGCCGTCTTCGTTGGTGGTCATAACGCCAGGCTTGTACTGTTATTGTTTTTTATTTTTATATTTGCCAACAACGAGCATTACATATGCACTGACTTAAGCCATTTCCTTTGTATCCGACTTGCACTTGCAAACGCAATGGATCTTTAATTTAACCAGACATTTTGGGATTGGGCAATAGAGCCAAGTTCCTTTTGTTTTTTTTTTTTTGTTTGTTTGCTTAATTTTTTCTTTAACATTAATGTTGTTGTTCTTGTTGTTGTTGTTGTACTATTTTACAATTCATTCTTTGAAGCATAAACTGTCTATATGGTTGCATACAACAGTTGAAGCATAATTTTTGCTCTTATTGCTAATTTTGTTCTTTTCTAATGTTATAAAAGAGTATTTTAAAAGCATGTGTGAAACCTGTGGCAAAAATATATAAAGGAGGGGTACTATTTATAAACAGTTTTAAATGAAAATGGTTTTACTGTCGTAGCCGCATTATTGCTGGAAGAGGAAAATTGAAAATGCACCTTTTTTTTAAGACCAATACTCAGGAGTAAACCCCTACTCATGCAGTGCATTGTATTGGAATATTGAAGATAGATAGGTAGACTTTTTTTTGTTGATCGCCATATATCAATGGGATAAGTTGCTGTAAAATTATTTTATAATTTTATTGTCCTTCGCTGGGATTGAACCTCGGTCGTTTGAGTTTCTGTGCGAACTCTCAAACCCCTATGCCACGACACCAAAACGTCTGGTGGTATCTGCAAGCAATGTCTGCTTTCGCCTTCATTAAATTGATTACTTATTTCTATTGCTCTGGTGTTGTTTTTCTTGACAGGTAGTTAATAAATAAATAAAGTACAGTACAACTTCGACAATCCGGACACATATAGTTTTAGGCACGTTCGGATTATCGAGTTGTCCGGACTATAGTAGTGAAAATTATTGTAATAATCTAAGTGAATTAAATACATACATATGGACTATGATTTATTAATAAACGAAGTTATTTTGTGCTGACAAACTTTGTTGAGGTGGTTGATTGGTCTTTTTGCTCTAGCCTCTTCAACAAAGAATATTCTGAATATTCTCCTCAGCCCACTGAATACAAACTGAAAATGATTTCTTTGCACATGCATTAGATATCATTGTTTTTTCATTCATTTCTACAAAGGTTTTTTACATTACTTTGGTTCAAATGTTACCGGGTCCATTATAGGTATTCGATATAAGTTGTTTTATCTTTTCCTTAAAGTCGAAAAGCGTTGATTTAGGAACATTGAATTTTTCGGCAACCTGCCTACTAGATTTTCCTTCATCACGACTTTGTAAAATATCACTCTTTTCCTTTAAAGTTAGTGTTTTATGTTTGCGTTTATTATTTGAAGACATGGCACTTGGTATGAAATTAGATACACATGCTTGCGGAAAAATGAACCGAAACTGAAGTAATGATAGTGCAAAATGTAAATAAAAGTATGAATAACAAAACATGCGAGTTAAAAGCGACAAACCCCGGGATTTAATTTTTGTTCTTGCATAAAAAAAAATTTGTCCGGATTGTAGATTTAAAAATTTTAGCTTGTCCGAAATTTAGAAGCGTCCGAATTATTGGAGTGTCCGGACTAGCGCATGTCCGGATTGTCGAAGTTGTACTGTATTCACATTTTCAGAAAAAAATGCACATTTAAAAGGTAGTGCTTATAAAATGTTTATTGGCTTTAGAAAATAATGATTTTTCATTTTAAATTTATATATCCAAACCTTTTATATCGTTTTTCTCTTAAAATGAAAATTTACAAAGTTTCTCGCCACAAAGTTTCACTTCAACTTTTAAAACACCCTCTATATATTTAGGAAAGCAAAGTCTCTCCTTTTACGTTTGACTTCGAAACTCGCAGTTGAATGACTGCAGTAGAGAGTATTTTTAGGTGAGTATGTGGTAAGAAGCACTTACTCGCTCTCACTCTGTCGTAGGTTGTTGCATGCAACCAACATTAGTTGCTGTAACAACGTTTCATCAACTACACTTAACCCCTCCAACTGCCACTATTTTTCTAAGCATTAATGGGCACATTTTTTATAGCCATTTTTTTTGTTTGTTTGTTTATATGCTAAGCCGTTCCTGGACTATAGACGTTTAAAGTTTTGTGATAGGCTTTATTTGCTGTTGTTGTTGTTGTTGTTGTTGTTGTTTACTTTGTGTCCATAAATTGCATTAATATTGTTTGTTTATTGTTGTCGTGTTGTCATGTATGGTCGGGGGAGGGGGTCACTATTTTGTTGCAGCAACAGTAAAAAAATGCTATTTTTTGCATGCCTGCATGTATGTGGCTGATTGGTTGAAATGCTTCTTGGTATTTCATTAAATTCGTTTTCGTTTTAAAATTTTAGGGTCTGAGAATCATACAAAATGGTTGAATTTTGCGAATGTGGAAAAAATATGCAACAGTTTTTTTGTTATTTTACATTTTTGCATTTTATTTTTTTACTTCAATTTAAGTCTAGAATTATAAAAAAATGGTGGTATTGTAAATTCTTAAAACTAGTGATTAGAGGAGAGGAGGAGCGAAAGTATTTAAAATTCAAAAAATCTTTAAACCAAAGTAACGAAAAGCATGCCAACAAGTCTGCGGCTTTTTAAATGAAACACACATCTTTGAATAACAAATATTTTTATTTTCCAACGTAATCGTCTTAGAACTTTGAACACTTTGTCCAATATTTTTTCTATCCCTATAATCTACCAAACAATGGCTGCCAACCGACTTTAGTCTTCACCCCGGAACCCTGCTTTGTTTCCTGCTTTGTTTCTGGTATGGTATGTAAGATCCATCTATCGATACGCCAATTATTAGAAAATGCGTCACCTATCTGGTAATCTCACCTATCTGGTGATCATTTAAAAATTAATCCACTGAGACATAGAAGACGAATGTGTCTTTCAAAACCTTTCGCACTTTCACTATTCAACTAATACCGTCCAAATTCTATACGAGTAACTTACTGTTTTACCATTGACATTAGTGATGCAAAGTTCTCGTACGAGTAGTATTTGTTGAACTGACCATTATTTTGAATGATACTTTCTTTTCTGAAAAAAAGCACCTCATGACCATACAAAATTCACTTTTTAACATTTTCGATTTAAATCGCACGATAGTCTGCTATTAATACCTTTTAGACAGAATTTAGATAATAAAATTTTGACAGCAAATAACGACAAGAGTCATGCCCGTTGATAAGAACAGTGTTTACTATTCCATTAAGAACCAGGAAAATGTAAAATTCACCAACTTATTGACCTGCCACTTTTTAATTGAGCAAGGAAAAGAAATAATTTAAAAGAATACTGGTATTCTTATGAGAATTAACATCCGTCAAGGAATACCGAAACAGAACTAGTTTTCGACCACCACACCATCAGAGTTCTTTGTGTTTTATTTTTTTTTTCTTTATTGGGACCAATACTCAGGGGTAAACCATTGCTAAATGCTGTGAATTGTATTGAAATTCTCGTGGAAGGGACAATTCCTTATGACAACAGAACATATATTTTGTTTTCTTATAATATTAAGCGCCTTAGGAATGAGACAAATTGTTGTGAATTGATCATCCAAAGACATTCACCCTTGAATGATCAACAGCAATTGCCCCATCGTTGCATGTTGATTGCGGTGAGTGCCTTCGCTAAAAAAGTCTTTTTTAGCTGTTATCTGCTACTTCCCAATAAATATAAATATTATTTTTTAATTCTCATAGAATACCAGTTTTAGGATCTTAAGACTATTAAAATTTTACAATAACTGCTGTATTTATGAAAAATACGAGTATAAGTTAACGGGATAATAATGTGAACTTCTTGGAGTCTTTAGTTATTGTTTCAGAAACAGATTCAAGCCTACATAGTAGGAAAATTATAAAGATTTAATGTTACATAGAACACAGAATACTTTTATTGTTTACTGTAATTTACTTTGTTTAAAAACTTTTTATAATTATTGTTTCATTGAAAATTTGTATAATGATATTTCAAAATTTTTTAAAAAATATATTCATTATTATATTGACTAGATTCAAGATCACATTCGGTTTAATATCATAAATACATTTTAATATTTAATATTTTTAATAAATAATTCAAGAAATATCTAGAAAATATATATTGAGAAATTAAATTTTAAAAATAAAAAGCAATTTCTAAGTTGGAGAGGAATAAATTAACTGGCGCCCAACACCAAGAAACCTACGCTAAAATTTTTTATAAAACGTGAAGAAAAAAAAAGGACAATCAAAAAACGAATTGGAGGTTCATCAAGAATTCAAATTTGTGAAAACTGAAATTTAAACAAGGGGTTGGAGAACCGAAGCTAAATAAAAATTATATTCGTTAAACGATTCAAAACCAATCAGGAACGTGTCTTGGCAGCTTGTTTGGCTTAAATAATTCTATGAAGATAAGTATTTGTGGATTAATAAAAACTTTTGTTTGTTCGTGGATTTAAAAAAGTTGTGTGCGAAAATAATTTTTTATTGTATACCTATACCCTATATAATTCTAGTTAGTTATTTTTTTTTTATATAAATTTTTTTTTTTAATATTAAAATTCATTGTTTTTGCATAATAATTTATGAACTCTGTAAAGAGAACTTTTGAGGAAATAGACGAAACTTTAAAACTTTTTAAAAATCTTAGCATTAGTGACTACAAAAAAAGACGTCAAAGTATGGATGAGGAGACTCTACAAATTCTTTTAAATACAGCTGTTAAGCAGGCGACTGAACAGACGAGAACAGAATTTCAGGGCATAATTGACGAGCTGAATAGAAAAATTACGGGACTTCAGCCAATATCGACAGTAAAAGAGTATAGGGATATTGAGATTGTTGATGGTGTTGTCTGTGATGAGTCACTCGATATCGTTAAATCTGTTCCAGAATTTAGAGGTGAGACTTCTAGATATGTCTCATGGCGTCAAGCAGCTGTCACAGCCCACAAGTTATTTGAGCGATATGAGGGTAGTTCTAGATATTACCAGGCGGTCGCCATACTTCGGAATAAAGTTGTAGAAAGAGCTGACTCAGTCTTAAGCACTTACAACACAGTCCTAAATTTTCACGCCATTATTGCTAGGTTGGATTTTGCATATGCGGATAAAAAATCTATATTTGCGTTGGAGCAAGAACTTTCAACGTTAAAACAGGGCCACAGGCCAGTAATTTATTTTTATAATGATGTTGAGAGTAAATTGACTTCTATCATTAATAAAGTCATAATGTCTCATGAAGGCGATGATGCATTAATCCAATCACTTAATCAAAAATATAGAATGGACGCATTACGAGTGTTTATATCTGGACTTCAAAAACCTCTTTGTGATACTTTATTCTCTTGCAAACCAACTGATTTACCCACCGCTTTGGGATTGGCACAAGAACTAGAGACAAACCAAAATAGATTTCACTTTGCAACGATTTATAGTAATGGACTCAGCAGACTTCAGCAAAATCAATTCGCTCAAACTCACCAAAGAACTACCACCTTCAATACTTCAACCAATAATAATCAGTCATCTGGTGACTATATGAGAAAATTCCCCAGAAATGTATCTTCTAATAATCAGATACAACAACCATTTAATCAAAGACAATTGTACCTTCCGCAGTCTCATCAACATTCTCAAGCAAATAAACAAAATATTGGATTTCAACCTCGTTCATTAACACTAGATTCAGATGTTAGTATGCGTACAGCTAGATCTAACAATTTTCAAGGGTCCAATGAATTTAGAAGACAAAATATAAAGAAAATGGAAGAATTAAACCACCTAAGTCATGAAATCAAACAACCGTATGAATGGGATGAAAACCCTAACATTACCACTAATTATGATCAAGATCAAACTTTGCAAGGCGTATCCTTTGAAGATGAAATCAATTTTTTAGGGGAAGCTCAGTTCTCCCCTACATCGAAAGAACAATAGGAGAGGAAAATATAAGACTTCTAGTTGATACTGGATCAACTAAAAGTTATATGAAGAATATCAAAAATTTAAAGGGTGTTAAGAAATTATCTAAATCTTTTTTTGTGAAATCTATTCATGGTGCAAGTAAAATCGATCGAGCTACACTTGTAAACTTATTTGGTAAAACAGAGATCTTTTTCTTGCTTCAAAATCTACCAGTGTTTGACGGAATTTTGGGCTTTAATTTTTTAAAACAAATTAATGGTATAATCGATGCAGGTAAAGATATGTTGATTTTCGATGGTGGACATGAGCGACTGAAATACCTTAATTTGAACACATTTACCAGTTTAACATTTGAATCCATTCCAAGCAATATTAGTAAAGAATTTTATGATATAATAAGTAAAAATGCAGAAGTCTTCGCCACTCCAAATCAAGCGCTACCGTATAATACAAACATCTCAGCAACAATCAGAACAAAAGATGAAGATCCCGTATATTCCAGATACCAGGCATATCCTATCTCAATGATCGAGTTTGTGAACGAACAAGTAAAAGAACTTTTGAAAGACGGTATCATTAGACCTTCGCGTTCACCTTATAATAGCCCAGTTTGGGTAGTGGATAAGAAGGGTACAGATGAACATGGCAAACCTAATAAGCGTCTTGTAATCGATTTTAAAAAATTAAATTCAAAAACTATTTGTGATAAATACCCCATTCCGGATCCATCTATTATTTTATCAAACCTTGGAAAGGCAAAGTTTTTTACAACCCTGGATTTGAAGAGCGGCTTCCATCAAATTAAACTAATTGAGCGTGATCGAGAAAAAACAGCATTTAGTGTAAATAATGGTAAATATGAATTCTGCCGTCTACCATTTGGATTGAAAAATGTTCCAAGTATTTTTCAACGTGCTATAGATGACGTTTTGCGAGAAGAAATAGGAAAAAGTTGTCATGTCTATATTGACGATATTATTATATTTTCCGGCTCAGAACAGAATCATATTAATGATATAGACAGAATTTTAAGAAAGTTGCTTAACGCGAACATGCGGGTTTCATTAGAGAAGTCTAAGTTTTTTAAAACATCTGTGGAGTATTTGGGTTTTATTGTCTCAACTAAAGGCATTAAAACATGCCCAGATAAAGTCAAAGCTATAGTGGATTATAAGACACCTTCCACCCTCAGAGGCCTTAGATCGTTTTTAGGACTCTCTGGCTACTACAGGAGATTCGTAACAGACTATGCATCTATTGCCAAACCATTAACTAGGTACTTACGGGGAGAAAATGGTCATATAGGCACTCGACAGTCTAAGCTAGTAAAAATAGAATTAGATGACGCAGCATTGGCCGCTTTCGAGAAGTTAAAAAAATTACTTGCTTCCGAGGATGTTCTTTTATTATATCCTGACTTCGAGAAACCATTCGATCTTACAACAGATGCATCCTCCCATGCTATCGGAGCAGTTCTTTCCCAAAACGGCCGTCCCATAACTATGATTTCACGGACATTGTCACCTGCAGAAGAAAATTATGCTACTAATGAGCGGGAATTATTGGCTATCGTTTGGGCACTGAAGTCTCTCAGGCATTATCTCTATGGAGTAAGAAATCTTAATATTATCA
This sequence comes from Metopia argyrocephala, assembly GCA_963576795.1. NCBI lineage: Eukaryota > Metazoa > Arthropoda > Insecta > Diptera > Sarcophagidae > Metopia > Metopia argyrocephala. The sequence goes on along the minus strand of OY756208.1, from coordinate 122,201,196 downwards.
CAGATCATCAGCCACTAACTTTCTCTGTTTCTGAGAGAAACCCTAATTCGAAAATAAAGCGTTCGAAAGCTTTTATAGAGGAATATTCACCAACGTTTTTCTATAAGCCTGGTAAAGATAACGTCGTTGCGGATGCATTGTCGAGGCAATTTTTAAACTTAGCTACAGATTCAACGTCATCTACTTCTCTTCAAGTCTGCGCAAGCGAACTTTCTTCCACTGAAGCTATTCCAAGCGTCGTTAATCCCATTAATTGCTTCAGAAATCAAATTATCCTTGTCCCTGGAGACCGTGTTAGAAGAATAACAAAGATAATTTTTAAAACCCGTAATCGTCATAAAATAACTTATAAATCTGTCGAAGATATAATTAATTTAATTAAATCCGCTATAAATCCTAGAGTTGTTAATGCAATTCATTGTGACATACATATTTTGGCCCAAATTCAACATTTTTTAATTTCTAACTATCCAAATATAAAGTTCCGTTACACTAAGCAGTATGTAACAGATATTTTTAACCCAAATGACCAATTAGAGATACTCAACAATGAGCACAATAGAGCTCATCGATCCCTAAAGGAGAACGTACAACAAATTCTTCAAGACTACTACTTTCCTGATATGAGAAAACAATTGAGAAATATTATATCCACATGTAAAACATGTCAAGAAGCAAAATATTCAAGACATCCTCGCAATCATCAAATATTGGAAACTCCAATACCATCTTCTATAGGAGAAATACTTCATGTGGACATTTATAATACAAACAAACAATTCTTTTTAACATGTTTGGACAAATTTTCGAAATTTGCTGTCGTTAAACCTATAGCTTCAAGGGCTATTATTGATATTAAACCAGCTCTTCTTGAAATATTAAATTTTTTTGGAAGTACAAGAGTAATAATATGCGACAATGAAAAATCTCTTAACTCAGAAACAATAAAGACACTTGTAAAGAATTTTTTTGGAGCTGATATTCATGCAATTCCACCTCTTCATAGTTCATCCAACGGACAAGTGGAACGTTTTCACAGCACTCTGACAGAAATCGCAAGATGTCTCAAACTGGACGGCATATCAACAGAATCAATAGACCTTATACTACTTGTTACAACGAAATATAACAGGACAATTCATTCGACTACTGGACTGAGACCAATAGATATTATTAAGGCTATTCCCAAAGAGCTGGAAAAGAAAATTTATTTTAAAATTGAGATGAAACAAAAATCTGACATGAGATACCATAACAGAAATACTGTTGTAAAAAAATATAATCCTGGTGATAAAGTCTATGTTAAAGTTAACAGACGTTTAGGTAATAAATTTAGCAAAGTTTTTGTTGAAAAAATAGTTGAAGAAGATTTGGGATCCACACTCAAAATTGACGGTAAAATAGTTCATAAAGATAATATTAGATAATAGTATTACGGAATACTAAGACATATTTTTACTACATGTGACTACAGCAATAGATGACTAGAATTCATTTGTTTAAAATATGATTTCACACTTTCTTCAAAAGCCCTCTATAATTAAGTTTGTTATATTCAGTTAATCGAAAAATACTTTGCTTTTTACAGAAACCTTATTTTAATTAATATTTTTTTTACACTTATTGTACATCTGGTTAAATTTTATTGTAAAAGGAAATCAAGAACTTCATTTATTATTCTTATACTACAATGCTATAAGGCATATGATCTTTGTTTCCCTTTCTTATTTTTATAAAACAGACGTGGACGTCTGAATTTTAAAGGGGGGAGTAGTTAACGGGATAATAATGTGAACTTCTTGGAGTCTTTAGTTATTGTTTCAGAAACAGATTCAAGCCTACATAGTAGGAAAATTATAAAGATTTAATGTTACATAGAACACAGAATACTTTTATTGTTTACTGTAATTTACTTTGTTTAAAAACTTTTTATAATTATTGTTTCATTGAAAATTTGTATAATGATATTTCAAAATTTTTTAAAAAATATATTCATTATTATATTGACTAGATTCAAGATCACATTCGGTTTAATATCATAAATACATTTTAATATTTAATATTTTTAATAAATAATTCAAGAAATATCTAGAAAATATATATTGAGAAATTAAATTTTAAAAATAAAAAGCAATTTCTAAGTTGGAGAGGAATAAATTAACTTATATTATGGGTTTGTGAAAGGCTTATTTGACAAATTCCTATGCAATAATTGTCAAATAAACCTTTAATAATATTTTTTATGAATACAGGATGGAAAGCCGAATTTTAAATAACAACATTGAATATCATCCAAATACCTCGTAACCATTTTCACTGTTAAAGCAAATATTCGTATTAAGTTAAACGACTATATTAACTTCTTTTTAACTCTCACCCCATCAAACACTTTTGGCATTTAATGTCAATGGCAATATTATCACGGAATTCAAATAAAAATACTTAATAAAATGACGTCATACCTTGTGATTGCGTCATCGAATTGTTTTTCTATAGCAAGCGAAGTGTTATAAGTGATGTTGCTCACTGTCTACGACACAACTTTTTTTCGTCATGAACAATTATTGTGTAATGTCTTCGCTGTGTATAGTGCACAGTATTGTCACATCCTTTAATTTTTTGTAACTGAATTTTAGCAAAAATATAACAAAAACAATCACATTTTTAAATAATAACCCTTTGATGGTTAAAAACAATTAAGGAAATTTTCTTTAACCAATTCTTATTATTATTTTTTTTCTAATGCAATGTACTTGTGTAATGTACTTGTAAAATAATTATATAATTCTTATCTGTTACATATGTATGTAATTCTCTCATTTTTATTTTATAAAAAAAGTTTGCCAAAAAAGGAAATTAAGCTATTTTTGAAAGACGAGAAGAGAGAAGCTTTGAAGATATTTTGTAAAGAGAGTCATATGAATTGAGAAGTGTGATTTTAGATAGTGCAAAAATGCTCTACATATAGCTCGACATCTGTAGCAAAAATTCACTTTTGTCATTTCATTCACAATAGTACAACACTGTGTGTAATTTTTTAAGTTATGGAAATATAACCATATACGGACACCACTATTTCGGGAAATTTTTGCTTTTGAAATTTGCCTAAGCTCTTCCTGAAGGGAGTTAAGAATCATTCTTAGGAATTTCATATGCTTTAGAAAGTAATTTACTGAGATCTTACGTAAATTTTTGTAGTTTATTGTTTCCTTAAATTGTGAAAGCACCTATTGCTACCTATGGACCTAAACTGGGGAAAAAAGGCAAAAAAGAGAGAATTTTTTTTTTAAAGTTTTTTGGTATTTTGGTAAAGTTTTTCTGATTTTATATCTTAACAATTTTTGTTTATCGTGACAAGAGCTATAACTTTGCCTCAGAAAGTAAATCAAAATTCCGAACGGTTTGCAATATATGAGCCTGAGAAAATGATTACTATTTTGCAAAAATGACATCAAAGTGAAAAATGTTTGGGGGCCCATGAAAAAAAAAATTGCATGACTTTGGGCAAAACCGGGAGACACGGGTCTTCTTTGTTTGGTCTTTGTGGTGTCCGTATACATTTATTTTTTTTCTTTTTGCACTGTGTAATTAAAATTCAAAATTTTACCTTAAAGCCAAATTTGGATCTCTAAGTCACGCTCTTCCATTTTTTTTTTTTCATAGACGACTTTTTACACCCGCCCCCTCAAATTAGAGGGCGTGGTAAGACAAAATTTTGTTTATAGATTCGTTATTCAAGTATTTTAAGATTAAGAAGCTTTTTTTAGCGTTTGTAGATACACAGAAATAAGCTCAACTGTATGGTGACCGAAAGTCGATTTATTTATTTATTTATTTATATTTTTACTTAACGAATTTCTGCACAACAAGAAAATTTCTTATAATTACCGTACAGAATTATTTTTATATAAAATGGTTCGTAGTAACAGATTTTTTACCTTAATTATGATATTTATAGTAAACTTAACAAGGGAAATAAAGTAAAAAAATAATAAAGACATATAATTAAAGGAAATAGTTGAGATAAGAAGTGAAGAAAGAGAAAAATTATAATATTATACTATAGAAGATACAATTAGACCGAACGTAATCCAAATCTTCATTTTCTGTACACAATTGTGCTACAAAACAAACAAAAATTGAGACTTTTGGTTAACTATGAATTAGACTAACTAGAATTCAAGCAGTTGTTTTTTAAAGTACACTACATTACACACAAGAGACAAGGGTACGATGTATATGAAGTATCAGTCTTCTACCTCTATGTGATCTTGCAAAAGTAATGGTATCGAACAGATATTTAGGTCTCTGCGTGTAAATTATTTTATGCAAAAATAAAGGAACCCTGATCTTAATCAGATTTTCAAAAAATACTTCATATAAATGCCTAGAAAAAGTTGACGTGGAATGAAATCTTCTCAGACCCTAGACATATCTAGTAATATTGTTGAAAACAGCATTCAATTGGCGCCTGGAGGATGAGTCAGAGCTACAGAAAATCTCACAATCATAGAGCAGACCAGGAATGATAAAAGATTTTGCAAGAAGTAATCTCAATAGAATTTATATGGTTGTTCCAGGTCAGAGTGTTATTGAAGACAATAACCCGAGGTTTTTTGTAGTAGTGACGATTGAAATTTTGTTGTTGTCCAGAAGAATATCGTCAGTAATTATAGAACTGCCAGTCCTCTTATATATTAAAAGGCATTTAGATTTCTAGGGGTTTAAGACGATATCATTTGGAAAAGCCCAATTGTGAATTTTCTCAAGGTCAGAAATAATTTTGCCAATACTTTTAGTAAATGAATTTTCAGGACAACTTAGATGTATCTAAACGTCATCTGCATACATATGTATGTTACAGTATGACAATTTTTGAATAAAAGGATATTAACTTATTAACATTGCCTATAACGAACTTACTTATTAGAGATGAATAACTTATCTTATGAATAAGAAAAAGAAGATTTAAGTCTAGAATTATATTGTCAAATAACTGGACTCTTAACTATAATTTGCAGATTCAACTGACATTTGAATAGAATGGGACTGTTTTCACTACCATTATGCAGAAACTATGACGAAGAAACTGTGTTATCAGAGCACATATCGTCGTGCGGGAATTTACGTGCTCTATCCGCCATTTTATATATCTCGAATTAATGATGTCACTTTGGGTTTTTTACACCAAAATTTTTAGAATCTGCAATCTGTTTTCGTCTTCGAAACCGGACGAGATATTTGAAAACGGATTGCACACTTATAATTTCTACATGTAGCATTGGTGCACTAAACTTAAGATAGAAGCTTATTAGGAATTGAGTACAATTGAGGCAACTTTCTAAAATCTTTCAGATTATGTCAGATTGATTTGTGAATGATTTTGCATTTGTCTGATCTTAAATTTTTTTGTATTTTGTGTCTTAAACTAAATGGGGAGTTCAAATTAGTTTGAACCCATCTTATGCCTATGGCATAGTCTCACGTCGATTTCTTGTTTTGTTTTGTATCTTGTTCTCTTACATACATACATACATACATACATAACTGGCCTTTACAACCCTGTGTCAGGATTACGGCCTAGCTTCTCGCAGCACTCATGTTGTGTGTGTAAATTTCTATCCATGAGTACCGGGACCTACAGTTTAAAGTCGACTCCGAACGACAGACTTGAGAAGCTCTTTCATGGCAATTAATTACTCTCAGAGCTTTTGCCAGAAGACTGCTGAGAGGTAGTCGCCGAAAGAAATATTTTTTTTTTTTTTTTTTCATATTTCTTTTTTCAAGATGTCGGTGCCGAGATTTGAACCCGGCACTATCGTCTTAGTAAGCCAACACACTAACCACTAGACCACGGCGACTACTTGTTCTCTTACGACATGTATATATAAGAATATATCCTACACAACTTCCCTGCATAATTTATTTCATTTCCTTAAGGGAATTTATAGTTTTGGTATAGTTTGACGCGCAAATAGTCAAATTCCATATGAGTAAGCTTTTTATTTTAACCGTTTTTATGCTAATTTTTATTCTTAAAGACTGGTTTCCTTCTTTGAAGTGAACAGGAAACTTCAAATATTTTCCTTAAATTTTCCCAAACCATCTGTTTGTGTTAATAGATATCGAACTTTTTATTTCTTGTTCTCTTAGCATAACATCTGCAGCATCCTTTTAGAAATCCTTAAAATGAAAAACTAGATCAGAATGCTATTCATATGCAAAAATATTGGTAATTTGAATTCTCTTTTGCTGGACATCTGCAATAAATTACCGGCTATCCTTTTAAACAAATTATACTCAAAATAAAAAAAAAATTAAAAAAATAGACAAAATATTTTCGGACAAAAGCTTTCCTAAACAATAGATTTTCGTTTTAAAGAAACTGAGAAACTGGCTACACTTTCCCATTAAAAATCCATTTAAATAGCCAGTACTCGTATAACAATAGTAATAGCATTAGCCCACTGGTCACTGGTCAAGATTTCTAGAACAGGCAACCCTTTTTATTTCTCTATTTTCTTCAACATAAATTCTAAATTTCTTCAAAAATTGTTTCCATTGTTCTATGAAATATTTATTTCTATTGTTATTTGATCACTATTATTTGAAGTTTGAATTCTAATAAAGGAGAAGCCTCTTCTATTGGTTTAGGGCAATTGAAATTAAAACAAGTTTAAGGATAATAGTTCTAAGCAGCTAATAGACAATAGCATGGGATAAAAATTCAAGGTCACAGTACAAAAATAAAAATTTATAATGATTTGTTATGGGAACTGGCGTGTAAGGGTCTGGCCAATATGGTAATAAAGACAGCAAATATTGTGAATCACATAAAACAGAAATAATTTAAAATTAAAATTAAAAACTTTAAAACTTTGACTTCAAACGTTTGTTCAATTAATAGGGTGTCCCTTACAATAATCTACACAAATCCCATAAGAGCACTTTCATCGCATTCCCATTTGCAACAATTTTTGATAACTTCTTTAAATTTGGCAATTGTTGCTGCAGATTTTCATGCTTTTAAAAGTTTGTTTTTGCTATAAAAGATTTGCAAAGACTTTAAATAAAATTGCTTAGAAGTTAAACTATTTATTACGTTGGTATTTTTGCCACGTTACAGTATTCTAACACAAAAGGGGTTGTGTATTAAAAAATACCAAAACTCTTTAGAAATTTAAATAATTGTTATGGATTTTCTGAATTCCAAATTGGAATCACTATTGGATCTTTTTACTGTGTTATAAATTTATTATATAAGTTTTCATTAGTCTTTATATCCTGATACGGGTATTTTTATGTGAATTAACATCCGTCAAGGAATATACATTACCAGACCTGAACTAATTCCGGAGCTCCACTACGAAGGTCTCATCAAAATTCTTTGTGTTATACGTATTCTTTTTAATATTAAATCTGAAACATGAAAAAAATATTTCTGTTAGAGACTACCTCTTAGCAGTCTTCTGGCAAAATCTCTGAGAACAACTGATTCCATGAACAAGCTTCTCAAGTCTGTCGTTCGGAGTGGACATTAAACTGTAGGTCCCGGTACTCATAAATAAAAATTGACACATAATATGGGTGCTGCGAAAAGCTCTTCCGTAACCCTGACACAGGGTTGTAATGGCCAATTATATATTTATGTGTGAAACGTAAATAAAATAATTTATAAGGTGGTGTTTAATTTTGGTTTTTAATTTTGTTTTTTTTTGTCATATCGTGCCGTTAACGCGTTTTGCCCTTATGACAGGGATTCATCTTCGTCCTTTACACCGACGCACACTGGGGATTTTTGTATGAAGGTGAGAAAAAATATATATTTGTCAAAAAATGTAGTAATTTTATCACAAATTTAGTTTTATTTATATAGTAATACACAAAAGTAATCAAAATAAAGAAAGTTAGAGAAATGTATATCGTTACCTACAATGTAAAAAGCCATAACTAACAAAAAAATTTAAATGATTTTTTTAAGTTTTAATTTATTGTTTATTTTAAATCAATTTTTAAACTATTATTCTAAAAGAGCTTATAACAGTATGCTTTTTCTGACTAAATGCATTTTCTGGAGTGTCTAAGGCAATATTTTTGAAAGTCGTAACAAAACTTTCTTGAGCCTTTACTGACTAGGACTCTAGGACTCTTTTATCAGTATGATTCAACAGATTTTGCAGAGGTACACTCCTCAAACGATTTACGTGGCCGACCAAATGCAGAACTGGCAGGACATTCAGTCTAAGTAAACTTTATTGTAAATGTGCGTTCAAGCAAATTTTCATTGCTACTTCGCACGATTAGAATCCTGCCATCTTTGTTTGAAGTTAGAGTAAAAGCTTTTATATTTTGTATCCTAAATTTCACATGCTTTAGTTTCAATTATCCAACGTGCGATTGTTGCAAAAACTGTTTTAATTTTGTTCTGTCTTTGTCAAACTCCAGAAGCTTCGAGCATAAAACCCCATGTGAAATTTATTATCGCTTATTACTTTGCTACTGCAATCATAAAAATCAAATAATCTTTTGTTTACTACTTTTTTTATAATTTTGAGAATCATAAAAAAAAGTCCTCAATGTTTTTTCTAAAGAATTTTGTTCATATCTCGAGCAAATTTTTTAAATTCATACCATTACTTAATTGTGAATAAAAGCGAAACGCGATCATCAATTTTTATGATTTATGTCTCATTTTGTTCATAGGTTATGCCACTTTACGCGAAAGTAAGAGAACTTGATACGTTTTTACCGTTTTCGATTGTTTATGAATTAAAAAAAATATATATAATTTTTTAGGCAAAAAAAACTTTTTCTCCTTCATACATTTATTTATAACTGCGAAACTGTTGCTTATGTAGCGAAACGTTATACAAACAGATGAAAGTAATTGTAATTCTTGATTTTTCTGTATTTGTTTCAGCAAAATCCGACTAGTGGTTCTTGAGTTATGTTAAACAAAAGAGCCTTATCAGAATTGAGTCGTGAATCAATCGGCTGAAAAATGTTGTACTGTGTAATGCAACAAATTGAGATGTGGCACCTGGTGGCACTTGAAATTGATTAAAAATGTTAAAACATATATGAGACAATTTATTAGGAGTGATTTCCAACTGTGGGAAAGTATAGCTAAAATTGCAGGTCCAAATGTTTGGAGAAAAAAGGGATTTTTTTTATATGTTTATAAAAATAAACAAACAAAAAAAAACTTAAATCTGTGCAGAGTTTATTTTTCCAATTTTGGAATACTGAAATATTCTACTTTAAATAAAAAATAAAAAGAAAAACATTAGCTCACATAATAAAAGAATATTAGCTTTGAAATTCTTAGGTTTAAATTAAGTTGGTTCGTTATAACATACAAGTACTGAATTTAAGATAGCAATAAAACAAAAAACTCACTGTCAGATCGGAGTAATTCTTTTTGATTTGATTGTACCATTTAGTCTAACATGTGAAAATATCACTGCATATTGCATGAAGAGTATGTTTAAAATTTGACTTTTTTCCTCAAAATCCCCAATGTGCGACGTCCAGAGACCTTCGCATGGAACCTTTTTTTGCTGGAGCAGTTACTTCCATCCGTACAATATGGCCGAGCCAACGTACCCTATGGATGTTAATGTGTTATACAACGCCCACATTACCGAAGAGCTCATACAGCTCATGGTTGCTTTAAAGCGTAACTCATCGCCATGCCAAACATCATGCGAAAAACGTTTATCTCTAACACTCCAAAGACCTCCGCATCGTCAGAAAACAGTGTCCATGCTTCCGCGCCATAGAGTATCACCGGAAGAACTAGCCACGTGTAGAGTGTTAATTTCGTCATTCGAGAGAAACATAATGGAAATGTATTCACTATGACCATAATTATGTGTTTTGTTTTTCATATTAATAATAACAAAAAAGTACTTAAGAGTGAAAAATATTGTGATACTTTTTTCTTAATTACTCACTCTTCTTAAATAACAAAAAAAAAAAAAAATAAAAAAACAAAATCAATTAAAAGAGACTAATAAGAAATTTTTATAAACTAATGCCCGTATGGGATGGATGGGATACTTCGGACAAGGCAAAGTCTCTGATCGGGGTCAACCTGGCGGCCTCCAGAACGATCCTTGTTCCCGTTGTATTCAAGTCGACATACAGCCTCCACGCGGCCCTCCTGGATAACATTCTAGCACCCGCTAGCTTGTTAACTAATGTATGCGGCGATTGTCCAATCCCCTGGACTTTAAATTTGGGTTGTGCGTAGGGCTTGAAACCCACCACGTAAAAACATAATTTCAATGAAAACTTCAGCAAAAGCCTCTAAACGGACCCCCTTTTATGTTGACGACCATGGCAAACGTTTTAAGGACTATGATTTAAGGATATGCACCTGGAACGTGAGAACCATTTATAGGGAAGGTGCCTCTATCCAATTGGCGGATGCTCTCAAAAAATGTAGGGCTGACATCACCGCCATCCAGGAAATGCGATGGATAGGACAGGGTTGTACAAGGCAAGCAACATGTGACATCTACTACAGCTGCCATGATAACAGACGTGAATTTGGCTGCGGATTCGTAGTTAGCAAGAGACTTCGCCACCTTGTCTCAGAGTTCACCCCCGTGAACGAAAAAATAGCTACGATCCGGATGAAGGCGAAATTTTATAACATCAGCCTCATTTGCGCTCACGCCCCGACGGAAGAGAAGGATGATGCGGTCAAAGATGCTTTCTACGCAAAGCTCGAGGATGTATACGATAAGTGTCCGGCACATGACGCCAAAATTGTCCTCGGCGATTTCAATGCGAAAGTTGGACGTGAAAGTATCTTTGGCCCCACTGTCGGGCAGTTCAGTCTCCATTCTTCCACCTCGCCGAACGGCATGAGACTGATCGATTTCGCCGCGGCGCGAAACATGGTAGTTTGTAGCACCAGGTTCCAGCATCTCGATATCCATAAGGCCACCTGGCTCTCTCCCGATCGATCAACTACCAACCAGATCGATCACATTGTGATTGATGGAAGGCATGTATCCAGTATACTAGACGTGCGCACATTTAGAGGTCCGAATGTCGACTCGGACCATTATCTTGTCGCAGCCAAGATGCGATTGCGCATATGCGCAGCGAATATGGCACGTTCTAGTGTTCGAGGGAAGCTGGACATCAAAAAGCTGCGATCACAAGAGACAGCCAGGTCGTTCTCCTATCGTCTTTCTAATGAGCTCCATTGTATCCCGTCCTCTCTCGAAAGTATTGGTGGACAGTGGTCTCACATTGCTCACTCTCTGCGCAACGCTGCCGAAACAGTCCTTGGTTTTGAGCGTCCTCCCCGCAGAAACCAATGGTACGATGAAGAGTGTCGTGAGGCCACTGCGGCAAAAAATGCTGCCTACAGAAGAACGTTGCAGTCCACCACTACAAGAGCAACTGTGGAGGTGTACAGAGAGAAGAGGAGGGAAGAGAGACGCCTATTTAGAAGAAAGAAAAGGGAGCAAGAAAGGCGTGATCGTGAGGAAATCGAGATGTGCAGGAGTAGACATGATGCTCGAAATTTTTATAAGAAGATAAGGCGTCTTACTACTGGTTTTAAACCCGGAGCAACCTCCTGCAGAGACGAACATGGTAATCTGGTTACAGATGCACATGGTGCACTGAGATTATGGAGACAGCATTTCTGTAATCTACTGCAAAGCGATGATGATACAAATTCCGCCTCTAGAGATGCTGTGCCGGACCCAATCAATGATGACGTTGTGATCCCGTCCCCCAGCCATGAAGAGGTCAAGGTTGCCATATGGCGACTGAAGAACAACAAAGCAGCCGGACCTGACGGTCTGCCCGCTGAACTCTTCAAGTATGGAGGCGATGAGCTGGTTAGGTGCATGCACCAGCTCATTTGCAGAATATGGCTGGAGGAAAGTATGCCCGATGATTGGAATCTCAGTGCCCTCTGTCCGATCCTGAAAAAGGGAGACCCCACAATATGCACCAACTACAGGGGTATAAGCCTTCTCCCTATCGCATATAAGGTTCTTACGAGCGTATTGTGTGAACGACTGAAGCCATTCGCCATCTCACTGATTGGACCTTATCAGTGCGGCTTCAGACCTGGTAAGTCCACCATTGACCAGATATTCACACTGCGCCAAATCCTGGAGAAGACCCATGAAAGTCAAGTCGACACACACCACCTCTTTGTCGACTATAAGGCAGCGTTCGATAGCCCGATAAGGGATCGCGTATATGCAGCAATGTCTGAGCTCGGTATTCCTGCAAAATTGATAAGACTGTGCAGAATGACGTTGAGCAATTCCTGCAGCTCCGTCAAGGTAGGAAGAGACCTCTCCGAGCCTTTTAATACCGTGCGAGGTTTCAGACAGGGCGATCCCTTATCCTGCGACCTCTTCAATTTCGTCATGGAGAGTGTTTTGCGAAAGGCGGGTGTCCATCGTAATGGCACTATTTTTAACAAAAGTGTCCAGCTCCTTGCGTATGCAGACGATATAGACATCATTGGGCATACCAAGCGAGATGTCACCGCAGCCTTTAATGCTATTGAACGAGAGTCTGCTAAAATGGGTCTGGCGGTAAATGAGAGCAAGACGAAGTACATGTTGTCGACGAGTAGGGATGTTGATCGTATCGGCTCCCAGGTTACAGCCGGCAACTATACATTCGATGTGGTCAAGGAATTCATCTATCTTGGCACCGCCATTACCAGCAAAAATGATGTCAGTCTAGAGATCAGGCGAAGAATCACACTGGCCAACAGGTGCTACTACGGTCTCGGTAGGCAGTTTAGTAATAGAGACCTCTCTCGTGCGACGAAATTAACACTCTACAAGTCGCTTATTCTCCCGGTGCTTCTCTATGGTGCGGAAGCATGGACGCTGTCTTGTGCCGATGCAGCGGTCCTCGGGGTGTTCGAGAGAAAAGTTCTTCGTAAGATCTTTGGTCCTCTAAGGCATGGCGATGAGTTTCGCATTAGAACCAACCATGAGCTGTATGAGCTCCTCGGCGATGTAGGTGTTGTCCAGCGTATTAACATCCAGCGGCTACGCTGGCTCGGCCACATTGTTCGGATGGAAGAATCTGCTCCAGCGAAGAAAGTTTTCGATGCGAAGGTCACTGGACGTCGGCGTAGAGGACGACCCTGTTTACGTTGGAAGGACCAGGTTGATGAAGCCCTGTCATCGATTGGTGTGACCAACTGGAGAAGGCGCGCGCTAAGCAGAAGCGCCTGGAGACTAGTGCTGAAGCAGGCCGAAACCCGTTAACGGGTTGTTATGGCCAGCTAAGTAAGTAAGTAATGCCCGTATTCATAAAAAATAAAACAGTTTTATTAATTCCTTGTTTGACAATTACTCCATAGAAATATGTCAAATAAGCACTCTATAAACCAATTATAATTTTTATGAATACGGGCATAAGACTTTCTAATATATAGTAAGTACCTAAAATCAAAAAGTACTCACCTAGAAAAAAGTACCAAAGTACCTCTTCAACCTGTGTTTAACACAATTCTGTCAATCACTTCACTTCACTTCAATCTTCTTTCATAAAATTTTGTCAGTACGTAGACACTTTTTACTTTTCAACATGTTTCTTTTCTTTATGACAAAGAAAATTCTATTGAAAGCATTTTAATGGTCAACAGAGCTGGGAGAGTTTCTATTCTCTTTTATGTATTGCATGTAGTATCCTTTTCATTTTAGTTCAGTTCCCCTTAATTGTTTACCTTTCTTTCGAAATAATTTTACAATTAACTGGTCAAAACAAAACAAAAAAAGGTTTTTTTTTAAATTAATGGGAGTCATTAATCCAGTTGTATTAATTTGTTGATTAAGACTTCATAAATTCAGTTGCTTTAAAAAGCAGTAAAGGATTCAAGTGATCATTTTTATGAAAAGAAAAATGTAATATTTCTGCCCCGTTTAATATTAATGCTAAATATTTGACAATAAATTTCATTAAAATTTCTCTTTTTTTTTGGGTTTTTTAAATTTAATTTTTTTTTTGTTCGCAGCTCTGCAATAGACAGACAAACAGTAATCGTGACTGGAACAGTAACGTGAAAACGAAAGGTGTTTTTGTTTTTTGTTTTTTTTTTGAACAATAGTACGAGTATGTGATCGTAGCATTGATGCCATAGCATGGCATGAATATAAAAAAAAAAACCTCGTTCTTTCTCTTTCCCTCTCTTTTTAAATGCGTAGGTAAGCGCTAGAGAATGCTTTGGTTGTGTTTGCGTATGTTATTGATGTCCCGGCGTCATCATCATCCACATATTTTTTTTTTTTTTTGCTTTAACGTTAACCTCGTCATTCTATGTGTCAGTCTTAATATTAATTAAAAAACCTATACTTTTATGCGCAGCTGATGCACGCATACGACGGATACATGCGTATGTGGCATGAGCTAAAAACACACAAAAAAGAAAAAAAAAACAAAAAATCGTCTGTATCAGCAGCCCCCGTCTATTAAAATCCTTTACAGGCAGCAGCAAATCCTTCAAACAAATAAACAAACGGTATTTTATTTATACTCGCATTTCGTATGTCCTGTTTTAGAATATTTTGCACCCCAACTACTCGTATGTTGCACGTTAATTTGCCGCATATGCACATGTTTATTTATACAAAATATTGAAGGATAGTTTGTTTTTCTAATTCACGACAACAACACAAATGCATGTTTCTTAATAAATGTTTATTATAATTAAACTGTCGAAAATATTGTCTTGTACGAAATATTCATTTAAATGAATCTAATTAGGGCTTAAATGGCATTCAATATATTCGTAACAATAAAATTTTTTTCAAATAAAAACGAGGCCTTGGAAATAATTCTTATGCCCGACCAGATTTACTGTGTTTAGTTAGCTAACTAAAGTGGTTTAGTTAACGTTATATTATTCAAAGCTTTTGCTCATAAATTAAGGTTTCGTTAGCAAACTAAACACTGTGAATCTGGGCATTAGCATTTTAACATTTTTAAAATATGCTGAGACGGATGAATTCATTTTAATAAGTACAGGGTTTTTCAAATGGGACGCTTCAAAAGTAGAGCTACAGGGCAGTAACGACGCCATATATCTTACCGCTCTTTTGACATTCCTCTTCAGTAAGGTTTGCCATTTCATGATGAAAAGATATACGAGCGAACAACGGGTCGAAATTATTAAAATTTTACCACCGAAATTCGGAGTCAGTGGCCTCAATGTTAAGAGCGCTACGTCCAACTTATATTCTGGCTGAATGGCTTCGTCAATAAGCAAAATATGCGTTATTGGTCAGGCAGCAATCCACACGTATTCCATGAGTCATCATTGCATCCCGAAAAAATTACGGTTTGGTACAGTTTATGGGCCGGTGGCGTCATCTTCCGTGATGATTAATACCGACACGTTACTGTGAATGGGATGATAACCGAATATTTTTGGCCCCAATTCATTGATATGGACTTGGAGGGCATGTGTTTCCAACAGGACAGCGCCACAAGCCACACAGCGAATGTCACAATCAATTTATTTGAAACCAAGTTTGGAGAACGTGTTATCTCACGAAATGGTCCAGTCGATTTGCCGCCTCGGTAGTGCGATTTGACGCCATTAGACTAATTCCTGTGGGACTACGTCAAGTCTATGGTCTATGCCAACAAGCCACTGGCGATTGATGAACTTCGTACGAATATTGAGCGTGAAATTACAGCAGTATCGGCCGATTTATGCTTGAAAACCGTCGAAAATTGGGTTCAGCGTCTGGACTTCTGCAAGCGTTCCCATAGTGGCCATGCAAAAGAAATCGAGTTCCATATATAATGGCATCGAACGTGCTTTTGCAGGAATATAGAATTTCATTGATATCCGAAACCGTTTTTGTTTTATTAAAAAAAAAATTTTTAGCTCTCTTATTGAAAAACCCTTTATATACAAGTACAGTGAAACTTCGATATAACGAATCTGAGGCAGAGTGGAAACCTGAGTATAACGAAAGTTTAAGAAACACGACAGAAATTCGTTATAACTAAAGTTTTTTATACAATTATTTTTTTTTTCAATAAAAATATGTACAATTTATGTATAACTATGTAGTAAGACATTCTTTATTCCAAGTTATTGGTCTTTAGTTTTTATTAAAATATTGTGTAATTTCTGTTTGTTTATGCAATAAATCTTTAATTTGTTTCTTGACAGAGGTAAGACTATCCAACGTATGTTGCGGTATAGAATCCTGTTTGCAAATGTCAATTTATATTTTTACAAATAATCAAAGCATATATCGCTCGCCATCAAAGATTATTTGTTCGCAGCGTAGTCCACTGGTAAACTTTTGCTGTTTCTAAAACACCTTCAGTGTGACTAATATAGTCAATCTTTCTTTGCTATGTTTTCCAGCGTGGCAGTTCTCAGATTTAAACGCCATTGTTCGGTGTGGTATACACTTAAAAAATAATTCAGTTTCGACAGCATTAAAAATATTGTGCGGCTGATATTCTGTTCAATCGTATTTAGTCTTCATTATTTTGAAAGACGAACTTTCCCTTTCTGCTTCATTTTAACGTGTTTTATTCTATATTTGTTGTATAGAGGTTTTCGAATGAAAACTTCGTTATTCATTCAGTTCAGAATTTCTTCGCTATAGCTATAGAACATTTTTGTATTAAAAACTTTGCAACAAAGAGGTTTTCTTAACCCTAGAAGATCATACTTATTTTTGTGGAGTAAAGGTACAAATGAAAAACATAACTTCGTCATAAACTTAGAATAATTGAGAGGCGTTTGATTTGTTTCGAATGCATTATGCTTTTAAAAATCATATTTAATAAACCATAAAATTTACACATTGGCAATATATTTGTCTTTCTAGAAGTGTTCATTGTACATTTGGTCAAACGTATGCCGTTTATTAGATACTTACTTGGCTGCTCCTTCTTCATTACACGATAATACGAGGTCTGATCAAAAATCAACAATTTTTTTTAAATTTCTTAAGTTACAAATGTTCGATTTTCGCATTTTTTTCTGTACACATGTCTGTTATATATGTTGGTAATATCAGCCATTTTGGATTGTCAGTTTGTTTTTGACTGATAAAAAGGTTAGTGTTTTGTGTAAAAAATGAAATTAAATGTTGACTGTGGCATTGGCGAGTCTACTATGAGCACAACACAAGTTCAATTGTGGTATAACCGATTTAAGGAAGGCCGAGAAGATGTCAATGACGATGCTTTTCCTTTGCTTATGCACCATTATAACGCACCAGTTCACACATCGATGCTTGTGCGTGAGTTTTTGGCCAAAAACAAAACCGTTATCATGCCTCAACCACCGTATTTACCGGACTTGGCCCCCACTGGCTTTTTTCTCTTCCCAGAACTAAAGACACCGATGAAACATCGTATTTAATATCCGTTAATACGTTAACATTTGTTGAGAATATCAACGTAAACGGATGATGGATTCTATGTCACTTAGCCTTTAGTACTCGATCAAGCTGTATTCTTCTGTGAAAAAAAACGTATGGCCTGCTTCCATATTACAATTGACTCAAAAATGTCGTTTGTTTGTGCATAAAAATTTCATTTGGGTTTTTATAAAACAATTTTAAGTCAAAACGTAAGAGCTGTTTATAAATTCTCTCTTTATGTGGTTTTTATATCACAATTTTCTTTATTCGAAAAGTCAAAAACACACAATCCAAAAAATTTGATTATTGTATATACGAACAATTCTGAAAATCACTTGGTTTCAAATTACAAGGAAATATATAATATTTCATATTTTGGTGATATTTTACTTTTAAATTGTAAAATTATTTGTATTTTGATCCAAATAAGAAGTGAGTACAAATATCAATCGGCCCTATTCCCGTTGGCGTTTTTATTTTAAAACGAAATAAAAACGACAACTTGGTATCACCGTTGTCGTTATCGACAATAATCGAAAATTGTCGGTATTCTCTATTTAAAAACGAAGATAGAAACGACAAAGAAACGCCTGTTTTTTGTCGCTTTCATTTTTAGTAGCGACATTAAAATGAGAGGTTTGAAAAATAGAAAATTAAAATTACAACGTTGTTTGAAATTTTAGTATCAGATGAAAAAAAAAAAATCGTAAAGGTTTCAAAAAAGACCTAAAACCTTTAAATTTTAATAGTTTTTGGAAGGAAGTGGCTGCAAAAATAAATCCATTCCGTGACGGAGATGGTTGACACAAAATAAGTAAAACTAAATTAACAACAAAATATTACTAACAAATTTTAAAATATGTATATAATTGATTTGACGCCACTTTCTATACGGATGTTTTTGCCCAAAACAGACCTACTTCCATCACTCCTATATGGATGTGAATTATTTGCAAACTGTGACAGAATTGACTTACGTAAACTTAGGGTTACTTATAATAACATTGCTCGATATATTTTCCGCAGAGGTCGCCATGACCGTAGTATCTCTAGTTTTCGTTTTAGATTTTTAATATCCGTTTTGAAGATTTAATGAAATACAAGTGTCTGACCTTTCTGCACAAAATTATTGTTTCAAAAAATCCTCCCTACATTTATAACAGAATTGTATTTGCAAGGTCAAATCGTTGAACAAAAATTATTGTGCCGAAATATAAGAGCCTTTTGTCTCAACGGTAATTCCAGGTATATACTATAAGTCTTTGGAATAGTCTTCCGAATAACCTTCAGAAAACGCGCAATGCTACCACATTTAAAAAGGAGTTACTCAAATATTTTAATTCTTTTTTAAATTCATTTTAAATTTAACAACAAATCTAACACCATTTCATTTGATTTTTAATTAAAAAAAAAAAGACGAAATTATTTGGTAAACAAAACCACATAATATGTATTACAGGTTTTTTTTCTAGTGCTGCCAAGTTTTTCTTTGGTTTTATTGTAGTTTTCGATAACTTTATATCGTCGTCTTCGTTTTATTTCAGGAATACCATTTTAGAAACGAAGCGACATAAAAACGACAACCAAATAGAAACGACATTTAAAATAAGAACGCCAACGGGAATAGGGCCGAATAACTTTGTTGGTACAAATTGAGAGCAAATTAAAAATGGAAAAAAAGGAAAATCATAAAGGCAAATAAAACTTCCTTAAAAAAAGTCTTCAATGTTGTTTTATTCTTTTTTTTTATTTTATAAATTTTTTATATAAAACTCATATTTCATAAATTTCGTAATTTTTTACAAAAAGTGATTTCCACAAGAGGTCTATAATGAAAAATATACAATATTAATAGGCCATATTTTATTTTTTTTTGTACTACAAAAATTACAGATCAACTGGGGTAGATTGGAAAAAAAGAATATTTTCATTATTTGTTTCGAAAAGTGTATTTCTATGCTAATGTTGCAAAACATTGTCTTTTTAAATAAATAATTTGTTTAAAACATTGTATATACATATAAGTATGTGTGTATGTATGTCATAAGAGATAAAGTTTTTCTATTAAAATGGGATGTTTTTTAAGTAACATTTAACTTTTCGATAATTGCAACAGATTTGATTTTTTCTAGTTACGAAAATCAGGAATACACTGTAATGTGCTCTATACGCGATTTCATATTTTTTATATATCTTAAGTTAATGACGCCACTTTAGGTTTTCGAGCCCAAATGGCGGATAGAGCACATAAATTCCCGCACGGCGATATGCTGCAGTCTTTAGTTTGATCGCAAAATCCCATACCCATCAGTAAGGATAGGATAGGATAGGAGGAAGTGGCAGCCTCGTAATTACAAGACACACTTGACCACGCATAGCGGCCCGTTGTGATACCACATGATGTGGGGAGCCCTGATAGGCAGGGGCTCCACACAAGAAGCACTACTTCCCCAGAAAATTATGCTGGAAACCAGCCAGAGAGCCTAATAAATTTGGCAATTGATCCAATATCCAGGATCGACAGGTCAGTCAAGCCATCGAAAAAAGGAGATCCTAATGTAAGAAATCTGCGTCGAGCCAGAGATGGACACTTTCAAATATAGTGGACCACAGTCTCCTCTTCCTCAGCCGACCCACAGCCACGACAGAAGTCATTTGCGGGCAAGCGCAGTCTCTCCGCATGCCTGCCCATCACGCAGTGGCCCGTGAGGATAGATACAACGGAAGAGATGTCCCTGCGGTCTAGTTTAAAGAGTTGATTGGTACGCCTCAAGTCCAGCCTAGGCCAGGTGAGTCTAGCAACTTGGCAAGACTCCTCCCGCGACCAGGCTAGGTCCGCGTCCAATAAATGTCTTCTTCTAATAAGGAGCCTAACGGAGGAAAGAGGTATACCCACTTCCACGTGAGGATGAACCTCCGGCAGAGACGTACCCGTCCTAGCCAGTTCATCCGCAGTACAATTACCCGCGATGTTCCTGTGACCAGGAACCCAGATCAGATTAACGACGCACTGTCTCGAGAGTGCCACAAGGGCATCGCGACAGTCGCCGACAATTTTGGAGTTTGTGGTCAAACTCGACAGGGATCTGACCGCCGCTTGGCTGTCAGATAATATGGTGATACCGGCAGTGGGAGTACCACCCCGAAGTATCACCCTTGCAGCGTGACATGGCCGAAATGGTGCCTGAAAAACGCTGCAGTAATCAGGGAGGCGAAGGGATATGGAGAGGGCGAGCATCTCCGAATAGATCCTACACCCCACTTTGTCTCCATTCCTGGAACCATCAGTATAGACTTCCAACGATCCACTGGGGATGACCCCGCCAGAGGCCCAGTCATCCCTACTTGGGATCATCACGTGGAAGTCTCTGCGCAGTTCCAGTCTCGGTGAGGTGTAATCGATATTGTCCCGTATCCGAGGTTCCTCCAAAAGAATAGAGGAGTGCCCCGAGGGTACAAAATTCCACCGTGTTAGTGCGTTAAGTCTTACCGCCACCAGTTTAGCCTGCTGTCTAGCAAGAATCTTAGACGGAAGCCACCCCAGCATAACAAAGAGTGCCCTTGTGGGGGTGGTCCGTAATGCACCAGTAATCTGAATTGCCGCGGACCTCCTGACCTTATCCAGGAGTCTGACATTGCAGAACTTGTCGAGAGCAGTCCACCAAAAGACCACTCCGTATAAAAGATTCGGCTCTATGATCGCCGAATAAATCCAGCGGACCAC
This sequence comes from Metopia argyrocephala, assembly GCA_963576795.1. NCBI lineage: Eukaryota > Metazoa > Arthropoda > Insecta > Diptera > Sarcophagidae > Metopia > Metopia argyrocephala. The sequence goes on along the minus strand of OY756208.1, from coordinate 122,180,070 downwards.
GCGGGGACGTAGTCCCCATCTTGCCCCTACTGCCCTGCGGCAGCAGTAGATAGCACAGGCAGCTTTACGCGCCCTTTCAGCTAGATTCGGCCCCCAGTTCAACTTGGGGTCCAGAATGAGACCCAGATATATAACCGAGGTACTCAACTGCAGTCCAACCCCGTTTAGGTTGGGTAAAGTGAAATGAGGTACCTTGTACCGTCTCGTAAAGAGCATCAACTCCGTCTTGCCAGGATTAGCACGTAGTCCAAATTCCCGGCACCACTTAGACACAATGTCCAGAGCGAAGTTGAGCTTGTCAGACAATGTCTGTGGGCATATCCCAGACGCCGCGATGGCGATATCATCAGCATAAGCAACAACCCTGTTACCAGAGCGTTCCAGCCCGATGAGAAGAGTGTTAACAGCAAGGTTCCAGAGAAGTGGAGAGAGGACGCCGCCTTGTGGGGTGCCCCTGGCAGTCGCCCTCTGGCACCTTGCAGTTCCAATTGTGGCGGATATCAATCGTGACCTAAGAAGGAGCTCAACAAATTGAACCAGACCAGAATCCAGTCCAAGATTGAGCAGAGCATTAACGATACCCGTAGGGCAAATATTGTTGAAGGCGCCTTCTATATCGAGAAAGGCAACCAACGTATACTCCCTGAAATGCAATGTCCTCTCCACCTGAGAGATCAGTGAGTGCAGAGCGGTCTCGACCGATCTCCCTTTGGTGTAGGCATGTTGGGAGGTAGATAGTAGTGAAGGGTTAATCGAGTTCCTGATATGGAGGTCAAGAATTCTCTCCAACGTCTTCAATAGGAAGGAACAAAGACTAATTGGTCTAAAGTCCCCGGGGAGCACGTGTGAAGCTTTTCCGACTTTGGGAATGAACACCACATTTGCGGTCCTCCAGCGCAGAGGAATATAAATGAGGTCCAGACAGGCATTATAAACAGCCAAAAGCCAGGGGAGAATGAGATCCTCGCCATGTTGCAGATCAGCTGGGATAATGCCGTCTGGACCTGGAGATTTGTATGGTTCAAAAGAACCTATGGCCCAGTGCAGTTGCCCGGGGGTTATACGAATTGAGGAGTGGTGCCCTGGAGTGGGCGTGACCCCTTGAAAGACAGTATGGCCTGCAGCGTGGACACTTTCCGGAAAGTGAGTATCCAGAAGCAGGCTCAGCGTCTCATCAGTTGAGGTAGTCCAACTACCATCAGATCTCCGAATACTTCCGAGAGATCCCTTGGAGGAGCTTAAAACCTTACGAAGACGGTTGACCTCCGCCGAGGAATCAACGTTGTCGCAGAATTCCCTCCACGAAGCTCTTTTCGCCCGTCTAATCGCATATTTCAGCTCTCGTTTCTTTGCCTTGTACGGATCCCATTCGCCCGTTGACTTAGCTCTGTTAAAGAGCCTGCCGCACAGACGACGAAGATCCTCGATATCCTGATTCCACCAGTTAGGCCTAGGCCTACCCCTGTACACAGGAGTCTTAGTGGAGGATGAGGCAGCATTTTCGAGGGCAGCGGACAATCACCCTTATTCTATTTGGCGTCGGCAATAACAATAGCAATTTTAAGGCAATAGCAATTATAAACAACGGCAACATCAATTTAATGTTAATTTGGTATTCTATAAGAGTATTATGACGACGTTGCCTGTTTATCGATAATGTTAATAAAATACAGCACACATCTCTAATGTTAAAGACAGCTTTTTCATTGTTTGGTAAAAAAAATAGTTTCGTGAAAAAAAAAATTTTAATAAAAATGTTTTCCTTTTCTGATTCAAACTCCAGTGAAAAAGAAATTAAAACCAATTTAGTAGTAGATAAAAGACTGCAGAAGTCGTGCATTTTTTACTTGCCCAATGAGAAGTAAGAAGTAAATTTAAAATCATCATGTTCAAAGTTTTTTATTTATTAATTTAAAACAAGGAACTCTATCAACGCACTTTCCAAACACCATAAAATTGGCAGCTACATTACAATTCTTGGTCAGGGGTTGGAAACGATTATAACCTGGGACTTTCACAGCCAATGGTGGCAAAGGTTTTGCCCGAAACACTGGACGCCATAGAGATAGCTCGTCCACAGTGGATAAAATTTAGCATGACAAAAGCTAAGAAGTTAAACTTTATTTTTTCGAAAAAAAAAAACAACAGGATTTTCAGGTGGTCGTGTGGACGGAACGCACATCGAGATTATAGCCGCAAACAAAGAGAACTGCACATAAACTGAAATTTTTTAATTTAAATGTATTTTTCAACTACACTTTTTCTTATATGTAGGTATGTATCTATTTTTTAAAACAAAGAACAACACTAGGCAACACCAAAAATGACGACGACAAAATCATTGGCAATTAAAGACAATAACGACGTCAATTTTGCTTACAGAATACCAAAAATATGTTAACAGTGATCGATAAACGGCAATATTGCCAACTGGAATACCGATCTGCAATAAAAGACTAAAAACGGCATTGCCTTCTATCGACGACGCCAAATAGAATAAGGGTGAATATGTCCACAGTCCTGTCGATGTCCGAACAGTTACGGACGATAGGAGGAGACTCCGGAAGATCGTGCCGGAGCTTGTCCCTGAATAGAGACCAGTCCGTACGTCTTCTGTTAGCACGGAAAAACTCCCTGCAAGGGGAGATAGTTTGATCAAGAGAGAAGACAATGTATCTGTGACCCGAGAAGGAGCACTCACCAGATACATGCCAGTTCAAGATTTTCTCAGAAAAATTATCACTAACCAGGGTGATATCAAGAACCTCCCTCCTGGACGAGGTCCAGAAAGTTGGTTCATCACCGCGATTAGCAATGCTAAGATTATTCTTAAGGATGAAATCAAAAAGACACTCACCTCTTTCGTTGGTATCCGAGCTACCCCACACCTCATGATGTGCGTTGGCATCGCAGCCAATCAGAACCGGGATACCTAGTTTGTTCGCCTCTGTAACCAGCTGACCCACGGGTTCCTGCGGGGGATCTGGCCCGTAGTCATGGGCGAAGTATGAGGACACTGTCCACAGGGATGTGTTGCCCAAGGTAATCGCCATGGCCACAGTGTCCTTGTCGCTGAACCTGTGAAGAAGAAAAGCGTTAATAGAAGATTTAACCATAATACAAGCCCTAGGCCTACCTGTATGATGAATATAAACCGTTCTGTAACCGACGGCGTTGAGTCCACAAACCTTCCCATCTACGGTCCAAGGTTCCTGGACTAGCACGAGCTCCCAATCTCCCTTCGCAAGAAGAAGGAGCAAGGCTGCTGACGCAGTTTTAGATTTGTGGAGATTGATTTGGATGACCCTCATCATCAGGGGCAACTATGGTGGCGTTGGCATCTTCCTCCGATAAAGGAGAGACAGCGCCCGCCTCAATCTCCAAACCGTTGAACATGTCCCCAACCAGCTCTGAATTGGAGACATAGCTCAATTTGGAGCTCTGTGAGGAATGGCTTCCCATGTCCTCGTCTAGAGCGATTGCATCAGAGCAACTAGGCTGAACCTGCGGGGTCGGCAACCCAATTGGGGGTAGCCGAGCCATCTGGGCATCAGCCTTATACACGTTTAGTGTAATTGCTCCGAAACCATAATTAATCACACCATCGCGGGTGTTGATTAATTGAAGCGACTTCTCATCCAAGATGATGATGACGTCGCGCGAGTTGCCTTTAGTCTCACCAACCTTTGCTACCCTCCAGTTATCTGTGGGTAGGTTGGTGTTACTATACTTCAGAATCTGAAGTATCTCTTCGGGCTTGGAGGGCTCGGAAGGAATACGAGCCCGTGATCGAGGTCGTTGGGGGATCTTATCCAGAGGAGTGGCTTCAAGCTTTGCCCCGGGCCACACCTCTCCGACCTTACTAATAGCGCTTTTGTACAGCTCCATCGAGCGAATGTCTGCACAGGCTATTACTTTGATATGCCCTTGGAACCACCCTGCATCGCGGCAACTGGGTGAAGGGCCGGGATTAGACGTCATAACGTCTAAGAAGACCTTGAGGAGGGCCAACTCCACCAACTTCCACTTAGCGGGAGTGATGGTGCCCTCCGGGTGACCATGGTCGATCACCGCCCAGGTCAAACTCTCTTTTACAACCTCGCTAAGAGGCTTAGAGGGTTTGGGCCTGGGTGGTAGGGTTCTAGGCCGCTTGGAAGGCTGCAGAGGAGCCCGAGCAGTTTGCTCGCTGGACCTCTGCCTCTTCACCGCAGCCCCGGGTTTAGCTGATGAGGCAGGTGGACGATCATCGACATGAGCTCTTGCCCACGTCAATCTGCCTCTTTCCTCCTCCGACAAGAGAGCAGGATCCTTAGCACCCAATTTGGAGATAATGCGTGCAGCAGATCTCCGCGTCCTGTACGCCCTAGTGCTAGCACAAACAGAAGCGTTTCCGCTCGTGGGAATAGTTGTACCCGAAGTGGACTTGGTACCAGTGACTGACGTTTTCGATCTGTTGACCAGTGTCTTGACGTCAGTCGAAGAGCGCTGTGCTATGGTAGCAGCTGCCGATGTGGACGGTAAACACGTCACCGCCCCAAATTTCGCGGGTTTACGGGCCGCAGTAGCGGGTTTAACCGCAAGTCCCGAAGAGGAGCCTCTGTTACCAGAGGTTGGACAAACACTAGTTTGCCTGAAGATCTTCCTACGTCCACCAGCTTGAGTGGGCGTAGGCTTTATATTTTTATCTTCCATTTAATTTGATCGGGTCCCCACTCTGTGCCGCTATCCTTGCCCGAATGTGTAGTCACCTTTGATGGTCCCATGGTTATCTATGCAAAAGCAGGGAGGCCATGCGAGGGTTGGCACCCACCTTCATGGGGTTGAGTGCTCAGAGCCAGACCGGTGCTAATCGGGAGTTAGTCTCAACCGAACCTACACCGCCAACTCAACGGCGACGGACAAGGAACGTACACAGAGGCCTGCCAAGGTTTTAACGGGACGGAGACAGCCGCAGCCCTAGACTGGAGCCGTTCGCGCTGGGTTTCACCCTGTTGTTACTAGGTCCAGAAGACTACGCCGCCAGCCCAAGACGACAAGTCAGGAAGAAAAATAGGAATGAGTCCGTGGACAAAGCGAGGGTCGTGCCAGAAGAGTATAGACCATTTAGCGTTACCCACGGTGCACCACGAGGAGGCGGTCTATCTACACCCCAAATCAGTAAGGCAAATACGAAAAATCGAATCTAATGGACGATTCTAAATCCAAACCTACTCAACAACAAATGAGAACATACACATACACATACACATACACATACACATACACATACACATACATTAAATATAAAGTTTTAACACAATTAATGATATATGAAGTAGGTTTTATTTAAAACTGATTATAAGACTATGTACTCATGTTCTTCATTTGTTTATATATCGAAGAGAAAGAATCCCAAGAAAAAATTCAATTGCAACTAGAGGTAATATAAGCCTCTAGACTAAAGAGACATATTTTATTGAATATAAATTTCAACTCTCTCGTATTAATTAAACATACAGTGCACGCTCGCTAATGTGAACTAATTAAAACTGGCGTTGTTCACTTTTACGAATTGTTCACTTTTCCGAATACCGAAAATTTTAAAACAGAATTATACCATATTGTAAACAAAAATCAATACATATTTATGAGTTTTTATATTTTTAAAATTATATCAAATTATAATTAAATTTGTATATATTTATACGTATTAATATGTTCATAATTACTCATACATATACATATGTACATACAATACATGCACATGTACACCTAAAACGGAGATCCCGCAACTAATAAACACAGAATTTTAAAATTTCATATTAAAAAAAAGAAAATTCTATTCAAATTATAGAGCTTTTTACAATTATTCATATTTTAGAATAGTCAATGAAGCAAAAAATATGTTCACATTAAGCGGTGTTCATATAATGCGGTGTTCACATTAGCGCGCGTGCACTGTATATTAGTGTGTCCCAAAAAAAAATTTTTTTTCGATTTTTATAGGTCCCCTAGCATTTTTAGAAAGCTTATAGGGTAAAGTATTTTTGTGATTTTTTTCAGATTTTTCGGAAGAGGTTTAGAGGTCGCTAAAATCGAATTTAACCAAAAAATCGGGGTTGCTCGACTTTTTTTGAATTTTGCGCATTACTCGGCCTATTAGCGCGATTTTCTTTGTTACTAAGTCAATTTTTTTAAAGAAAACTGTTCAAACTTTACTTCTCTGTGCAGATATTCTAAGTTTCGGTAATATTTTTGCTCATTTGAGTACCATTTAAGTCATTTTTTTGTAAATTTAGCATAAATTTTAAAAATAATGCTTTGTAACTTTTAAAATTTCTATTGAAGTTAAAAAAACTAATGATTCAGTTTAAAATGTGGATAAATTCTGAGTCATTAAAAAAATAAATATTGAATTTGCTCTTACCGTTCCAAAGTTATGCCCAAAAAATCTAGGCAGATTAATTCTCATACCCAAAAAAAAAATATTAAAAAATTATTTTGTTTATTAGCTTTCAATTACACTGGTTTACAGCCAAAAAATACTAAGAACACCACATGCCTAGATAAGTTAACTGAGACCTCCTGAGCACGAAAAACGCTGTCATGATTTTTTCCTAAGTACCGTTTTTTAGATAACGGTACTTTTGTGTTTTTCGGTGTATGGCCCCACTCAAACCCTTGTGGAGTCCAACCAAACAGTCCGATCGAGATAAGTGGCATATCGATGGAAAGGTAATTGAATGCCTTTTCCGTCGATATGCTGGAAAATTCTATCTGAGAAGAAATCGCTGAGATATGGCACCTCAAAATTCAAAATTTTCATATTTTGTACGTTTTTTTCAAAATTTTTCATTTTCATTTAAATTTTTTCCTACGTTATATTGAATATCTGGAATGTTTTATTCTTTTACCAAATAGCTTATTTAATAACCAATATTTTAAGCGTATTTTGAAAAAAAAGCGGATGAAAAATAAAGTTTTTATTAAGGATTTTGTGGAACGACAATATTTTCATTTTCATTGCTCACACAGTATATTCGACGTAAAAAATTTAAATTAAATTCACAAATATACTGTCTGAGCAATGAAAATGAAAATATTGTCGTTCCACAAAATCCTTAATAAAAACTTTATTTTTCATCCGCTTTTTTTTCAAAATACGCTTAAAATATTGGTTATTAAATAAGCTATTTGGTAAAAGAATAAAACATTCCAGATATTCAATATAACGTAGGAAAAAATTTAAATGAAAATGAAAAATTTTGAAAAAAACGTACAAAATATGAAAATTTTGAATTTTGAGGTGCCATATCTCAGCGATTTCTTCTCAGATAGAATTTTCCAGCATATCGACGGAAAAGGCATTCAATTACCTTTCCATCGATATGCCACTTATCTCGATCGGACTGTTTGGTTGGACTCCACAAGGGTTTGAGTGGGGCCATACACCGAAAAACACAAAAGTACCGTTATCTAAAAAACGGTACTTAGGAAAAAATCATGACAGCGTTTTTCGTGCTCAGGAGGTCTCAGTTAACTTATCTAGGCATGTGGTGTTCTTAGTATTTTTTGGCTGTAAACCAGTGTAATTGAAAGCTAATAAACAAAATAATTTTTTAATATTTTTTTTTTGGGTATGAGAATTAATCTGCCTAGATTTTTTGGGCATAACTTTGGAACGGTAAGAGCAAATTCAATATTTATTTTTTTAATGACTCAGAATTTATCCACATTTTAAACTGAATCATTAGTTTTTTTAACTTCAATAGAAATTTTAAAAGTTACAAAGCATTATTTTTAAAATTTATGCTAAATTTACAAAAAAATGACTTAAATGGTACTCAAATGAGCAAAAATATTACCGAAACTTATAATATCTGCACAGAGAAGTAAAGTTTGAACAGTTTTCTTTAAAAAAATTGACTTAGTAACAAAGAAAATCGCGCTAATAGGCCGAGTAATGCGCAAAATTCAAAAAAAGTCGAGCAACCCCGATTTTTTGGTTAAATTCGATTTTAGCGACCTCTAAACCTCTTCCGAAAAATCTGAAAAAAATCACAAAAATACTTTACCCTATAAGCTTCCAAAAAAAGGTGGGGGAACAAAAAAAATTTTTTTTTGGGACACACTACTGTATATGTATATTGTTTAGTAAGGGTTTGTTTGACAAATTTTTCTGTAATGCTTGTCAAATAAGGCCCTAAAAAATTCGAAACATTATTTTATGAATACAGCAGTAAAACTTTGTAAAAAAAACTTAAAAGTATTACAGTATTCCCCAGATAATTGGCCCACGCTTAATTGCCTTTCGCACTTATTTATATTAATTTCTTAATCCCCATATTTTTTCTTACCATTTTCTAATAAAATTCCACAGTTAATTAATTTTCGCTTAATTGCGTTATTCTCTTAATTACCTCAAATATATTTTACCCAAAGAGAAATTTCACTTAAAATTCCCTTGTTTAATTACTCAAAGTAATTATTTTCTAAAAATTGCAGCTTAACTCAACTGGGTGTATATAGACATAAAGTGTACATTAAATTTTCTTTTAAACGACTTCTTTGATACAACCTTGCAATTAAAGTCTACTAAATTTAAGCATAAATTTACTATTCACATGCATTACGTCGGTATTTTAAACATGGCAATTATGTAGCCAACACACTAACCACTAGACCACGGCGACTACAAAATTTTGAATATTTATTTATATTTAAGAACGATGTTTGTGATATATCTCAAAGAAAAGTAACGGACTATATTATAGTACAAACTTTACTATGTATCTACTGCTGTTACTATGTATAGTAAACATTCTATATGCATATATATTTAGCCAATATATGTTTTTTATTATTTCTATTTACTTTTTTGTTGAAGTTATGTTTTGTTGTATCTTTGTTTTTATGTAATATGAATTATTGTTTAATAAAATGTTTAACAAAATTAAAAAGGCTTGTGTTTTTTTTTTTTTTTTTTTTTGTAATAACTTCCTTGCTACACACTATGCATAATTCTATATATTCAGATAATTACCTGGACAAGGAATTTAAACGTATTCGTCTAAAGAGGCAATTAAACGTCTTCGTTTAAATTAATTAACTTGGTATACCAGCACTGGTCCTGAAGCAGTGTTCTTCGACGCTTTCGCGTCCATTAGCTAAACTTTTCAGTGCGGCTTATCGTGCTGGGGTATTTCCTTCTAACTGGAAAGTTGCTAATATAACGCCAATCCCTAAAAAGGGTGAGGCTACCAATCCCGAAAATTACCGCCCAATAGCAGTTTGTTCAACACTCTCCAAAGTTATGGAGAGCATGATAAATTATCACCTTGTGAGGTATTTGGAGTCCAATAACTTGCTGAGCGACCGTCAGTATGGCTTTCGTAGCGGTCGCTCCACTGGTGATCTACTGGCATTACTCTCTGAGCGATGGAGTAGATCTATTCACCGTTTTGGTGAAAGTAAAGTTGTTGCTCTGGATATCTCAAAGGCGTTTGATAGAGTCTGGCACGATGCTCTTATGTCTAAACTAGCTGCCTTTGGCGTCGGTAACCATTTCTGTCGTTTCATAACGAGCTTTCTCAGAGACCGTTCTATAAGAGTGGTTATTGACGGTGTCTCCTCCAGCGAGTTCAGGCTAAATTCGGGAGTACCGCAAGGCTCTGTTCTATCTCCTACCCTATTTTTAATTTTCCTCAACGATCTTCTCCTCTTAACCTTAAATCCCATTTACTCCTTCGCAGATGTCAGTAACATTTGTCACTCATATTCATTTGATCGTTGGCCGAACCTTTTTGAGATCGGGGAGAGAAGGCAGAATATGAATGACACACTCTCAAACGACCTGCTGACTATCTCTGAGTGGGGTCTCGCGAACAGGGACGAATTTAATGCGCGCAAGACCCAATGTTGTTTTATGAGTCATAGGCGTTGTGATGATTTAATCCTGCCATCTATGACTATGGGTAATGTAAATATTGAGGAGGCTGACGCTCTTGATGTTCTGGGCATGAGAATTAATTCTGATGTCCGTTGGAATGATCACATATTTCGAGTGTCGAAAGAAGCATTTAAGTGCCTCGGTTTTCTAAAACGGTGCAAGAAATACTTCACTCCATCTGGCCTTCTCAATATTTACAAGACCTTCATCCGACCTAGGATGGAATACAACTCTCATGTATGGGCAGGTGCTTCAAAATCAGTTTTGGGGCTTCTCGACCGCGTACAGGAAAGGGCGAAGGTGCTTATCAACGACGGTAGGGTATCCAACTCTATCGATTCGTTGGAGCATCGGCGCAATGTGGCATGCGTTTCATTTTTCTATCGATACTACCATGGGAGGTGCTCTGATGAGATAAGGGATTTGATTCCGGGTGGTCGTGTATTCTTGCGGACTGCACGCACCTTTCTCAGAGCGCACCCATTTGTGGTTGATAGTTCAGCGTATCGCACAATGCATTATAGAGCGAATTCGTTCTTTAGACCAGCACAATGTACTGCATGAGTAGGGGCAGTCCCCTGAGTGCTGGCCTTAAAAATAAAAAAATAAAAAAAAAAATTATTTCTACGCATAATTCCACAAATTTTTTTACATTTTTGTTGAGGCAATTATCCGGGGAATACTGTACTTCGTTAATAACAGGGGGTCGATTCTGTTTCTGTGAAAAAACAAAATGAAAAAATTTTTCATTTTTTCATAAAAAAGCGATTCTAATTTCCAGTTTTATGAAAATTATTTGTCAAATTTTTTTCATACGATAATTTTTTTTTCGTTAACAAATAGTCGATGATATCTAACCAGTGTTATACACTTTAAACAATATCGCATTGCATATAAATGCATGAATTATTTAATAAAACCTCCTTTTTAAGTATTTCAATTAACATATACACATATTTAACAAAATTTTTTTCAAATTTATTAATTCCAAGTAAAAGAATTAATTTTAGCAAAAGTTTTTAAACATTTATTGATTTACTATAAAAAAGCGTTTAGTCGTTTTTATAAGATGGTATAGTATGCAGCACTAAAAAAACACACAAAAAAAACAAGGAGAACAAAAATAAAAATATTTTAGCAATTTCGTTCTTCTTCTAGTCCTATTAAATTATATAGAGATATATTTTTTACATAATATTTTCAAAGTTATGTAAAATATATACACATTTTTTGTTTATTTTATTGTAAATATACGTTGTAAATAATCAAGAAGCGAATAGAATGGAACAAAAGTGACAGACAGTTTCCATTACAAATTTATTTTTCATAAGTTGAATCAGAATCGCTATAAATGAAGAAGCGAAGTGAAAATTTGATGTGAAGTGCAAATGATAAATTTTTTTATCATTTCATTTTTTCATAAATTCAGAATTGACCCCCAGGTGTAGTAGAAGAGATTAAATATATTTACTCAATATTTATCTTCACTTTTTTGTGTCTATCATATAATACTATAATTCAAAATAATTAACAAATAATGAAGTTATAATATTAAATTGAAATTATTGAAATAAGAAGGATTTTCTTATTTTTAACTTTAAAGAAAAAGTAGCTAAAACTAAAAAAGGCCACACACTGCAAACCAATATCCAATTTTGATTAGAAATAACCAAAACGACAACACTGTTAGGAAATCCAACGGCCAACCCCACACAAACCAACCACATCTACACACAACACAAAAGTCTAATAACATATCACGTCATAATTAACATTTTTAATAAAACCGATAAATAATGTGAGTCAGCAGGCGCCAAAAAATTATTGAAACAAAATGTCTTAGTAATGCCTATGGTGAAATATTATTATTATATTAGGTTTTTGTCTGAAATAACAAGTTGGCAATTTATATTTATCGAAACATACAACCCCAAAGAAGCCATCAAATAATATTTTGTTTTCCACAGGGTGGCTTAATTTGTAATTTGTTGTTTTATTTTTTGGGATTGGGATTTAAGTATTTGGGGAAAATTAAATTAAAATGTAAAAAGCAAAAACAATTTTCTTTTGCAATAATTAATAAATACACACCTGGATAATCTAATTTCTTAATTAATAAATACAGTCGGGCCTCAAGTATCCGGTAGCTTCGATTAACCGTGATGGCCAAATATCAGTCTATTGCTCTTTGTTTGCAATGTTTTCAAATTGTTTACTTCTTTACCCTGACTGGAAATTTTCTTGTTTGCATGCGATGAGTCAGAAGTATTTACAAGTGATTAGTTTTATTTTGAAATTTGACAAGTCCAGGTGGTTAGATCTAAATATTTTTAGTATGGCATTGTTACCAGTGGTAAAAAGACAAAGAAATATAAATACATGGTGGAATTACTTACAAGGTGGTGCTGCCAACTCAGCTGGTTTTTTTTTTTTTTGGTCGTACCGGTCCTGTCAAAAGTTTTGTTTATATTTATGTTTTGTTTACATTTTGCTTTGTGTGTATTCGTGTTTTTTGTTTTGGTGTAGAGACATATATGTTGTTAACAATAAACACACACACTTGTGACATGTGCTTTTTTAATTCACCATACCTGCTTTTGACATTAAAGAGCTGAAAAAACACAAAATAAATTCCCTGTTGTTTTTGTACTATATTCACCTGCCACCACCTTGTAAGTAATTTCACCATGCATAAATATTGAAGATAAAATTAGCATTCAAAAAATAATGTGAATGTTACAACATACGAAGTTGGAATACAGATCGTTTATGAGTTCTTGAATTATTTTTTTTAATGTAAATATGTATGTACACCAATGTTCACTTGTTAAATAATTAAAATATTAAAAAAACTCTATAATCGAAATTGTTATCCGATTAACCGTAATGCTTTTGGTCCCGACCATCACAAATAATTGAGGCTCGACTATAAATGCATTATACAATTTTTGAAAAAATACTTCCTTGTTCATTCAAATTTAGGGCCCAACCATAATGTGCATGAATTAACTTAAGCAACTGTCAAATATTAACGAAAAGTCTGTCAAAGGCATAAGTAATAGGCTTTTTACACTTGGTCACATCTTTCATCTTTCATCAATTCACAAAGATGTTAACATCTTGCTATAAGAAGTATACGGGGCTGAATGTTTAACATCTTTGAAAGATGTTCCTATCTCAGTTTGTTTCATTCTACATCTTGCGATAATTTTTCTGTCATCACTAAAAAATGTACTACCGTCACTAAAAAAACACATGTGGCAAAAAAACATACAAAAAAAAATAAAATAAAACATACACAAACACAATACATTGGGCAAAAATAAATCACCCTTATTCTATTTGGCGTCGTCGATAGAAGGCAATGCCGTTTTTAGTCTTTTATTGTAAATCGGTATTCCAGATAATAAAAAATAAATGTAAGAACAATAAATACAGAACAAATAAAAAAATAATATAAAAAGAATCATTCATTAATTTTAAATTATATATAGAATTGATTGAAGAGGTGAACGAAATAGTCTTGAACTTGCCTCTAGAAATAGTGTGTTTTTTTTTATAAATTGTCGTTGACTTTTCCATTTGTAATGTGTTTTTGGTGGTTTACCATCGCAGTAGCACAAATTGTAGCAAATTTTTCTGTCACTGTCATCTTACAATAATTTTTTTTATCTCGGCACTCGTATTTATATGATTTACAAAAATGTAATTTTTAAACAGCTTTTCAATACGAGTACAGGCTAATTAACCAGATGTAAGTTTTGGTTGAAAAACATACAAAAAGAAAGACAGCACTCTGACATTATTAACATCAGCGCTAACAATATGTACGAGTACCTTACAAATGCCCCATGGCAACAGGTGAAGTAATTGATTGATTCGCTTAATAAAGTGTTATAAGAATAATTTTAGCCTAAAAACTCAGGCTTTGGTACTTTTTATTGTCAACAATTTAAACTGCTTTCGAACATATTTTGTAAATCTAGTAAATATTTAAGAAAATTTTTTTAATATATTTTTAAAAGTACCAAAAAAATGCTCCTTCATATCTTTAGAGTTTACAATTTCCAGTCTATAAACTCACTTTCAAACTTTAATTGTTAATATTTGAAATATTTAATTTAAAAGGAAAAAATCATTTAAAGTTGGTCTGTAGTTCCTCACTAGGTATTCTGTAAAGCTATAAATACATACATTATTGACCATTACAACCCTCTGTGTATCAATTTTTATTCATGAGTACCGGGATATACAGTTTAAAGTCAACCTTGAACGCCTGACTTGAGTAGCTATTCATTTAGCATGTAAAATGTATTATTTTACTCAGAGCTATATCAGATACAAAGGATCTATAAGGTACCTTACATACATACATAATTGGCCATTACAACCCTGTATTAGGGTTATGGCCTAGCTTTTCGCAGCACTCATGTTATGTGTGTTAATTTTTTATCCACAAGTACTGGGACCTAAGGTCGACTCCGAACGACAGATTTGAGAAGCTTTTTTATGGCAATCAATTACTCCCAGAGCTTTTGCCAGAAGACTGTTGAGAGGTAGTCGCCGAGAGAAATAATTGTTTCATATTTTTTCAAGATGTCAGAGCCGAGATTTGAACCGGGCGCTATCGTCTTAGTAAGCCAACACACTAACCACTAGACCACGGCGACTAAAGTACCTTCGTTTTTATTAATTCCCCATTTATCACTTTTAAGAACATAATTTTGTTATTTAAAAATTGCTGCTTTAAAAGATTTGAAAGAACATTTACCCTTATTCTATTTGGCGTCGTCGATAGAAGGCAATGCCGTTTTTAGTCTTTTTTTGCAGATCGGTATTCTAGTTGGCAACATTGCCGTTTATCCCTCACTGTTAACATATTTTTGGTATTCTGTAAGCAAAATTGACGTCGTTATTGTCTTTAATTGCCAATGATTTTGTCGTCGTCATTTTTGGTGTTGCCTTGTGTTGTTCTTTGTTAAGTTTAGTTTATTAAATAAATAAATAAATAAAATATAAGAAAAAGTGTAGTTGAAAAATACTTTTAAATTAAAAAATTTCAGTTAATCACCCTTATTCTATTTGGCGTCGTCGATAGAAGGCAATGCCATTTTCAGTCTTTTATTGCAGATCGGTATTCCAGTTGGCAATATTGCCGTTTATCGATCACTGTTAACATATTTTTGGTATTCTGTAAGTAAAATTGACGTCGTTATTGTCTTTAATTGCCAATGATTTTGTCGTCGTCATTTTTGGTGTTGCCTAGTGTTGTTCTTTGTTTTAAAAAATAGATACTTACATACCTACATATAAGAAAAAGTGTAGTTAAAAAATACATTTAAATTAAAAAATTTCAGTTAATGTGCGGTTCTGTTTATTTGCGGCTATAATCTCGATGTGCGTTCCGTCCACACGACCAATTACACCTGGAAATCCTGTTTTTTTTTCGAAAAAATAAAGTTTAATTTCTTATTTTTAGCTTTTGTCATGCTAAATTTTATCCACTGTGGACGAGCTATCTCTATGGCGTCCAGTGTTTCGGGCAAAACCTTTGCCACCATTGTCTGTGAAAGTCCCAGGTTATAATCGTTTCCAACCCCTGACCAAGAATCGTAATGTCGCTGCCAATTTTATGGTGTTTGGAAAGTACGTTGATAGAGTTACTTTTTTTAAATTAATAAATAAAAAACTTTGAACATGATGATTTTAAATTTACTTCTCATTGGGCAAGTAAGAAATGCACGACTTCTGCAGTCTTTTATCCACTACTAAATTGGTTTTAATTTCTTCTTCACTGGAGTTTGAATCAGAAAAGGAAAACATTTTTATTTAAATTTTTTTTTCACGAAACTATTTTTTTTTACCAAACAATGAAAAAGCTGTCTTTAACATTAGAGATGTGCTCTGTATTTTATTAACATTATCGATAAATAGGCAACGTCGTCATAATGCTCTTATAGAATACCAAATTAACATTAAATTGATGTTGCCGTTGTTTAAAATTGCTATTGCCTTAAAATTGCTATTGTTATTGCCGACGCCAAATAGAATAAGGGTGTATATTTCATCATCATCGTCCTCGAACATGTCGTTCACTAATTCTGCACATTGTAGTAGTAATTATCTTTGATTTTGAAGAGAGATTTCCATTTTATTTAATTTTTATTTCTTCAAATTTTTTTGCTTATTCAAGAAGAAAAAAATATGACAGATGAAAGATGTTGCAATGTAAACAAGTTTTTTTCAGTTTTTAACATTTTCCACGCGTTCCTCTAAGTGTAAAAAGCCTATAAATTAAAGAAAACTTTCAAGTGGCCATAATGTACTTACATGAACTTAAAGGTGGAAGTACATAACAAGCGTTCTAAGCGCAATGCGTTGCAAGCTTATGTCAAAAAAAGTTAAAACAGTGCATTTTCATGAAGCAAGTTACAAGCAAAGTATGCAACACTGCTAACTTGAGAAAGTTGACCTACTTTTAACTTTTACAAGCGTTGACAGCTGGATGAAGGAAAAAAAAATGAAATCACTAATACATATAAAAAACGTGTTTACGTTTTTATGTAGAAAAAAGAAGACTTGTTGAAAAATATAAAAAAATTAGTTGTGGTTTTATGATTGGCTTGTGAGAAAAACATTTTGTTTAAAAAAAATATAAAATTTTTGGATAAAATGCATTAAACCAAAGAATATAAATCATATAGAATGCGCATCTCAACACTTATCTAAATATTTTGTCAAAATTTTTTCTGACGCGGGAAGGAAGGGCAAAAGGCAAAACAAAAGAAAAGAGCGTAACAAAACAAGAGAAACCAAAGAGAAACTAATGTCACAGTGTATGCACTGTGCTAATGTGTGTTTTATTTCTTTTGCATTGTTGTTTAGGTTTTTTTGTTCAGCCACAGTACATACCAGGGATGGAAAATGGCTTTTATGATTTTGTACCACCTATGAAAACAAAATGTACTTTTCATACCATGACGGTACCATTTTTAAATATTTATTAAAAACAGAAACTTAACAAAAGTGTGTATAGAAATTCAGATGTATACAATAAAAAACAATATAAAAATAATAAATATTAAATACATAAAGGTACATACATTAGTCTTTTCAATTCTTGAGATCAGTTATTAAAATAATTATTTATAAAATATTTTTAGACAATAAATATTCTGTTATTTTAAAATCGGAGCAACATGAATTTGTTGACTTTAAAAATCTTTAGTTTGTATCAAATTGGAGACAGTGGAAACGTGTAGTCTATTTCTTTTCTTTGTTTTTATTAGGTTTTGGAAAGAAAAAATATGTTCGACGTCGGCCGAGGAATGTGGAATGTATAGAATGCCTGTTACAACTCTTGAAATATCTGGAAACATGAACTCATTTTTCATTTGTGATACCTTTGATCAAAAAACAGGAAACACTTGAAATATGATTTGTTAAAATTTAACATGATTGTTAAAGCATTTGTTCTAACAACGCGTTCATAAGATCGTGCTTTAACAGCATTTCATGTCTAATGAAGACGGCAGTAACAACACATGTAGTTAACAAAAATACCTAGTACAACAACGTTGCAACAAAAGCTAGGCTGACCAATAAAAAGAAGAAGAAAAAAACGTACATCAAATTAATGTTGCCATACAGCGAAACGTTGATATTTTTAAATTGTACCAAGTAAGCAGTGGTAGTACCACGGTACCAACAAGGTCCAAAATGTACCAAAAAAAGTACAATTGTACCATGATTTCCATCCGTGGTACATACAGTGACGAAATTCCAACAACTATAACAAGAACATCACACAGCAAGATAGCCACAACAAAATTTTTGCACACACAACATCACAGTGTATAAGACGATAGCCACAACAAATTTTTTACTTCGTGTTTTTTTTTTTTTTTTTTGCTTAAGTACAGAAACGGTATCATGCTAACAACAATATTCACATACAATACAATTTATGTGTTTGTGTTTCTTAAGGTAGAATTAGCCAAACGTAACGTAGCGTATCTTAACGTTGACGAGTCAGCTGATCATTTATTTTACATGCAAAGTAATGGCAGCGCTTACCGAATAAAAAATGTAACGTAACGGCACGTATCAATCTGTAGAAAATAGAAATTCTCTACGTTTTTACGGGACATTTGCAAACAGCTGGTTTATTTAGGCTTGCCAAACGTCCTGTTTTAAGCAGTAAGGGTAATTTTGTTTTGTTCAATGTACTTATTTCTGCATAACACCTAAAAAGGTACGCTAATGTACTTTTTTTAATCTTTTGTATTTCTTTTTTGTTCTGAACACTTGAAACTAACATATATAATATTAAAGTACATTTGCCACCAAAGTACTATAATTTTAAAAAGGTCTATGTTTTAAGTCTCAATTCAAAAATTTTACTTCGTAATTCTACAGAAGTTATTGAATAATTTTTTGTCAATACAATTAACATGGATCTACCGTTTGATTAATTTATTTATTTCATTTTAATTTAATTTTCCACTAAATTTAGTGGTAGTGAAAAAAATAGTGCATTATCGCCTCTAATATAACGCACAAAATTTTCACTACCACTAAAATGGTTTAATTTAGAGGTTAATTATTTCCATCTGCATTTAGTGGAGGCTGCAATATCGTTTAAGGACAGTTGAGAAGATAATACTTTACGTATATTTATAGAAAAAATATTATGACATTCCATCAGTATTTTAAAAATAAAAGTCTTACTGCAGATTTTTTACGTCTACACGGTTGTTTAAAAATCAAATCAAAGTCAATTGAAAGAATAAAATGCATGTATACGTCCACACAAACTTTACATACATTGTGAATACATTAAACATAAATAAAAAATAAAATAAAAGCGCATCTCTGATCTAATGAAATGTGATTATTTTCTTAAAAATTAAAAAAAAAACACAAAGCGAGCCTTACTACTGTCAAAATTTCCTCCGTATTTTCTCTCAATGTCCTACGTTCTCATTACATATAAAGTTTACACGATACTATTCATTCTCTTCTACACAAAAATTTGACATGTATGTATTACCGTCTAAACCCGCCTTTAGTTGTAGTGGAAACGATAATGTATTATAAATTCAATGCAATAAACCCAACTCTCATTTAATTAAAATTATTTACTGAAAAAGTATTAAAAGAAAATGAATAGAATTGTTAAATAGTAGATTGTTTCAAAATTTTGAAAAGAATTTGTATGTTTATATTGGCTATACCGCATTCAAACGCGGCATCTGACAGAACATTCAGTTCGATTTTGCCCTTTTGAAAGAAGGAAATGAACAAACAAGCTTTTAATAGAAAGTTTGTAACGTGAATTGATATTTGAAACAAATTTTAGCACACTTGTGCCAAGTGTGTTTTACAATTTTCTTACATTAGCAAAAATGGCATTGTAAACCAAGTTCAAAAAAACTAGTAAGTATGTATTTGTAAAAGTTTCTATAAATACATGAATGTATATAAAATATACAATACATATTTCTATGCAAGACATGGGCCCTGGGTTCGACTCCAGGCTCTGACATCTTCAAAAAAAGAAATATGAAAAAAATATTTCTTTCGGCGACTACCTCTCATCAGTCTTCTGGCAAAAGCTCTGAGAGTAACAAATTGCCATGAACAAGCTTCTCAAGTCTGTCGTTCGGAGTCGACATTAAACTGTAGGTCCCGGTAGTCATGGCTAAAAATTGACACATACAACATGAGTGCTGCGAGAAGCTAGGCCGTAATCCTGACACAGGATTGTAAAGGCCAGTTATGTATGTATGTATGTATGTATTTCTATGCAATTCTTGTTAAATAAATCCTCAATAAAACTAAAATACTTTTTATGAATACGGACATAAAATTTATTTTTAAAATTATACCAAACTATTTTACATTTGAAAAGTTGAATAATATAGACTAGAATTTAAAAATAAAAATCCGAATAATTTTGGGCTATTACTTTATTGTAAACAATAATTACGATCTTATTATTTGTATTATTATTTGCCATTTTATTTTTGCTAATGAATTTTAAAAAAAGTTTTCAATAAAATCCAATGTATTTTTTTACTAAAATGTACGTTTTTTTCCCTCAATGTCCTTTTTTCAATTCAAAATTTGGCAACCCTACATTTATTATACAAATTTTCAGGAAGAATATTACAAAGAAAAGCAAATTTAAGAAATTTTTAGCAAATTAAAAATCTGTAGCCTAACACACAAATCCGCATCCATATTTATTTATTTGTCGTTTAATTATTTGATAAAAAACTATTAAGTACACACTATAAACAAATTACTATTTCACAATATATTTTCTGTTTTGTTTTTTTTGTTAGTTGTTTATGTCCAAAACATATGACACGTTTTTAAATGTTCTATAAGTGCACTTACGTTTCTACGTTAGGGGACGTTACATTACGATACAGCAACGTTTGGCTAACCAGGCCTTTATTCATTGTGAGCTGTTTTCGTTTTTTAAATTTTAAAACTTAGAGAATAATGTTGTTGGTTCAAATATTTTTGTGTATTAAAGAATACAGTGCTCCGATACGACTATGTAAGCTAGTGTAGGGCAAAGCATATGTAATTTGTAGTTGCGCGACGGAAAATACATTAATCTACATCGAATATATAGCGCCCTACTTAATATCGTTATAAAAGTGTAGTTAAGAATATGTTTTATTATTTGATTATTTATTTAAGATCAACAAGTATTCTTATGTTTATTTGAAATAAAAGGTTAACTAAACCAAAAAATGTAATTCCAAAAATATTAAAAAAAACATATATATATTCATTAATGACAAATTTTCGAATGATAAATTGATGATTTTTCAATTATAAGAAAATTGAAAAAATTTTATTTTTAATTTATATATGTTTAAAATATATAACTGTATGTATATATTCATTTTTAGAAGAAAAGATACTTCAATTTTTTATGTTAAGAATAAATAATAAATAAATAATAATCAAAATTAAAATTATTTCATAGTTTTTACTTTGAAGCATCAAAAAGTATATTTTGAGGATTTTCATCTCCTTAAAAAGGCTAATAAGGTTACTTTTTTAAAAATTATTTATTGGATAGAATATCTATTTTTGGAACTTTCTTTTTCTGTAGTCCAAGAGCAATGCTTTCGAAGGAGCAGCAAATCCAATACCTCTATTCTGTGTTGAGAACAAGTGTTGGCAAACCACTCTGGGGTGATTCGTTTACATGACTCAATAATAAAAGATTTTATACCAATTTTTTGAGGTTCAGATTTAAAAACATTATGAAATATTAAAATATGTTTTTTGCTTGCATCCATTTAGCTAACATTCTAAATTGTTTTACTTCCCAAAATGGTTTATCTGCAGATTCTTTAAGTGAAATTGTTACAGTAAATGTAAATATTTTAAAAAGCATTGGTATTAAAGTTTATGCCCTTATATGTGATGAAGGCTCGACTAACCGAAAATGATTTTCCAATCTTAAAGTATCTGCTAAAAAACCGTTTTTTGAATTAAGCGATCAAAATGTTTTTTGCCTTTATGATTTCCCACACTCAATTAAATCTTTGCGGAATGGGTGGCTGAAATGTGACATAAAAACCCCGGATGGGACGGCAAGCTTTCAGGTAATTAGGGAATTGTAAGAAATGGAAGCAAATCCAAAAACAAAAATGTGCCCAAGACTAACACGGCAACATATGTTTCCTAACACTTTTGAAAAATGCTTGTAGTATTTGCCACACAAATTTTCAGCAGGCTTGTTTCTGCTGCTATTAAAACAACGTCTGAAACCACAAAATTTAAGACATGTTCCGCAGAATTGGCTTTATCAACAGCTCAGTTTATAGAAAAAATGGCAAAATTTTTGATTGTCTTAATAGTGGCTCCCTTTATCGAGATAATTGCTACAGATCTTCAATTCAGATTAACAATGAAGTATATTAATATATTCAGTTCTTTTTAGAATATTTAAAAAAGGTGAAGTTTGTAAATCAAAACAAGCGTATTTTCTTTTCAAATAAAATGAAACTCACCCTTAATTCAATTCTTACACAGAGGGAAAAAAGGCATTCTAAAATTATTAACCAAGGGTATCAAATTAAGAACAAATTGTTAACAGTATTTCCTTAACTTTCGGTACCAAATCAAGCTTAATGCTCTATTAAAATAAGAATAAATGGCACCAAATACCATAATTAACAAATCAAGAACAGCCGGTAGTAAATTCGTGAAAAATTGTATAAAAATATCATAAGTTAATAAAAAAAAAATATAAAATCGATACCAACCGTTAACGAAGTAAGCACAAACGGTAGTTTTCGGTAGTTTTCTACCACTTTTTTTTCTGAGTGTATGTTAACAAATGAAATTTTAAGGGAAGGTGGTGATTTATATTTCTTAATGACAAAGTCCCTCAATCAAGACAAATTAGAACACTTTTTCTGTCTTTAAATCTGAACCGCGAAAAATTGGTACAAAATCTTTTATTATTGAGTCATGTAAACGAATGACCCCAGAGTGGTTTGCCGACACTTGTTCTCAACACAGAATAGAGGTATTGGACTTTCTATTATTGGTTCTCCTTCGGAAACATTGCTCTTGGACTACAGAAAAAGGAAGTTCCAAAAAAAGAAAATTAGATATTTTATCCAATAAATAATCTTTAAAAAAAATTAACTTTATTAGCCTTTTTATGGAGATGAAAATCCTCAAAATATACTTTTTGATGCTTCAAAGTAAAAACTAAGAAATAATTTTAATTTTGATTATTATTTATTCTTAACATAAAAAATTGAAGTATCTTTTCTTCTAAAAATGAATATATACATACAGTTATATATTTTAAACATACATAAATTAAAAATAAAATTTTTTCAATTTTCTTATAATTGAAAAATCATCAATTTATCATTCGAAAATTTGTCATTAATGAATATAGCTATATATGTTTTTTTTAATATTTTTGGAATTAAACTTTTTGGTTTAGTTAACCTTTTATTTCAAATAAACATAAGAATACTTGTTGATCTTAAAAAAATAATAATAATAAAACATATTCTTAACTACACTTTTACAACGATATTAAATAGGGCGCTATATATTCGATGTAGATTAATGTATTTTCCGTCGCGCAACTACAAATTACATATGCTTTGCCCTACACTAGCTTACATAGTCGTATCGGAGCACTGTATTCTTTAATACACAAAAATATTTGAACCAACAACATTATTCTCTGTTTTAAAATTTAAAAAACGAAAACAGCTCACAATGAATAAGGCACACACACACACATAAATTGTATTGTATGTGAATATTGTTGTTAGCATGAAACCTTTTCTGTACTTAAGCAAAAAAAAAAGACACGAAGTAAAAATTTTGTTGTGGCTATCGTCTTATACACTGTGATGTTGTGTGTGCAAAGTAAGAGAATAAACGAATTCTCTTTGCTAAGTAAGAGAGTAACAATTCTTTTTGCGGGTTCCAACATTACGACCCGCCATAAGAAATTTTACTTGTACGTGATGCACATTCTATATGATTTATATTCTTTGATTAAACTTAATAATAGTACATATTTAAGTGGCGCCTGTAAAGTATGGTATGTAACTTGCCATTTTAAAAGCATTAAAAGTCTTAAAGTTTAAAACGCGCTCAGCAGCTAAGAAGTGTAACTATTGAAGAGAAATGTAACTATTGTTGCACATGTGTGCAATATTTTGTTTTTTTTTTTTGCGAGTAAATGCAATAAATAAAATACCTAGAAATATTATGTGCAAAGCGTTTATTATAATAAAAGGACTGTCTTTTAATTCAGGAAAACCAATAACCAAACAAACATATCACACTTTTGCCACAGATTTCTGCCATTTGTTTTCAAGCTTTTTCTTTAAATTTTATGTTAAAATATTGGCTTCTCTTTTTATAAAGCCTCTCAAATTAAATTTAAAGGCTAATGTTGATCTCTAATTCATTTTAAATTTTTTATTTTAAAACAGCTGTTTTCGTACGGAATATGCGTTCAGTTTTGCATTTTGCTTAAGCAAATAACATTTGACGAAACTTGACAAAAAGTTTGATTAAGTACATTATAGTTTGTCACATATGCTTTACATGTGTTCGCACAGTTGCTTAAGTTGACTTAAGCTAGTTCATGCATATTATGGTTGGGCCTTTAGGTTTTGTGTTATCATTTCACTGTGAATGTGTAGAAGAAAACCTGCATTTAATAAAACAGCTGGCGTTGTTTTCCGCTATAAAATATCCCTTTTAAATGCTTTTTTTAAGAGAGTTTTTCCCATTTACATACATGTAACATGTTATATTCCACAATGTTTGGGAAATATTTTAAAATTTTGTAATATTTCTCTATCTCTTCAAGAGGCACTCTTTGTTTTAAAAAAT
This sequence comes from Metopia argyrocephala, assembly GCA_963576795.1. NCBI lineage: Eukaryota > Metazoa > Arthropoda > Insecta > Diptera > Sarcophagidae > Metopia > Metopia argyrocephala. The sequence continues at coordinate 122,155,727 of OY756208.1, read as the reverse complement.
GATGTAACAAGAGATAAAGAAAAAAATTGTGTGTATAAATGACAAAACATAACATTGTTAACAAAAGCCGTGTGCCAAAAATATAATTAAATTTTGTTTGTTATCTATACATTTAAAGAGTATTTCTTCTCTGTGTGTAGTATTTGTTGTGCTTTTGCAGTTAAGAATATTATTAAATAAGCAAATACAAATATTAAAAAGAGTATTGTTGTTGCTTGTTTTTTCGCTAATGAGTAGTTTTTGTTGTTGTCTGTGCTTCTTGTAAAAGGGGGTACTGCTAAATTTCCTTTAGCTAAATCTTTCAGTCTGCTTGTGGAGCTCAACGGTGGCGTTTGGTTCTTTTAGATTGAAATTTTGTTTTCTTTTTTGTAAGAAAAAAAGAAAAGATTTTTAATCCTCTCTATAAACATCATTTTTTTATTGTGAAAAATATACCTTGTTCTGCAACCAACGGTTTTGTGAACGAGTGTATTTGGTGTTGTAGTGTGTGAGTGAAAGTTCCTAAAATCAAATATAAAAAAGTATAATGCTCTATAAATAAAGAAGAACAAGAAACAACTATAACTATTATTTTTGTAATTTTCCAGTTAGTGCTGTTTGCCCAGACGTGACTCGACACGTTTTTTTTAGAAAGAGACTTTGTTTTAATTAAATAATTTTTTATGTTTTAGGAATTTTTATTATATAAAAGTAAAAGAGTGAATTCTTAATCACAATGTCGATCTATCGTATTTCGTCGCGTAAATTGCCAGAAGTTCAGGTGAGTTGTAATTTTTAGAATGAATAAAAGAAATAATTTGTATACTCGCTCAGTGTTGTAAAGTGCTTTAATTATTATTGCAAATTTAATATTGCACATGCTATAATCAAAGAAAGTAATGTGAGAAAATTAATAAAATTCTCAAGAACAGTAGAATGGACATGGACTACTACATAATTACTCATTAGGAACCAACCAACACAAAAAACAGCAAATTAGTTAAAATTTTCCAATTTTTTCTTAATAAAAGTAAAAAGAGTGATTTAATATTAGTAAAGTTTCACACTCTTTGTGTTTAAAAATTTTTCTCTTTCTAATTGAGTGTGGTGTGATATGTTGTTATTTTTGTTAGTTGTTAAGGGGATATTTTGCTTATGAACGTAAATGGGTGTGTGTTTGTTCCCATTTGTAATAAAATTATATGTATGGATATGTGTGCAAACGTGGTTAGCTGGAATTATTTCGTTTAGAAATAAGGGAATTTTTTTTTACTCATTAAAATATTTTAAAATTTCCCCTTTACTTTTCAATGCGTATAACCACTCTATCTCTTTGGTATAATTTTGTGTGCGAGAAAAAGTAATGTCTTGTACTTATTTGTTTTTACGCTTGCGTTAGAATTTAAATACCTACTTTTTTGTTTCAAAATTTTCTCTTTATGTTACATAACGATAGAAGTTTATTAAAATGTTTTAAGATAATTTATATAGATATAAGTACATATGTTTACAACAAATACGATACATACATTTATTAAATTATACATACATACGTATAAGTATTGATAATAAAAGAAAATAAAAACATAAAATTAAATTAACATAATTATACCTATACATAGATACATACATAATAACATACGTATTTATGAAAAATTGTTATTAATTCATTTGTACTTTATCGCTGAACAAGTGTGTTTATTAGGGTGGGTCAATTTTTTTGCCTACTAAGCGTATAGCAAAATCGTAATCTACGGGAAATTCTAAGAACTTTTCCCAAAGAAATCATGGTTCTAAAATCAAAATCGAGCTTCCGGTTTTTTACGAGAAAATTTGGTGTTCAGGTCATCCGAAAATAATGCTATTTTTTTTGGTAGTATTCATTGCAATTGGTGAATAGTTGACCTATAAAGCTGGAAGAGGTCTTATTTTAAAGGAAATTTTCTCAGCTTTCTATATCTGTGCTCATTTATAGAAAATTATTTACCCAAATAATGGTTTTGGAGGTTTATGTTACTATAATAATAGTTTTAGGCTTTTAACAGTTTGACTATTATTATTTTGACATAAACCTCCAAAACCATTATTTGGGTAAATAATTATCTATAAATGAGCACAGATATAGAAAGCTGAGAAAATTTCCTTTAAAATAAGCCCTCTTCCAGCGTTACAGGTCAACTATTCACCAATTGCAATGAATACTTCCAAAAAAATAGCTTTATTTTCGGATGACCTGAACACCAAATTTTCTCTTAAAAAACCGGAAGCTCGATTTTGATTTTAGAACCATGGTTTCTTTGGGAAAAGTTCTTAGAATTTCTCGTAGAATACGACCTTGCTATACGCTTTGTCACGTTTTTCGGTCCCGAACAAATTGACCCACCCTAGTGTTTATAGACGGTATCACTTCCAACGAGTACAGATGAAATTCCTGAGTACCGCAAGGCTGTGTTCTGTCTCATACACTATGTATTTGTAATATTCCTAAACGATCTTCTCCTTTCAACTTCCAATTTTGTCTATTCTTTCGCAGATGACAGCGACAATTGTCATTCGTATTAATTTATTCGTAGGCCGAGCCTTTTAGGGATTCAGGAAAGAAGGCAGAATATGAATGACACACTCTCGTATGACCTACAGATATCTGAGCGGGGTCGTGCAAACAGGGTCGAATTAAGTGCTTGTGTGCATGAGAATTAATTGTGATGTCCGTTGGAAAGATACATACATATTTCGTCAAAAGAAGCATTCAAGTGCATCGGTTTGTCTAAACGTTGCAAGAAATACTACACTCCATCTGACCTTCTCAATATTTACAAAACCTTTATCCGACCTAGGATGGAATACAACTCTCATGTATAGGCCGGTTCTTCAAAGCTTATTTCTGGACTATCGGTATTACCATGGGAGGTGCTCTGATGAAATAAGGAACTTCATTCCGAATAATCGCATATTTTTACGTACTACTCGTACCTCTCTTAGAGCATATCTCTTTGTAGTTGATTGTCCAGTTAATCGCACTATGCATTATTGAGAAAATGTGTTCTTTAGCCGCACCGCTATGGTTTCTTTACTTTTGCTCGACCACCCTGACCAGCAAAATTCAATGAATTTCTAACTGCCTACACAGACAATTAAAATTGCCAAATAAGATAAAATTTTTATGAATTTGCACTGCAGTCTACTCTTTCTGCTGGTGCAGATTTCGAAGAATCCGTCTTCTCTGCTCTATGCTAAAGACTTTATTTCATCTACTTGCACAAATAGGTAGTGGAATAGCCACATTTTAGTGCAATTATATAATGACCCTTTTACTGACGTCGATAATTACTGCTCCCGCAAGACAGCTTTTACCTTTTCTTAAAAACTAGTAATTCACGCTCCACAATTTTCTTTGGCCAAAAACGTACCATTTTTGTCTTTAAAAATAATAAATGTATCAAAACTTCTTGAAAAAGGGTTAGAAATTTTCTTAATAACTCTAGCATATTCTCAATGTTAAAGTTTTTCTTAGTTTTTTCCTCCGATTTTACTTTTACCTAGATTGTTATCCTAATGCACCCGTTTAAAAGAAAACACAATAACAAAAAAAGTGCTCCATGGACAAGTTCGGATAAGTGATTTTTGGTGGTGTAAGCATTGAGCATAGGACATTCAAACGCATGGTCAACAGTTGAGTCACTGTAGGTGGTGGCAATGTTCAACAACAGAGAATTTTGTTTTGCTTTTGCCTTTAGAAATGTCAAAAAATGCATAATTGTGTACATAGTAGTACAATCATTTACATTTGTTTATTTTATGAATTTAATACTTATAATACTTGGAATACCTACATATGTACGTACTTATGTGTGTATATAATATTCTCATCTAGTTTGCTTTTATAATTTTGTAATATACAATGCATTTACATTTTTACCTTACGTGACATTTGACATGTGACCAGATATTGAGAAAAAAACAAAATAAATAGATTTGTGAAATATATTTACATATTTGTGAATTAAGTCAGAAACGCAATATTCTGTAAAAAAAATATCACAATAATTACACTAAAGGATTTGAATCTATAAGTAAAAATATGAGTTGGAGTTATGTTACAAATAAAGTAAGTGGTTTTTTTTAACTACAAAATTTAATAATTGCGGAATGCTTAGAAGAAATATATGTTAAGTTTACCTTCAAAACGTTATTTCAAACACATTCATAAAATAAAAGTGCATTTTCTAAGATTAAATTATTTGTGTTCCTTTATTTTCATCTACCAAATATTTCGTTTTATGGTTCTACATCGCACAGGTAAACTTCAAGCAATGAATTTGTGTTTAAATTGTGAGCTGCTTCCACTCTGTAAGCCTTGTCAAAAAGCAGAAAACGCCAAACATATTATTGCTGAGTTTATAACTAATTATAGGATTTTACACCACCGGCATCCAATCAACTCAAGTCAATATGGTAACTTGACCGTAGCTCAAGTGCCCCTGTGTACTGTATATTGGTAGATTAATCTGTAATTTCCTGTAAAATCTATTTGCATTACTAGATCATCTACATAGTTTCAATATTTTTTGCTCTTTTGCATTGATTTTACGATAAGTTAATATTGTTTGAAAACTTTTGTGGAAAGATATTGATATACAGGCCAGTCACAGAAATCCATTCCGATCGAAAGTGGAATGAATTCCGTATTTTGCTTCTTCAAACGTAAAACAAAAATTTTAAGTTTCCTAAGTTGAATTGATATTTTCAGTGACTGAAATTTTAAAAAATTAATTAAAACCACTTTTAAGGGGAAACAAATATTGTTTTCAATTTACTTTATAAAAAATTGTTTTTTACCATTTATTTTGTTATTAAAAAGAAAACTACTTTTTTAATTCTGAAAGAAACCATTTTTTAAATGAAGTACTGCCACTCTTTGGTTTCGTTCAAACCATGGTACAATCATTTACAAGGTAAAACTGGTTTGAAATCGGATACAACTGAGGTTACCTTACCTTTACCATGTTTGTAAACCACAATTTTTTTATAACTAAAATTAAAATTTTTTAAAAAAGTTTACATTCTGGCAATACGAACATGAAATCCAAAATATAAAGAAATTATTGCTATTCCAGACATTTTTCTTTTATTATTAATTATTTTAATTTCTGTAACTTTTTTATTCACTGTTTCCATTTTTTTTTTGCTGTTATTCGCTTAAAATACATGAATTTTGTTTTGGTATACATTATTTTGCCGTATTTTAAGAGAAAAACACAAAAATCTGAATTTTCCAAATCGATCGGAATCTGAAGAAGTAAAACAAAACCGATCGAAATTAAAAATACGAAATGAAAACCATTCCGATCGGAATCTGTAACAGGCCTGATGGATATTAGTTAACTAATGAAAAATTAAGATTTAAATAGATCTAAACAAATTATGTTGATGAGTTTACGTTAACTATACCTATGTAGTCAGCTAAATAAACACTGTGAATCTGGGCATATGTAAAATAAATTTAATCTTTGACTTATTTGCTACTCTGGAAAATAAGTAGATGACTACACGGCGACAATTGCCGCCAACGGCATTTATACTAGACATACCTTTTGTCTTTGTCTTTTTTGCGTGGGCCCTGGCATTTCTAGTAGGGTTTGTAAGTCCGGAATTTTAACAATTTACTATATACTTATGTACATATGTACATAACAGATAATATTTAGTAGGTATTTATTCACATAAGTGTTATCAGTTTAATTTGATATTTTGAGAGATAAGCACTTTAAAATAATTGTCCTTGTTTGGTTTTCGTCCGCGTCAACCCTAATAAGGTGATTTTTTTAACCATAGAAAGATAATCATATTCTGAAATACGGAAAAGACAATCATGCGTAAAATTAACTCGTTGTTAATTCTTTGTTTTTTTTTTTTGCAGTAGCATTTAGATTAGACTAAATAATTATCTGTAGAATTTATAAGCCATAAAACAACAATTTATTACCTGGACAAAAACTAACTAAACATGTGTAGAAAAACAGGTTTGTTAAATTCTCACTGTGTTTTTGTTTTTCTTTTTTTTCTTATAGATTAACACTAATTAATTTATATAAAAAATACATATGAATACCAAATAAAGTTTAAAAGTTAGGTTGAATTAAAACTGATACAATTTTTCACTTTTTTAAGACATACCCACGAGTAATTTTTTTAACAAATCAATTGAAATATTATTTCATGTTCTGTTATCTCTTTGCACCTTCTATTGGTTTAATTTGTTCAGTTATATTTTACCCATAAAGCAATAATAATGTCTCTTCTATATATAGACAGCAGGTTATACTTCTTTGCTTCTTCTTTTTTTATTTACAATAACAAAATAACAGGAGACAAAAATCAAAATTTATTCAGGTGAATGACCGCTTTTGAAAAAGTGTTTACACGTGCGCGATTGGATTGGATAAGTATGTTCTTTTTGTATTTATTAAAAAAATGTTGGGAAAAATTAGATGAAGGGATATGCATAGGTATTTTCTGAATTCTTATAAAGCATAAGAATAGTTGAGCTAATAGTTCCAGAACTACACACATAAATACATACATATGTATTCGCATTAATCTTAATGGCACTCATGAATAGGGGTTTACCCCTGAGTAGTGGTCTTAAAATAAAATCTAGTATATCTGTCTACATGTTATTGTTGTTTTATGTCATGGCATATAAAATATACATATTTACTATGCTTTTTGTGCAAAAAACGGTTATATTAAGGTTTGCATCAAAATGATAAGGTCACTGGTTTTGCTCTTAGAGGTGTACCGTTATATTATGTTTATTTAAATTTATGTAAGTGCAAAAAATGATGTGTCAGAATGATAAGGTTAGTGATTCATTTACTCAAACTTTTATTTAAACAGCATTAATCAATTATTTTTTATCTATGTAGTTCCCATTCTATTGTCCTAAAATACGGGATGTAATCGTAATTACAAAATTTTCCAGAACGTTTAAACGGATTTCGCACCAGTGTGGCAGATTGCCACTTTTATTTTATCTTTTGTACGTTACTGTTTGTAGTCTGCATAAACATTACGTATAAGCAGTCCCTACAAATTTTCCATTAGGTTTAAGTCGGCAAAACGTGCTGGCCAATAAAGTACTTTAATATTGTGCTCCTCAAACCATTGTCTAGTCGACTTGCTGACATGAATTGCTGCGTTTTCTTGCTGAAAGGTAAAAGCTCTGTCAGCATTTTGGACAAATAAGGCAGCAAACGTTCAGGTAAAATGCCCTTGTACTCTAAACTATCCATTCGAGTGGAGTAAAGTAGATTTCCAGGGTATCAAGTGAGCTAAAGCCAGCCCAAACTATCAAACTTCCGCCGCCGAATTCCGTTTGGGAAAAAACAAGGGCTTCTTAAATCTCGCCAAAAGCAATTAAAACCGTCTGGTTCATCCAGGTTAAATTATTTCTAATTAGAAAAAAAATACCTATAAACCCAAAAATGTATGGAATGTGTTATAACCTTTTAAAAAGTAAGTTTACCTGTCATATTGTTTTCCGCAAATTCCTTACGCTTAATCTTGTGCTGATTAGACATCGAACTTTTTTAATTTTGCTCGAATAAGGTTTGGCATGGCGTTAATAGCTCTTAAAATTGTGCTTTTTAGAGCTTATAAGTTTAATTCCTCTTCTATTGTTGCCGCACTTTTCAAATAATTCGAGGCTTTTTGTAAAACTAGATGAGTTTCACGTGCAGTCAGGACCTTTGAACAACCCGTGCTTTTTAACTTTCCATAGTTTTCTCTGTTTTTAAGAAAAATTTCCACAACACACAAAGATGGTCCCAGTTTCATCGTCATTCCACGCATACTCAATCCGTTGTCATAAAGTGCCACAATTTCTCGTTGTTCATAAGGTGACAAAGGTTTTCCAGACCCACACCGTGCAGATATTTTTAAAACTTTAAATTATTAGAAAAAAAATATAGCAATTGTGATTCGTTTGGCTTGGATCAATTGCTTAAGGCCGTAATACACTACCCTATCGAGTCGTACGATTTGTCAAAAAAATCTTGTGTGTTAAAAAAGTATATCAAAAGTATATATATGTATATTGACAAGTCTGTCCGACTTCATAATCTTATGAAAAAATTCATAAAAATGTTTTTCTTCATGCGATCAGGGTTGCATTTTATAATATGTTAGCAAACAGGAACTCTGCATATGCTTTGTATCTTATTTTGTGTGGCACTAATGTTGCCAATTTGATGCGTCTTTTAAGAGTGTGACAGAAATCGATAGATATTCTTGTGAATGAATCATGACTGTGTATGATAGTGTATCATGGCCTTTGTTAATCACTGACCTTATCATTTTAAGGCGTCACATTTAGCACTTACTTACATAAATTTATATAAACATAATATAACAGCACACCACTTATAGCAAAACCGCCTTATTATTCAAATATCTGAACCTAGAATACAATACATAACATTTTCTAGTTTGGATGAATGGACCAAATATTCAGGTGACTTTTTAATTTTGACACAAACTTTACTTGCTATTTTTAATAGTTTTTATCATTATTTTTGTTGCTTATTAGATGTACTGTTTTTGCAAAATTAAAATCTGTTTGCTTAACAAAACAAATAAAAGCGAAAATATACATGTCGCTTGTTGGCGAGAAGAGTGGCAAAACTCAAAAAACACATTTTTTGAGCTAATAATGCAGAAATATGAACCGAACTGTAATTTAAAACATATCTAAAAATTGTATTTTTATCCCTTTTTTTCATTGAGTGGCGACCAAAGGTGTCTTCTACTTTTCATATCGTCGATGGAATTAAAGAACGCTGTAACTGACAAAATCTTAAATGTTCACCAGAGCCAAAAAGTCTGTATGAAAGTAGAACAAAGGCACTGGTATTTTTCTAAACGCAGATGGCTTAAGTGAATTTATTTTCATCGTAGAAATCTGGGACCGGGACCAATCGACGCGTTTTAATTTTCTTATAAAAATGATGCAAAAAAAACGTATTTTAAATTTTTTGTCAGTTACAGCCTTCTTTAATTCTTGAGACGATATAACCTGGCCTGAATTAAAATTTTTAAACGTATTTATCTCAAAATCGCTTTTTTTGAGTTATGCCACTCTTCTCTCAAATGAGCGATATGTAAATTTTTTTATATACATACAAATATATATTTTTGTTGTTGTTGAAAATTTCACTTTTTGAAAGAAAATAAGTAACAACTTCGATATCTACTGTAAACATTTTAACGTACTCCGATTACTCTACTCCGATTCATCTCTAAAACTGCATTTGATACTACTTTCGTGATAGTTTAGTGACTACCTTTAGTAGGAGTAAAATTTCTTGTGTGAAAATCCTGTATGTGTGAGTTGTTGCATTAATAGATAACATAATCGCAGCTTTGCCTTAAATTAATTAAATATAAAACAATAACAATATTAACACTACTGCATTGTAAACAGATTCTTTTAGACAACAGTCATATAACTAACAGCTATATTTGATCACCAGCAAAAGAAAAAAATGCAAATACAGTATGTCAATAATAAGTTTGCACAATAAAAATAACCAGCATTTATTTACAATCATTTGTAATTTAAGGGTACTTTTATTACCAAAAATTTATTTTTTTTATTTGTATACCAAATTTATAGGTGTTTACACGGATCGTGTAGAAAAAATTCTTGGAATCAGTTAAAAAAAAAAAAAAAAATTCTTGGAATCAGTTTAAAACAAGTAAAAAATACAACAAAAAACCAATTTTTATCTCATTTTACACTGTCAAGAAACTCTGCACAAAAATGTGCAAACTCACTATTGACAGACTGTATGTATATGAAAGAGACGTTGATAATGAATTCATCACATATGTATTAAAAAATCCGACCTACATAAGTACATGCTCCGTAAACATATACTCATTATAGTAAAACAATCACAATAAATACAAGAAGTAAAAAATATTACAAAAACGTGGACTTGACAACGATTTGGAAAAGGAATGTGTATTTGTGTATGTATTATAATGCCATGCATAAGCTCCCTGCAGTGCGCTGGACCTGTCCCAAATTGGTACTTTCACCTATCACTAAGGGACACTGTTAGTATTTTTACCGGTAAAACGACCGGAGATTTTAACATGTGGTAGTCGTAGAAACAGTCAATTGACCCCTCTATAGATAACTATGGGACAGTCTGTTTACCAGTGCCACAATATCAATCGTGTGGTTGATGCCGTCGCACCAGCTAATTAACTGGTGAATACAGTCAGATTAAATAAATAGTTCCAAACTACTTTACCTCTAATTTTCCCTGATAAGCCAAAGATTACTTATTAACATGTAAGAATAACACACAATATAATCAGGTTTTAATTTTAACATTGTTATTAATATATTTATATATAAAAGGAAATCAAATAAATAAAAGGAAATCAATAAAAAAAAGTATTTAATTAGAACCTAAAGGGAATTCACCTCTTCGATAACAAAGGGACAGAAAAGTGAGAATTGACACTTATTCGATAACAAAGGGACAGAAAAGTGTGAATTGACATCGCGAAAGACAACGTTGAGTCAGAAAAATAACCGAAAAAGGGGTCAATTAACAAAATAAAACTGCAGGGCTGTATAAACTTTGCTCTATTGTTTTTCTTAATCATAATACAGTGTTGTGTTGTTAAGTCGTGTAGGTTTATTTTATAAAAAAGAGTGTTTTGCCATATAGTAGGAGAGTGAGTGCTTATATTAAATTTATTGTCATCAAATTCATAATTCATACAAAAAAATAACAACAAGTATACAATAATAATAATAATACATGTACAAAGTTCGTTTTTATTTTTGCATTTGCATTATTTTATTACAGACAGTTTTTTTTTATTAATCTCTTTTAATACGTATTTTGTCCATTATTTAATTTAATAGAGCGAGTGAACGTGGATTATTAAAAGATAGTTAACATAATTGCCAAAAAGTGTGTAAGGTTAACAATATTTTGTTATAAGTCCATCTGTGATTACAGAGTAAAACCCAACATTCGAATAATTAAACATTTCTGTTTAAACCTACAATATAAATTAATTTTGATTTAAAAATTGAACGGTGTGGTGTCATCATTAAAAAGAAATGTTTCTTTATTTGTTTAGAAAATATTAAATAACAATTTTTTACAAGTGTTTGGTATTTTTCAATAAATGAACTTAAAACAATAATACGAGTATGAGGCCTTGTTTACCTTTTCAGTAGGTTTTGAACAATACTATATCTAGTCGCATATTATCGATGTTTTTATTTTTAGTCGATTGTCGGGTCCAATAAAAAACTTGTGGACCGACTGAAACCCAACATTAATTTTGTAGCTTGAACAAATTTAACGTGCACTTCGACCCATCAAAATGCCAAATAAGTTATTTAAGAGACAATCATACGTCAAGCATTAAACATAAAGACAACAGCAAGCAGAAAATGCAACCGACAGTATTTTGAAGATACCCTGCAGTGCGCTGGACCGGTCCCAAATTGGTACTTTCACCTATCACTAAGGGACACTGTTAGTCTCTTTACCGGTAAAACGACCGGAGATTTTAACATGTGGTAGTCGTAGAAACAGTCAATTGACCCCCCTCTCGATAACTATGGGACAGTCTGTTTACCGGTGCCACAATATCAATCACGTGGTTGATGCCGTCGTACCAGTAAATTAACTGGATAATTCGGTCTGGTGAAATAAATAGTGCACCGAAATCAATCCCGTGGTTGATGCCGTCGTACCAGTTAATTAAGTGGTGAATACGGTCAGGTTAAATAAATAGTTCCAAAGTACTTTACATCTTATTTTCCCTGATAAGCCAGTGATTACTTATAAACATGTAATTACTTATAAACAGGATAATAACTGAAGCATATATTATGTGCACAACTCACCAAATAAATGAATAACGGATTATTTTTCTGCATACACATTTACCTCACATAGCAACAAAATTCAACTTTCATTGACAATGATTCTGAGTACAGGCATAACTTCAAATTAAAACCGCTTCGATAACAAAGGGACAGAAAAATGTGAATTGAAACCTCTTCGATAACAAAGGGACAGAAAAGTGTGAATTTAAACCTCTTCGATAACAAAGGGACAGAAAAGTATGAATTGACATCGCGAAAGACAACGTTGAGTCAGAAAAATAACCGAAAAATGGGTCAATTGACAGAATAAAACTGCAGGGTATAAACAACAACACAATAAAAAACATATAAATAATGAACAGCTGTTAGAAAAATAAATGTTTTAGTGATACCACTTTCAAGTATACGGAATCGCAAAGTTTAAATTTTTTTATTTTATGTATTTTATGTATGTATGTATGTGTATATATAAATAATTGTATAGGTACAATAGATTTACATAATAGAGATCCAGTGATTATAATTAGAAATTTAGAAATAAATCAGGATTATTTCGAAAATTTTAGCCCGAAATGTATTCTTTGTAAATCAGACCAGTTGCTATATTCCGAATACTAAGATTAAAAAATTAAATGACAAACACATTGTTTCAGAATTTGTAAATTTTAAAAACAAGTAATAAGAGCATTAAAACAGTTACTTTGACTTGTCTTCTCAATTAAAATATAGCTCGTCCAATTTGAAAAGCCCTCTATGGAAATAGAATAGTGATGAAATTCAGGTTAAAACTTTGAAAATAATAGAAATTAATCGCTAACTTTTTGGATTATTTTTAGTAATTAAAATAATTGTAATTTAATAAATACTAAACATTACGATTACTTGTGATTACTTAACATGTTTCATGAATCAAAAACGAAAATCTGATATATTACGCTACGGCAACGTTCGGTTAATTCTACATTTATAAATCAAAATTACATACATACATATTTATTTTTTATGAATACATACAGTTTTTTTTATTTTTTTTTACTAAAAAAACCAGTTGAACTTGTAAAAATAATTATTTCCATTTGACTTTGTAAAACCTTATTTTTAATCATCCATTCATTTCAACTGACCTTCCGTTTCTCCGTCAGTTAAAGTTTTACTGTTTTAAACGTAGTGCGAGTATAAATAGATTTAAAAATCAAAACAAATGACTTCATAAAAATTAAATTTTCAATAAAAACCTAAAAGTATTTATAGGTACATCAAGAGATAAAAAATGCATACTTTATTTTTCCAGATAAAATGAAAAAAAAAAACAAAAATATGAACAAGTTTTCATATACAGATGTATTATATGAGCCGTTTTTTTTTTGAAAGGGGTTAAGTCCATAAAAAAATAGTTAATGATAACAATAATTTTCTTTTTATAAACAATTTAATTCTATTGTAGTATCATTAAAATCGCTATGACTTATGGCACTTGAAAATTAGCTAGTTAACGAAATCTAAAAAAAATATTTTGAAACTGGTATAAGTCCATTTAAAGAAATAATTTTGATATGGAATTTGTTACGTTACAAAATTTCAAAAAATTTATTGTTGCACAGTACAGCAGTAAAATTCACTTCGCAGTAACATTTATAACGGGAAGAAATTATAAATTGGCGTTTCTTCGGTAATATGAAAGTGTTTTTTGTAAGTAAATTTCTAGTATTCTTTAAGTTGGTTTTACACTATCCCACTGAGTATAACGGAACGCCAAAAACTCAAATAAAATGAAAAAGTATAATAGTGTGAAAACAATATGTAAGGAATTGTCAAAAAATACGGATTGAAATTTGACAGTCGTATGGCACTCATCATTTTTAGAAATTTTTCTAAACCATTAGATTTTTCATTTTATCAGAGTTGCTTTTTTACACAAATATAAAAAAAATCAGGGTTGGAAAATTGGAAATTATTCACCATAATTTTGCTTATGCCTTTTTTTTATTAAATAACTACAAAAATACCAGTTAACAATAATTTTGAAACAATTCAAACTCAAACCGTTAAATATCTCAATATAAGAAAAAAATGGACATAAACCACTTTCAAAATAAACGGCTCATATATAATTTTATTAATAATAAAATAACTTATCTTAATTTTATTGAAAAATATTTTTCCAGCATATAAATTATTTGTGCCAAAATGACCTTTTTAAAAGCTTTTATTTAACTGTTTTTGTTTTATATTTTTATTTTACAATTTTTGCTTTACAAACCATCTTTTTTATTGCCATCTTTTTGTGTTTTGGTTAATTAAATAATTTAATTTGTTTTTATTTATACAAGTGTTATTCTGTTGGGCATTTCAATATATGTATATGTATGTATTTGTCTCAATTTTTTATTGATATTATGTTAAGTATTTATATCTACAACTAATCATATGATGTCATTAAATAAATACATACATACATACGAGTATGCACATACATATATAAAAAAAAGTAGAGAAAAATTAATTATTGAAATCTTTTCAAGGTTAATTAGAAAAGTATTTTATTTTATTTTACTGAAATTTTAAAAATAAACAATTTTAATCCGTTTTAAGGGCTATATTCGTAAAAACTACTTTTGTCTGCTAAGAGAAAAGAATTTGTACATACATACATACATAACTGGCCTTTACAACCCTGTGTCAGGATTACGGCCTAGCTTCTCGCAGCACTCATGCTGTGTGTGTAAATTTTTATCCATGAGTACCGGGACCTACAATTTAATGTCGACTCCGAACGACAGACTTGAGAAGCTTGTTCATTGCAATTAATTACTATCAGAGCTTTTGCCAGAAGACTGCTGAGAGGTAGTCGCCGAAAGAAATATTTTTTCATATTTCTTTTTTTTTAAGATGTCGGAGCTGGGTGTCGAACCCAGGGCTCATGTCTTAGTAAGCCTACACACTAACCACTAGACCACGGCGACTACGCCAAAACCAAAATTTTATTTATATTGATTAATTTAATCTTTAGATCTTATTGAAATTATTTGTTAAATAAAAAAGATCGAAAACCCAAATAAAGCTAGACTAAGTAGATAATTTGTTAATAATGTATAGATTTTATTAAAATTTAAAACGATTTTAATTAACTATTGGAGATGTAAAATATTTTACATCTTCTATACTTATATATATATATATACATACATATATACATAATTGTCCATTACATATCCTATTCAGATGTACGGCCTATCTTCTCACAGCTCCCATATTGTGTGCGTCCTACAATTGCTAAGCTACAGTTTAACATTGAATTCGAATGATAGACTTGAGAAGCTTGTTCATGGCTATAAGTTACTCTTAAGGCTTTTGCCAGAAGACTGCTAAGGGGTCGCCGAAAGTAATATTTTTTTATAATTCTTACAAAATGTCACAGCTGTGGTGTGAAATTGGATATCTCGTCTTAGTAAACCAACAACACACTACATACTAAACTAAGGCGACCACATACTTCGTCTATACTCAATAAATTTTATATAAAAACTTAAGCCCATATACATATTCATATAGAAAGTAACAACTTATAGAAAGTTACCTTTGGAATACGTTCAAAGTTTCATGTTAATCGTTACAGTATTTTTTATTGTTATTTTAATTTAATTATTTTAATTTAGTTATTTAATTAATTATGACCGAAACTTTATCAAATAACAATTAACTGTTCATAATTTGGTTATAAGCCGTATAATAGTTATTGAGTTTATCGTTTACATTTATAAATATAAATATGTATGTATGTGTATACATATGTATTTGTCTATGAATTAACGACCCTGCAGTGCGCTGGACCGGTCCAAAATTGGTACTTTCACCTATCACTAAGGGACACTGTTAGTCTTTTTACCGGTAAAACGATCGGAGATTTTAAAATGTGGTAGTCGTAGAAACAGTCAATTGACCCCCCTATAGATAACTATGGGACAGTCTGTTTACCGGTGAAACAGTATCAATATCGTGGTTGATGTCGTCGTACCAGTAAATTAACTGGTTAATTCGGTCTGGTGAAATAAATAGTTCCAAAGTACTTTACATCTTATTTTCCCTGATAAGCCAGTGATTATAAACATGTAAGAATAACACACAATTGAACCATACACATTTACCTCACGTAGCAACAAAATTCAACTTTCATTGACAATGCTTCTGAGTACAGGCATAACTTAAAATTAACACCTCTTCGATAACAAAGGGACAGAATAGTGTGAATTGAAACCTCTTCGATAACAAAGGTACAGAAAAGTGTGAATTGAGATCGCGAAAGACAAGGTTGAGTCAGAAAAATAACCGAAAAGGGGTCAATTGACAGAATCAAACTGCAGGGGCTGCAACGCCTCCTGTTAAGAATTTTTCTACTTTTGAGATTGTGGACTAATAGTAGGAATAAAAAAACAGATTTTTTTTACAAATAATCCCTTAATAGAAGAGCCTGTTCATAGATCACGTTTATGTAAAGCGAATACCATATATTTGTGTAAAGAACTTAACAACTGACGGTTGCGGTTTTTGTATAATTAATTTCTTGTGAAAAACAAAGAAAGCAATGTCAACAGAAATTTATGTTCGTCCAACAAAATTAAATAAAATATGTATAAGGAATATTTTTGCTATAACGCTGATATAATGAACACATGTTTTTTCCACCGATACAAATATTTTTGTATTTTCTTATTAGCTTTTAATTTAAAAATATTTACCAACTTCTAAATACATATTGCTCATTTGTGAGAAGAGTGGCAAAACTCAAAAAACACATTTTTTGAGTTAATAATGCAGAAATATGAGACGAATTGTAATTTAAAACACATATAAAAATTTTATTTTTAGATATTAGATTTTGTACTTTTCCTATAAGTTAAAATGAAAAACAATTTTACTAAGTAAGGACTAACTAAATTTTTTCAGATAGGAAAAAAATATATAAAGGGTGGTTAAATTTTAGGGGCTTATGTTGATTTTGAATAAAACACAAAATGATCTAGGAAATTATTGTAATTTCTTTTTATTACGAGAATTTGGTAAATTCCAATTATGTATGTATAAAACAAAATATCGGTCAAATAGCCGCTGCGAACTTGCCGTCACACCTCCATCCAATGGCCCAAATTTTCGATGACGCTGAGGCACAATTGAGGTTCTATGCCCTTAATGTGCCGAATTATTCCTTTAGATCTTGAATTGTTGCTGGCTTATCGACCTTTTCTTTCAAATAACATCAAAGAAATAAGTTCAACGGTGTCAAATCACATGATCTTGGCGACCAATTGACATTGCCACCACGTGAGATAACACGGCCATTGAATTTGTCGCGCAAAAGAGCCATTGCTTCTTTAGCTGTATGGCAAGTGGCACCTTCCTGTTGAAACCACATATTGTCCACTTTATAATGTTCATCAACGACGAGCGTGAGAGGTGCATGTGTTGGGCACGACGACGAGTTGAGGTAGACGGCTCTTCAGCCACAATATCACGAATAGCAGCAACGAGCTGTATCAGCATTCACTAGTTTTTTTACATCTCCTAAAGTTCCGGTTTGCTCAAATTTTTGCACGATTTTTCCCGATTGTACGCTCATTTTGACGATGAAATTGCCAGAAAAAACACGAAGTGTTTTGATTTAAATGCCCATTTTCATAGTAAGCCTGAATAGCTTTAACGCGTTACTCGATTGTGTATCTTTCCGTGGTTCAAATTGAGTTAGTCGGAAATTGAGAAACGTCAAACGAAATACAGAAAAAAACTTGACGTTTTGATGTGGTTCGCATTCAACATCGGCCCTTAAAATTTAACTACTCGATATAAGGAAAAAGTTTAGAAAAATTGACTTTTAAGAATAATATTCTTCATGAAAAGCAGGTACTAATTGGATAATGACAAGAATTTCTAAATTTGTGGATCATGGCTTTAAAAAAGGGTGTAAAAGTGCTAAGAGGAGTAAGCAGCAGCATCCCCATTAAAAATTTTAATTATTCTATTATGGTTTATAATACAACAAAGAGCAAGGTGCGCTATAAAAATGTCTATTTTTTTAAATTTATAAACAGATTAGTAAAGCACACCGGCTTTGTCCAGTTTCATTTTAAATTAAATTTCTAGAATTCGTCAAACTTAAAAGAAAAATTGCAATAAATTTACTTAAGTCATCATATCTCTACAAAACTTAATCAGATAAGTTATTACGTTACTCTCAAACAAACATACATACATATACATATATATCTATACATTTTGAAAAAAGAGGTGATAAGATTTTGAAAGTAAAAAAAATGTACTATTATGTGTGATTATTTAATTATCAACGTCATGTGATTTTATTTCGAATGTAGAAAAAGAATTCAATTTGAAAGCAACGATTAGCAACTACAAAATTATTTTTCTGCAATTTTTTACTTCAAATGTTTGTTTTATAAATATTTTTAATCCATGTACTTATGTATGTATACATTAGTGTTTCAATTGATAAATTGATTAACTCTACTTTATGTATTTTATTAGACTATAAAATCGAAATACGTTTCTCTAATCGTAGGTACTATTTATGGAGGAAGTGTAGACTATACAATAAACCGTGTAATTTGTGAAAGATTTCCAGTATGTTAGTCTAAATACATATTATGTAATTAGTATTATGTAAGTGGCGTCGTCATTTTTGGTAGTAATTTTGTTATCTTTTATAAAAAAAGTCGTCAAGTCGATGACAACGGCGCTTTCATAATAGAGTGGAGTACATGCATACATACATAATTGGCCATTACAATCCTGTATCAGGGTTACGGCCTAGCTTTGTTGCAGCACTCATGTGTGTTAATGTTCATCCATGAGTACCGGGATTTACTGTTTAAACTTTAAAGTCGACTGTGAACTACATTTTTGTTAATTTTGTCACTAATTAATTGTTAATTTTATACACATAGTCACTATAAGTACACTCACTATACATCAGTCAATAGTTTTTGCTTGGGAACATATTAATTATGTACTCGTAAGTGTTTATTTATTTAAAATTGAGCTATTAAGTGTATATTAACAATGTTTTCTTTTGGGTATGTTCTGAAAAACGAAATCGAGTAAAATTGAAAACGAATGAAATTTTTAATTACTTATGTACAATAATTTTAAAATACAAAAAAGTTTTAATTCTTTTTTTTATTTATTTGTTTATAGACAATTAAAGTAACTTCTTTGGTTGTCAAAACTACATATAAAATAATTTGTGTGATTTAGTTTCATTTGCCTTTTTAAAAACGCTCGATTTCAATTTCACTCGAATTAGTTTTACAGAACATACTTGTTTGCTTGATTCATTTTTTTTTTTTCAATTATTTTGTTAACACCTAATGTAAAACGATATGTAATAGCTGGTGTTAAAAGGAACATAAATTCCATGGAAAATTCACGATAACAAATTTCTCTTAAGTGGAATGAAAATATGTGAATATTCATAATAGTGGTTTTTATTGTTAAGAAAATTATCTGGAGTATTCATATCCATTGGCAAATCTTTTTCAATTATTTTGCACACCTTAATAACCCACTTGTTTTATATGAAGTGAGAATAGGAATTTAAGAAAAGTTAAAATTTTTACCAGGGACCGTAATCATTATGAGTTTTATAACAAAAATTACACAATAATAATTATATTATGAATTTTAAAGAGAGAGAGAGATCAATGGTAATGATTATTTTTGATAATATTAATTAAAATCAGTCATAATCATTATTTTTGAGCAAAAGAAATAAAACTCAAAAATAATCATTATTTATGATTTTTATTTTTTTTTTTTGTTCAAAATAAAACTCACTCATCAGTCGAAAAATGTGGACAATGATAGTGGTAGGTGTAGCGAAGCCGCCGGGTTTGCGCTAGTAAAACAATTATTGAGAGTAAATATAAAAGGTTTTTTTTGTACCACTTTTAATAATGATTGTTGGTCCGTTTAATTTTATTTTATTATTTTAAGGAACTAAAAATTTTTGTCTTTATTTCGTATTACCACTCATTTTCCTTTTCTAGTTTAATTTTTGTTAACTTTAATATTTTGTGTTTAAATTTAATTTTGTAAATTCCCTTTTATTTTTTTCAAAACAATTGTGCCATATGATGAAACATGAGTGGAAATAGATTGAACTTGATGTTGTAATAGTTTAGCGCTTAAAACTATGCCAATTATTTCCAAATATAGATTTATTTACAGCCAATAAAAAGTAAATAAACAACATTTTTCTTTTTTGTCCTAAGTAGGAATTATTAAAAAAAAAAAATTTATAACTTGGTTTTTGAAAGAACGAAGATCTAAACAACTGTGCAATATAATCTAAACCGTCTCCAAGAGTTCGGACTTTCTACATAGTGAAATTTATTCTTTTTTTACTTTTGAATAAATTTAGTCCTCATAAATTTAAATTCAAATACCACATACGGAACTATAAAGCTCCAAACGTTTATAAATCAAAATAATAAATTTGCATAAAAACGTAATTTTCAATCAAAACCCATTCAATTCAATATAAATATAATATGTATAAAAAACGTTTTAAATTACAACTTGTTGTAGCCGTTTAACAGAGAAGTGTAATAAATAATTTTGCGGTTTATTTTTCAATCAAGTGTGATATACAAATCTTTTGTCAACAACAAGAAAAATGTTGTCTTAGATCGGCAAAAAAATATGTATGTACATATTTTATATCACAGAGAGTATAAGTGTATAAGTATGCTATTAAATAGTAAGGAGTTTATAATTAAAAGCTTTGTTCCGCTTGCCATTAATTTGATCTATCGATAAAGATCAAATTATAACTTTTTTACGTAATTTATGGTCTCGCCGCCTGTAATGTGTTTAAATTATATTTAGATCTGTGCATAAACTGTATTTGCAATTAAGACATCAGCACCGTTTTATAGAATAGATGGCAGTTGATAGATAACGACGGTGCTTTACATGTAATAAAAATGTAATTCATATTGTTGCATTGTTGTTTTATGAATTTGTTGTGGGTTGATTAATAATTTTTTAATGCAATGAATTTTAAATACAATTTGTAGGCATAGGAAATAGAAAGCGAAATTGATTTAAAACGTTGATGAACTACTAATAATTTTATTACACTTAGAAAGTGATTTAAAGTAAGAATAACAAGTTAGTATATAGAATTCTTTCAATTCAATTTTATTTTACTTAAATTTTATTATTATTTTTAAACAAAACATACATGCATATGTATTTATAGTAAAAAATATTACATTTTTGTTATATTTCAGCTTGATTAGTGAATTAATCTGGTATATGATGAAAAACGATTTCGATTCGAAATTGAAATCGTTTGTATTTGCAAAGTCATATAAAGCTTAACTGTTTTAATTATTTTCAGATTTTGATAATCAAGGATGTAGTGGCAATAGTCAGTAAAAAAGGAATTCCCAATATGAAAGAATTTGGAAATTATAGTAACTTGAAATTTCATTCGATTTCTTTCAATTTCGATCGAAACCAATTTCTATCACATACCAGAATATTTTTATTTTAGTTATTTCAAATAATATGTATTGTAATTATATTTGTTTGAAAATATTGAGAATTAATATTTTGAAAAAAAAATAAAAAACTTATAATATCAACTGTAATGTCATTTACAACAGCACCTAAATTCGTAATTTCAATACAGTCACCTTCAGTACAGAGGTTCTCATTTATTTTTAAAAGTTCATAAAAGCCTCTTTATTGTTCTATATTAATAGGAGAATCAACAAGAATTACAAGTTTTTTAAACAAAAATATGAATCATTGTTGGAATAATAATGAAAACTATTATTTAAATACAACTCTTGTTTTTGTGTTTTAATGCTTCTGTCTGTTCTTCGTTTATGAGAGATATTTTGAACAAATTAAAAACATAATATTCACAGCAGAAATTAGTGTTTACCAATAACCTATTTTGTAAGGGAGAAATTTTGAACAATCACTTACAAGTGCGCATAAATAATGCATGATTTTTATATGAAATGAGCCGTTAAAATGCAATAGAAATGGAAATTTATTGCAACCAGTAAGCAAATAGTACAATAAATAAAAAAATAATACCTTATCCTATAGCACAGGAATGGCGAACCTATGGCACGCGTGCCCAAAGTGGCACGCAGATAAATTTTCGCTGGCACGTAAAATATTTTTCATTTTCATACATATGTACTGACTAATTCAAATGCATTTTTGATATTGAAAAAAATTGTGAACTCAATTCAAATTTAATGCATAAATTTTGATATTTAAAAACAAACTTCCAGATTTCTGGCGCCTTTATTTATAATGTTAAAATATAATTATATTATTTGCGAACGCAATAGAGGTGAGCACAAGACGTTAATATTGTACATTATTGTATTTTTCTTATGAGCAAATACTGATTGTAGTTGCAAATATACAGTTACGGGCAGATAAATAGGTTCACATCACATTTTTTGATAAATTCGCCTTCAAATAACTTAAACAGCGGTAATATACAATAAAGCGATATTTATTACATTAAACATAAATAATCACATAAAATGTATTTAATTAAAATTTAAAAAAAAATTAGAAAAATTGATATATTTAATATATTAATTGATGCCTGTCGAGCAAATAAATAGCTTTCAATCAAGTTCTATTTGGAAGCAAAAATCTATAGAGTTGAGGCAAGAAATAGAAAATAATGAAAAAAATAAGATTAAATGAAGAAGAATACGAAAACATGAATAATATGTGGTTAAAGACATGGTGTTCGCTCCCAGAAACATTTAATGCGATGAAGAAATTGTCTTTAGCTATTCTAACAATATTTTCATCAACGTATAGCTGTGAAAGTCTATTTTCGATTATGAATAATATAAAATCTGATGTACGAAACAGACTTACCGATGAATGTGGGGAGGCTTGTATTTCATTAAAATGATCAAATTATGATCCGGATATTGATGCATTATCGAGAAATATTCAGCAACAAAAATCCTATTAAAAAATATGTCAGCATATTATAGGAATGAATCTATATATGTAGGGTTACCACTGGAATGCAACCCTGTCGCTTTGTCCCTATAGATGGTTGGCAAGGCAATTTAGAATAGCCAAAGCAGACGGTTTTTTAGCGTCTGTTTGAGTTAGCGTTAGTTAGAAAAGTCAGTAGAAGAGAGCCAGTTGAAATCATCAGTCATATAGAAAAAAAGTAAAAAAGTAGAAACGGTTCGCAGGGAAAAATACAATGTTACTTTAAATAAACTATTATTTTAAATAAATTAATTAAATTAAAAAGTGCATTTTAAATTTAACAAAGTGGACTGAACCCACATTTGGGGGCTCAACCAGAATAAAAAAAAAAAAAACCCTAGACAGTTAAGAACATTCTCGAAAATTATAGAATTGCATCATCAATTTACAGTGAATTCGAGTAGTCAAGCAAAGTTTTGGATGGTTGTAAAGTATTATGAGCTAATTGGAAAATAAATTTTGGAAAACATTTATCTTGCGAATTGTCACCATAAGAGCTGAGTGCTGAAAAAAAAAGTGAAATAAATGTAATAAGACTGAGTGTCGAGAAAAGAAAAACTTCATATTGAAAATGAAAATCCTGTTATTTAAAACAACTGAGTGTTGAAATAGGAAAGAGCAAACAATAGAAGAAGGTTCTCGTACAGCACAAAACGGCTGCGGTATCCAGGAAAAATTAAGTGAACCAATAAGAAAATAAGAGACTGAGTGTCAAAATTAGAAGAATAATTGGGTGTGTCCAAAAAGATTAAATGGCGTTAAATTTTAATGGCGAAAGTGTGTGTATACTAGAAGCAAATACACAGTGGCAGTTGCAGTAAGCTTAGAGAAGTGTTTGCAGAAAACGAGACAACAAGAGAAAAGGCGGTAAGCAGCGTCTACAAGAAGTCTGTAAATTTAAATACTACTCTTATAAGTACAGTCCAAGCAGCATCTGGGAAGTCGAAGAATTAGATAGTATAAGTACAGTCGTAAGCTGATTTATTTGTTTTACTACCTAATTTTTTTTTACATAACCCGACCATTTTTTATAATTTTGGGGATATTTAATTCATTTCGCTTTTGAAGGGGGTAATTCAATGTGGAATTTTGATATTTGATTTTTTTTTGTAACTTTAGCATACTAGTGATGGTAATATTCTGATTTTTTTGTTTTTAAGAAGGGTATAATTTGAACGTTTGTGCATTTGAGAGTCTGGAATTTGTTAGGAAATTGTCCAGACTAGGTATTTGATATTAATTCTTTTACTGATATTTTAATACATTATATTATTACATTTTTTTATATTATTACATTTTTTATATTTATATTATAACATTTTTTATATTATTAAACTATTTCTTTTCCTGTTGCGACCGTTTAAGATGGACAGACACACAATTTTAGGTATGAGCGTAGTAGATTTGAAGCATAGACTGGGGGAACTTGGCTTAGGGACTCAGGGACGTAAGATTGAGTTACAGGAACGTTTGTTGGAATATTTTGGACTAGATTTTTTGGATGCAGAGGGACAAGATAGGGTTGGAGACCATGCGGACGGCAATCCTGGGACGAGCAAAGGGCTAAATGCGGGCGAAGTAGGCGGTGTTTTGCATAAAAGTATTTATACATTGAAAGACGTCGAGGATAGCTTATCGGTTTTCTCAGGCACGAAATCACCTGACATTAATCAGTGGTTGGATGAATTTGAGGAAGTGGCGACTATTGTTAATTGGACATCATTGCAGAAGTTGGTCTACGCCAAGCAATTATTAGTGGGAGCCGCAAAACTTTTTGTGAGAAGTCAAAATGGCGTCAATAGCTGGTCTATTTTGAGAAAATTACTGTTAGATGAATTTGGAGGTGTTTTTTCTACGGTCGACGTAATCCGTCAACTACGTAACCGTCGTTTAGTTAGAAACGAGTCACTGATTGAATATCTATACAGCATAATGGAAATAGCTAAGCGAATCGATCTCGATGAGAAAAGTATCATAGAATATTTCATAGATGGTATACCTGACTCCAGATCTAATAAAACTGTATTATACCAAGCCGAGACAGTAGCTGATCTCAAAAAGCAAATAAAGATTTATGAGAAAGTCCGATTCAATCCCCGTTCTTCAAATAAAAGCAGAGAGTACGTAACTACAGAAAAGAAGCCAGAAGCAACCGAGAAGGAAGATAACAGTAGAAAATGCTACAAATGCGGGAACAAAAATCATATGGCTCGAGAATGCCCCGAAAAACAGGTTAAGTGCTTTAAGTGCCAACGATTTGGTCACAGATCATTCGAGTGCAAAGATGGAAATTTTGTAAAGAATAACATCAAACATGATCAGGCGAATATGGTCAAGAAAGGGCCGGGTTTAGTTTTCAAAGATGTTTTAATAAGTGGTCATTACTTATCAGCTCTAATCGATACTGGTTGCGATATTTGTTTAATGCGATTGGACACATTGTGTATCTTCGGCGAAGTGAATTTTATACCTGAAAGGGTGAAATTGCAAGGCATAGGTGACAGCGAAATTAACACCATTGGCCGTTTCAATTGTTTAGTGAAAATCGATGGCCTAGAATTCGAAACTACATTTTATGTTGTTAGTGAACGAGATATTCTGCACTCAATCATGATCGGTAACAGTCTGCTACAAAAAGCGGAGGTAATCTTGAAAAACGGTGAGGCAATTTTTAGAAGACCAACCGAAAGAAACTTATTAATGGAGGAGTTTGGTGCCATATGTCTAAATACTGAAGAATATAAGCCTGATAGACGCATTGATTTGCCCAATTTAGAAAACGAGATTGCTAAGGAAGTCCTTCAGATGGTGGAACATTACAAACCAGCAAAAAATTTTGTGAGTCCTGTGGAGATGAAAATTGTTTTGAAGGACGACATACCAGTATATCAACGTCCAAGACGAATACCATTCGCGGATCAAACTGTCGTCAATAAACAAGTGAAAGAATGGTTAGACGCGGGAATAATTCAACCCAGTGTTTCCGAATATGCTTCGCCGGTTGTTTTAGCTGCAAAGAAAGATGGGTCAAAGCGGTTGTGTTGCGACTACCGAAAGCTTAACCAGAAGATTGTGAGAGACCATTTTCCGATGCCATTAATGGACGAAGTATTGGACAAATTGCAAAAGGGTCAAGTGTATACCACCTTGGATCTCAAAAATGGATTTTTCCATGTACCATTGGACGAGACTTCACGAAAATATACATCATTTGTAACACACCAAGGGCAATATGAATTTTTATATGTACCATTTGGCATCAGTAATTCACCAGCCGTGTTCACAAGATTCATCTCCGTTGTTTTACGAGATTTAATTGACAGTAACCAGATTATCGTCTACATGGATGATATCATAATTCCCTCTAAGGATTTGATTGAAGGTCTGGAAAAGTTGAGAGCAGTTTTGAAGAAAACAGCCGAAAAGGGGTTGCAGATAAAGTGGGAAAAATGTCAGTTTCTACGTGAAGAAGTTAATTTTTTGGGCTATGTTATAGCGGGCAGTTCAATAAAACCATCAAATGACAAAGTGAGAGCGGTCAAAGATTATCCCATTCCTACTGATAGGAAAGCAATGCAGAGGTTTCTGGGCCTAACATCCTACTTTAGAAGGTTCATCGAAGATTATGCTATAAAAGCTAAACCGTTGACAGACTTGCTTAGAAAGAATATACGCTTCAGGATAACTGACGAAGTTTTACTAGCTTGTCGACAATTAAAAGAAGCACTTGTGAGCGCGCCAGTTTTGAGACTATACGATCCAGATGCTATAACTGAAGTCCATGCAGATGCTAGTAAGTTCGGGTACGGAGCCGTGCTCTTACAGAAAGGTGTCGAAGATCAACAACTACATCCAGTCCAATTTATGAGCCGGAGAACCAAACCTTACGAAGAGAAATACCACTCTTACGAGTTAGAGGTTCTAGCGATAGTGGAGGCTTTGAAAAAATGGAGATACTATTTACTCGGGATACCATTCAAAATCGTAACTGACTGCAGTGCGTTTAAAATGACGATGAGCAAAGAGGATGTCCCTTCAAGGATATCTCGTTGGGCGATGTTTTTGCAGGAGTTCTCTTATCAAATAGAACATAGACCAGGCACGCGTATGAAACACGTGGATGCATTGAGCAGAATGTGTTGTTTAATGGTCGAGAGCAGTTTAACGCATAGATTGAAAGAGGCGCAGCATTCTGATGATACGGTAAGAGCCATAAGAGCTGTTTTAGAGTACGGAAGTTATGAAGACTTTTATATGAACAATGGCGTACTGATGAAGGATCCCACAAAAGAGATGATCGTGGTACCAGTCCAGTTAGAGAGTGAGATAATTAAGCTGGCACATAACCAGGGGCACTACAGCGTGGCTAAAACAAAAGAGATAGTGGAAAAGTTGTATTTTATACCAAGGTTGCCCGAAAAAGTTCAGAAAGTAGTGAAAAGCTGTATCGAGTGTATTATCACCGAGGCGAAGACTGGCAGGAAAGAGGGCTTCTTGAATCCAATTGATAAGGACGATCGACCTTTAGTAACTTATCACGTCGACCATGTTGGACCGATGGAAATCACCAAAAAGGCTTATAATTATTTGTTTGTGGTGGTCGATGGGTTTACAAAATTTGTTTGGCTCTATCCAACAAAGTCTACCGACACGAAGACAGTGATTGATTGTTTGGAAAGACAGTCCTTTATATTCGGCAATCCACAAAGGATCATAACTGATCGTGGAGCAGCTTTTACATCGCAAGCCTTTAACGATTATTGCGCCCAGGAGAATATTCAACATTTGGTTATAACAACGGGAGTTCCACGCGGCAACGGCCAAGTAGAGCGGATTCACAGAATTGTGGTACCGATGTTGACGAAATTGTGCATTGAAGCACCGCAGAATTGGTACCGGCACGTAAGGCGGGTTCAAATGCTGATAAATTCAACTCCACCTAGAAGTACCCGTGTGTCCCCGTTTCAGCTGTTGACAGGTGTAGAAATGAGATCACCAGATTACCCTGATCTCCGAAAAATGTTGGAAGACGAAGTCATACGTGAGTTCGATGACGAAAGAAATGAACTAAGAATCGAGGCTAGAGAAAATATTAATAAAATACAACAAGAAAATCGCGAGACTTACAACCGTAGAAGAAAGCCCGAAGTCGAGTATGCTGTTAACGAGTTGGTTGCCATTAAGCGCACACAGTTTGGCAGTGGCCTCAAATTAAAGGGTAAATTCCTTGGCCCATACAGAATATCAAATAAGTTGCCTCACGGAAGATATGAGGTGGTGAAGGTCGGCCACCACGAGGGTCCTAATAAGACCACCACGGTGGCCGAGTATATGAAGCGATGGCAATCCGAGCCGAATTGCCGCCAGGATGGCCGAATGTAGGGTTACCACTGGAATGCAACCCTGTCGCTTTGTCCCTATAGATGGTTGGCAAGGCAATTTAGAATAGCCAAAGCAGACGGTTTTTTAGCGTCTGTTTGAGTTAGCGTTAGTTAGAAAAGTCAGTAGAAGAGAGCCAGTTGAAATCATCAGTCATATAGAAAAAAAGTAAAAAAGTAGAAACGGTTCGCAGGGAAAAATACAATGTTACTTTAAATAAACTATTATTTTAAATAAATTAATTAAATTAAAAAGTGCATTTTAAATTTAACAAAGTGGACTGAACCCACATATATAATTTTTAAAATGCATGTATTTTCATTTTATAAAAATAATCTTTATTTGCACGCATGTATTTTCATTTTATAAAATTAATATTTATTGGCACGCAGTCAAAAAAAGGTTCGCCATCCCTGCTATAGCATATTTGTAAGCTTTAATGTATAGAAAACAATATCTGTGGCAATTTGGAAGAGTAGCTTAAGTCGACATAAGAGAGAATTGAGTTAAGGCGTTTGGGGCATTACAGAAGCAAAGGCGCTTAAATGTGTGTAGTCCGTTTTGAAAAATTCTATTTTTTATCAATGTTATGTACGTTTACTTTTTAGCCTAAATTTTTTAAATCAATAATGCATTTAACAAAACGACTTATGTACACATAGGTTTGTTTACATATTCAGATTTTCGATTTATCATACAACTTATATTTACATTAGTTTTTTTAATAAAATGTGATTCTTGTATACAGTTATCTTAAGTGAATGTAAGTTCTGAATAAATCCTCTTAAGTTTACTTAAAACTACACAATACGTACTTTTTATTTCAACAGAAGCGCTTAAGTTACTTAAAGACCTGTCCAACGCAGATTTCAGTTTCGAAAAAGCGCTTAAGTAGAAAAGGCGTAAAATCTTCTAAAATCAACCATATTTTTTTAAAATATTCATCCTTCTCTAATGAACATGGTACCAATATATTAACTCATAAATTATTCGCAAAAAACATACAGAATAAAAATTACCCAAAATTGATGATATCTCAAAACTTCAATTTTCGACTTAAGCTACTCTTTCATATTGCCACAGATATAATGCTTCCATTATTGCTTACAATTTTATTTGTTGCTTCCAAATTTGAAAAATTTTCTGCTGGGATTAGTGCTCGTCCGGTTAGTGGGGCATTTTGTATGAAGAAGAGAAAAAGTTGTGTAATCTACAAAATTTGTCCGGCTATGGTAGGTGCTCGTTACAAATACGAGTACTTTAAGCTCTATATTGTAATTGTTAGTAAAATAAATGAATCATTATTAGAGCCGAAATTGGAACCAGGTTGCAGTGATAAAATGTTTGATTTTTTATATTCCCTTGATTGTAGTAATCAAAATTCCACAGCTGTCAAAATTTAAATTTTAATTAATCAGATGTTTTACAATACTTTAACAAAATATAAAATTTTTAGCTTAATTTGAAATAGCGAACTTTACAAAGGCACACTTTTTTGTTTAGCATTATTCAGTATGGACTTTTCAGGTTTGGTGACGGCAACATCCAATATCATATATATGTATGTACATATGCTTGCATATATGTACACATATACATATAAATATTTATATACAGCATACATATAGAAGTATAGAGAGAAAAAGTCAAAAAGGATGATTGTTTGGTATATGACAATATCTTTGTCCGCGTCTTTAAGTATCATGGGTTTAACACGCTCACCAGTCTCTATAGTCTCGAAACAAATTTAAGAAATGGCATTAATTTATGTAACTAAGAATATAATTGCCTTACTCTTGTATCGTTGTACATATGTATGTTAACTTGTTTATGAACGCCTAGTGATTGTATCATTGTATTAATGTAAGTATGTTAAAAGTTATTTATTCATATTAATTGGCTTTCAGATTGGATTAATAGTACCGAAAACAATACAACTTTTTAAAAACATGTGAACGAACAACAGTTGTATGAGTGCATCACATTTTTAAGATAATAAATAACACCAAGCACATTCTACTGTATTTTACTATAACAATGCACTCGATACAAGACGTCTTATGACTAAGGTCTATACGTTCTTAACATTCTTAAAAACAGGATGATTTTTTCACAACATCTTTTTCATTACCATACTTAAATATGTATATAATTTGCCACTACAACCCAATGTTACGGCCTAGCTTCTCGCATATTGTGTGTGTTAATTTTTATCCATGAGTACCGGGACCTACAGTTTAAAGTCGACTCCGAACGACAGACCTGAGAAGCTTGTTCATGGCAAAGACTTATTCTCACAGCTTTTGTCAGCTAAGAGGTAGTAGCCGAAAAAAAATATTTTTTATATTTCTTTCTTTTCAATATGGGGCTTAAACCTGGAGCTCTTGTCTAGTAAGCCAATACACAATACACTAACCACTAGACTACGGGGAGTTTGATTATCAAATTTAAGAATAATCTTCGCAATCGAGTTTTATTTGTCTTAAAAAACACCCGATTCTGTTTTACAGCATGTAGCCATATGTCCCATATTACGTGACTCAGAAGTGGATTAAAGTTATAAATATCATATAACATAGCACTTAGGGCCACTTTTTGAGTTGGAGATTAAAGTCAAGTTTACGATTTAGTCACCTAATCTAAGATTAAATTTAATCCGGTATAAATTGTGTTTTGTGTTTTTGAGTAAGAGTTTAAACCTACTAGTATTGCCATACTGAATAAGACAAATGGCAACTTCTTTTTTGCAAATGTCAAATATATTTTCACAACATTCTACTTATGTATACCATACATATACATTTTCATAACACTTTGTTTTTGTTATTAATGAAAAAATAATTCCGCCAAATATTTTTGAGCATAATAAAGAGTTAAAACATTTATAAAAAAAAGATGTCTTCAAACAGTGAAGAAAAAATATTTAATATGAAAATTCAAATTTTACTTCAAGTGAAGTAACCTATTTATTAAAATTAAACAAAAAAACATTATAGAGTGCAAAAAAAAACCCATGTGCTGAACCTAGCCAACGATATTTGTGATCATTCAAATCTTTATCAGCACTGGAACAATCCATTTTTACTTAACTTTTAATTTTTGTGTTTTCTTCTATTAAATAAATGAATAAATAATACAATATTTTCAACAGTTGTTTATATTACACACATGGAATTTGACATTTCTCCCTTAAGATTAAACTACCAGCATCGGTCGATTAAACTAGCAATTAACAATAAGATTATGTCAACCCAAAAAGTGAAATCAAAGATTAAAGTTAATTTAATCGCTAATCTCCAACTCAAAAAGTGGCCCTTAGTGAGTTTTACCTGTCAACCGACGATATGTATGTATAAAAAAAACTTTTTTTTTGTTTAAAGGAACAAACATGATAGTTTGCTTACCTCATGTTTACCACTGTATTTATTCTATTTTCACACGACAGCGTTTATTCTAAACTCGTAATTTAATCAGCTTATAAATATTTAAGTAAATCTGTTTGTATGCATGAGTATGCGAAGTTCTTACAAATCAGTGTAAACTAAATTTGAATCCGTTTTTTGCTATTATTAGTTGTCAAAGCAGAACAAAATTAGAAACAAAAAACTTAAACAATGTAAACTTAGTTTATATTAAATTACCTTATTGAAAATATGAAAATAATTATAAATATTATTTTTTTATTAATTACAATACAATAATAACTTATATTCTTACTATTTATTACGAGCGAAGTTACTAAGACTATAAGCTTGGCGTAGTGTCGCAGACCAGGGTTCTGGTTAGTACACTATCTAGACCAGTGGACATCCATAAGTAAATAAAAACAACAAACTATTTATCGAAAATACCAATATAAAATATTACTAAAATAACAGGAAACGCTGTAATAATGGATTACAAAAATATCTTTCGAATGGGTTAATTCGCATAAGTAAGTTGGAAGGCTAATGAGGTAATTCGTTTGAACCTGATATTAAAAAACGTTCGTTCGCTTTCTTACTATGTTTGCGTTATGCTGGGACAGCGAACAAAAGCTTTTCTTTTTAATTTAATTCGTTAAACAGGCATTCATATTCACAATTTTTTAAAGAGGTTTAATAAACTCTATCTTACCATTACTCTAAAAGATCACATGTCAGATTAAGCCCACTTTATTTTTGAAAATCGTTTGATTCATTTTTCATTATCAGTCTATACGCTTATCAGGTGAGAGTGGTTTTTATTAGAAAAAAAAATGCTCGTGTATTCTGAATGAATGACATTCACTGGCTGTGACTATATACTTTCCCTATTAATAATTTTTTTGTTTTTTTTTTCCTTTTCTTTCTCTATTTAATTCTTACATATTATGGGGCTTCTTGTTTATACGTTTCGATTTTTTCTAAGCTTGGTATTAAGCATAGGAAATAAAATGATAATGAATTGCAGTGTCAATTTAACATTGAGATAGCGTGACTAGTAAATTATACATTTCCCATTATTGTTACAATTACAATTTCATTTATATACTGTGTTATATGTATGTATATGTAGTAGTTCTATATACCAAACAAGTTATTTAATTTCTTATCATATAAAAAACAAAACATTACTTAATCAATTTTTTTAATAAAAATAAAATAAAACTGTCTGTGAAAATTCTTATGATTAATGTTTTGTTGCTTTTTATTTTCTCTTCGGTTTTAATAATATTTTTTCTCTTTTATTTGATTTTAGAAACTGAATGCTTTTTTGGCTCAATATGTACGTTTCATCTCCGCAGATGCCAGTTTACGTGATGTGCTTGCCTCAAAAATTCCTGCTGAACAAGAACGTGTCAAGAATTTCAGGAAGCAATATGGTTCCTATAAAATGGGAGAGACCACCATTGATATGGTAAGTGATTCATAAAAAAATGAAATTGAAAAGGTTATATAAAATGTTCCCTTATTTTTAAGAATATTTACGAAAAAGCAGTGAATAAGTTTCATGTGTCGTAAATTTGTGTATTTATATGAATTATTAACTTTACCCTAACTATTACAACAACTGAAACCATTTCTTAAAATTTCAATAAATTGCTTGTGAATAATGAAGCACGTTTAAAGCATTACAAACATTTTTAAAGCTTTTCTTATAAATCGTAAAAATATATTTCTCTCTAATTAGTATAAGACCAGCACAAATAAAATAAATTTAATTCAAATATGTAGTTTCAGGTTAGAAAATTAAATATTAAATTTTCAAAAGTTTGAAAGAACTGTATTGAAGTTATTAGAGAACAGCTAAAGCAAAATATATAACTTTAATAATAAAAAGAGGAATAAATTATTATTATTATTATACATACAGTTGCGAGCAGATAAATAGGTTCACATCAAAATGATAAATCAATTTTGTTTGACTATAGTTTACATTACAGCAATAAAAAAGGAAAAGTCATACCCACTTTTAATACTGCATCACAATAATTAAATTATTAAATTATTATGTAAAAAATTGCCCAAAATTAAAAAAAAAAAATTACCGTATAAAATCAAAGAGCAAATAAATAGGTTCACTTTGAAAAATTTGTTAGTTTAAAATGTTAAACGCCAAAATTATAAAAATTATTGTAGAAGACTTTAGATTCAGCCTTTTAATAGAGCTTATTAAAGCAAATACCTCTAAAAATTTAAAAAATGGGACGTTCTCAACATTGTAGTGAAGAGGAAAAAAAGATTATAAAGGATCTACACAGCCGAAGTTATAGCCAACGGAAAATTGCTGAAATTCTTGGGAGATCGCAGAATATGATAAGAAATGCATTGCAGCCTCCAAAACAAAAACTTAAAAGAGGTCAACAGAGAAAAACCTCGAAAAGAGACGATGATCGCATTAAGATGTTGTCAACTCGTAATCCTTTTATGTCCGTAGTTCAGCTGAAAAATGAGTTAAAGCTTCCCGTATCAGAGTGGACCATTAGACGTCGTTTAAGAGAAAAAAATTTATTCGGAAGATCGGCCCAGAAGGTTCCAATGCTTAATAACAGACAAATAAAAAAGCGCATTGAGTTTGCAAAAGTACATGCTGGATGGGCCGGCCCGGAAGGTATAAAAAAATGGAGAAACATACTATGGTCTGATGAATCCAAGATAAACTTAGTCGGACCTGATGGAAGAACATGGGTAAGGCGTCCAAAAAATAAAGCATATGATCCAAAGTACACCACGAAGACAATAAAGCATGGCGGCGGCAACATAATGATATGGGGTTGTTTTTCCTGATACGGTGTTGGGCCAATATTCTGGATCAAGGAAAATATGGACAAACATCTTTATCTGCATATTCTTAAAGAAGTAATGCTTCCGTATGCCGAGTAGTAAATGCCTTTAAAGTATGAATTCCAGCAAGACAATGACCCCAAGCATACTTCTAAGATCGTAAAAGAATGGTTCCAAAAGAAAAATATAAAGTTAATGGAGTGGCCTTCACAATCGCTGGATTTAAATCCCATTGAGAATCTTTGGAGAATCGTTAAGGACAAAATTGCACCACTCAAGGCTAAAAATAAAGAGGATTTGTGGACAAAAGTGAAGGAAGCTTGGTACTCAATTCCATTAGAGACTTGTCAGTCACTTGTCGAATCAATGCTCCGGAGATGTTCGGCGGTGATTCAAAATAAGGGATTTTCAACAAAATATTAGAAATTTTCTTGCAATTGCACTTTTTTTGTACAAAAATGTCATTCTCTTTTCAATGAACCTATTTATTTGCTCGACAGGCATCAATTAATATATTAAATATATCAATTTTTCTCATTTTTTTTAAATTTTAATTAAATACATTTTATGTGATTATTTATGTTTAATGTAATAAATATCGCTTTATTGTATATTACCGCTGTTTAAGTTATTTGAAGGCGAATTTATCAAAAAATGTGATGTGAACCTATTTATCTGCTCGTAACTGTATGTATATATGTGGGTTCAGTCCACTTTGTTAAATTTAAAATGCACTTTTTAATTTAATTAATTTATTTAAAATAATAGTTTATTTAAAGTAACATTGTATTTTTCCCTGCGAACCGTTTCTACTTTTTTACTTTTTTTCTATATGACTGATGATTTCAACTGGCTCTCTTCTACTGACTTTTCTAACTAACGCTAACTCAAACAGACGCTAAAAAACCGTCTGCTTTGGCTATTCTAAATTGCCCTGCCAACCATCTATAGGGACAAAGCGACAGGGTTGCATTCCAGTGGTAACCCTACATTCGGCCATCCTGGCGGCAATTCGGCTCGGATTGCCATCGCTTCATATACTCGGCCACCGTGGTGGTCTTATTAGGACCCCCGTGGTGGCCGACCTTCACCACCTCATATCTTCCGTGAGGCAACTTATTTGATATTCTGTATGGGCCAAGGAATTTACCCTTTAATTTGAGGCCACTGCCAAACTGTGTGCGCTTAATGGCAACCAACTCGTTAACAGCATACTCGACTTCGGGCTTTCTTCTACGGTTGTAAGTCTCGCGATTTTCTTGTTGTATTTTATTAATATTTTCTCTAGCCTCGATTCTTAGTTCATTTCTTTCGTCATCGAACTCACGTATGACTTCGTCTTCCAACATTTTTCGGAGATCAGGGTAATCTGGTGATCTCATTTCTACACCTGTCAACAGCTGAAACGGGGACACACGGGTACTTCTAGGTGGAGTTGAATTTATCAGCATTTGAACCCGCCTTACGTGCCGGTACCAATTCTGCGGTGCTTCAATGCACAATTTCGTCAACATCGGTACCACAATTCTGTGAATCCGCTCTACTTGGCCGTTGCCGCGTGGAACTCCCGTTGTTATAACCAAATGTTGAATATTCTCCTGGGCGCAATAATCGTTAAAGGCTTGCGATGTAAAAGCTGCTCCACGATCAGTTATGATCCTTTGTGGATTGCCGAATATAAAGGACTGTCTTTCCAAACAATCAATCACTGTCTTCGTGTCGGTAGACTTTGTTGGATAGAGCCAAACAAATTTTGTAAACCCATCGACCACCACAAACAAATAATTATAAGCCTTTTTGGTGATTTCCATCGGTCCAACATGGTCGACGTGATAAGTTACTAAAGGTCGATCGTCCTTATCAATTGGATTCAAGAAGCCCTCTTTCCTGCCAGTCTTCGCCTCGGTGATAATACACTCGATACAGCTTTTCACTACTTTCTGAACTTTTTCGGGCAACCTTGGTATAAAATACAACTTTTCCACTATCTCTTTTGTTTTAGCCACGCTGTAGTGCCCCTGGTTATGTGCCAGCTTAATTATCTCACTCTCTAACTGGACTGGTACCACGATCATCTCTTTTGTGGGATCCTTCATCAGTACGCCATTGTTCATATAAAAGTCTTCATAACTTCCGTACTCTAAAACAGCTCTTATGGCTCTTACCGTATCATCAGAATGCTGCGCCTCTTTCAATCTATGCGTTAAACTGCTCTCGACCATTAAACAACACATTCTGCTCAATGCATCCACGTGTTTCATACGCGTGCCTGGTCTATGTTCTATTTGATAAGAGAACTCCTGCAAAAACATCGCCCAACGAGATATCCTTGAAGGGACATCCTCTTTGCTCATCGTCATTTTAAACGCACTGCAGTCAGTTACGATTTTGAATGGTATCCCGAGTAAATAGTATCTCCATTTTTTCAAAGCCTCCACTATCGCTAGAACCTCTAACTCGTAAGAGTGGTATTTCTCTTCGTAAGGTTTGGTTCTCCGGCTCATAAATTGGACTGGATGTAGTTGTTGATCTTCGACACCTTTCTGTAAGAGCACGGCTCCGTACCCGAACTTACTAGCATCTGCATGGACTTCAGTTATAGCATCTGGATCGTATAGTCTCAAAACTGGCGCGCTCACAAGTGCTTCTTTTAATTGTCGACAAGCTAGTAAAACTTCGTCAGTTATCCTGAAGCGTATATTCTTTCTAAGCAAGTCTGTCAACGGTTTAGCTTTTATAGCATAATCTTCGATGAACCTTCTAAAGTAGGATGTTAGGCCCAGAAACCTCTGCACTGCTTTCCTATCAGTAGGAATGGGATAATCTTTGACCGCTCTCACTTTGTCATTTGATGGTTTTATTGAACTGCCCGCTATAACATAGCCCAAAAAATTAACTTCTTCACGTAGAAACTGACATTTTTCCCACTTTATCTGCAACCCCTTTTCGGCTGTTTTCTTCAAAACTGCTCTCAACTTTTCCAGACCTTCAATCAAATCCTTAGAGGGAATTATGATATCATCCATGTAGACGATAATCTGGTTACTGTCAATTAAATCTCGTAAAACAACGGAGATGAATCTTGTGAACACGGCTGGTGAATTACTGATGCCAAATGGTACATATAAAAATTCATATTGCCCTTGGTGTGTTACAAATGATGTATATTTTCGTGAAGTCTCGTCCAATGGTACATGGAAAAATCCATTTTTGAGATCCAAGGTGGTATACACTTGACCCTTTTGCAATTTGTCCAATACTTCGTCCATTAATGGCATCGGAAAATGGTCTCTCACAATCTTCTGGTTAAGCTTTCGGTAGTCGCAACACAACCGCTTTGACCCATCTTTCTTTGCAGCTAAAACAACCGGCGAAGCATATTCGGAAACACTGGGTTGAATTATTCCCGCGTCTAACCATTCTTTCACTTGTTTATTGACGACAGTTTGATCCGCGAATGGTATTCGTCTTGGACGTTGATATACTGGTATGTCGTCCTTCAAAACAATTTTCATCTCCACAGGACTCACAAAATTTTTTGCTGGTTTGTAATGTTCCACCATCTGAAGGACTTCCTTAGCAATCTCGTTTTCTAAATTGGGCAAATCAATGCGTCTATCAGGCTTATATTCTTCAGTATTTAGACATATGGCACCAAACTCCTCCATTAATAAGTTTCTTTCGGTTGGTCTTCTAAAAATTGCCTCACCGTTTTTCAAGATTACCTCCGCTTTTTGTAGCAGACTGTTACCGATCATGATTGAGTGCAGAATATCTCGTTCACTAACAACATAAAATGTAGTTTCGAATTCTAGGCCATCGATTTTCACTAAACAATTGAAACGGCCAATGGTGTTAATTTCGCTGTCACCTATGCCTTGCAATTTCACCCTTTCAGGTATAAAATTCACTTCGCCGAAGATACACAATGTGTCCAATCGCATTAAACAAATATCGCAACCAGTATCGATTAGAGCTGATAAGTAATGACCACTTATTAAAACATCTTTGAAAACTAAACCCGGCCCTTTCTTGACCATATTCGCCTGATCATGTTTGATGTTATTCTTTACAAAATTTCCATCTTTGCACTCGAATGATCTGTGACCAAATCGTTGGCACTTAAAGCACTTAACCTGTTTTTCGGGGCATTCTCGAGCCATATGATTTTTGTTCCCGCATTTGTAGCATTTTCTACTGTTATCTTCCTTCTCGGTTGCTTCTGGCTTCTTTTCTGTAGTTACGTACTCTCTGCTTTTATTTGAAGAACGGGGATTGAATCGGACTTTCTCATAAATCTTTATTTGCTTTTTGAGATCAGCTACTGTCTCGGCTTGGTATAATACAGTTTTATTAGATCTGGAGTCAGGTATACCATCTATGAAATATTCTATGATACTTTTCTCATCGAGATCGATTCGCTTAGCTATTTCCATTATGCTGTATAGATATTCAATCAGTGACTCGTTTCTAACTAAACGACGGTTACGTAGTTGACGGATTACGTCGACCGTAGAAAAAACACCTCCAAATTCATCTAACAGTAATTTTCTCAAAATAGACCAGCTATTGACGCCATTTTGACTTCTCACAAAAAGTTTTGCGGCTCCCACTAATAATTGCTTGGCGTAGACCAACTTCTGCAATGATGTCCAATTAACAATAGTCGCCACTTCCTCAAATTCATCCAACCACTGATTAATGTCAGGTGATTTCGTGCCTGAGAAAACCGATAAGCTATCCTCGACGTCTTTCAATGTATAAATACTTTTATGCAAAACACCGCCTACTTCGCCCGCATTTAGCCCTTTGCTCGTCCCAGGATTGCCGTCCGCATGGTCTCCAACCCTATCTTGTCCCTCTGCATCCAAAAAATCTAGTCCAAAATATTCCAACAAACGTTCCTGTAACTCAATCTTACGTCCCTGAGTCCCTAAGCCAAGTTCCCCCAGTCTATGCTTCAAATCTACTACGCTCATACCTAAAATTGTGTGTCTGTCCATCTTAAACGGTCGCAACAGGAAAAGAAATAGTTTAATAATATAAAAAATGTTATAATATAAATATAAAAAATGTAATAATATAAAAAAATGTAATAATATAAAAAAATGTAATAATATAATGTATTAAAATATCAGTAAAAGAATTAATATCAAATACCTAGTCTGGACAATTTCCTAACAAATTCCAGACTCTCAAATGCACAAACGTTCAAATTATACCCTTCTTAAAAACAAAAAAATCAGAATATTACCATCACTAGTATGCTAAAGTTACAAAAAAAAATCAAATATCAAAATTCCACATTGAATTACCCCCTTCAAAAGCGAAATGAATTAAATATCCCCAAAATTATAAAAAATGGTCGGGTTATGTAAAAAAAAATTAGGTAGTAAAACAAATAAATCAGCTTACGACTGTACTTATACTATCTAATTCTTCGACTTCCCAGATGCTGCTTGGACTGTACTTATAAGAGTAGTATTTAAATTTACAGACTTCTTGTAGACGCTGCTTACCGCCTTTTCTCTTGTTGTCTTGTTTTCTGCAAACACTTCTCTAAGCTTACTGCAACTGCCACTGTGCATTTGCTTCTAGTATACACACACTTTCGCCATTAAAATTTAACGCCATTTAATCTTTTTGGACAAACTTCCTGTAGACGCTGCTTGGACTGTACTTATACGAGTAGTACTTAAATTTACAGACTTCTTGTAGACGCTGCTTACCGCCTCTTCTCTTGTTGTCTCGTTTTCTGCAAACACTTCACTAAGCTTACTGCAACTGCCACTGTGTATTTGCTTCTAGTATACACACACTTTCGCCATTAAAATTTAACGCCATTTAATCTTTTTGGACACACCCAATTATTCTTTTAATTTTGACACTCAGTCTCTTATTTTCTTATTGGTTCACTTAATTTTTCCTGGATACCGCAGCCGTTTTGTGCTGTACGAGAACCTTCTTCTATTGTTTGCTCTTTCCTATTTCAACACTCAGTTGTTTTAAATAACAGGATTTTCATTTTCAATATGAAGTTTTTCTTTTCTCGACACTCAGTCTTATTACATTTATTTCACTTTTTTTTCAGCACTCAGCTCTTATGGTGACAATTCGCAAGATAAATGTTTTCCAAAATTTATTTTCCAATTAGCTCATAATACTTTACAACCATCCAAAACTTTGCTTGACTACTCGAATTCACTGTAAATTGATGATGCAATTCTATAATTTTCGAGAATGTTCTTAACTGTCTAGGGTTTTTTTTTTTATTCTGGTTGAGCCCCCAAATGTGGGTTCAGTCCACTTTGTTAAATTTAAAATGCACTTTTTAATTTAATTAATTTATTTAAAATAATAGTTTATTTAAAGTAACATTGTATTTTTCCCTGCGAACCGTTTCTACTTTTTTACTTTTTTTCTATATGACTGATGATTTCAACTGGCTCTCTTCTACTGACTTTTCTAACTAACGCTAACTCAAACAGACGCTAAAAAACCGTCTGCTTTGGCTATTCTAAATTGCCCTGCCAACCATCTATAGGGACAAAGCGACAGGGTTGCATTCCAGTGGTAACCCTACATATATATTTTCTTTTAATTCTTAATTCAAATATTGGATCTATCGGGTATGTTTTGAAAAACGAATTCGAGTGAAATTGAAAGTATGAAATTTTAAAAATTTAATCATTTTTCAGTTAAACTGAAAATGTTGAACTGTTTTCATAATTGTTTCTATTTGTTCACTTAATAACCATTAATGTAACTTCCTTGAATGCTAAAACTATAAAATAATTCGCGCATTTAAATTCTATTTGCCTTTGAAAAATCCGTCGTTTTCAATTTTCAATATACCCATGAATGTGACATTACTACGAATTAATTTATTGCTGTCCTGAAATCCATATACGAAAATTGTATTCGTATGTCTTTCCCCTAGAACACCCTTAGAGAAAGAAATACGAATAGTAATTTGTTTTATTAATATGTAAACAATAAATCAAAAACTTATTTATAACTTAAAATTTTATGTTTTTTTTTTTTTTAATTTTTATCAATAGACTTTGTGAATATATTTTTCGAAAAAAAGGAAAATTTACATAAATTATTCTTTCTAATCCTTATGAATATTTTGTTAAGTAAAAAGTTATTTGTAAATTTATATAAGCCTAGCACTTTATTAGAACGCATTACTTTAATGCTTAACAGATGAAAATCCTTTAATATTAATATTTAAGAGAAAGATATGTAATGTTCTCTATTTCAGAAGCTAAGTTTGAAAAAAAGCCGAGAACCAAGTGCTATCTCTCTTACATGATATGATTTCTCTTTGTTTTATAAATTCCCTATACATAATTATAAATCCTTTTCTTTTGTACTCGTATATTCCGTTAAAGGGATTTTTTGCCATTTTCTAAATATTAAAATCGTTTTATTTTAATTTAAATAAAATCCCCTTCATATGGCCGCTGTAAAAAAAACAAAACTTATGAAAATATCTATATGGCCGACTGCCAAATGATTAAATAATCGTTGTTTTTTATTTATTTTTTTAAAAATGTTTCTTAAATAATAGAAAAACTTAACATTTATCATGTGTGTGTATATCTTTTGCTGCTATTCAAAATAATTCTCCACTTTCTACTTCTCTAACATCACTCTCCCCTAACAAATGTACATTCTAAATATAAATTGCATTTTCATTTTCGTGTGCTAAATAAAACAATTTTAAAGTGATTATACAACAATTTCTTTTTCTTTTTTTGCTCTTCTTTGGGCGGTCTCAACAATTGCTAAAAAGAAAAATGCAATTGTTATTAGTCGTATGCATATGCAGCAATTTCTTGCACGTTAGTTTTTTTTTTTTTTGTTTTTTTTTTCTTTTCTTGCAGTTTATAGTAAAATACTATTCTGATGTATTGATTTTTTTATTATGTCATATAAAAATAAATAGAAAAAAAGATTCTCTATGCACGTTTTAATTCATTTATAACAGGGAATTACAAAAATTCTTGTAAATTTAGAAACAAAAATAGTAATTAATTGATTAAAATCACTCAATTAACCTCTATCATATATAATTTGTAGTACAGGTAGATTTTATAAGTACATCTAAAATATTTTATTAAAAATTTAGGTAAATTCGTTCTTTAGCCGCAGTGTTCGTTTATGGAACAATCATCCCATGAATGTTTTTCCTACCAATTACGATATGAACAAACACTACTGCCTTGAGTTTTCTTCCTCGCAATATATTTTCCAACCACTAGGTACCAATGCACTGCATGAGAAAGGAAGAGATATATAACTATGAAATTATTAAAGTATTACAATTAATTACAAAACAAATTGAAGTTTATAATGAAGTTTTTTTCGTAATTATTGGTTTATATTAAAAAGTCTCCTAAAACTTTGATAATTCAATTAGGCATTACTTTATTTTTTAGCTTATCGTTTATACAAAAAGCCCAAACAATATAAAATATAATTAATAATATCATTGATGAGTGTACAACGAGTAATTAAACATTGATTTTTAAAGTAATTCCTTACAATTTTATTATATAAGTACATACATATAAGTTTATTAATGAGTAATGCTCTTAGAAATTATCTCTAAAATATAACAGCATTGTTTTAAATGCAATACAAATTGCACTTTAATTAAATATACTTCTAGTATTGCGCCTATTTACTAGGGAATTTTTTCTATAATCATTACTCTAAATTTTTATATTTATACAGTATTGTTTGAAAATTTAACAACTTTTTCTGACGAGGTAAACAAAGTCTCATATTTACATACATACACTCCGGTTCACTTATTTAAATGCACAAAAAAATCCCATATTCAGGAGCCGGTATCTTATGCAATTTTTAACCGATTCCAGAATTTTAAAATAGAAATGGAAGCTATACATCTTGAGATATAAATAAAATCATGACAATAGTGGTTTCTTAACTAAGGAACCTTTTTTTGAGGAATTTATAAAAAAAATCTAAAAATGTGGTATTTTTTTGGTTCACTTGAATAAAGGCACTTTAACTAACTTAAATGAAAAACAGCTTTTGTTGTTTTTTAAGTTATTATTACTTTATTTGCTTTATTAAAGAACTATTAGTAATGGGTACAACCCCCTTTGTTTTTAATAACTTCTAATATACGGGTTTTCATTGACAGATAAAGAGAATTGATGTAATCCAACGAAATTTCATTCCAAACATCCTTAATGGCCTGAATTAGTGAGTGCTTTTCATCAAATTGTCTACCTCCTTCATAGACCTTACGAGATAACCAACCCCACACAACTTCGATAATGTTTAGATCTGGCGAATAGGGTGGCCAGTCAAGAATATTAACATTTTGGCTTGCAATGTACTCCTTTACTACTCTGGCGTTGTGTATAGGGGCATTATCCTGTTGCAATATCCAAGGTATTGGACCAAATAGTTCATTGAATTTCGGAAAAGCCGACTTCTTTAACGTTCTATAGGTTGCACCAGTCATTTTTCCACTTTAAAATTCAAGATCGATGGTGCCATAGTACGTAATAGCACCCCACACCATAAAGCCGCCCTCTCGGCTGTAATGTCGGTTCAAAAATCGGGTTTCTTTACGCAGATCATGGAAATAATAGTTGTAGTCATCAGACCCATCCAAATTAAACTTCTTTTCATCCGTAAATACAACGGTTTTCCAGTCATTTACATAGCCTCTTTGCTGCACATCCCATACCATGTAGTCTTTTGCGAATTGAAGACGCTTTTCCTTACGAGGACCATTAAGTGGCGGCTTTTTTTGTAATTTCT
The DNA here is from genome assembly GCA_963576795.1 of Metopia argyrocephala. Lineage (NCBI taxonomy): Eukaryota > Metazoa > Arthropoda > Insecta > Diptera > Sarcophagidae > Metopia > Metopia argyrocephala. The sequence goes on along the minus strand of OY756208.1, from coordinate 122,111,321 downwards.
TGTATTTAATGGCGTTTTCGTTTCTACCAAAAAATGTTGCCTTTCATAAATTTTTCTCCCTCATCTTGACAAAATATTCCTTTTTAAATAAACTATCTTTTAGAGCAACAATTAAAAATTTCGATTAAAATAAAACGAGATCAAAAAAGAATGTATAACATCCTACTTTTATATAATATAATAATAAAATGTTATACATTTTTGTAGAAACGAAAACGCCATAAGATACTCACAGCTATTAATAACTGTGCGTACTGATGACTTGCTTCCTTGCACTCCAGCTTGAGCTCTTATTTTTGACAAGGATAAGGCCGAATTAGAAGCAATTATGATGATTTTTCTTTTCTCATAAGTAGATAAAGACAACGAAACCCTTCCTTTAAAATTTTTTCTATACTCCTCGGGGTCCTTGATGTAATTATTATTTAAAAATAATACAAAAAAAAAAAAAAAATAAAGTGCCTTTATTCAAGTGAACCAAAAAAATACCACATTTTTAGATTTTTTTTTATAAATTCCTCAAAAAAAGGTTCCTTAGTTAAGAAACCACCATTGTCATGATTTTGTTTATATCTCAAGATGTCTAGCTTCCATTTCTAATTTAAAATTCTGGAATCGGTTAAAAATTGCAAAAGATACCGGCTCCTGAATATGGGATTTTTTGTGCTTTTAAATAAGTGAACCGGAGTGTATGTTTTAAATTTATTTATTGAATACAATGCTTATATTTATAAATGTACTTTGTCCTTACAGTCTAATAATAACAAAGTAATTTTAATTCTGTTTCTTAAAAAATATACAAAAAACAAAATCGAAATCAAGTGCAAATATTAATGTTCGAAATGTAAGCAATTTAAGCAACAATTTTTATTATTTTGTCTACGAAGATTTCCTTCGTATGAACCTCGACTTGTTCTTAAGTTAAATGCTATGCTTCTTTTGAATATAATGAATGGCAATACCAGCTCGGATTTTTTAATTGAAAATATAACGTTTTGTATTCCACAGCTTCCTACCCGAAACATTTGCCCACTATCCATAAATTGTAATATCATTAAGCGTAATATTTTATTTGCTTTAAATGTGTAATTACAAAAATTTATATATCGTAACATATTTACGTAAATGGCCTGTAATACATATATATACAGTCGGATCTCGATTATCCGTGATCCGGTTAACTGGTAACCCCGATTAACCGTCTATTGTTCTTTGTTTTCAAACTTTTTACTTCGATTAATCGTGATTACCTCTATTCGTGATGAAAACGGGGAATTCCCTTGTTTGCATACGATAAGATAGAAGCATTTACCAGTAGTATAAAGACAAAGAAATGTTTTAAATAATGAAGATAAAGTTAAAATAATTAACGAGCATTCACAAAATAATGTCAGTATTAAAATGCTAGCTAAAAAATACGAAGTTGGGATACAGACCGTTTATGACATTGCCATCTTGAATTAATGTTCACTTGTTAAATAATAAAAAATTAAAAAAAAACTCTATCATCAAAATTGTTATTCGATTAACCGTGAAAATCGATTATCCGTAATGCTTCTGGTCCCGACCATTACAGATAATCGAGGCCCGGCTGTATTTGAAAATTCAAGGACTCGTAATTAATAAAAAAAAAGCTAAACTTTGTTTTAAATCTAAATTAAATAATTTTGCCTTGGGTAGGTAGTTGTGTAATTATTTTAAGCATTAGGTTTTAAAGTTTAATTGATTGAATTTGTGTACCTAAAAGAATAGATACAAATTATAATATATGTAAAAACGTGGTAATGCCTGAGTTTTATACATATTACACACTTTGTATGTACATATGTATGTACTTACTTATATATACTTTTAGTCTTACAATCTTAGGAAATATATTTTTTTAAAACTATCTAATATTTATTATATTTGTAAATAATTTAATTACAAGATTTTTATATAAAAAAAATTAATTTTTAATAAACAACAATTTTTCTATATCCTTCCTTAGATGTATGGCGGTATGCGTGGTATTAAAGCTTTGGTAACTGAAACTTCTGTTTTAGATGCCGATGAAGGTATTCGCTTCCGGGGCTTATCAATTCCTGAATGCCAAAAGGTATTGCCTGCTGCCGATGGTGGCGCTGAACCTTTACCCGAGGGTCTTTTCTGGTTGTTAATGACTGGTGATGTACCCACTAAGGCTCAAGTCAAACAATTGTCTCGGGAATGGGCTGACCGTGCTGCTTTACCCCAACACGTTGTAACAATGTTGAACAACTTCCCGACCACCTTGCATCCCATGTCACAATTCTCGGCTGCCATTACTGCTTTGAATCATGACAGTAAATTCGCTAAGGCTTACTCAGAGGTGGGTAGTAATAACTGTTCTAAAATATGTATTTCAAATATTAAATTATATATATTTATATTTTCAGGGTGTCCACAAGACTAAGTACTGGGAATACGTATATGAGGATAGCATGGATTTGATTGCCAAATTGCCAGTTGTTGCTGCCACCATTTACTGTAACACATACCGCAATGGTAAAGGCTCCAAATCGATTGATTGCAATTTGGATTGGTCTGCCAATTTCGTTAAAATGTTGGGCTATGACAATCCTCAATTCACTGAATTGATGCGTCTATACTTGACCATCCACAGTGACCACGAAGGTGGTAATGTATCTGCCCACACAGTGCATTTGGTTGGCTCTGCCTTGAGCGATCCCTACCTCTCCTTTGCTGCCGGTATGAACGGTTTGGCTGGTCCCTTACACGGTTTAGCCAACCAAGAAGTCTTAGTTTGGTTACGGAAATTGCAAAAGGAGGCTGGCAACAACCCCTCAGAAGATCAACTGAAGGACTACATCTGGAAGACCCTTAAATCCGGTCAAGTTGTGCCCGGTTACGGTCACGCTGTTCTCCGTAAGACCGATCCTCGCTACACCTGCCAACGAGAGTTCGCTCTTAAGCACTTGCCCGATGACGAACTCTTCCAATTGGTATCCAAGATTTACAAGGTTGTTCCACCAATCCTCACTGAAACCGGCAAAGTCAAGAACCCCTGGCCCAATGTAGATGCTCACTCCGGTGTCTTGTTGCAATACTATGGCATGAAGGAAATGAACTACTACACTGTCTTATTTGGTGTTTCCCGTGCCCTCGGTGTTTTGGCCTCCCTCATTTGGGATCGTGCTTTGGGTCTGCCCATTGAACGCCCCAAATCTTTGTCCACAGACGTGCTAATGAAAATGGTCAAAAAGTAAATTTTCATTTAGTTTTAAGCTATAGCAACTATAACATCAACAACATTTTAAAACCAAAAAATATTTCTTTAATCCATTAACGCCCTAAAAGAAACTGTTATTAAAAAAACATTTTAATTATTTATTGCTTGAATTTCAATAAAATTAGAGAAATACGTAAACTTACAAATTTTTTCTAGTTTTTAGAAAAATGGATGTCCTCCCATTGGGACATTGGGCGTTTAAGTAGGAACATTTTTCAAAACAATTTCGTTCTGCACACCGAGTTTTTGCGCATAATTCGAGTCTTCATCGACATTTACAATGACCAACAACAGACCGCAATTGATGCTATCCTTTTATGATTATGGCCATTGTTATTCAGCATCAACTATTACATACATAAATAATTGGCCATTACAACCCTGTGTCAGGGTTACGGCCTAGATTCTCGCAACACCCATGTTGTGTGTGTTAATTTTTATCCATACGTGCCATCGTCAACTATTGCAGGCTTCAAATATGCTCTCGCACTATTTCTTCTAAACGACAACTGATCCATAATTGCCGTTTTATCTGGTATATGCATCAAAAGATGTACATGCCACGCTCTTCCTTGTATCCATTTGGTCAACACCTCCCATTCCCTGGTTGTAATTTACAATCAAATGGGTATGCTAAAGTCAGCAGTTTCCTTCCGGGTCTTACACCATCTTTTTACTTTTCTTAGTGAATGTTGTTATCTTTCCGACATTCTATTGTAATTTCATTATTTTTGTCAAACCAATAATCATATTCTGGTCATATTTTTAGTTCTATTTTCTTGAATTGTACCAGTTGCTCTAAACTTCTAACGTTTTAGTTTACATAGTATTCTCTTGGTAATATAGTGATTTTTCAGTTACCAAGTAAACGTCATACGCATAGAAGGCAGTTCATGTAAAACACCCCATTAGTGTGTATATCCCTCAATGAGATTGCAAAGACGTTTCTATTTAAACATTTTGTCATTTAAATTTTTGAAAATATTGATATTGGCGATATGTGGATTTTTCTTAATTTTCAATAACGTTTTACGAATCATTGATTAAGAAATAAAAGAAGGTCCTAAATCTTCATCCAACCTCCAATAATCAAACTAATGATTGTAGAACGTATCCTCTTGGCAATAAAATCTTTAAACTATAACCATCTAGGCTAAAGTTGTGTTGGTTGCTTTGCTTCTTTTTTTTTCATTCATTATAAGATGGAATAATTTTAACCTCTTAAAAATGTTCCGATGGTCATATTAAAAAATCTAAAGAAATCGAATTAGTACATGTGTAACGCCCATTGTACCCAACTGAGGACTACTTTTGCTAAATGATTTTAAAACTATTGTCTCACTTTTCAGACAATAAATAACTTGCACTGTTGTATTTTAATTTCTCTGTAATCCAAGTTATATGTAAGACGCAATTTAGATCACTAAAAAAAACACTTGCAGTTGATATGGTATGATATGATTTACCAAATTTTTCTTAAGTCTTAAAATAGATATTTGTTTTTACGAAATATGTAACGGTTCTTTAAGAGCGCTAATGGGTAAGAAAAGCCATAACAAAAGTATCGAAGAAGAAGAAACAAAAATTGTTATTAAAGTTAGAAAAAATATATATATTTTTTTTAAATTAAGATTTAACTTTTTCTCAAGTAATGAGATAATTAAAACCAATTACAAATAGTTGAAAAAAGAAAAACGACAAAAACCACAAACAAAATTATCAAAAAAGAGAACACTCCCCCACATATATTTACTTAACAAATTAAAGCTTAATTAATTTTAATTTAATTTAAAACAACAAATAAGTAAGAAATCTAAATAAAAAATAAAATAAAAACAACCAAAAAATCTCGTTTTAAGTAATTAATGAAAACAAAAACGTGAATAAGACATTAACAATTTTTGACAAATGAGTAGTGTATTTTGTTTTAATTTAAATAATCGAAGGAATTTTATCCTTTTTTTATTTTTCAACCCATTAAAGAAAACTACTCACAACATGTAACAATAATTTATATGAAAGTGATCATTTTAATACATATTTATAAAATGTAAAATTCAAAAATAATAATAAAAACAAAAGGAACACGTAATTAAACAAAAAATATTTGGTAGTGTTTAATAATAATAAATTCAATTTATTTAAGAGTTGTACTAAGAGTTGGAGTTGTAACGACATTCTATGTGAAATATAATACATATATAATTTACAAAACACAATAAACTGCTTAAATAAAGTTAAACCAAACAATAAATGAATATTTAAAAACTGAACGAAGTTTATAAAATTAATTAAGTTTAGTGGTGCCCTCTATATTTCAGTTGATAAAGACTGCTACAAGTAAAAAACCTAAGCATACTTTACTGAGCAAAAGAAAATGCCATCGTTCGTAATACGGTAACAGTTGTCATATGGACAGTATGGCTGGTAGACATAGAGGTTGTTTGTAACTAATAAAATCTAATTTTGTAAACTTATAGACCACTTTTACACTAGGGAAATTGATTGACAGACAGCAAAGTTTTTGCTACTTTTTGTAATTTTCGCTTATTGTTTCATATTATTTTCCTCATTTCACAAACGTTTTAATTCTGTGTATGAAAGAAGAGAAAAAATTATATCTGTCTTTTTATTTCTATAACGCAAAAGTTATAGGCAAGAACGAACGAAAATTGAAAAAAAGTTTGTTTTTCCATTTTCCAAGTGGAAAGCCAGACTTTTTGCTAGCAAATATGACAGGTCGCACTTGGAAAAGTTTACTAGGCAAAGCCTTGACTTTGTGTAGGAGGAATAATTAGTATGGGGAAGAATACAGAATTTACCCTCGTAAAAAAATTGGTTTTAAAATTTATATTGAAACAAAAATAAAAAACTAAATTTGTTTTTGCTTAAGATATAAAATATCAAATATTTGGTTTGGGATATGATTCGCATTTAGTTTATAACTATTTTAACATACGTATTTATAGTTTTGAATACCACCTTTGGGAAAAAGTCTCCTGACGAGTCTCTTAAGCAGAGACGAAATGACCATAGAGACATTCTTATCCCCAGAAGCATACATTTCATATAATATTAAATGTATTTGCCAATAAAGCGAAAAATATTTTTTGTTATTTGGAAAAGTTTTTTTTTTACAAAATAAGCCTATTACTCGCAACGTTGCTTTGTTCTTCGTACGCAGAAGTCAAAAGCACAATGTATACAACGACGAAAAACCAAAAAAAAATTATTTTACCATCATTTAGAAAAAACGGTATATCAAGTACATACATATTACCAAAAATATGTTACTTCGTTAATAGTAATTTTAATACATACATTAATAATTTGCCATTACCACCCTGCTTGTTGTTACGGCCTAGCTTCTCGCAGAACTCATGTGTGTGTCAACTTTTATCCATGAGTGCCGGAACGTACAGTTTAAAGCCTATTTCATGACAATCAGTTACTCTCAGAGCTTGTGCCAGAAGGCTGCTAAGAGGTAGTCCTCGAAAAAATATTTTTTCATAATTCTTTTTTTTTATATTGGTCGGAATTGCAAATACGGAATTAAAACCAAACTGATCAAAATGTGTGACAGGGTTGATCGTTTTTACAATAGAAATATCTCAAAAGAGCAATCTTATAACAATTATTATAACACTAATCTGAGGTCTACAAGTAGGATAAATTTCTCAGCGATTGAATTTGACGTTAGCTAACAGAAAAATATTAGACATTATGTTACATGTAGGCCCTTTGTCAGGATTTACAATGTAGAAATTGTAAGATAGCCCGACGAAGTTTGTAGAAATGGGGACTAATATTGGAAGGTTATGGTACAAAAATGTTTGCACCGGATATATTTCGTTTTTCTTTTTTACTTTTTGTAATTTTTGCTTTTTCTGTTTGTCTTCTAAGTTCTACATTGTAAAAGCTTTAGGCATGAGCAAGTCTGCCTTTCAATTTCTACATTGTAAATGCCGACTATGTAATGTTGGCTGCGAACAAAGTTTAAAAGAGAAATCCCAATAAAAAAGTAAACATACGGCTAAAATTAAAGAAAATTCTTCTAATTGGCAACTCTTTCTTCTTTTTCCCTTTTAAGTGTTATCCGCTGATCAGCTGTTTCGTTTTTATTTGCAAGAAGCTGCAAACGGGCATTTTTACACAACAATAAAAGAAATTCGTGTTTTTATAACATTGTTTAATTAATTAAAAAGTTATTTTTAAATTATTTACATAACTAAGTTACAAAACAATGGCCTATGATTTAAAAAAAGAATCCGATGTCAAAGAATATTTAGAAAAACTGGGTGTTGAATATCGCTTTGGTTGTTATTCGGAAAAGAAACCTGAAGGTAATCGTTGACAATCATTTTAATAAAGTACCGGAAAAAAATCAATTCTAACCTAAAGACTTTATCATAAATATTAAATAGTTCTTGAATTTATTAAAAAAAATATAAAGTATTTTCTTATTGTACTCCCTGGTTTCTTTAGTTTGTCATCTATTAGGCGATTATTTGGAAGGCATTAAGAAAGACTTTGAAAAGGCATCTAAAGTCTACAAATCAACATGTGACGATTATGGTTACGCAAAATCCTGCTACAAATTTGGCAATTACAGTTTTTTGGGTAAAGGTAAAAGTGGCAGTAAAGGTGATCCCAGAGCGGCCTATAGTTATTATGAAAAGGGCTGTAATTTAAATGATTCGGATTCATGTCTACATTCAGGTTTACTCTTGGTATCACGTTCAATGCCTAAGGAAATTGATAGGGATGTAAAAAAGGTAAGTGAAACAATAGAGTTCTTCTATTAATTAATGGACCATTTTCCATTTTTGTTTTGCTTCCATATACCTTATACACTGTTGTCAATGCAATATATCCATTTATCTATTAACCATTTAAAGAAAGTAGTGGCTTATAGATTTTGATATCCTAAGACTAATTCTTAAAGTCGTTACTCCTATAGATTTTGATATCCAAACACTAACAGCCTGTTCATGGAAGACGAATGATTTAAGATCTTCGTCTTTTTATATGTGAAACAACAAAAGAACACTCAAATTTGTTAGTTTTTCTTAGAAAAAGACGAACGTCTTAAACCATTCTCCTTTTTGGAACAGAATTACAGCTTAAAGTCGTGTAACGAAAGTTTCAGTATAATAATTTTTAATATATGTATGTTGTTGTGTAGTAGGATAGACAATTTTTAATAATCTATTAGGAGGGTGTATAAAAATATTCTAATATGCTATAGGATAGTCAGATTATCTTTGAATAGACATATATATTGTGCTGTTGTTCAGAATAATAAATCTGTTAAGCCCAGGCAAACGATTGCAACTTTAAGGCATATATATAAAAAAGTATTGGGTCACTGTTAGTATTCTTTATACTAAATAATAATCTATTAACAATTTTATGATTTGCAAGGAGTCTTGAGGATAAATGTATATATTAGGATGTGAAATAAAAATTTGCTCTTATGGCATGGAATAGCGAATGTTGCTTTCATATTAAATACATAATACTAATACTACTAGGCCTTGCCAAGGAATAGCAATTCCCTTTTTTTTATTAATCTATACAAAAGATAAAGGATTAACAAAGAGCAAGTCACAAATATTTATATGGATAGCAGACTCAGAACTGAAATGCAATAATTACAAAATTATTTTATTAAGACGAGAAAAAGGATCAACATTTTGTTATTAGCCACCATTTTTATCATCAGAATTTCATTTTGTTACGTTAACATGAAGCATTATTTTGTAATATTAAAAAAAAAACGTATTTTTTAGGGTTTAGAATTCCTCACTAAAAGCTGTGACATGAATAATGCTACCGCTTGTTTCTATTTATCTGGTATGCACATTTCTGGAGTACAGAAAAAAGCTGAAGATAGCCTACCTGCTAATCAAACAACACCTGCAAAAGCTTCCGATTACATTGTGCATAAAGATATGAAGAAGGCATTTGAATTCGCCCTCAAAGCATGTGAATTGCGTAATATGTATGCCTGTGCCAACCTTAGTCAGATGTATGCACGTGGTGATGGTACGGAGAAAAATGAGGAAAATGCTGAAAAATATAAAAAAATGGCTATGGAAATGCAAGATGAAATTAAAAATCGCCAGCCAACTTTAGAATTCCAACAGGGCTTATAAATACGCATTAATTTTTTGCCCTACTTAATTAATTTTAAACCTATATCCTGATATGTATTAATAACAATCACAAAATTTCTAATTTTAATTTTAAAATCAGCGGATTCTTAACTTTCCTTTTTCTTTTCTACAAATTAGTAAATAGTAAATGATAATGTTTCTATTAGAAACTAGTTGAAAAGAACAACCAATTCGCTTCACGAGATTTCCTCCAAAACGTTTATAGTTTTCTTTTTATTTTTTAAATAACCTAAAGTCTATAATTTTCTCAGACTCTTATTACTGTACAAACAGTATGAAGAGTAATATGCTCATTAAAAATTGCTGATAGCGGTTAAAAGTTACCAGCCATTTTAAATGGAAAGGATAAAAGATTTATAGTTTGAATTTTTAACTTAAATTATTATTTATGTTAAGTTGAAGTTAATTTTTAATGAAAACATTTCATTTTGCACTAAACGAAGAAATATATTTCTGAAAATCTAATAAAGAGAAAGTAATTAGAAACAATTTTGAAACAAAATGTATATTTTAATGGATCTGGTAATTTATGCCTCTGGTATGCCAAGAATCAAGGAAAACGTAAAAAAGTGTGATGTTGGACGTTTTGTGCATGGAACCTTTCAGTAGAGTTTGCTTTAAAATTGACTAATTTTGACTTAAACGAATTATCCTCTGAGTAGTGCTTTAAAACTTGAAACGAATCGATGGTAATATCGACGAAACCAACTGTCTAAGTTACACTGAAGTTATAAGAGAAGCTTACTGAGAGGCACATAAAGAAATGGTAAATTATTAAAAAAAAGTTGATACAGGTGTATAAAAAAAATTAACCAATACATAGTAGAATTGGCCTTCTACACAAAAATGTGCCGTTTTCTCTATAAGTAGCCAACTACATTCTTAAATAAACAGTAGTAAGCATTCAAGATAAAGATTGTTTGACACTATCCCCAGTCATTGTGCGAGGATCATTAGAAAGAAATTATACTTCACCAAGAAGTAGTAAAATTTGCTTAAGCTTCGGACAGCTGTATAAGAAATATATTTTCTTTTTTTTTCTAATTTTTCTCTAGGAAACAAAATTAAATTGCTATTATTTTTATTATTCAAAAATAAGAGCATATCATAATTTAAAAATTTTTTCATTTGATGAATTTAAAACAAATATCGGGTGGTTAAATTTTAAGGGCTGATGTTGAATGTGAACCACACCAAGTTTTTTCTGCATTTCATTTGACATTTCTCAATTTCAGACTAACTCAATTTGAACCATGGAAAGATATAAAGATATCGGCAACACGTTAAAGTTATTCAGGCTTATTATGAAAATGGTCATTCAAATCAAAATACATATCGTGTACTTCGTGATTTTTTCCGTCAATTTAATCGTCCAAATGTGCGTCCAATCAAAAAAATCGTGCAAAAATTTGAGCAAACCTGGTCTGAAGGAGATGTGAAAAGACCAGTGCATGCTCGTACAGCTCGTACTGCAGAAAATATTGCTGCTGTTCCCGATAGTGTGGCTGAAAAGCCGTCCACCTCAACTCGTCAATGGGCATGTTATTTCACGTGGTGTCGATGTCAATTGGCCTCCAAGATCGTATGATTTGACACCGTTGGACTTCTTTCGTTGTGGTTATTTGAAGGAAAAGGTGTACGTCGATAAGCCAGCAACAATTCAAGAGCTAAAGGATGAGATAATTCGGCACATTAACGGCATAGAACCTTAATTATGTCTCAGATTCATCGAAAATTTGGATCATTGGATGGAGTTGTGCCGCCGAGGTCGTGGCGGCCATTTGGCCGATATTTTGTTCTATACATAATTCAAACATACCAAATTATTATAATAAAAAGAAATGGCAATAATTTTCTAAATAATTTGTGTTTTATTCAAAACAAAAAAAAAAAAAAAAAAAAAAACAAAACCACCCTTTATATAGGGCTTTATATGACTAAAAGTTAAAAAGTTTCTTAGGTTGTGAACATCACTGTATATATCATTCGAAAAAATTATAAGTTAAATTCTTAAGATTTTGAATCTAATTTTTTTTATTAGAAATTGCTAAAATGACCAAAAATGTAATCGAAGCTAGTTAAATAGAAATTTAATATACTAATTGTAGTTTATGTGCTATATTCTCTTGCACTATTTTAGTAAAAAGTCTAGTTATAGTATCTGCACGTTTAATACATAATGACAAAGCTCTTGATCATAATAATTGTGCCATTAAATCTTAAGCTCTTGAAACACCAAATAATACACTATAGAAGTTTAATCAATACACCTGAATGCGGATTTACTTATTTTGTCTAGGTTTTTTAAAATTCCAGGCACTACTTTATAATGGGTGTTTTTTATAGTGTCACAACTTTAAGTTGGCATCACTGCTTTATTGGACCGCCTACTTAACAGCTGATAATTGGATTTTGTTAAGTTTGCTTTGAAATTTCAATATGAATCGACTTACACCAGACTAACGCGTGCAAATTGTTGAAATTTTTAATAAAAATAATTGTTCCATTCTATTGATGTCGATTTCGAATTTCTATTCACAAATTTTATTTTCCGATGAAGCCCATTTCTAGTAGAATGGGCACGTAAGTAAGCAGAATTGTCGGATTTGGAGTGAAAAGAATCCACAAGCTATTGTCGAAACACCATTATATCCACAGAAAATTACTGTTTGGTGCACTTTATGGGCCGGCGGAGTCATTGGCCAATATGTAAATATTAAAAATCGATGATGGTCAGAATGTTACTGTCAATGTGAACGGTATAGGAACATACATACATAATTGGCCATTACAACCCTGTGTCAGGGTTACGGTCTAGCTTCCCGCAGCACTCGTGTTGTGTGTGTTAATTTTTATCCATGAATACCGGGACCTACAGGTTAAAGTCGACTCCGAACGACAGATTTGAGAAGCATTTTCATGGCAACCAATTACTCCCAGAGCTTTTGCCAGAAGACTGCTGAGAGGTAGTCGCGGAAAGAAAAAATTTTTCATATGTCTTTTTTCAAGATGTCAGAGCTGAGATTTGAACCCGGCGCTATCGTCTTAGTAAGCCAACACACTAACCAATACAACACGGCGACTACATAGGATATAGGAACATGATTCGAAATTTTTTCGTACCACAATTACGTGGCATGAATCTTGCTGACATGTGGTTCCAACAGAATGGAGCCACATGCCACACAGCGGGCGCTACAATTGATTGACTTAAAGAAACTTTTGATAAGAAAATAATTTCACGTAATGGCCCAATTAATTGGCCACCAAGATCGTGTGATTTAACCCCATTGGATTGTTTTCTTTGGGGTTATTTTAAGTCACATATTTACGTCGGTAAACCACAAACAATTGAACACATGGAAATCAACATTTGAAGAGTTATCGGCGAAATACTGCCGAAAATGCTGCTAAAATCTGTTGAAAATTGGTGTTCCAGATTGCGCTTTCTACGAGCCAGCCATGGAGCCACATGACAGAAATTATATTTAAACATTATTTTAATAAAATTTTCCTTTCAATAAAGTCCGTTATATTAATATTACAAATACATATATTTCATTGCTTTATTATGATTTAAACTTGTGTCACTCTATAAAAAATACCCATTATATATTAGCTACTAATTTGATCACATCATCGTTGGGTATAACACATTGGATATATTCCAATCGGCATATATAGCGTGGATTAGTTTTAGGTAAAACAGCTGATGGCTGTAGTCGCTGTAGTCTAGTGTGTTGGCGTACAAGACAAGAGCTCCGAGTTCAAACCCCAGCTCTGACATCTTGGAAAAAAAAACTTTGAAAAAATATTTCCTTCGGCGACTACATCTTAGCAGTCTTCTGGCAAAAGCTCTTAGACTTAACAGATTGCCATGAAAAAGCTTCACAAGCCTGTTTCTCGGAGTCGGCTTTAAACTATAGGTTCCGGTACTGATGGATAAAAATTGATACATGCAACATGAGTGCTGCGAGAAGCTAGGCCGTAATCCTGACAGGGTTGTAAAGGACAGCTATGTATGTATAAGCTCTATATGACTTTGAAAATACATAGATTTCAATTTCAATCTGATTTTGACATTTTACGGTACTAGTTTTAACAACAAAATACTTGTGGTTTTTGTTTTGTTGTATTTACGAGTATTGTAGTTGAGAGACTACTTGGTTAATATACCATGCAAATTAGTTTAAATTTTTACTGCCAAAAATCTGATAATTTTGATTGAAATAATAAAACCTTTTAAATTTACAATTTTTTTCTTGATAAAACACCCTATTTATTAGAGTTTTATTTTCTTTAAAAATGTGTTTCACTTTAATTTTATATTATGTAAAAATAGTATGTTATATATTCCGCGTTCCATTAGAATCTTGTTTTTTTAACTGATACGAAAAAGGAATACTTTAGCAAGATAGGAATATAAGAAATGTGAAAGATAACATTATTTGGTAGAAAACAAAAAAAGCCATACGCCCTTGTTCTGAGAATCAGAAATCGCTTAAACGAAAACACTAGAAATTTAGCGATTTCAAATTGCTAATGTACCTTTAACACGGCTGTTAGGTTTGGACCATTTTGGTCAATTTTGGTTTTGTTTTTGCCTTGACTAAGAACGTATCAACTTAAAACGTTTGCTATTGGGGTATTTTTATATTTTATTACTCTTGAAAAACTTTTAACCAAAAATAATAAAATGGAAGTCCGAAAAATAAAAAATTATGAATCTTGGGATTTGGACAAATTTTGTCCGTTATTGTTTTTTTTTATTAAATCTTCTCGCTACATGATGAGCAAATACAGTGGCTCAATTTAATAACCGGACAGCCATTATTTTTTTAATAAAACTTTTATAATAATCAAACTGCCTTTTGCCCAAAAACTAAAACTAGATTATTTTGTTATTATAACCCTTTGTTACATTATTCACCATGTACGGTATCAAAATTATTTTCAGAAAAAAAGTTGTAAGTAAAATTTTCAAGTAAGGCAATATTAAACGACAAATTAATAATCGGACATGAGGCAACTACAATACTTTAGAGTTACTTTAAAAAGGAAATTCCCGTTTTTAGTGAAGCCGATTGTAATTCTCAGCTTCGTAGGAACGTCAAAAGTAAAAGGTTTTTAATATTCTACATATTTGAAGTGTAATTTGTTGTAAAATTGTGAAATGAGTAACAAATGTGTCCACACATCTACAAAAGTTAGAAAGCATTGTCAGGATGGTTTGTCTGTTCGTGAAATAGGTGCTATTGTTCAAAGAAGTCATTTCAGAGTCCACGATATTATTAAACGATTTAAAATTTTCAATTCTGTAGAGAATAAGATAAGGTTAGGACAACCTAAAAAATGTTCACCTTCAGATGAACGATGGATTTTAAATCAAAATAAAAAAAATCGGAAACTTAGTGTCCCAAAATTAAGTAAACTGGTATCCGAAAGTTTACAAATTAACGTCAACCCCAAAACAACACGAAATGTGCTTCGCAGAAACAATTTCCATGGAAGAGTTGCTCACATAAAACCATCTCTGAACAACGTAAATCGTATTAGGAGACTGAAATTTGGTAATGAATATAAAAAGCATAATTTTTCGTTCTGGAGCACTGTTTTATTTACGGACGAAAGTAAATTAAATATCTTTCGTTCAGATAGACAAGCATATGTTTGCAGAAAGCCAAATGAAGAACATAAATCAAGTAACCTTCGTTCCACAGTAAAAACGGAACCGGAAGTGCGATGGCTTGAGGCTGTATGTCAGCCGCGGGTCCTAGTCAGCTGGTTTTTATTTATGGAATTATGGAGCAGTATAAGTATATATCAATTTTGAAAGAAAATTTGGCAGCTAGCGCTGAAAAATTGGGCATTTCCGAAAGTTTTCAATTTTATCAGGACAACGACCCAAAGCATTAAGCTCTTAATACTCAATTGTGGTTACTGTATAACTGCCCACATGTTATAAAAACGCTACCACAGTCTCCTGACATTAACGTAGTAGAAAATCTGTGGGCCTATTTTAAGAATAAATTTAAATCTGAATCGATTTCTACCATCGCTTAGCTTATACTTGGCCTTGAGGAAGAAAAGGACAATATTAATCCTGCATGCTGCAAAAAATTTGTGGAATCAGCTCCAGAGAGGACCGACGCTATTTGCAAAAACAAGGGATATCCAACAAAGTACTAGTTATAAAGAAAAATTCTAGAAAATATGAAATTTTTTGAAGTGTCCGATTATTAATTTGATTTTATTTTTTGTCTCATTATGTTATTGTTACTTTTAGTATAAAAACGTTTTTGTTGTTACTTTTAATATTTTTTGTAATATTTATTTTAATAAATTAAGAACTAAATGAATTTTTTAATTTGAAATCGAAATGGTGTATAATAATGGGAAAAAAATGTACGACACATAGCTGTCCGGTTATTAAATTGAGCCACTGTATTCTTTCGGTGCAATTTACATATACATTTGTTGCATATGGTGCATTTGCAAATGCACTTAATTTGGCAGGAGCTGCAAATTCCACGTTTTCTAGTTGCTGTTAAACGTAGATTTTTCATTGTTTTAGCAAAGTAAACAAGTCAGACACTGAATATAGACTGAAGTTAACTACGGCGAATGATATGTACACTTACAAAGGGGAATCCCAGAAATAAATGTAATTTATTAAAACACTTCAAAGAGAAACTGGGTGCATCATATATATATATACATATATATATTTCGACATTATAACAGACAATTATTACAAAAAAAAGAGTAATAAGGACCAAAATGGTTATATACCTAATATTCGTAAGTTTTCTTTGACCCAACAGCAGGGTTAAGCGTTTTGGTCTGTCTGCTTTAAAAAACAAAAAAGATGATGTACAATATAAATTTAATACCTATGTATGTCTTCTTTTTTTTATAAAGAAAGGCTAGTAAGTTTTTTTATAATCCATATGTAAGTATCAGACTTGGGTTTATTGCATTGAATTTACAATGCATTATTACTTCCACTACCACTAAACGACTTAGTATTGATGCACCAATATTGCATCCACTGCTAAATGCAGATAGAAATAATTAATCACTAAATAAAAACATTTTAGTGGTAGTGGAAATTTAGTGCACTAAATGGATCAATTTTAGTGGTAATGGAAATTTAGTGCACTAATTCTGAATGATTTTGTATTATAATAACAGACAGACAGTTTATAGCCTTTGTTTTTTAATTAATCATAAAAATAAAAAAATGATAATAATAATACTCGTAGTAATGATACCACCGGAGAGTTAACCACACCAAACCACGCATATTTCTGTTTATAATGGAGTCTATAGGGTCTGGTCTGTATTGCGATAGTTTTATTTAAATCAAAAGTTAATGAACGATTTGAAAAAAAAAAAAAATACGAAATCGCCCATAAGTTTTTGTTTAGTTTTTGGCAATTTAAAGTTTGATCAGGCTTAATAAAAACTTTATATAGAGGGGTTTTTTTGTTTGTTTTTTTTTGTACGGGAAGGAGGGAAAAAGCGGAGGTCGTCACCTCGCTTGATATGTCGGACTCGCCCAAAAGGGTATACCGACTAAAAACTCCCCTTATCTCCTCACCTCTTTGGCACTGCCAGTTCCGTCTAGGTTGTTCTGCGTCCAGGACCCGCACTTTCAAATGCCTCAAGGTCCTTCTTTTTTCGCCTTAGGATACGTTCAAAATATCCTGCAATGGCGGTCCAGTTCGCCATGTTTGACGCCATAATATCAACGATATTCTCGACCGTAATTCTTCCGACTTCAGACACCAGTTCCGCTCGATAGCAATGCCAGCGCCTGCATTCGAAAATGGTATGCTCCGCGTCGTCAATCACATCTTCTTTGTTCTCATAAATGCAGAAAGAGGAGTCACACTTTCGCATTCGGTGCAGATATTTTTTAAAATATCCGTGACCCGATAACATCTGTGTGGTGTAATAGTTCACCTCTCCGAATTTTCGATTCATCCATGACCCTATAGTCAGTAGAGTCTCACTGTCCATCTTCCTCGTTCTTCAGCGTTCCAGCGTTGTTGCCATTTGAAAATGGTACCCTGTCTGATGGAACTGGTTACAGGAAGGCCTCCCGTTTTGGCTTTATATATTATCGACCGCTCTTCGGCTAGAAGATCCACAGGGATTGTGCCTGCTATCACTAGAACTGCAGACTCTGACACTGTGCGATAAGCCGAGGTAATTCTCAAAGCAGCGACTCTCTGGACAGATGTCAGCAAATAGGCGCGTCCCTTTACCTTTAACGTCTCGGCCCAAATTTCACTTCCATATAGCATTATGCTATATGGAGGCTTCCATCAATATCCTCCGCTTCGCCGGCAACGGTCCTCCGATATTTGCCATTAATCTGCCAAGTTGTCTTACGAAAATCTGATCCCTATTACTGGCATATCGAATCTGATCTGCAAAGGTTAATCTAGGATCCAACCTTAGACCCAGATACTTAACCGAACTCTTAGTCGTAAAATTTTCGCCTCTGATATTCCACTTGCAAGGGAATATGACGTCCGGTTATCAACAGAAATTCTGTCTTGTGGGTGGCCAAGTCTAGACCGTGGTCACTTAACCATCTTTTCGTCCTCAACATGACCCGTGTGAGCTTCCGTTGCGCTCCGTCGGTGTTCCTGGCTGTGATGACAGCCGCAATGTCGTCTGCGTAACCAACCAGGAAAGTACCCCAAAATGGATCCTTGTGCTGCTCCTGATGTTATCTGCTTTGTTCTCGATCCTGCGGTTGTAGAATACATAAGACGCCTGTTACTTAGGTAGCTCTCAACCATCCTCAGGATATACTGCGGCACTGAAAAAATAATTTCCAGCGCATCCAGTACGTCGCTCCATCTAAGACTATTGAAGGCGTTCTTCACATCCAGCGTTGCGAGTAAAATCACAGGTCTTGTGAAGTGGCATTTTATATAGAGGGGGTTGACAAACTACATTTTTTATTGTTTTTGTATCTTCATTTAGAAACTGTTTATTTGTCTGACGGTACATGTCCATGTTCGTATGTTGACATGAATGACTACAATTGTTTTTATGTGGTTAATTTTTATGCGGATTTGAAGTTATGCGGTTTTAAAATCAACTTTTTATTGTGTTGTCTGACGGCAGTATCAACTGCTAATGTTTGTCTTATTTCATATAGCGATGATAAAGATGATGATTTGATTGGTTTCTCTAGCGATGAGGGTAATTTTCCACCAATTCAATAGCGGATCAGACCTTTATCAAGTAGTGATTCCGATAATACTTTTATTTATCAAATCTTAATATTTTAAAAATGGTTTTTTGGTTTTTAGTTCGTACTTACATATACATTTTTAAACTTTTCTAAACTGGTTTAACCAGATAAATGACTGTTTTCCTTCTATTTTATGTGATTTTTATAAAATGGTTATTTTTTTATCTTTTGACTTTTTTATGCGATTTTGGTATAATTTTTACACCTAAATATGGATTTATGCGGTTTTTCAACTTTTCGGGACGAATCATTCATTTTGTGTGAAAATGAGTATTTTTTTATGCGGAATTCCTTTATGCTGTTTTGTTTGGTGCGCATCTACCGCATAAAAAGACACATAAGTGTAATTGAAAAATTTTGCTGGTAATACATTTCTATTTGTTTTTTTTTCGAAACGTTTTTATTTAAATTCAATTTAGTTTTGATTTTTGTTTTTTATATTTAAATTACAAATCTTAAAAAATAATTTAAAATTGTGTTCTGGTTTTTATCCTTTTGGTTTACTTATACAAACTTATACATCATTTTATGTTTAAATTAAAAAATAATTATTCATTATTATTTTTCATAAATTATCGTCTTTTAATTGCAAATGAATACGATGTATTTAAAAGGGTTTTTTTTGTTAAAATAAAATAAAAACTAAAAACAAATGCATATAAATAATTATTAAATTTTTGACAATTTTTTTCAAATATTTTTCCGTGTTTTTTCGGCTTAAAGGTATTTATAATAATAGATAGATAAAGAGAGAGAGAGAGCGATGGATAGACAAAAAGATGTGAAGGATATGTATAAAGACAATATTAGACTAAATTTGCAAAACAATAAAAATAACATTAAAAAAAATTTTGTATATGTATTCGTATATACTTAAATTTGTTATTATTATTGTTGTTTCTCGAAAATACAATTTCAATAAAATATTATGTTCTTTAAACAAATTATTTAGCATGACCTTAAACGTCACTTTTAACTGCAGAAAAGTTTCTAAATTATTTCCTTATCTGTGTTTTGTTTTTTTTTTTTGTAATTTCAATATTTTTTTTGTATTTTTTTTTTTTGTAACTTATTTATAATGAAACATAGAAATTAAAAAAATAATGCTTTAACTTTACTGGTTAAAGATCTATGATATTGCTATTACGACTTTTATCTACCACAAGTGGGTAGATTTACGCGGAAGAATACATTTAATTCGATTAATGAGGCAAATATCAAAAATACCAAATACATAACCAGACAAGCTGTACCTACTTTTCTATCCAACTTAAATTTATTACAGGAAAATGTTAAATACAATAAAAATAATGTAGAGAGCAAAGTTATGGCGGAATATTCAAGACCGGCCGAATTAATGCCAACATAATTTTGTCCAGGTTGTATAGGAAAGAAGACAGCTTTGATGAGCCATGGTACACCCAAACATAATAAAATGTCAAAGGTGTTGGAACCAATAGAATTACATATACCCATTGAACCGTGACCTGTAAAAAAAGTTGTTAATTGTATTTTTTTTTTGCATAAAAAAAATATTAAATACAAAAATTTATAACAAATGTTTTTACCTCTTTTAGCTACTATAACACTCGATACAGCTTCGGGTACGCTGGTACCAGCAGCTAAAAATGTGATGCCCATTACAGAATCGGGTATTTTTAAAGTGTCACCTGAAATAAGAAAAGTAATACCATTCATAAATACAAAATTCCTTGCAAAGAACAAGTTGTATTTTACACTTGAAAATAAGGTAATTTTTTTTTCTAATTTTTTATCTGCAAATCGAACTCGAATGAAAGTCCAAATTGCTAAACTTTTAAAATCTAACTTGATTTACACTACTTTTTTAATCATTCGCTTAAGAATTATTTTATACACTTGAGAGATTTAAGTTTTATTTGTCTTTAAAAATATACTCGATATTAATTTTATTTGTTGTCGTTTTGCAGAACATACCAATTTGTTAAATTATTCCTGTTTCCTCTCTCTCTCTCTTATTCTTTTAGGAGTACAATTGAGATCAAAATAATACGATGACCTGGTGGATTACCACAATAAAAATAAAATGACCAGCTACAATTATGAAATATTAGAACTGTTATGTACCTTAAGGTAAGTCATAGTTTTCTTTTTTTTACACTTTTAAAATGTAGTTTTAAAACAACTTCTTTAAATATTTAATTAAAATTTATAAATTCAGTACATTTTACACGGATAAAATTAAGTCCAAGGTAATAAACTACAGCAGAATCTCTTGAAAAAGCTTTACACAAGCAGCGTCATCGTGCTAAAGTTCCCTCTTTTACACGGGAACGTAAGAGCTTTTGGTCTTTCGTTAAGATGATAAGGAATAATGCTACTTCGATTCCAACTCTTATATAAAATGCCCAAGCATTCACAAACCCGGTTGAAAAAGCAAACCTTTTAGCTGAATTATTTGCAAAAAATTCATGCCTGCCGGAGAGCGTTCAATCGCTGCCCGTACTCGAAAGAGTATCAGTTACTATGCCTAATATATTCTTTCGAGCTTGTGCTGCGTACCATATATAAGTTTTCTGGGCCGAATGATATACCAGCACTGGTTCTAAAACAGTGCTCCCTCGACGCTTGCACATCCATTGACGAATTTTTTCATTACAGCTTATGGTGCCTGTGTGTTTCCACCTAACTGGAAGGTTGCTAATTTAACACCAATCTCTAAAATGGGTGAGGCTAGTAATGCTGAAAATTACCGCCCAGTACAGTATGCTCAACACTCTCCAAAGTTATGGAGTGTATGATAAACCATCACATTATGAGTTATTTAGAGTTCAATAGATTGCTAAACGATCGTCAGTATGGCTTTCGTAGTGGCCTCTCCACTGGTGACTTGTTAGTACTCCTCTCTGAGAGGTGGAGTGGGTCTGTTTACCGCTTTGGTGAAGACAAAGTTCTAGCCCTAGAAATCTTAAATTTGTTTGATAGAGTCTGGAACGAGGCTCTTATTTTCAAACTTGCTGCTTTTGGTGTCGGTAATCATTTCTGTCGTTTCATAAAGGGTTTTCGCAAGGACTGCCCTATAAGAGTGGTTATAGACCGTGTCACTTCCAACGAGTTCAGGTTAAATTCGGGAGTACCGCAAGGCTCTGTTCTGTCTCCTACACTCTTTCTAATCTTCCTAAACGATCTTCTTCTTTCAACTTCCAATTTTATCTATTCTTTCGCAAATGACAGCAACATTTATCATTCGTATTCATTTCATCGTAGGCCAAACCTTTTAGAGATTGAGGTGAGAAGGATCAATATGACTGACATACTCTCAAATGACATACAGATAATATCTGAGTGACCCTATTCTAAGGATCAAAATTAGAAACTTTGCCCAAGGAACCATACCTGTAAAATGATTTCTGATGTTACTTATCTTGACCCAAAGGTAAAATTTTGACAAATCCCACTTAGACACATTTTTACTATCGAAATAAAAAATTTAAGATTGTACAAAATACACTTTTTTCATATGGGTTTTAGGTAGGAAACATTGATCTATTCAAAATAACTGAATTCGGATAAAAAGGAATTTGGAAAACCCAATTTAGTTATACATATTGCTTTTCGAAAAAAAAAAACACTACTTACATATATTAACTTACGAACATATCAAATTTTCAAACTTACACTAATGCGTATGAGCCATATTTGTTTTGTTATAAAATTAATATAAAGTATACGCCCTCTTATTTTTTATGTTAAAATAACGTCTGGGGACTTTTGGCAAAAAAACTTATTCCAAACTTTTTATTTTAAAATAAATTTAAATTTTTATGTATGAAATGTTGTTTATTTCAAAGTTAGTTGCTGGTCGGTCATTCATTTAGACTCGATTGGGGCACTTTAAATGGGTCAAAGTGGGGTTTCTAAAATTTGACCCTTGTGTCAAAATAGGGAACATCAGAATTCATTTTAGAGTTATACTACAATTATACAATTTTCTTGTCATTTGGGCGATTTTTTTGCGTCCCTACAAATCAACCCGCCCTAATATACATACATATGTAAGTGTTTTTTATTAAGCTCACCGTTATGAAAAAATTTTACAACAAACAATAAACGATCATTTTTAAAATGTAATTTTGAAGGCTTTGACAATAAAAGGAAAGAAAAAAAAGGAGAGAAAATATGTTTTCCAACAGAAAACAGAAGAGCACACAACCTGAAAAATGTGAAGTTATTATGTAGACAACCAGTAAGAAAGGATTTATAAAAGTACGGCTCACAAATGCGCCAAAACCCTAAAATTTATATTTTATATATTGTTAGAAATCCATAGGCAACTAAACGGCTAAACTATTCTCTTGACATTTTTAAATAACTTTAACTGGTTAGTGCCACGCCCATACAAAGTGAATATTTTTCTATAACTTCAAAATGGTAACAGTAAGAGTTTCTAAATTTGATCAAAATACGTTCATAGACAAATCATCAGTAAAAAAAATTGGGATTAATTTTGTATATGTTGAGAACGGTTAAATCGAAAGTTACTGTATAAATACTGTACAAATAACTTTGGCGCTAATATGCATCATCAATCAAAATTTAAGCGACGTTGGATTATTGGAAGTGGCTCTTTTTGCCAATCCTAAAGACAGCAATAGCAAAAGTTTCTAAATTTAATCTCAATAATTTCCGGGCTGCAAAGCATGCCGGGTTTTGGCTAGTCCAATTATAATTTTTCTTATTATGAGAGACAATTATTGTTAGTGTGTTGGCTTACTAAGACGATAGCGCCACGTTCAAATCTCAGCTCTGACATCTTGAAAAAAAAAAGAAATATAAAAAAATTATTTTTTTCAGCGACTATCTCTCAGCAATCTTCTGGCAAAAGCTCAAATCTGTCGTTCGGTGTCGACTTTAAACTGTAAGTTCCGGTACTCATGGTTAAAAATTAACACACACACAACATGAGTGCTTCGAGAAGCACGGCCGTAACCCTGACACAGGGTTGTAATGGTCAATTATGTATGTATGTATGTATGAGAGAGATGTCACACCAACTTTTTACATTCTTTGCTACTGTTTTAAAGAATCACTCAGTTGAAAATTACGAGTAAGTTTAAGATGATGTTAAAATAATAAAAGTTTGCTTATTTAAAGACAAACTTACCTATTATGGTTATCATCCAAGCGACCACATAAGACAGTGAACCGATCCATACAATGCACATAACAAAGGTTAATGGAAATATTTTATTGTTTTTTGCTTTTTTACAATCGGGTATAGCAATGCGAAATAGTAAATGTATAGGCCAGATGATAATCCAAGTGAATTGTGCAAAACAACTCTCACCCCATGGATATTTAAGCAATGAATAACCCACCTCTTCTTCGGGTTCACTAGCAGCAGTATTAATAGGATCTGTAACGGTAGCGCTTGTAGGTGTCTGCATTGAACTTTGTGTATTTGCCTCTACATCGGTGTTTTCCTGATGGGCTATGGGTGCTTTGATTACAGAACTTGTATTGTTTGACGATGCCGTAGAAGTTGTAGTTGTAATTGTAGCTGTTAGACAGGTAGTGGCTATAGGTGGTGAAGCGGATGGTGGTATTTTCGGCGGCTCATTATTAACACCACCATTTAGTTGTATTGTAGATAAATTATGGCATATTCGATTCTCCACAAGATCTGTTCGGGTTAGTAAGAGAAAGTGTATATTTTTTTCTGTATAAAACAATTCTTACAATAGGAATATATGTATGTACGTATGTATGTATGTTATTTTAAATTTAATTAAAAGGTGAAAATAGTTAGAAAACATGGCAAAGTTTTTATAAAGTACACGAAGCTAACATTTATATTTACATAAAATTGTTAATAAGAATTTAGGAGTAGTTCCTGCATATAGTTGATATTTGAAAGGATATTCAAGATAGTAAAAAACTGAAATGCTTGTTAAGAAGCGAGTACATTTTAAATCATTTTATTACTCAAGGTTTGAAACAAAAAATATTTCCGAGTATTCACTTTTTAGTTTCAGTTCATTTAACAACTTCATAACAATTAAAATTAATTTTTTTTATTAAAAATGAAGTTCTTAATTAGCAGTCGAATGTTAGAAATTTGTTAGTAAAATATTTTCCTATTTATTATTGTTCATATTAAGCAAAAATTATATACAAATTATGCAAAAGTTATACCGCTTTATTACGGGTTAGGCCCTTAAGTTTTTGTATGTGTAAGGATTCTTTTGCAAGTTACTCACGATTATGATATTAAATGTTAATTAAAAATAGTAATTTAAAAAATATATATTTCGAGTATTAGAAATTATTATACAAAAGGGTTATACGAAATAGCACAACTGGAATTACTGCATTCTTTTTTATTCAAAGTTTTAGAATTAAAGTTTCATTAGTTTGAAATTAGCAAAAAGAATTAAAGTTGAAGTTAAAAATCCTTTGCATTGAAATAGAACATTTTTAAAGTTAAAAAAGTTTTTGAAATTGAAGAACAGTGAGAAAGTTTTTGTTTTTTCACAGAAGTACAGCTTTCAAGTAAAGATTTCTTTAAAATAAAAGAAAAACAAAATATATAAATATTTCTTAAACCTGGTTCTTTTTCATTACTGTTCTTGGTTTGAATACTACAATTTGAAGAGCGGCTCCGAGAACGAGCTTGTTTAACGCCACCTACATACACAAACGAAGAAGTGTATTTTTTAGAAAAAAGTAAAGAAAATATCAAGATTTGTCTTTTTTTTTTAAATTTGAAACTGGCAATTAACAATAGATAAAAAAACTTACCTTTGGCACACTTTTGAAAGGATTTATCAAAATACATTACAGCCAAGTAAACAGCGTATAGAGAAACCAATATTAAAGCCTCATACCATTCAACACGTTCATCGTGCATAACACAAATTAAAACGGCTACCGTAAAACCATAAGCTATACTATCACGTGTCAAAGGCCACCAATCCAAAGGTATGGTCTATAATTTTAATTAAATTAAGTGAATAAAAGATATGAAATAAAAAGAAAGTTCTCTTTATAAAGTTTACCATGCCTGCTCCAATACCACAACAAGCTGCCACTGCTAAAATATTAAATACTGCCGAACCCACTATAGTGCCCACACCAATATCACCTTCTGTTATAAAGGTGCCTATCACATTTACAAAAAGTTCTGGAGCCGATGTTGCTGCAGCCATAAACGTAGCACCCGCTACATCATTCGACATATTGAGGGCTATAAACGTTTAAAGTGTTTAGAAGCGTATTTTCTTTAAAAATTTGTTTGGACTTACCTGCACAAATTTTTTCCACGGCGGGCACAAAATATTCATCACATACTACAGCTAAAGCTACAAATAAATATAAACTGGCTAGAACATGAAGTACTACAGCTCCCGATTGTCTTTGTGCCTCTGTGAATAAATCCCGCGGAAAATCATCAATAGCAGGCTGTGTGCAATTTTTATCTGGAAAAAAAGAAAAACATTTACACAACTTTCACGTAGTTTATGTCATAATCTCAATTTTAATTTTTATGACGATTTAAGGTCATAGAAATTTGCTTGAATAATGAGGCTTCACCCGCTTAGAGGTAAATTACTGCTTTAAGTTTCAATGGCGGCTGTGTACCTTGTATAACCCAAATTATTACCGAAAGTCTTACGCTGACTTGTAGATATTCACCTGAAAGATAAAGATAACCGCACTGGAATATGGAAATACAGTTGCTTTTGAACGTGAAAGTCAATGACACAGTAATTCCGACTATTAGCTAGCCTAAAATACTAGCTATCACGTTGTACAACCTTAGTAGTCTTATGTCATCTACAGTCAGCAGTCCTTGACCAATCGACAGAGATCCCTTGTTTGCCTCTCACTAAGTATTAGGTCAGTCAGTGGCTAACTATTAAGCATCAGTGTGATCTCCTAACGCAAGTGACATACATATGTATGTACTGTTTTGAGAACTGTGACTGGGTGTTTCTTTTTCATGTCGTCATAGCACCACTTGCATGAGGCGACAAAGATCCGTGCTTGTGCGGTAACACAACTTATTGTTGTCGAAACAGTTTTTGCTGGAACGTTACCACCGAAGTCATACGAATCGCCATCGTTGGATAAACCTTCTCTACCTAGACGGCTAAGAAGAGATCTTCATGGTCTTTTGGACCGTGAGGTTCAAAGGTAAAGTTTTGTCGTTGCGATCACCTACATAATGATTGTGGTTCTAAGAGTCCATCTGCCATTTGTGGTATCAAAAGTAGAAAGATTGCAATGACCAACACGTGTGGTCCTAGCTGAACTAATACCAGAATGGTGAAGGCGCCCTAATTTATATTGAGCTAGAGTTGGCGGCTAAACGTCGAATCTTTATCTCTCATGTGGACAGGGATTCCAAGAATCACGAAACCATTTTTAACTGCTCAGCCTGTTTACCCGACAATCGAATGAACGCTCCGTGACTATGCAACTCCCACTTGGCAAAGTATAGCCAAAGCCTTACTAACGAGTACCTTTCAGCAACAGTAGAATTTTTACAACAACTGCTCTACCAACAACACAGTTGTCCTAGTTGTTGGTCTTGACACCAACTACACATTTCCTAAAATTTCAGGTAAACACATCTATGAAAACTAACCAAGAAGACCATCTACAAAGAAACCGCTCCCCGGCATTCCACTCTATTCCACCTTATCAAATCGTCGTGCGGGAGTTTATGTGCTCTATACGCCATTTTTTAAATCTCGAGTTAATGATGCTAATTTAGGTTTTTGACACCAAAATTTTTAAAATCTGCAATCCGTTTTCGGCTATTTATCTCCGAAATTTGTCGAGATATCCTAAAACGGATTACAGATTTGAAAAATATGGGGTCGAAAACCTAAAGTGGCATCATTACCTCGAGATATATAAGAAATATGAAATGGCGGATAAAGCACTTAAACTCCCGCACGACGAAATGTCAACCAAAAACTAATGATCAGGAGAAAAGCGACACCTATTTAGCGAAGGCACTCACCATACAATCAACATGCGACGAAGAGGCAATTGCTGTTGATCATTCAAAGGTGAAGGTATAACACTGGCCTTCGAATGATCAATTCACAACAATTTGTCTCATTTCTAAGGCGCTTAATAATATTAATATAAGAAAAAATATATATGTATGTACTGTCCTTTCTAGCGGTTTGTTTACCTCTGAGTATTGGTCTTAAATAAAAAAAAAATAATGGTACAACCACAACAGAGACTTCGGTTTACCAGATTTTAAAACTTCTAAAGGAATTTGAGGAATAAATTTTCAGCAAGATAAGAGATTATAAACATAGAAAGCTTAAAACGGACATACGAGAATAGTTTTTAAAACATAAAAATTCTTTAAAGACGCTTTTAAAGAATAATACCTTTTGGATGACAAAGATTTATTGAATATGGGAGTTTTATGACATCAAGCAGATTGTTTTTGAAAGGCAGAAAGGAGTATATCGTAGTTGTATATTTGCTATACATACTAAATTTAAAGAAAAGTGTTTCGTAATATTTTTTTCTTTTGTTTTGTATGAGGTGGCTTTTCTAAGTATTTACATAGTTCAGCTGAACAATTCCACAAAAATTAAATTTTTAATTTGCTTTTCTTTAAATTATAATCGAAAATGATCTCATCTTATATCAATCCACTTTAGGATGATTTATTTTAATTTTTCGTATAATTGAAAATAATACTAGTCGGTGTATTGAAACTTAAAATAGAAATACATTTTTGGCGGTAAAAATTTAATATCAATTTTTCAATTTCATAAAACAACTACAAATGCAAAATAATCCTGAAAAGCAACAAAAACCTTGATAAGTAAAAAAAAAGAAAATAAAAATAAACACAACAATTATAATTCTAATGACGACAACTAAAACACATCTAAAATGTATAAAATTTAGAAAAAAACAAATGCGAGTACAAACGTAAATTATCAATTTGGCGGCGCTACTTTTACACAATTAAAATAAATTTTATAAAAGTTTTAATTGATTTAGAAAAAAAAGAAAAAAAAAAAAATAAAAAAAAAGAAAATTCAGAACACATTGAATTAAATACAAATACACAACTACCACTGCACTTTACACACTACTCATACTACACTCTAATACTTTAAACGTTTTATTTCTAAAGATTAGTAACGGAAGTAATAAACTAAGTATTCGAAGTAGCGGTAGGTAATAAAACAATAAAAACCAAAATATTCATTTTAAAAAATGAATAACAAACGATAGAAATCTTTGCATTTGAAATTAAATATTTGAGATGCCAAAAAAAAAAACAGTTAATATGTGACAAGGAAAACTTTTAATATTCGTTTGTGAGAAAAATATAATAGAATTCGAATGAGGGAGAATTTCAAAATGATTTTTTAGCTTAGCTCTTGAAGTGAGAGTCTGAAGTTTACGAGTGTAGTTTGATACTTCGTTTGATTTTTCGCCATAGTCTGAAAAAAGTGTAAAACATTTTGTTCAACTTATGTGCTGACGACTCGAGTTCTACCCACAGGAAAAGCGATAAATTTTTTTAAAGGAGAAATGATGTCGTGAAGGAATAGTACACTAGCCAAACTGAATAATTGTTTTCGACTCAAGCTACGGCAGTCACATCATAGTTCTTTGTGTCCTGTGCATATTCAACTATTTAACTCACACTTTTCAAGAAATCACATACTGAAATTATTTTCTTCCATATGTTTGTACATACACTTGTATGAGTTAGTCACACGAAGTTTAATCAAAGTTTGCTCTAATTGAAGCATTTCTGACGAAACAGAAATTAATTTAATAAAATTAATCACCATCACTCAAAAATATTTTCATTATCCCCAATAAAATCTCAAACCCCAAATAAAGATTTTATTTCACGTTGCAGGAAAAAAAATCTCCATTTTGGCGATAAATCCTCTAATCTGTCAACACTGTAATGAAAAGTTTATGGAAATTTGATACACATATAACACATTCATGCATACATACATACATACATAACTGGCCTTTACAACCCTGTGTCAGGATTACGGCCTAGCTTCTCGCAGCACTCATGTTGTGTGTGTAAATTTCTATCCATGAGTACCGGGACCTACAGTTTAAAGTCGACTCCGAACGACAGACTTGAGAAGCTCTTTCATGGCAATTAATTACTCTCAGAGCTTTTGCCAGAAGACTGCTGAGAGGTAGTCGCCGAAAGAAATATTTTTTTTCATATTTCTTTTTTCAAGATGTCGGTGCCGAGATTTGAACCCGGCACTATCGTCTTAGTAAGCCAACACACTAACCACTAGACCACGGCCACTACATTCATGCATACACACCTATAAAGCTGTGTAAAAACAAAAACCTCAAGCTAATTGACAAGAAAAGAGCCAAATTACAATAAAGAGAAAATAAAACGTTTTCAAATTGTGAACATGTCTGAGAGTATCATACGTATTCAACCAGTACCACGATACTTTTTGAGTCATATAGTACCATAATGTGTATGAAGGTACCAAATTTTCCATCTCTGGTATAGGATCGACATTAATATATATTTTTGCTGGCAAATGTTTTACGAAATGGTTCTCGTGTCATTCTTTCTCTTACGAAGGCTTCCACGTTTGCATATTCTCCTATTTTAAGTATTGGTGAAACCAAAGAGATCCGAGGTTAAGGATCAACCGAAGTAATCCGAATTCGAGCCTAAGCAGAAGTAAAGTAACCCCAGAACGTGTCTAGCACGACTCTAAACTGAAGTAATCCAAGCCGTGTATGAATCAGATATCCCTGTGAAATACCGGGCCGGCAAAGCACCATCCAAACAGGGCTACCGTCTTTTGTTGTTATTAAATTACATTCTATCTATTACGAGTAATAAAACTTTAGTTTGTTATCTTCTTAAGTAGCAGGACAAATGTTTGACTGTAAGTAGATTGCAGCTTGTTTCCAATTTTTTATGTTCTATTGAACTATGATATGCCAGTTTTTCTATTTGCAAAAATTCGAAAACGGTATACGTATGTATGTATGTACATGGTATGTCTAGTGTGCACCCGGGAATAGTCTCCATAAAAACGTCTTTCGTACTCTGTAATATGATATTGTTTTTTAAATTTTGAATTTGACTAAATGTTCTTAATAATATTTGACGATAATCCTTTTATTCCTTTCAAGACAATTATTGTAAATGACAACACATGCATACCAAAACATTGTGGTCAACCTTAGTCTTCATTTATCACAATACCCTGTATTCATATACTCGTACATATGCGTTTGTACCATAAAGTAAAATGCTTTCTCTCTCAATTAAATGAATTCTAAATTACTTAATTAATTAAAAAGCAACAACAAATAACTGCAACAAAAAATATTCGTTCTTTTAATGAATACGACTGATACATATGTATGTACGAGTATGTATATAGGCTCTTACGGTATGGCAAATAATTAGAAAACGGCAAATAGACGATAATAGTGTGTATTTTACGAATCTAATCGTCCTCTACGAAGCATACCAATAAATATAGCTTGAAATAATTTGTTTTTTTTTTTGACAAATTACATTGAATTCTATTTAAATTTTTGCTTTAAACAATGATGATCATCATCATTGAATTGTATTGAATCGAATCGAATTGCATAGAGAAATTCAATGTTTAACTAAAACTTGTGATTGATGTTTTATAAATTTGTTTATTATGAGAAAGCTTGTTGTTTTTTTACTGTTTAATTAATGTTTAGAAATGATAATAACAGTTTTGTTTAAATTAAAAAAACAAAAAAAAAAAACTTATAACAATGCTTTTTTTTACAATAAAAGGGAATATGTGTCAGTTTTTTTCGGAAAATATGTTTGTATTTTTAGTAAATACATTAATAATGTGCCTTCAATTTGCATAAATATGAATTTGAGGAAACACAAATTTACAACCTTGTAAAATGAATGCTTTTAAAAGATAATTATATGAGAAAATCAATAAAAAAAAATTTGTGAAAAGTTGTTGTATCGCAGTAAATTATTGGTACAGTAAGAACTTTTAACTTCACGTTTAATTTATCTTTATTAGATGGATTTAGAATTGTTTATTACAAAATTCACTTGGCTTTTGTTCAGGAAATATTTAAAATTTCATTTCTTTTTCTTAATCATTACTAAAATTGAATTCATTTTAAATGCATTCCTAAATTCGAATTCGTCAACTGTTTAAATCCTATGAAAAAAATTTGAGTTAGATTAGGTTATATAGTTTGGCCGTGATTTTTTTTATATTTATTCGGACACGGAAAGACAGTACCAAAAAAAAAAAAAAAAATTAGGGTATCCCTTACGCTCCGACATGCAACTGATTATACAAAGCCAAGTACTTTTACACGTAACTTGCCCTATTTATTTCAGTCTAAATAATAGTTCTTTACACAGACAGGGAAGGAGAAACATCGGTTAAATTTACAGTTAAAAAACATGATTCCATCTCCTTTAACACATCCATCTAATACTGTCAAGAACATTCATACAATACATATGCATGTGTTTCACTGTTGCTGATGCCGAGAGCACAGTCTACAAATTTCTAAAAGTAAAGGCCAGTTATGTATGTATGATAGTTATTATGTGGGTAAATGTTCAAATGAAATCTTCCTTGATTGATGCTCTCAAATCGGAGTCAGTGATTGTTCGTTCAGAACATAATCATTATACCGAGACTTGTATCAGCGGCAATGCCGTAAATATAAGAGCAGCACCCGGAATTTCTTGGGAGTAGTTTGTAATCCCGTCTTAACTTTCTAAATTAGAATAACGATAAAGTTCTCCAACTTATTTAATAGCTAAGACTGCTTTTTCGTTTACACTGCTTTCTGCTAAATTTAGGCAATATCACTTGGACTGCTCCTGTTCGTCTAAATATTTTTCAACAGCATATATTTGAAGGCCTCAAAAATGATGTTTGATGAAGGTAATCATTACTGCATCCCTTGCTAAATTATATAAGACATCTAAACGCTAGTAGGATATAATTTCCAAAGGGGGTAATTTCTCTGCCTATGATTAACACATTCTAGAAGTGAAACATGAGGTGTGAATATTTACAGCCTTATGTATAATAAAAAATTAGCAGGTCGTTGTACACAGTGGCTAAGTTTGTCAGTCCAATACGTGCGAATTCTTACTCAAAGGTACAAGGTATTTAATTTTTTGAATTATCTGACTAGTTATCAAAAAGAGGGTATATAAAATTTTAATAAAATCAGTCTGCAACGGGTGATAAACTTATCAGTTTTTTGTCCCATATACCAAGGAGTTGCTAATTTTTCATTATACATATGGCCGTTAGTGTTTATGGTTGTGTTTATGGATGGCGAAGAAGGCTTTCAAAATTTTTTATTTATTTTCATTGAGGATCAGTGGTTATCCCAGCTGGGTTAGCCATATCAGTAAAAACGGAGTTTAGTGCATCAATACATATACTTGATCTAAAGTTGACTAAAAATTCCGCCAAGCAGTTGATCATACCACAAAACTTTGTTTTTCAATTGCGTCAATAATCGATAATAATTGTTTCTTTTGATTATCAAAAAATCATTGCAAAAAAATGAATAGAATTTAACTTTCATTTTATTAAATCGAGTATAAATTCTGCTAAAGCAATTGTGACCCTACCGTCACTAATTAATAAATGGTCTGGAAATCCTTTCGTAAGAAGTAGGTTACGAAACCCCTTTGTATAATTTTTACAGTAGGAAGAGCTAAGTGTTTCATCTCCCAATTATTCGCTTCCTGTGTACATCACGAAGACGTCTGTTTGTAACGATTCTGGTTTCTCTTGTCTTATTTCTCTGGTAATATTCGATAATAGCTTAGGTCGACATAAGACCAACTAAATTTTCTATTTTGGGAGTTGGATACAAGTCTGTGTATAAATGTAATGGAAAATATTACAATGCACATTTGCTGTGTGATATCAGTATGTAAAATTATAAATTATTTGCAAGGATTAATTTTATTTAAATTTACACGAATTTTAGAATATTTAAAAATTTAATTTTTTTCTACATAAGCTGTTATTCCATACTGACACAGATATATAAGTAAAAATAAAATTATGAACTAATTAGAGTTCTTATTCGAAAAATTGAAACTTATCTTATACGAGCGAACTATATTAACCCTACAAGTAGCAAAACATTGTGAATGCTACGTCACAAAAGCGCCATTTTTTAATTTTAGAATTCAAAACTTTTCCTCTAAGCTTAACTACAAATACTCGGACTATCAAGTTAGTAGGATATATCACCCGGATTAATCAGAGTGATGGCCGAATGAAACACATTTTGTACTTCTTTCCTTTAAAATTTACATTGAGGAAATTTTCACAACGATATTAAGAGAAACATAAAATCATTTCTCATCTTTCATCATACGTTACTGAACGTAATAGGGGAAAAGTGTTTCTGTAAGCATTTTTATACTTGAGTTGTTTAAACAACACAGCACGGTTTTGTGATAATAAATAGTTGATTTTAAAAAAAAATTTTTTTGAAATTTTATTTTTAGTTCGTTTCCTTCATTTTTAGAACAAAAAAATTTAATAAAAGCAATAATTTTTCTCAGTGTAATTAATTAAAATATTTTCGTCGTATTGAATTTCACATTTTTTTTCAATTCTTTTTTTTTTCTAATTCATTCACTTGATCACTGCACGCTACACGCTATTGTATATTCGCTTTAATTTATAAATCAAAATTAAGTGAAATATAAAGAGAACAATTTTTTTGTTTTAATTTTTGATGTAATCAAATCATTAATAATTTTGTATAATAATTTAAATTCTGCTATCTTTTCAATTCATTCATAAAGTGTACATTTTATTCATTGTGGGCGTTAATTAAATTTTAATAGATTTTTTTTATAACAGTTTTTGTTACTTGTCAACAATTTGATATTTTATTTTTAATTCTGTGTAATTGAATTCATGCTATTTCAGAAAAGATTTTCAAATTGTTTAAAATGAAACAATTGTACATCTTGGGAACTTAGATTTCGGATTAGATTTCATTGTAAATGTAAATGATTGCTTTGTTAGGATTCTCGAAAGTATCCCAATGTGAAAGGAGAACCATTATACTATTCTCTTGCTTCTAAAACAGTACAGTCGTTATGAGAAAGTTTTATATTAAAATCCTATTTTAGCCGAAGACTTAAACATTTCCAAATACTCATTAATTTCATTACATGTTATGTGTAACGTAACAACAACAACAAAATCATATACAAGTCATTCACAATTGATCATCAAAATTAGTCACAAAAGTTCATGTAATGATATTAAGCAATTAGAGAACATGAGGTGAATTCGAATACATCACATTTTATATACAGTCGGACCTCGATTATCCGCGATCCGGTTAACCGGTAACCCCGATTAACCGTGATGGCCAAAGCTCAGTCTATTGTTTTTTGTTTGCAATGTTTTCAAATTTTTTGCTTCGGTTAACCGTGGTTATCTCTAGTATCCGTGATGAAAACGCGAAATACCTTTATTTTCATACGATGAGTCAGAAGCATTTGCAAGTAATTGGTTTAATTTTAAAATTTGAGAATTATCCATCACGGATAATCGAGGCCCGACTGTATTTGGATATGAAGAACCTCTTCTCGCTATTGTTTAAACCCGATCATAAGCACAATAGAGCAATGGTTCAAAGCTATGTAAAGGAGAGCAGATCATCGGACCGTCTGGGTTGGCATCACCGCAGAGGCAATAAATCTTTTAATCTTCGGAAACTAAAACAAGTTCGCTTCTCAATCATGATCTGCAACATTGAAATACTCGTACTTTACAGAAATTTTATTTCATTAGCCGGAATATTAAGAGAGGGACGTTTTAAGATCCTACAAAATTTTCTATTTCGCAATAGTAATGGCATGGTATCGCTTAAAATAGTTCTCTATAGAAGCTTTCTGTAAATTAACAGAGACTGTAAAGATTGGAGAACCAACTCTCTTAACTTCGAGCCGAGTTAAAAATTTATTCCCAAATTCCAAAGTAACTTTGGTTTCTCGGCATAATTTCAATTGGCTATGTAGCTCTATTGTATCACCTCCTTAAAACCTTATAGATCTTCAACGCTGTTATAGCAAATTGCTTTCCGTGACATTAAGATTATGAAAGCAATGAAATCTTATATTATTTAGCTAGCTTAGGAAGCCCTTAAGTGGTGGCGCCAGGCAAATGTGTAAAAATACAACATAAAAATGAACTCCTTTAAATCTGGTATAAGAGAAAATTTATTTCTCAGTGTAATAATTGTTGGGATGCTCTTGCTGTGTAAAATAGATTTACGATTTTTAACAGGGAACTTTACAAGCCATTGGAATCTTAGTTACCATTTAAATAAAATTGATGCCTCTGAACCCTACATCGGTCGATTTTGTTAGGGTGGCACTGAAAATTTAGTAAAATATTCTTTACGAGGTTAATGTAATCTAAATCTTACAATAGAAAGAATAAAATAAAAATCAAAACAATTTTGGTCTAAAAATATCAAGCCTGATAGTCATGGAATTATCAAACAAAATGTCGGTATTTTTTCTAAAACGTTCTTAGTTTACAATCTAATATATAAAATTCTCGTGTCGCGGTGTTTGTTGCCAAACTCCTCCGAAACGGCTCCACCGATCTTCATGAAATTTTGTGTGCATATAGGGTAGGACTGAGAATCGGCCAACATGTATTTTTTATACCTGTAAATGTCAACGTGACCCGCCCCAAGGGAAAATTTATGCCTCACCTAAATAACGTACCGACCTCGATGCAATTTTGAACTAAATAGATCTGCGTACCGTAGAACACATATGGTTTACGGTTTTTTTTTTTAAGAAGTACTCAGAGGGGGCAAGACAGGAGTTATTTCTTCTTATCCCCAACTATCAAACTGAAGCACCGAAAATGGCGGATAATCATTTGCAAAAATTATTAGAAATGCTGAAATTGATTGCTCACATCAATGTAGACTTTTGCAATTCGGTGAAGAGTAGCAAATATATTTGAACTAAAAATGTTTCTTAGAGCAAATTTATATGGCAAAACAACGTTTGCCAGGTTAACTAGTATTATA
This sequence comes from Metopia argyrocephala, assembly GCA_963576795.1. Taxonomy (NCBI): domain Eukaryota; kingdom Metazoa; phylum Arthropoda; class Insecta; order Diptera; family Sarcophagidae; genus Metopia; species Metopia argyrocephala. The sequence goes on along the minus strand of OY756208.1, from coordinate 122,074,471 downwards.
TAAAAGAATATGAAATTAAATTCTTATTTTCTTTTATTTTTACTCTTTTTTTTATTCGTTTAATATTTTTTTTTTGACTTTAATAGTTCAGTTGGGTCACTTTATCTACAATAATCATATGCTTACTGTGTATACTCATTATTCTTCTATACGTACATAGATACATATGACCATTTATCCATTTAGTTTTCTTTTTTCTCTTCTTATTTTTTTATGATCATCTCTATCATTTTAGTGCAAATTGCTTTGGGTGTGATGTTCTTAATCTCTATCACCAGCACCATCACATCACCATCAATTTTTTTTTATTTTATTTCACGTATTTGTATCTTAGAAATGATGATATATGTACATACAGACATATATAAGTATATAGAAATATTCGTATAATTACGTTTACGAGTATATACTCGTACATAGTTGGGGTACAAAAATTGTAGAGTGACTTGAGGTATTATGAATGTATTGTCAAGATATGAGATACATAATAAAGCATATGTATATGTATATATATTTGTTTTCTTAATGGAAAATAATAATCACCACTAGTGGTGAATAAATGAAATAAATGCTTATAGCTGTCATTTGAATTTAAGGTTTTATTTTACGTTTTTAAATCGGGTTTAAAGCGATTTAAAGCAGTATGAACTAAAAAAGATACAAAAGGAAATTATTTAGTTTAGACAATTATAGTTTCTTAAACCCGAAATTTTTTACACAAGTAACAAGGTGAGGTTTTTACCTCCCACATGCACAGTTTTAAGATAATGTATAAACTTTTCTAAATGTAAATTGAACCACCCGCATAAGGAAATGCACTTACACCAAACTAGTCACGTGATTGGTTTCAGTTTGAAGGGGACTTGACATTTTAGCATGCTGATGTCATAAAAAGGATCCAATTGACACCATTTTAAACCCCTTGATAGGTCTCAGGTATAATTTCTTTTTTTTAATTTCATTCTTTCAAACCAGTTAAATGATATGTTCACATTTTAATGGTCACGATAATGAACTATAAGATTTTCACAAGTACGTTTAGACTAATACATACATACATACATAATTGGCCGTTACAACCCTGTGTCAGGGTTACGGTCTAGCTTCTCGCAGTAATCATGTTATGTGTGTTAATTTTTATTCATGAGTACCGGGACCTATTGTTTAAAGTTGACTTCGAACGACAGATTTTAGAAGCTTTTTCATGGCAATCAATTGCTCCCAAAGCTTTTGCCAGAAGACTGCTGAGAAGGAGTCGCCGAAGGAAATAATTTTTTAATATTTTTTTTTTCAAGATGTAAGAGCTGAGATTTGAACCCGGCGCTACCGTCTTAGTATGCCAACAAACTAACCACTAGACCACGGCGACTCATAGCTCATAAAATATTTATTGTAATTTCAAAATGAAGATTTTTGCACCAAAAGTAGTCTAGACGACCAGTACCGCGATTCAGTAACTTTTAACAATACAATATTCGTAAAAGAAGTCGACTGTTTTTATTGTTTGCAGTAACGATTATGTGACTCACTAAGTACATTTTATCGACGGTCGACAACTGTAGTTTTATTTATGTTTAAATTGCAATAATGGGGCAGCACCGTATAAAATCAGTCAGTTTTTGAGTAGTTGGTAATTAAAGTGGGTAGAAAGTTAGCAACGCTACAAACCTCTAGGTTCTTTGAATATAAAAACACACAAAAATGGTTCTCAAACAAACTAGTTAATAGCGCAGGCACATCTCTCTACAAAATTTCAATATAAAAATTTTACGAATTTCCAACTGAATAAACAGCATAAAAATTTTTGGCGTTAAGGTGCGTTTAGACTGTGCTAATATTTGTGCAAAATCATAAAAATTTTGTTTGTCCTAGTGTAAATACTCAAATTTGTTAGCCACCAAATATTTTTCGACTGTTTGTTGGCTAAAAAAATATTTGTTTGTGAATAAAGCTTTGCATAGTGTAAACACTTTGTCAGCACGTCGTTACAAATATTTGGCTCGATATTTTGTTTGTTCTCACAATATTTTTGGTGGAACAAATAGCGACAAATAATTGTAGAAACGTGGGTTGCCAACAGTTATTTTTGACAGTGCTTAACATATAAAAAATAAAATAAATTGTAATGGCAATACTGGTCAATTCGTTTGACAGATTGGTAAGTAAAAAGCGCTTTTTTGTAATTCTTTATTATAAAGCATATTTTTCTGAAAGAAAATGGACAACATCAATGCACCATCTGCCAAAAAAACCAAAAGGAAGAGGATGACGCACGACTGGAGCGAAGAAAATATATTTAAATTGATCGGCGAAGTGGAATGTCATCCTTGCATTTGGAATGCATCAAGTGCTGACTACTATAAAAAACCCATGCGGGATAGCGCATTACCTGAAATTGGCGATATGCTTAATGTTACAGCGGAGGAAGTTTCCACAAAATGGTCGAATTTGAGGATTCGGTACCGGTGCTACCTCAACAAAAAAAAAAAAAAAAAAAAAAAAAAAACAAATGCAGACAATGCACTAAAGTGGAAATATTTCGACTCCATGGCTTTGTTGGACGTGCGGAGGTTAGCCAGCGGCAACCAACAACAACAAATTTAGATATTTTATCTGAAAGCGAAGGTAAACTAACGAGCTCCAGCAGTTATTAATAATAAATCTTCAATATCACTGTCACTAAACATTTTAACTTTTCACGTTGCTTCACAAACACAATTTCATATTATTTGGCAGATGGATTTCATAAGCATAACAGCAACATTATTTTACAGATGTTTGTCATACACACCGAACAAATAAAATTATTAGTGCAGTGTAAAGGGGTATACAAATATTTGTACCAAACATAGCTGACACAAAATCTTCTGTTATTTGTACAAATAAAATTCAAACAAATATTAGTGCAATCTAAACGCATGCCCAAACATTAGTCACAAACCATACTATTAGCCCAAACCATTATTTGTTGTGTTTGGACAAATATTAGCATAGTCTAAACGTACCTTTAGTTTACGACAACAGCCATCGTAAACAAAAGATAATGAATAGCAATATCGACAATTCTGTTGTTTACTATTGAAAACAAAGCGATTATCGTAAAAATATGTTACTGAATCGCGCCACAGGTCAGAAAAGATATCGCCGTTAGACTAAATAATTGAATTATTTCATAGTAAATACACCACTAAATAGTCAATTGCTTTTTCATGTGGATTCTCTATGCCTTAGAATCTTCTATTTTGTTTGTTAAAACAACCTCTGGAAGAGAAATGGTATGCGCTTTGTCTTTCATGGTGAAAAAAAATTAAAAATTTGTTGCAACACACTTGATGTCTAATTATGTGCACCGTCGTACCGCTGTAATACAAGTCGGTCATTTTTTGCGACATTTATAATGTATCCAGTTTATAAGGAGCACTTAGCCAAGCGCAATTAACATGAGGACAAGGAAAACAGCGACGAAATTCACACCGCTTTAATTGGCAATTACAACCCTGTTTTAGAGTTACGGCCTAGCTTCTCGTAGCACCCATGTTGTATGTGTTAATTTTTATCCATTAGTACCAGGACCTAACGAACGACAGGCTTGTTCATGACAATAAGTTACTTTCAGAGCTTTTGCCAAAAGGCTGCTAAGACGTAGTCGCTGAAAGAAATTTTTTTTCTTTTTTTTTCGAAATGTCAGAATTGGAGTTTTTTACGTACATATACATATCGTCCTAAGGGACTTTATGTGCTCTATCCGCCATTTCATATTTTTTATATATCTTGGGTTAATGATGCCATTTTAGGTTTTCGACCCCAAATTTTTCAGGTCTGCAATCCGTTTTCGGATATCGCGTCCAGTTTCGAAGATAAATAGCCGAAAACGGATTGCAGATTTTTAAAATTTTGGTGTCAAAAACCTAAAGTGGCATCATTAACTCGAGATATATAAAATCTCGCACGTCGATATGCATGTATACTAGTGTGTTCCATTTAAAATAAAATTTTGAGGATCAAGCTTATTTTGAACCACTGTGAGTCAAAGAATTTTTGAGAATTTTTTCAGATTTTTTGGAAGTGGTTTAGAGGTCGCGATGCAAACCTTGTTCACATATATTTAAAAGGGTATAACTCGAGAACAGTAAAAGAAAATTAATTTTTTTCTGCTAACTTATTTATTATTTAATCTTTTAAACTGCATCATTAGTTTTTTTAGTCTTTATACATACTTATTTTAAAATTGTTTTCGATATTTGTTGAAAATTTAGGAAAAACTGTTATGTAATGTATCAAAATGTGCAAAATCATTGCCGAAACTTATTATTTATGCACATAAAATTAAATACCGGAATATTTTGGTTAACAATATTGACTCAGAAGCCGAGAAAATATCGATTTTTAGCCAATTTATATCCAAAATTTAAATAGAGCCCAAAAGGCTCGATTTTTTATTAAAAATCAATTTGCGCGACCTCTAAACCACTTCCGAAAAATCTGAAAAAATTCTCAAAAATACTTTACCTTATAAGTATCCAAATTAAGAATGATCTTCCGACGAATTCCAATTTTTAATTTTATTTGGGACACCCTAATGATTACTCGTATTTCATAAATGTCAAAATAAAGTGACTTTTAGCGTCAATCGTCTATAAAATTGACAACCAATTCAAATTATGACATTAATTTTGACACATCTTTTAAATGACAGAAAGTACACAAAAAGTCATAAAACTACCAAACCGGCCATCTTATTTGTATCTGTTGGATAATATGTTACTATAGATATTTGTTAAAAATTACTATTTTACACTACGGTTTAACAAATCGTGTCATTTTGGAGCTTAAACGTCCGTCATACACCTTTTTTTCATTTTTAAATTAATTTTTGGCACAAATGGAATACTTTTTTTTTCTGGAAAAAATGTAAAATTTTGTTTGCCCTTAGCTCTCAAAATAAAATTTTGAGTTCTTTTCCAAAAACAATGTAACATAATAAAGGGGTTGCGTTCTTTTAAAAAAAAATTGTGTAAAAATGCAACTTTTCTCGCCCTCAAAAAAATCATAGGATGAAGGTAATGCACTGAGATACAGCTGTTATTTTTATTATTTTTTTTTTATTTGACATTCTTCATAAGCTTTTTTTTAAATTTTAAATACTTATTTAATTTTTTGTGATTTCCTTTTTTTCTTTTAATGAAATTTTTTTACATATAACAACCGGGCGACTACTTATGTCCTTTTTTTGGTGCAATTTAATGGCGTGCTTTTAAATTGTAACTTTTTTTAAAGACAACATTTTTTTCCAGAAAAGAAAACGCCATAAATTTTATTTATTTGTAATTTCGTATTAACTATTATTATAATTATGTATTTATGCTTAATTCCAATACATAATAATGGAATGTATATCTTGTAGGGATAAGCTTGCCTCTAAAAAGCAACTACGAAATAGCTATAAAGGCCAATCAATTTTATAATTTTTCATATTCATATAATAAAATAAAGATTCATATAATTCATTAAAAAACGTGCTACATTTAGAAATATTTAAAATTGTAAACAATTTTCACTGACTTAATTAAACACGTTTCTGTTTCTAAACTTCTGTTTTCTGCTTTCTGTTTTCTTTTTTTTTCTTTTACTCGTATTTCAAATAGTTTAAATTGCAAACAACATTGTTTAACTATTTGTATTTCTGTTTTAATTGTTTTTTGTTGATATCTGTTTTATTTTTTTACATTAAAAAAAAGAAAAAACAACATACATAAAAATAGAAAACAAAAAAACACACACACAGTAGAATTTTAAATTCTAAACAAAGTTTTTAATTACACAGTAAAAAAAAAAACAAGAAAAAATCAAATCTAAACGTATTTGTTTAAATTATTTCAATTTTATTTAAAGTGAATATAAATAAAATATGTTTTTTTCTTTTGTGGAAATTTGTTTTAATTTTAACGCTTCAGTGAGTGATAACAACAAAATAATGGCTTTAAAATGAAAAACATCATATTATAAGTAAATATATACTCGTATAACGTATACGCCTTGATGTTTTTCAGAATAAAATTCTTAAGTTTAAATTAAATTTCAATTGAAATAATTTTTGGTGTTTTTTTTTTTTGAAGAATTTTATTTTTTATGTACCCGTAGTGCTGCTTAAACCCCAATAATCCTCCATTTTGTGTTTTTTTATGGGTGAAGTGTATTATTAAAATATTTGTTTTTTTTTTAAATAAAAGGTTGTCATTGGTTAAAATTTTCTTTTTAAAGATATTTTTCTGTTTAAATTTTTTCGTTTTTTTTTTCTATCTTCTTTTTTATTAAAAAAAAAATTATTAAAAATTTCTTTTTTTCTTAAAATATTATTAATTAACGAAGGTTTTTCGTTTTATTTTTTGTTATAATTATTATTATTTTCTGTTTTGTAAGTATATGTTACTTTCACGGTGATTATATTCGCGTAAGCGCGTTTTAAACGTTATTTTACTTGATATTTTAAACACCGCTTGTCATAAACTGCGCTCAGTTTTGAAAATTTTATTTGATTTAGAAAAAAAATGAACTGTTTTTTTTTTTTTTTGTTTTTCTTTTGATTCAGATAATTTTTTTTTTATTTTATTTTATTTGGACAACCAAAATCATATACATTCTCATATTTAAAATACTTTTCTGCTCTCTTTCTCTTCGTTTATGCACATCCATACAAGCAACAGATGTGAACTTTAACTCTCACTATATACCTCTCGCACTTTGAAACACGAACATTTGAACGAACATTATTTACTCACTAATACAAACACACGCACTAAGAATTTATTGCTTTTCTTTGATAATCAAAAACAATTTTTTTTTGACGAAGTTGATCCGTTATCTTTAAGAAAATCCGTTTCCGTTCATTATTGATCAATATGCTTAATTTTTTTTCTTTTACTTTGGCCGATTAATTTTTATTGTTTCTTGTAGTTAAGAAACTAAGAAAACAAACGAAAATAAAATCAAGTTAAGTCTCTTTAAATATAGAAAATAATTGTTTTAATTTCTCCCCTTTTTTTTCAAATAAAAAATGATGTTGAGTAACCGCGCTGTTATTATTGACTAAATTTATTCAAGCTCAACTCTTCAGTTGGAAGCTTTGCTCTGTTATTTATTGAGGCCCCACAAACAAAAAAAGCAAATAATAAATTGAAAAAAATAAAAAAATAAATAAAAAAGAGGCACAAAATGCCGCTGTTTAAAACGTACTGGTCATTGAATAATGTATAGTATTCATGTAAAAAATTAAAAAAGACACAATTTAAATGAGTTTTAGAATTTGTTTATTTCTTTCTTTTCAAACATATACGAGTAGCATAACAATTTGTAAAAATTTCGTTTGAAAATATACTGAATTTTTCTTTATCATAATACATGCGGGTCAATCATTAAGAGAGAGTTTATTTTTCTTTTTCAATTAAAGTCAAATTTTACAATTTTTTTTTACATTGTTTGCATTTAAATACTGTGACACATTAATTAATTAAAACAATAATAAGATTTTTAAACAACAACTCCATTTTATACCACTAATTTAATGACAATAACGCATAATGCATTATCTCACTGTAATTCAAAGAAACCTTGACTTTGTGCTGACCAACGATAGCTTAACAATTTTAACCTTTTAAAATAAATTATAATCATTCAAAGTTTCTTAGCGCTAAGTTTTTTACGTTTTTATACTGTACACTTGTGGATGCTGTGCGTCAACAAATAAAAACAATAAATTTGTAGTTTCCGTCATCATGGCAATCACTGTGATGATCATGATTATCATTGGAACCATAATATTCTAATGACGTCACAATGCTGTTAATTAATTACTTCTTCAATAAGAAAATATGTAATAATAAAAATAGTAAAATATATAAATTTTATTACGAGTAATATAATAAAAATCGTAAACACAGTGAACTCTATGTTCACTTATTCGATTGAGGTTTTTTTAATGTTTTCTTAAGATTTTAAATGACTTTTATCAATTTATTGTTATTATACAGATAAAAATATCATGAAAAGTTCAGTCAACAAAGTGAGTTATTAATGTGAAATTTTATTCTAAATATGTGTTTTATAAATACAATCAAAAATTTTTTTGATATTGCAAATATTACGATTTATTTTCAACAAATTATGCTAATTAAAATAGTTGTTATTACTTAAGCGATATTTTAAAAAATTATAAGATTTAGTTATAAAAAAAAACTACAAAAAAATATGAGATTAATAAAGATGTTTAACAAAAATATTTATTGAAATTGTTGTAATTTTTCCAACAATTGAGTTGTTCACCAATTTAATTAAAAATACATAGATGGTACCATTTGTAACGCAAAATTGAATAATATTTTAATTGTATATACAAAAAAAATTATTGTATTTACAATCTAGTTTTTTCTGTGTACAAACAGTTCTTAAATTTAAAAAAAAAACATTTAAAGAAATCTGTAAATTTTTTCCACATCAAAAAACAAGTAAATTGGATATTCCTATTTTCGACCTCAGGTAAAATAAAAAGGTCACAAGCAGTGATTAAGAAACTGCAGTCAAAGTAGAAAAAGTCGTGAAGTTTTTCAATAACTGCAACTTTTTTATTTTCCATTGATCAAAAATAAACTGTTGATAAGGTTATGCTTCTTAAAAATCAAAAACTGCAGCAAAAACAGCACAACTTCAAATGTCGACATGTTCGACAGTTTTTTTGTTTGGCGGGCCTTAACTTCAAATTGATTCGGAAGTTAAAGCAAGAGAAATGAAAAAAAAAACTGCAGCATTTCAACAGTTGATGTATTCTGACTTTCTGTTAGAATGTTTTAAATATCTCAAAAAGCTGACTCAATTTAGTCTTAAATATATTTGAATATCGAAAACAATACCGGGAAATAAGTATAAAACCCTCAGCATTATTTTAAATGCTAATAAAAAACTTAATTCTCTCAAGAGGAAATATATAGCAATAAATCTTTTTCATGTGAGAGATAAAATGTAATTTTTATTTCTGTTGATACTCGTACATATTATTCGTTCAGACGAGATGCCAATAGTTTGTATTGCTCTTCCGATAGATTAAAATCCCTTACTAAGTAATTTTTTTTTTATGTGAGACCAATACTCAGGGGTAAACCCCTGCTAAATACTACGCATTGTATTGGAATTTTGGAAAGGGCAGGAATGGCACTATATTTAACAAAAGTGTCCAGCTCCTTGCGTATGCAGACGATATAGACATCATTGGGCATACCAAGCGAGATGTCACCGCAGCCTTTAATGCTATCGAACGAGAGTCTGCAAAAATGGTTCTGGCGGTAAATGAGAGCAAGACGAAGTACATGTTGTCGATGAGTAGGGACGTTGAACGTATCGGCTCCCAGGTTACAGCCGGCAACTATACATTCGATGTGGTCAAGGAATTTATTTACCTTGGCACCGCCATTACCAGCAAGAATGATGGAGATCAAACGAAGAATCACACTGGCCAACAGGTGCTACTACGGTCTCAGTAGGCAGTTTAGTAATAGAGACCTCTCTCGTGCGACGAAATTAACATTCCATAAGTCGCTTATTCTTCCGGTGCTTCACTATGGTGCGGAAACATGGACGCTGTCTTGTGCCGATGCAGCAGTCTTGGGAGTATTCGAGAGAAAAGTTCTTCGTAAGATCTTTGGTCCTCTAAGGCATGGCGATGAGTTTCGCATTGGAATCAACCATGAGCTATATGAGCTTCTCGGCGATGTGGGCGTTGTTCAGCGCATTAACATCCAGCGGCTACGCTGGCTCGGCCATATTGTTCGGATGGATGAATCTGCTCCAGCGAGAAAAGTTTTCGATGCGAAGGTCACTGGACGTCGGCATAGAAGACGACCGTGTTTACGTTGGAAGGACCAAGTTGATGAAGCCCTGTCGTCAATTGGTGTGACCAACTGGAGAAGGCGCGCGCTTAGCAGAGACGCCTGGAGACTAGTGTTAAAGCAGGCCGAAACCCGTTAACGGGTTGTTATGGCCATCTAAAGTAAAAGTAAAGTAAAGATATTTTCTACAAAGTTGCTGAACATACCATACATCTCAGATGTAAGGAAAACATAGTTTTATACACCGATGTGCTGCAAGAGTTGGCCAGAGACGAAAAATTTTAACCGCCTCTAAAATAAAATTCCGACGTGATCTCTCAAAACGTCGACACACGTATATATTTTTTTAGTCTTCCCTACCAGGATCAATCATCAGAACCCCGTAATTTTGCAAAAAGTTTAAAATTGTTGTACAGTGTAATTGATAATAAGGAATTCAAGAAATAAATGATTTCTAAAATATATAAATTTCAAATGTTGAAGTTCTACAGTTTTTGTTTTCCGAAATAATAATAAACAAAAGTTTTGTGAAAGAATAATGTTTTCAAATTAAAAATCCAGTAAATTTTTGCTGACGTTTCTTTTGCTGGCATTTGCATTTTAATGACAACGTTTTCTTTTAAATGTTCCTATATGTACTCTAAAATCGTTTTGATATATCATATCCCATTTTCGCACACTTTCAATAGCATATTAAATATTACAATAGCTTCCTTTGGTTTCATTTTAGTTATTGGCATCTCTAAAAAACATACATATATCGTCTTGAGGCTCTAACAAGATTTTTCTTTTTCAGATTTTAGAATTTTCTATGGATGTTCACGTTTTAGAATAGTCAATCGAAATTAAAAACTCTTCAATCTCCTGGATATTCGCGTTTCCGTGAGTTCACTGTAATTTTAATATTTAAAACATTTGTAGTCATAATTAAAATTGACTACCAATTGTCTCGTTCGGCACAGTATTTCGTCTTTTGAAATTTAATTTTATTTATTTCAAAATTGTTTAATACCCTATATCAATCATAGCAGTTGTGCTCGTTATTCATATATATAAACTAATAATTTTTGATAGTACAAGTTATTTTTTTTCTAATTAAAGTCCCAGCAAAAAATCATAGATGAAATCAACCTCAAATATATCTGTGTTTGGTGAATCACCAACGAAATTAGCATGTGGCTGTCATAGAACGCCAATGATCTAAAGGCTTCAATAGTATTTTTTTTTTTGCTAAGAAATATGTGTTTCAGAATATTAAATTCAGTTCTTGGAAATAAAATAATATGAAAAATATTTCTTTCGGCAACCATCTCTTAGCAGTATTTTAGCAAAAGCTCTGAGAGTAGCTGATTGCCATGAACAAGCTTCTCAAATCTGTCGTTAGGAGTCAACATTAAACTGTAGTTTTTGGTACAAAAAATGGATAAAAATTGATACACAACGTGGGTGCTGTGAGAAGCTAGGCCATAACCCTGAAACAGAATTATAATGACCATTTTTTGTGTGTATGTTTGCCTTAGAAATGCTTAGTACCCATTGAAAATGCTATGATTTTTTTAACAATATTCATTTTTTTGCTGTGGTCTATTACTTTTAAAATAGGTTTTTGCCTAAAATAAACAAAACCTATATTTTTTTTCATACATATATGGTTATTACTTTCGAACTTAGTTGTACTATATTTATGTATATGTAAATATATGATTTTTATATTTTTATAGCCAAAAAAGAAGTTTCATCTTGGAGTTGGGATAAACGATTGTTGTTTGATGTAGAGAAATGGTCTTTAGCCACTAGTTTTCTTTAATTTTATTTTATTTTTATTCTCATTTCTAAAATGAATGTGAGTCGGTGTTTTGTTTTTGCCATAATTGTATTTAAAAGGTATATTTTTTTCTTTGTTTTGTTGTCCAATAAACACTCAGTAGCGTAAAATTTTAAAATATAAGTTATCATTTACAATCGGCAATACCTTTTTTATCGACTAGCAACTCAACTAAATTTTATTGTTTTTACAATCTACTTAGGTAAAATGGTTAATTTTTGAATAAAATTACATGGTTTGGAGATCCAGATCGAATTCCAATAAATATTGTGGTAATTACATTTTTAGATCAGAAACTAAATTGTATTAAGAATTTGAATTGTTTTTGATAAGTATTTGTCAATTCAAGCAGAAACTGGCATCCGTGAAGGAATTATCCACCAGCCGAACTGAATATTTTTTCGACTCCAGCTACGAAAGTCTCATCAGAGTTCTATGTGTTCTGACATATTCATGCAAATCATTTAACTCACACGTAATACCCTTTAATTAGTTAGTCGAAGACTTACCAAACACCATCATTGCATTTTTTGTTTTTGTAATTGTTGTACATGCGGGGTAAGCAGAATTACATGCATACATACATAACTGGCCATTACCACCCTGTTTCAGAGTTACGGCTTAGCTTCTAGCAGCACTCATGTTGTGTGTGTTACTTTTAATCCATGAGTACCGGGACCTACAGTTTAAAGTCGACTCCGAACGACAGATTTGAGAAGCTGTTTTCATGGCAATTAGTTACTTTCAGAGGAGCTTTTGCCAAAAGTCTGCTAAGATGTAGTCGCCGAAAGAAATAATCTTTTCAATATTCTTTTTTTTTCAAGATGTCAGACTTAAACCCAGCACTAACCACTAGACCACGGCGACTACAGAATTACAACAGTTTTATTTTTGATTCCTGTTCGACATCGACTTCATATAATGCGATAGTCGTGGTGGCTAGAGAGAATCGCTTGAGGCATTCTAATGATCTAATTAAAGTGTTTTAAAGGGATAACAGATAGCTTTGTCTAATAAAAACCCTTTTAAGGAAAGAAAAAAGGGTAGGTCCTCTTTCGAATTAATATCATAATAACTTAAATAAACTTAAGAAATCTAAATATTCACACTTTGACGACCAGTTCTCCATTTAAACTTCCATGTACGTTCATGTCCAAACACAACTTTTCATCTTCGGATCCTTAGTCTACATTTTCCAATTTTGAAATACTTTATAACTTTATTTTTTAAAATATGCTCTTTATACAATTGTAATGCTATTTTAGCTTTTTTTTAAAAACACAAGCTTAAACTTTCAACATTGAACGCCCAGCAGACTGGCAAGTTTCCCAAGTGTTGCCTTTTAATATATTTTCTTGAGTGTTACCAAAATAAATTACTTTTTAAAACCTGTAAAGCCTTTATATATAAATCGATTTGAAACCATAATGCATAGAGGATAACGATGAGAAAAAGCACCATTACACCAACTTTTATATTCCTTATCTATATGCTGCTTTTTTTCCCGACTTTTCTTTACTCGGTGTTCCCTAGGACTTATTTATCGTGTAAAAATATAATTCTGTAAAAAAAATAAAAATAAAAATAATATAATAACATTATTGACCTCTTTTTATAAGCTCGAAAAAAGAGATTTATTATTATATATAAAAAATATTTTAACTTAAATTTAAATTAAAATTTAAGATATACAGTTTTATGCCCGTATTCATAAAAACTATTTTAAGTTTATTGAGGGTTTATTTGACAAGTATTGCATAGAAATTTGTCAAATAAGTCCTCAATAAATCTAAAATAGTTTTTATGAATACGGGCATTAATATTTATATATATGAACTAATAATATGCTTTAAAAACATGGTATATGTAAATATAAGCAGTTTTAATAAATAAACTACTTGTTGGAAGCACTTTTTTAATAGAAAATTTGTCTGAAATTTTCAGAAACAATAACATTTTTAATTTTTATTAAAACAGTTGGCAATGCGATTATTTTGAATTTTTTTTTTCTTTTTTTTTGTATTAAATATTGGTCTCTTAACAAATATCAAATTGAATCAAATTTTTAATTTTTTCTTGGAAAAAACTAAACTAAATGTTTAATTATTTTATTATTATTTATTGGCTACGCTTTTTGCATCAAATATGTGACAAATATGAACGTACTTTTATATTGTGCATCCATTCCTTTTATTTTTTAAAGTTTACATTTAAAGCAATACATTGAATTGCTTCAGGGTACATTAACTGCATGAAATGACTAGTTCTAGAGTTTTCGCTTTGTAGAACACGTCGTTGACGATTTTAAATCGAAAACGCAAAAAATTACCGATTTGCGATTTTCAGAACCTGAGTGTGTCTTAATTATTTCACTGGGACTGTGCATTGAAATTTTCAGTATGTTATCCAGTTTCATTAAACGTTAGTGAAATTATTTGAAATTTTTTTTTATTGAGACCAATACTCAGCGGTAAACCCCTACTAAATGCTGTGCATTGTATTGAAATTTTCGTAAAAAGGACAGTATATTATGACAAGAGAACATATATTTTGTTTTCTTATAATATTAAGCGCCTTAGGAATGAGACAAATTGCTGTGAATTGATCATTCAAAGGCCAGTTTATACCCCATCGGTGAGTGCCTTCGCTAAGCAGGTTTTTAGCTGTTATCTGCTACTTCCCAATAGGTGGCGCTTTTCTCCTGATCATTGGTTTTTCGTTGTCAAAGGTTAAGGTGGAATAGAGTGTAACGTCAGGGTCGGTTACTTTGTAGATGGACTTCTTGAAGGGAGGGACCTCTTATTTTTAAATTATAATTTTGAAAAAACCGCAAACTAACTTCTTCATTTTTCACGTTTGCTGGGATTCGAACCTAGGCCGTTTGAGTTTTTGTGTGAGCGCTCTAATCACTATGCCACGCACCCCCCTAAAATAAGCAAAATTGGTTTTTTAAATACAGCACTCGAATTGCAACTCACTAACAAATTATTTTTACGCACACCTAGTTTCTTCTACAGAGAAAATTATTGCTGAATTTGGTATTTAATCATAATAGAACAATTAAAGTCAATGCATAGCCAGCGTATATTAATTTTAATTATTATAATTTTAAACAAGCACATTTAAATATGTCTTAAGTTGACAAAATTACTGAAAACCTATCTGAAGTACATATGTATGTATGTATGCAAGTAGATAAGTTTTAGCTGAGTTACAGATAAAAGTCGCATAATTGATTGTTGATACTAATTTGAATACTGTGTAAACATTAAATTCTAAAAGTAACATTTTATCTGAATAAGCAAAGATTTTCGCTGAACTGCTAATAATTTTCGGGTTTCATAATATCAAATACCTTTTTTATCTGTTACATAATTTTAAAATATGATCTTCATGGCAAATTACTATCTCGCTATGAACTTTTAATCAAAGATTATTCTTATTCAGTTGATATGATTTTTCTTACGTTTATTACCCGTATGTATGGATGTATAAGTATATGTGTGTCGCATGCCTATATGTCTGTAAAAGACTATAAAAAAATTGCCATATAATAAACTCTCCCTTTCTGTTCTGTATTCTTTTCTTTTCTATTCTTCTCTGTTTTGTTCAATTCTTTTCTATTTTGTTTTTTTTTTATATTATTTTTCATAATTTTTTTCAATTACTACTCGTACTATGTAGTTTCTCTGACAAATTTAATTGAATATCTTGTTATTTAAGTAAATAGATACAACAACAGCAAAATATAAATGCTTAAGAATAGATGACTAGAATTAAAAAAAAAAATCCTAAGGGAGAAATGTAATTGGAAAAATTGTTACAGAATTAATCTACATACATATGTATGTGGATAAAATCATGAAATTGAAAAATAAAAAATAAAAGATATCTTTGGTGATATGATAGAAATAAAACTGATACTGACCATAAAGCCAAATAGAAGATTGTTATATTCGAAAAGAAATATGTACAGCTGTTGTTCGAATCAGTTGTTTTAAGCATATGCTTATTTGCCGACAGTTTTTATTTTTATCAAACAGAACTGAACTACAATAAAAGCATTCTGCAATATCATGATACTCTTTCATAGATTCCAAGATTATGGAATTTTTTATTATTATTTTTAAATAATTTAATAATAAATAATAATAATAATAAATTTAAAAAGCGCTTAAGTGATAAGGAAAATGGTATTCTAAGGATCAAACTAAGAAATTTTGCCCAAATAACAATACCTATAAAATTAATTCTAATGTTCCTTATTTTGTCCCAAAGGTCAAATTTTAAAAAATCCCACTTTGACTCATTTTAAGAACCCCTATCGGGTATGTATGATCAACCCCCACTAACTTTGGAGAGTCGACCCACCATGTAAGTGGCACTAGATCAAGTGAATTTACTTGTAAAATAATGGAAATTTTTTACTATTTTATTGGGTTGCAAAAGAAAAAAAAACTTCAAAATTAAGTTTTGTATGTCACTGAATTTTTTTTGCTAACGTAATCAAAAATTTAGGACTCTACAATATTACACTTTTTTCATATGGGCTTTAAGTAGGAAATATTAAACTATTCAAAATAACTAAATTCAGGGAAAAAGGAATATGGAAAACCCAATGTAGTTATATTGTTTTCTCGAAAAGGACTACTTATGTTAGCCTACGAACATAAGAAATTGTTACATATGCATATCAAATTTACACCAATGCGTATGAGCTATATTTGTTTTGTTATAAAATAAATATAATGTATACGCCCTCTTCTTTTTATGGTAACAACGTCTGCGGACCTATGGCAAAAAAAAACTTATTCAGGACATTTAATTTGATGGGACTTTTAATTGTTTTCTTCCGCATGAAATGTTGTATATTTCAAAGTTAGTGGGGGTCGGTCATACACTTAGGCTCGATTGGGGCACTTTAAATGGGTCAAAGTGTGATTTTTTAAAATTTTACCTTTGTGTTAAAATAAAGAACATTAGGATTAATTACAGAGGTATGGTTCCTTGGGCAAAGTTTCTTATTGTTATCCCTAGAACACGATTTTCGTTGTCACTTGGGCGATTTTTTGCTTCTCTTCAAATAGATCCGCCCTAATATATACATATATTCAGTTTTCCAACGATTTACGACGGCCCGCTATACGTAATTTCGAAATTACGAACATCTTTAATGAATTATTGTATTTTATTATTTTTTTATTATTTCTTGACAACTAATAGTTCTTTAAAAAAACAAATTTTGCTATTCTTGTTGCACAACAACAGCAAATCCTACCATTTTGTAGTAATTTTACCATAGTGCAAATTGTGTATTGTATTGTATTCCGGCGACTACCTCTCAGCAGTCTTTTGGCAAAAGCTCTGGGAGTAATTGATTGCCATGAAAAATCTTCTCAAATCTGTCGTTCGGAGTCGACTTTAAACTGTAGGTCCCGGTACTCATGGATAAAAATTAACATACACAACATGAGTGCTGCGAGAAGCTAGGCCGTAACCCTGACACGGGGTTTTAATGGCCAATTATGTATGTATGAGTGTAAACATTTAAGTCATTTTTTTAGTTTACAATCTCAATGAAATCAAAAAAAAAATTATTATTTGGCAAATGTAAATTTACCTTCGCGCTGCTTTTTAGTCTTAGATAAGAAAAACGTAATAGGCAAATCTAAATCAAGTGTCAGTTGTTACGTTTTTTACGCAAAAAATTCTAAATATATATGTATGTACATACATACATACATATGTGTACTATATAAATTTATATTTTAAGCATTTAATGTACTCATCGTACATTTTTAGTACAATTATTTTAGTGAATTTCATTATTAACTCTCCCATTATTATTTTTTGTTATTTTTTGCAATTATTTGTTTAAATGTAAAGGTCGTTTATCCAAAGCGTTTACCTTATTTTCCACACATACATATGTACTTGTATATACATATGTACATATGTATGTACAGTAGTTCCGCGGTTTAACTAACCATCGTTTTAACGAATACCGCATTTAAGGAACACCTAAAGTTTTTCTATTGAACACCTTTTATAGCAAACAAAAAATATTTTTTGTATTCAGTTTAACGAACAAATAAAACAAAAGTTTTATATTAAAAAACAACAAATTTTACATATTTTTGGAACAACAGTAGCAAAAACCATCGATAGTAGAAAAAAATTTACCATTATTTTTAGCTCTTTTTCTATGTTTCTTCTTCAAGTTACTATTACCCAATTCACAAAATGTTATATTGTTGTAGATTATAGTTAAATAAATAAATAAAAAAAATAAAAAAAAGCTTTCCAACTCTGGTGTATTGATACGACATTCCGAAAACATGGGAAAAATTGTCGTACATGTTGTAATAGTTTTTGACATGGAAATTACCAACAACAATATGTAAAATAGTTGTAGTTTGTCATAGTTTCTACTGATCGACCGATACGACAACTATAACATTTTGTGAATTGGGAATATATGTAAATAGTTAGTTTTGCGTATTACTTTGTCGTGTAAACAATAAAATGGGTAGAAGAAAAGATTGTTTTTGAAAGACAAAATAAAAATCATCTATGATCACGGGAATGATTTGCGAATAAAAAATCTATGCAAGAAATATGAATTGAATAAATCCACAGTTTCTGTCAAAGGAAACCCTTTCAAAAAGTATAGAAGATAAAAATTTTGGATCACGAAACAGAAAAGCTATTAAAACACATACTATTTTTTGATTTGTTACTTTTACATGCCAAAGTGATATGATTGTTCCTTTTTGTTCTTATTATAGCTTTGAATGCAATATTATATGCAAAAATTATTTTTTATTAAAATATATTAATAAAACTATTACATCTCTTGTATTTTTGTAACAAATCTTAACAGGCGCGGATGTTTAAAATAAGTACGAATTTTTCAGTTTAACGAACCGGTGTGACAATATATAGGTTCGTTAAACTGCGAAACTACTGTATATACATATATAAATATCATAATTATATATCATAATTAATAATTTTTTTGTTTTTTTCTAACTACAATCAGAAAAAACATTAAGATTGTATAAAAATAACATTAATTTATATGTAAAATTTTAAAGATTTATTTAAATATTCCCTCTATCTTTTTAACGATATGAAAAATACATACAATTCAGCTATAATATACGAGTATGTATGGATCATATATGTATATTGTTATTAAGGCTGATTGTAGAGAAATATCTTTTTACAGGTACATATACAATATAAACGTACTACTACCACCACAATAAATTCATACTGTGATTTTATCACTTTAAATTTCTTTTCACAAACAATTTTCAATTTTCATTTTTTTTCCACATTTTTTGTATCTTCTCTTTAATTTGAATACAATGGGATACCGTTTTTTTATTATTATTAGTAACAATAATGTTGTTGTAGTATATACTAACAACAACAATAAAGTCTAAATTTGTAATATGTATTAAGAAAAAAAAAGCAAAGATAATGAGAAGTAAAAAAAAAGAAATATTATTTTGCGAGTCCATCATCGGTCACACACTGGCCTGGCTGATTTTCTCAGTGAGGATAGTCCAAGTATAATAAAAATGTGTGGTGAATTTCAGTAAAATAGCAACAACAACAATAAATATAATACATGTATATAGTATGTACATATGTGAGCAAATCTGGAAAATAGTAGATATCCATATACTCGTAATAACAATCAAACACAAGGGTATGCAGCAGAACAAGAAACAAAAATTTCGAAACGTATCGTTCGTTAATAGTTTCTCTCCCATTCTATTAAACACAACACTATACAAATTACAACAACAACAACAATAATAATAATAAAAAAGGAATCATTATAATCTTTAGTAGATTAAACTGACAAGTGAATTAAATTCGAATTTTTTGTTTCGTTTTTTATTTTTTTCCAGCCTCACCATTTTCAGCTTCAAACACATTTCAAAATAAAAAAAAAATAACAAAAAAAAAAAAAAATTGTAGTGCATAAGCACTTTTCAAGTAAATATTATAATTTTAAATAAGAGGCTATAAAAAGCAATGTTGTAAGAGATTTACTCTCAAGCTATGGTTTGCTCCGGGAACAAGGGCACCTTCTTTTTTATGACTTTACAACTTTCTATATCTTTCTATTCTATAATTAAGTTTCGTACTGTTTATTTAACACTCATGTTTTTAAGACAATACATTAAAATCTTAAATGTTCTTAATAAAATAATAATAAATAATATAAGAAAAACAAATATGTATATATGTACTGTCCTTTCCAAAAAAATTCCAATACAATGCACAGCATTTAGTAGAGGTTTAACCCTGAGTTTTGGTTTCAAATAAAAAAAATCCAATAACTTTCTAGTGTATCTTATTGTCTTTTTTTAAGGCTCAATAAATTAATTAATTAATAAGCTGTATTACGAATTAATTCATTAATCTGCTAAATAAGTGTGGAATTTCTGTATTGGAATATGTAATATTCAAATTGTATTTGTATTTATTTTATTTATTTAATTTTATGTGCTGAAGGCCCGAAGTTCTTAATATAATAAGAGACCTAGCCTATTGGCCATAATCGGTCCCATATGTTATTTTATTAGTAAAAGCCGAGTATTTTCTTTAAATTTACAATAATTGAAGATAAATAACGATTTTTATATTTCAACAAAATTTTTATTTAAAATATACTACGAGTATAAAAAATGTTTCAAAAAGCAACATGAATCTCATGTTGTAATTCATACCAGTAAAGGAATTCATTTGAGTATAAAAAAATTTTTTTTAAATACTTTTTGAACCCTAAGAGTACTAAAAATATGTTTGTTTTTAAATTGTTATTTGCAATAATTTTATTTTTATTAACCATAAATTCTAATCTTGGATATTAACTCCCTACAAACTCAAAACTGCTACACTATCACATCATATGGGCTTCGTCATAGTCCCAGTCAGTATTTTTGGCCAATTTAGAGTATTTTTTAAATCCTCAGAGCGATTAAAATAGTCACTTATGAGTCGAAAATTAATGTTTTGTCGTTAAAAATGGTACCCTTGCCGCGTCTCCGCTGAACGAATCATTTGTGCACCCGCACACTAAACGATTTCGACTCAGGTTTGAAAATTTTGTGCCCTCTGTCCCTTCCTGAAAAAGGCAGACCCCACGATATGCATCAACTACAAGGGTATAAGCCTCCTCTTTATCGCATATAAGGTTCTTACGAGCGTGTTGTTTGAACGACTGAAGCCATTCGCCATCTCACTGATTGGACCTTATCAGTGCTCCTTCAGACCTTGAGAAGACCCATCAAAATCAAATCGACACACACCACCTTTTTGTCGATTATAAAGCAGCGTTCGATAGACTAAGAAGAGACCACGTATATATATGCCTCAAGGTCTAAGATCGGTACTCCTGCAAAGCTGGTAGGCTATGCACAATCATGTATAGCAACCCCTGCAGCTCCATCAAAATAGGAAAATATCTCTCCGAGACTTTTAGTTCTGTGCGAGGTTTCAGACAAGGCGATCACTTATCCTGCGACATCTTCAATTTCGTCCTGGAGAGTGTTCTGCAAAAAGCAGCTGTGCATCGTAATGGCATTATTTTTAACAAAAGTGTCCAGTTCCTAGAGTATGCAGACGATAGAGACACCATTGGGCATACCAAGCGAGATGTCACCGCAGTCTTTAATGCTATTGAACGGGAGTCTGCTAAAATGGGTCTGGCAGTAAATGGGAGCAAGACGAAGTACATCTTTAACGCATCGGCTCCCAGCCTACAACCGGCATCTATACATTCGATGTGGTCAAAGAGTTCATCTACCTTGGTACCGTCATTACCAGCAAGCATGATG
Source organism: Metopia argyrocephala (assembly GCA_963576795.1). NCBI lineage: Eukaryota > Metazoa > Arthropoda > Insecta > Diptera > Sarcophagidae > Metopia > Metopia argyrocephala. The sequence continues at coordinate 122,052,911 of OY756208.1, read as the reverse complement.
TCAGTCTGGAGATCAAGCGAAGACCAACACTAGCCCACAGGTTCTACTACAGTCAACAGAGACCACTCTCGTTCGACTAAATTAATACTCTACGTGTTGCTTATTTTTGCGGTGCTTTCCTATGGACGCTCTCTTGTGCCGATGCAGCGGTCCTGGGAGTTTTCGGCAGAAAACTTCTTCATAAGATATTTGTCCTCTAAGGCATGGCGATGAGTTTCGTATCAGAGCTAACCATGACCTGTATGAGCTCTTTGGCGATGTGGCCGTTGTTCAGCGCATAAACATCTAGCGGCTACGCTGACTTGATTATATTGTTCGGATAGATGAATCTGCTAAAGCAAGGAAAGTTTTTGATGCAAAGATCACTGGACGGCGGAGAGGATTACCCTGTTTAAGTTGGACGAACCAGTTTCATGAAGCCCTGTCATCAATTGGTATGACCAACTGGAGAAGGCGCGCGCTAAGCAGAGCGTCTGAAGACTAGTGCTGAAGATGGAGAAGATTTTGTTGTTGTTCTCCCTGATCTAGGCCCTTGCATAATTCTTAGTACCTGCTCCCTAAATTCTTTTCTGACATGGGGGACCCTGCCAGAGAGCTATTGCTCTCCGCCAGCTTAGCTAGTTGAATCCTTTAGGTTTAGAGGTTTACCTCTACATCACTGCAAATTAATTATCCCTTGCATTTTAAATTCTTTGGTACTAATTCCCTATTTTGAAGTCCCATCACTATATTTCTTTTTTGTAATAAAAAATGCATTTTATGTACTTATGTCGAACGCATATGACACGTTTTTAAATTTTTTATAACTGCACAAGCGTACCAACAGTAGTACGTTCCGTTACATTACAGCTAGTACATCAACGTTTGGCTAACCAGACCTTTATAATTGCATATATAAGATATAAATAGCAGTCTTTTTTTACAGGTGTCCTCAAGCTACACACCCAAAATCTGGTTTTTAAAATATTTAAGAATCTGACTACACGGTGAAAATTGCCGCCTACACTTTTGTTGCCTTGTAGCCTCGTAGCTCTGCTGGCTTCTATGTGTTTAGAGCATAATGCTTTAAATATTGTGTGCATTACCGAACCCTGTTGACGATTATAAAAATATTTATTATCCAACAAATACAAATCTGTAAAATTTTAATACTTTTCTTTTATTCCTATTTGCATACCCATAATATGTCAAATTTAAAGGAAGAACAAATTAAAAAAAAACTAAAAAAAATATCAATTCAAAATTAAAAATATTAAAAAAAACAAAATATTTGAGAAAAAAAAATTATTTGGCTTGTTCGAAATGGCTCTCCGATTTATAGAATCAAAGGCCAGCGAAGGTAATAATAGTTCTATTGAAAAATTTAATTATTTTTAATGTTTTTTTTCTGTATTATTCAATGTAGTGGCTCCATTTATCAATCAGAACCATATTAATTACACCAATTGTTCTTATCATCCCATAGATGAATACCCTGATTGGTTTACAGAAACACCACCACGCTATGATTTTATTTTATATTGTTCGGTTATAACCCTGTATTTATTTCTAGGCATAGCTTTAATTTGTAACGGTTATTGTGTTCCCTCAGTGGAGAGATTATGTTATAGTCAGTATTTTTTCTTAAACATTCCTCCGTTATACAATTAATTATTTATTAAATTTATATGTTTTTAAGAATTTGGACTTTCCTATAATGTAGCTGGGGCCACAGTATTAGCATTTATAACTTCTTCACCAGAGTTGTGTATAAATGTTTATGCGACATTTTTAACAGAAGGTGACATGGGCATTGGCACTATAGTGGGCTCTTCGGTTTTTAATAGTTTAGCTATTCCAGCCTGTTGTTGTTTAATTACGGGCGTTGTAAGTAGAGAACATTATTTTTATAATCAACAATTTTTAAATCAGTTTCTTTGGTTTCCTTTTCATGAAGAATTTCTCTATTGATTGGTGGCCTGTCACTAGAGATCTATTGTGGTATAGTTTTGCTGTACTCTCATTAACTATATTTCTGTGGGATGGCCTAATAATGTGGTGGGAAGCCTTGTTTTTGGTGTTTATGTATTTTATGAACATAACAAATCTGTTATTGGATCGTGAATGTCAGCGGAAAGTTAGAGGTAAATGAGAAAGCAAAATTAAACAAATCCAATTTGATATTTTAAGTTAAAAAAATATATATGTATATATATATATATATATATATCGTCGCAAGTAACTGACAAAAAATCGAAAATAGGTTTTTTGCATCATTTTTATCAGCGAAAAAATACGCGTCGATTTGTCCCGGTCCCAGAATTATATGATGAAAAGGAATTCATTTACGCCGTCTGCGTTTTGAAAAATATCAGTGTCTTTGTTCTATTTTCATACAGGTTTTTTGGCTCTGGTGAACATTTACAGTCTAATTCATAATAACTACTTAATTTAGGTTTTATCCATACAAAATAAAAAATCTTATTCATAAACCTTTCATATGAGCAAATCAACTAATAAACGATTTTAAAGTCATGCTGGCAATACCATGATATTATTTCAGCATAGTGATGCACAATAAAAGCTATCGGTTACTTCGGTAATTTTTTAATATTCATAAAAATAGTGTAAAAGTAACACAATTATACATAAAATAGATGTGATTGAAGTAATATTTACTGCTGTTAAAAAAGAACTAAAATAAACTGAAAAAATAAAAAAAAATTCCTTTGAAGCACATTTTTTTAATTCATGTATAAAGTAATCGAATACTACCATTCTCTTTTTGGTTTGTGCATCACTATTCTGTTTACATTTTTTTATGTCAAAATTTGGTAAAATGGAATTGTAAACTGGAGAGAAAGAGAAAGAGAGATTTACATTCGTAATTTCTACAGGCACTATTGACAGAGCCTGTAAAAGAAAGAGATGGGATATGTAATACAAAATAAATACAATTTTTTAGCCATTTAGAAATTTAATTTTGTACAGAGACTGCAATCATTTGCTATTATACGAAAATTTTTAATTATATGAATTTAAATATGTACATAAATATGTATCTATACTTGCAACTATATAAGTTTTATTCATTGTAATACTATATTATTCCACTTTTATTTATACAATATCGAATCTAACTCACAAATGTCGTGTTATTGTACGGTTAAAGTAATTAGAAACCTACAATAAAAATTTCTTATTTATAAATGGTTTATGGGAGCGTTATGACACTGTTTCTTGTTTATGAATACAAAATTAAGAGATTTTGCTTATAAGGCTCTTATAAGCACGTTTTATCTCATTATGAATTAGACAGTTAATGTTTTGTCAGTTACAGCGTTCTTTAATTCTTACGACGATATGTATACATGTAGATATATAATGTATCTTTAAGTTTTAGGAATGTTTTCTTATCTTTCAGTTCATAAAATAAGTATTTTTACAGTGGTTCAAATCATGATCTCATATCCTAATTAACTTCTTGTGATCTGCAAAATTAAAGACTTAACTGCCATTTTTTACACTTTTAATTAGAAGATACTTTGTACGTGCAAATGATCTCTAAGGACTATAGAATGATATAATTCATCCATTTACTCATCCAAGTGGTATTTAAGTATTTTGACCGCGCATACATTCTACCGCCGTTAATTTATTTCCGTCAGATTCGACGATCTGAGAAACTCTAAACTGTTGGCCGGCGCCGATATTGACATTTACCTATCATATATTTGGTAATGCATCTTTTCCTAATATGCATTATTGCTGCAAAAATTTCTTCGATTAAAATGTTCAGTGCCCGGTTTGGAGCCCAGGCAATACCCTTAGGTTGTCTCTAGACAATCTAATGTACGATTCAAATCTTCCTCGGCCAAAATCTGGGCTCGTTTGGTCTAAGAGAGTAACTGACATTCCTTGTCCTTTCGACCCCTCAATATGCTCTTCCAAATTCTGCTTTCCATTCCAATAAAGCGTTTATGAGATTTAGTTGATTCAAGCACCCAAATTATGTAATTATTCTAAAAGTGTTTAAGAATTTTAAATATTATGGCATTAGCTAAACTTGTATACTCGGTTATTAATTTAGCCAAATTTCAAATATTCCAGCGATTGAAGTAAGAATTAGTTTTTTTTTTAGCTATTAAAGCAACCGTTTTTTTTTTTTTTTCATACAAGCTGAATAATCCATTTTCACTGCCTTCAGAAAGGTGAACAAGTTAGCGTATAATTGTATGCCGACTTAAATTGTTCAACAAAGAAACGGCCGGATTTGAAAAAAGTTAAATTTTTAGAAGGGGTATGGAAAGGTGCATTCATAGGCAGTTTAAAGACAAAAATCTAATACTATTACTGACTATTACTTGTTTACAAACCTAAAAATAATAGCTCGGCTTGAAAATATTTAATGACTTAAACAAATTTTGCCTTTTGAAAATGTGTAAAGAATTCAAAAAGATTACTTTGGAAAATGACATGTTTTTTTATCTAAAAAACTATGAACATGTAAAAACTCACGAACTAGTCGATTGGCGGTCATCAAATTCAAATATGCATTGTACGAGTACTTGCATTTCAGCTCGTTTGATATTTTTATACTATTTTATACTATTTGGCTGCAAAAACTTAATACCTACCCGATTTTAAAGTAATTAAAAGTTTTTTTATATTATAGAGTTATACGCTGTTACCCTGCAATGTTATATTTCTATTTCTGCCAGTTTCAGTTTCAAAAAAGTCTTATTTAATATTAATAGATCACGAAAAACCTTGTAAACTTAAATGCTTTATACCACTGGGCGAGGTAAAAGATTTTACCGAAATGGAAGAACCTGATAATAATGAAGACCCCTTCAATTTTTCGCGTTGGCCCGAAGAATCTGGTTGGAACAAATTTATATGGCTGCTGTCATATCCCTTAGAATGTATATTCTTTCTTACCACACCCAATGTTCAAAGATCTTTCTTTCGTGAATATAATTTTTTATGTCTAATAATGTCTATATTCTGGATATCGATTTTAACTTATTTGTGTTCGTGGTCTATAACCGCAGTTGGTATGATTAAATTAAATGAATTTAAACATATTTCTTACCAATTTCAATTACAGGCTTTCATTTATTTCTGCCTGATTCAGTAATGGGTATTGTAATTGTAGCTGCTGGAACGAGTGTGCCAGAGGCTATATCCAGCGTTATAGTATCAAGAAAAGGTACAAAAAATGTCTTTGAAAAAACTCAAAACATCTCAATAAGAAACCACTTTAATTTACAGGTTATGGTTCCATGGCACTTTGTAATGCTATTGGCTCTAACACTGCCAATATCTTTTTATGTTTGGGTGTACCCTGGCTAATAAAATCCTTTTACTTTCCAAGCATACCTTTTCAATATGCTGTTACAATTACATCGCATGGAATGCCCTTTACTGCGGCTTGTCTTCTAATATCTGCTCTCTTACTGTACTTCTCATTTCTGGTTACTCGCTTCCAAATGTGTCGATTACTAGGCTTTTTATGTTTGTTAGTGTATATTGTATTTGTCACGATAGGAGTGGGTATAGAATTGTTTTATTATGAAGATAAATTACCTCATTGTTCTCATTTGTAGAGTCTGTATTAATAAATATTACAATGTTCTCTTAGCAAACTAATGTCTTTAATTTTGTGGAAATTAAAAATATTTTGCGCAGGTTTTACGACTGTAGTCGCCGTGGTCTAGTGGTTAGTGTGTTGGCTTACTAAGACATGAGCCCTGGGTTCGACACCCAGCTTCGACATCTTAAAAAAAAAGGTAGAAATATGAAAAAATATTTCTTTCGGCGACTACCTCACAGCAAAAGCTCTGAGAGTAATTAGTTACCATGAATAAGCTTCTCAAGTCTGTCGTTCGGAGTCGACATTAAACTGTAGGTCCCAGTACTCGTGGATAAAAATTTACACACACAACATGTGTGCTGCGTGAGGCTAAGCCGTATTCCTGACACAGGGTTGTAAAGGCCAGTTATGTATGTATGTATGTATGTGTGTGGTTTTACGACTAGGAAAATTTTATTTTTTAATACATAAATAATACAAAATATTAATCGATTTGTTTACAAAGACATTTTAATTTTAATCAACCATGTTCTTGAATATTTCAAATGGTAAATGCCACGTCTAATGTTGTTTTAGCAAAAAATTATCCAAACACCCGCCGAAATTGATCTATGAACTTAAAACAAAAATGTTTAATGATCTACTGCAGGGATGGCGAACCTTTTTTTGCCAATAAATATTATTTTTATAAAATCAAAATACATGCGTGCCAATAAAAATTATTTTTATTAAATGAAAATACATGAATTTTAAAAATTATATATAGATTCATTTCTATAATACGCTGACATCTGTTTTAATGGGATTTTTGTTGCTGAATATTTCTCGATAATACATCAATATCCGAACCATAGTTTGACAATTTTAATGAAATACAAGGCTCCCCACATACATCGATAAGTCTGTTTCGTACATCGGATTTTATATTATTCATAATCGAAAATAGACTTTCACAGCTATACGTTAATGAAAATATTGTTAGAATAGCTTAAAACAACTTCTTCATCGCATTAAATGTTTCTGGGAGCGAACACAGTGTCTTCAACAACATATTATTCATGTTTTCGTATTCTTCTTCATTTAATCTTTTTTTTTCTATTTCTTACATACCTCAACTCTATAAATTTTTGCTTCCAAATAGAACTTGATTGAAACTCTGCCAACTGCATTTCTAAATTCACTAAATTCTAATTTCACCATTCTAATTGATCTATTTTAGTAGTTTCCAAATCAAACTTGTCTGGATATTTAATAAAGTTAATTAATGGTTAAAATTTTATGAAATCTTGAAATCTCGTAACAAAATTGTCTTGTATGTCACTTATAACTTGGCTATAAAAATTTATATTAATTTCATAGACTCCATGAATAGAAAATTTTTGAAGGTGATCTTTCAACAAAGGAAAATACTTAAAATTATTGTTGTCAATATCGCGTTTAAATATTACTAATTTGGGCTCAAAACCTTCAATAATATCGAAAATTACATCAATTGATTTTCCGGAACCTTGCAATTTAATATTTAATTAATTTAAATGGTTGGAAATATCTTTTGTACTATTGTGCGTTGATTTAATATACTTCTGAGCTTGATTAACCCATTCGCTGTCAAGGACGAGTATACACGTCCTCAGCAGGGTAGGCCGCACTGACAAGACGAGTATACTCGTCCTACTTTAAAAACAAAATACGCGGAATTACTTTATCCTGTTATCTGCTGAGACACTGTAATCGATAATAGTGAATTTCTAAGTGATGCTTGTAAATAATTATGTATGATAATATATGTGCACTTACCAAGAAATAACAGTGTTTTGGTAAGCAATAACACTCAAAATATAAATGACAATGGGAATGATATCATATAATTTAGGCTTGGCAGCAAATGGTTAATGTGAATGCGAATAGAGGTTTTATATATTTTGCCATTTCCCCCATAAAACCAGAAAGTAAAATTATCTTGACAGATTAATCAAAGTATATACACTCCGGTTCACTTATTTAAAAGCACAAAAAATCCCATATTCAGGAGCCGGTATCTTTTGCAATTTTTAACCGATTCCAGAATTTTAAAATAGAAATGGAAGGTAGACATCTTGAGATATAAACAAAATCATGACAATGGTGGTTTCTTAACTAATGAACCTTTTTTTGAGGAATTTATAAAAAAATCTAAAAATGTGTTTTTTTTTTGGTTCACACATACGATTTCGGATTTTAACTAAACGTTAATATAAATTATGTAGGTCTTAGTACGAAAGTTCGAAATCCCCTCCAAGCTGTCCTTGATTTTTGTATATCTTTAAACGGTTAAGGCTAAAGTTTCTGAATTTGGTCTGAACGGCTTCATGGTCAAGGAAAATCATCTGTCGGAAATTGAACGAAATTTGACAAGTGGGCGTGGTACCTCCCATATAAACTAATTATTTATTATTATCTGAGAACTGTTGAAGCTAAAAATTCTGAATTTGGTCTGGATGACTGCATAGTCAATGCAAATTATCAGTCAAAAAGTGAGCGGAATTGGCCAAGTGGGCGTGGTACATCTCCCACAAACTACATATTGATTATTGTGAATAAATGAATTGTTTTTGGTTATTTTTTTGTCTTGTGACTTTTTTATGCGATTTCCGGGACGAATCGTCCACTTTGTGTGAAAATTAGTCTTTTTTTATGCGGTTTTACTTTTATACAGTTTTTTTTGGAACGCATCTAACACATAAAAAGAGACAGACCTAAGCGTATTTGTTTTGTACAATATTTTCATGCCTCAAAGTAGTATTTGTAGTTTTGATTAACACCTTTGAGAAAGTCTCCTGTCGAGAATCTTAAGCTGAGACGAAATGGCCATAGATTCATACTTATCTCCATAAACAATACATTTCATGTATATGTACATTTTAGAGAAAGAAACATAAATTTTAAAATTATTTTGACGGTTTTCGGGTTCAGTTTGTGTTTACTGGTTTCAAATGCTCCAACAGAAAGGGTATTTTCTGTATTTAATAATATATGGACCAATGAAAAAACTTATATAAAAATGAAAACCATCAAAGTTATTTTGGTTACTAAATAAAACTATGATATGAATTATTTATTCATCAGAAAAATACCAAAATTAGTTGTAATTTATTTTACCCTTTAAATTTTTTTTTGTTTTGTTTTAATTTTGTTAATTTTGCATTTAAATAATATAATGAATACATGCCTAGGTACCTATGAAAGGTTGTTTGTTTGCATTTTATAGTTTTTATTGGTCAGATATTTCCTTGTTCTGTACTTTGGTTTAAAAAATAAGTTGTACCTGATTTTTGTATCTCTCGATAACGGTTAAGGCTAAAGTTCTTGAATTTGGTCGGAATGACTTCATGGTCAAGGCAAATCATCAGGGAGTGACAAGAGGGAGTGGTACCTCCAATACAAACTGAATTTTAGTCTTTGTATATCTTGAGAACGGTAAAAGTTCATTCCTTAAGTAGAAAACTTTTTTTTATATTTTTCCTATTTTAACGAATACTATAAAGGATAAAAAGTGCAACATTTGAACCATTAATCAAATTCGAACTTCCCAGTAGAAAATTTTTCAAATTTGGAAGCAATGAATAAAAATGTAAGCAATAATGGAAGCATTATATTGTTATTGCATACCTTAAAACTTACAAAGATGCTATAATATAAGGTATTATTTTTGATTTTGTATAATATTTGCTTACTGGTTGCAATAAATTTGCGTTTCTATTGCATTTTAGCGGCTCATTTCATATAAAAATCATGCATTATTGATGCGCACGAGTAAGTGATCGTTTACAATTTCTCCCTTACAAAATAGCTTATTAGTAAGCACAAATTTCTGCTGGGTTATATTGTACTTTAAACCATTTCAACTCACCTGATCTCTTTATACTGCTTTTATTTTTTTATTAGTCTTAGCTATCATTATTTAGCCCTATCTCATTTCTTTAAAGTTTACAGACTTCAGTGTAGTAATTCTAGTATATTTAATTTGTATCAGAGTATTCTAAGTCGTTATCCTACAATACAATGTTGTATATCTATTTCTGCCAATTACAAATTGAAAAACGGTTTTTTTTGTATTAATAGATCCCGAAAAACCTTGTACGCTTAAATGCTTTATACCATTGGGGGACGTTAAAGATTTTGAAGAAATGGAAGATCCTGATAATAATGATGAACTTTTCAATTTTTCGCGTTGGCCCGAAGAATCTGGTTGGAACAAATTTATATGGCTGCTATCATATCCCTTAGAATGTATATTCTTTCTTACTACACCTAATGTTCAAAGACCTGTCTTTCGTGAATGTAATTTTGTATGTCTATTAATGTCTATGTTTTGGATAACGATTTTAACCTATTTGTGTTCTTGGGCTATAACCGTAATTGGTATGATTAAATGGAATTATTTTAAACATATTTCTTACCGATCTCAATTGCAGGCTACCATTTATCTGTGCCAGATTCAGTAATGGGTCTTGTAATTGTAGCTGCTGGAACCAGTGTGCCAGAGGCTATATCCAGCGTTATAGTAACAAGGAAAGGTACCAGAAATGTCTTTAAAAAAGTTAGAAAGAAATCTAAAAGAAACCTCTTAATTTTCAGGTTATGGTTCCATGGCCATTTGTAATGCTGTTAGTTCTAATACCGTTAACATCTTTTTTTGTTTGGGTGTACCATGGATCATAAAATCCGTTCTTTTTCCGACCATACCTTTTCAGCACGCCGTTTCAATTGCATCTCAAGGTATTTTCTATTCTTCGGGTTGCCTTCTAATAACTGCTTTGTTACTGTATATCTCGTTTTTGGTTACTCGCTTTCAAATGAATCGAGTACTAGGCATTATGTCTTTATTTGTGTATATTGTATTTGTCACTTTGTCTGTGATTGTTGAATTATTTTTTTATGAAAATCAATTACCACATTGTACTCATGTGAATAATAATTAATAATAAATGTCACACACACTGACATCTTGAAATATGAAAAAATTATTTCTTTCGGCGACTACCTCTCAGCAGTCTTCTGGCAAAAGCTCTGGGAGTAATTGATTGCCATGAAAATGTTTCTCAAATCTGTCGTTCGGAGTCGACTTTAAACTGTAGGTCCCGGTACTCATGGATAAAAATGAACACACACAACATGTGTGCTGCGAGAAGCTAGGGCGTAATCCTGACACAGGGTTGTATTGGCCAATTATGTATGTATGTATGTACTCCTATTTTTCCCTACAATATGCAAATAATTAAAAAATAATATAAAATTTTTTATAGACATTCAATTTTTCAAATTATTCTTAATTCTCTCAAAGAAGTCGTTTTGTCAAATTGAAATTGGGATAAAGTCTGAAAGCCATATGAAGCCATACCACTGTGCGCCATCTCTAAATAAAATCGGCAAACGTTAAAAACATGCTTATTCAAACAACATGCATATATGTGGAATTTTGAAAAAACGTCTTCTCTCGAAATAAGACAATTTTCCAAGATTTTTATAGTAAATATAGAATTTCCTTGTCTTTCTTTTGCTCTAATCCCCGTATTTCTACGACCTTTGGGACGCAAATTTGCAGTTGACTAATCGACTAAACTACTTCTTTCAGAGAATTAAGAATAATTTGAAAAATTGAATGTCTATAAAAATTTTATTAATTTTTATTATTATTTTTTAATTATTTGCATATTGTAGGGAAAAATAGAAGTATTTTTTTTTAATAAAACCGAAATATATTTTTCAGATCGACTTCTTTCAACCTTTATTTTCACATTCCATTTTAACAAAACAACTTGTCTTGACTTAAGCGATTAAGATAATTTTCAAATTTAATCAGAAACATTTTGACAAAAGGTCTTGTATGGTGGAAGCTAATTTTTTTCTTTAAAATCTATTTAACAAAACGTCTTAAATTAATTTTTTGTTGTTTTAAAGTCCAACTATTGCTTCTATAGGGAAAAAAGGTCGCATAATGTTCTTTAAGTATTTGTGTATAATATCCAAGTTCGAAACTTCTTTAATTTTCTAAGCAATAACTTCTATTAGCCTTTTTAAGTGTTCTTTTGCTCTACTGAAAAGTTGTTGATTTAAAAAGAATTTGAAATGTCCACAGATATAGTACCTTGGCAATGTCCAACTTGTCACTTTTTAACTTTTATTTCATTGTTTTTGTTATTTAACATTTAAACTTGAAATATTATCAAAAACATATATTCAACACTCATCATTGTAGTTTATGTATCAATGGCTGTTTTTACTATACCACTTAGTATATTTGTGCATATGTATGTACATATATACATATGTATGACGATACTATCTGTTTTGAGTTTTGTTACCACTCTTCTGCTATCATTAAATTATTTTTCAAGAAGTGATTGATTTATAATATAAAAAATATTGTCTTTAAGCCACTTGATACTCGTACATATTTTGTTTAAAAAAAATAATTTTTTTTCTATTTAAAACAAGAAGAAAAAATAACTTTACTCGTTTTGATTGTTTGATTGTTGTGTGCTCGTATAACCAGGTTGAATATTAAAATTAATAAAATTCGTAAAATGTAAATACAAAAAAAAGTTTTAATCCAATTTTAATCAAATTTGATGTCTCTTTAAAAAAATACAGTGTAAGTTTTTCTATATCTAAAAGATTTTATTAAATTTTTTCTTTCTCTGTAAAGTAAAAAAAAAATAATCGAGTTACGTCTTTTTTATATTAAATAATTGATACATAGTTTTTGTTACTTGATGATAATAATTAAAATTGCTTATTTGTTTTATAAAATTTTTTTATTTTTCAAATCTTCGGGATTCCTTCGTAGGTAAATAAAATGAACATGGTTATGGAAAATATAACTTTTACAAAACTTTAAATTATTTTATATGAATTCGTAAATTTCAATAAATTCGTCATAAAAATTAACAAGAAAAACAAGCTCTTAAATCAAGTAATTTGAAATGATTTAATAAAAATAATAAAAAGAATTATTAGCCTGTTTCCATATTACAAGGGGGTCGCTAAACAGGCAATCGATACACAAAGAAGTAGGTAATTGTCAGACTTACCTTTGTTTACATTATTTTCGTATATTTTCTCTTTGAACACAAATTTCATTATTGCTATAGTATATTAACGTAACATTTATGTTACGAACCGGTTAAGCGGTGAGTCTTCCGAGTCTTTTCAAGAGTTCCCAACTCTTCTCACCGATCGCGTATTTGAACACTCAAAAATTTGTAACAAAACATAAAAAAAACGTACAGAAATTAAAAAAAACTACCACCTGTGTTGTCCCAACCGTGACAACGCTGCTTCCACTAATTTTGATTACTTTTTCTAGTATAAGCAAATCATGGCAACTCTATAATTTCTTTACAAAATAAATTCAATTAGATTGTATACAGATATGTACATATGTATTATGCGCCTTTTTGCTGATGAGACAAGCTGCTGTTTGACCACTTAAGGGCCTCTTATTTTTTAAATTATAATTTAGAAAACCCGCGAGTTTATATTTTATAATTTTTGTCCTTCGCTGTGATTGAACCTCGGTCGTTTGAGTTTCTGTGCGAGCACTCTAACCACTATGTCACGACCCCCATTTTCTAAGCATATCTCTCTCTCTCTCTCTTAAGGATATTTTTAAAAACATACATATTTTCAAAATGCGGGTCTATTACACTTTTATAATCATAGATTAGAGCCCTAACAACAGCATAAGGAAAAAGTTGTATTTATTTATTCCCTATAAAGTATTTTACCTGATAGGTAGCACATATTGATAGCTACCTGATCTAATATTTAAATCACATTTAAAAACATTCTCAAAGATATAATTTTTCTACCATAACGCAATTACAATAATTTCTTGCCCATCACACTGGTTTTCTGTTTATGCATACTTATACATACATAATGATTATACTCGTATCCCTAAAATTTGTTTTACCCAAAAATGAAATTTTTTTGTACTTTTTGGAATTTGGAAAATGTATTTCTGCATAAATGTTAACGTTTGAGCAGATTTTAAACCAATCGCCAGACAACCTTGTTACATTAAACATTTAGAAAGCACTCGTAAATACATGAAAAAATGTTGAATTTTATACAGTTTTTTAAACAAAAATTTAAAGAGAAAACGATTTTAGTACCGTTTATATGTTTTCAATTTATATTACTAGTATTAATTATTTGTTCTGTGTGTTCTTTACAAACAACAGTGCAACAAAAAACAAAGTTAAATGAACTGAATGAGAATTGTAAGTTTTTTAAACCAACTAACAAATACTGAATGTAAGCAAAAACTCTTTTTTAGCCTTCTCTCACAGTCGCTCAAAGAGAGAAATCTCTACATCAGCTATAGATTCGTCCAACTGCACTAAAACTTCAATTTTAGCATTTCCCTCTGATGGCTTAACAGAAGCAGATCGGAGAAATGGCTGGATTTTGCTGCATATTACTTTAATGTTTTATGGATTTTGGTTTTCAGCCGTAATATGTGATGATTACTTAATACCCAGTGTAACACGCATTTGTTCAAGTGAGTAGAAACTAACAAAACGGATATGCAAAGCAAAACTTGAGTTTTCAAATTTAAAAATATATATTTCTTTTATCTCTAAAGACTTTCGTATCGATCACGATATCATTGGGACCACAACTATGACCGCTGCTGTCTCTTGCCCCCAACTATTTATGAACTTTATAGGCACGTTCATAACTAAAGGTGATATAGGCGTTAGTACCATAGTGGGATCTGCAGTGTTCAATGTATTAGCGGTGCCTGCCTGCTGTGGCTTGTTTGTAGCCGATTATTTAATATTGGACCGGAAGCCTATAATACGTGATTGTTTAATGTACATGGTAGCAGTATTGGCTCTACTGGGAATTTTAAGAGATGGTCAAGTAATGTGGTATGAAGCTTTGGGCCTAATAATAGCTTATTTTGGCTATGTGTTAGGTAATTCAAATATATACTCGTACATTATTTGAAAACAACAAATAATGTCTGAGTCCGTTTTTCTTGCAGTAATGTATCACAGGCATACAATATACCATTGGACTAAAAAAGTTTTATTAAAATTTGGTTTTCGAAAACCTGCGTATAAGGAGGTTAATGAGTTTAGCCATATACTGGGTCACAATAATGACCAATCGAATCTTAGTTCAGCTAAAGAAGGCTATCATACATTTTATTCAGCCATACAACCATCACATATTATGTTACATATGGAGCAAGAGGAAAGAGATGGTAAGATGGCATATTTTACAAGACAGTACAGTAAATTTTGTAACATTTGTTTTGATTACTATTTCTTTTAGAAAGAATAGCCTCACCTTGGTCTAGAGAAGACCGAACTTTAATCGAATTCATTTGCCGCTGGCCCATAACTTTTCTTCTATGGCTGACTGTACCAAATTGTAGAAACTACCACTTCTTGAAATATGTTACATTGCTGTTGTCTATTGTTTGGTTAGTAGCTATTACTTATATGATGGCCTTTGTCATTTCAATTATAGGTAAGTATTCTTTTTTCTTTTGTTTTTTCAACAATAAATATTTCGAAAAATTTTTGAATCTTCGTCGTAATGTTCAAAAGAAATGCTTTATTTTATCTGCAAGAAGTTGTAATTTTCTTTGTTAAACTTCATATTCATAAAACGTAATTTGTTTATATGTACGAGTATTTTTCACTTTATCGCAAACAAATAACAAAAATCATACGAGAAAGTAAGACATATCGACATAATAAATAATTTTCACGACTATGTCTTACTTTATAATTTATTTCAAGTGTTTGTATGTACAGGGTGTTTTTTTTAGAGGTATAGAACTTCGAATTGAAATAAAACACAAGAAAATCGTTTTAATGTCCATCAATTTGGCTTTATTGGAAGGATAATTTTATGCCATTAATGTTTAAATATAATTTCGGGCATGTGGCCGCCGCGGCTAGCTCGAATAAAGCCAATTCTACAGGTCCAATTTTCAACCACTTTTTCGAGCATATGGGGCCGTATGTTGGCAATAACGCCACGAATGTTGGCTTCCAAGTCCCCTAACGTTTCTGGTTTGTTGGCGTAGACGAGCGACTTCACATATCCCCAAAGAAAATAATCCAATGGTGTCAAATCACACGATCTTGGTGGCCAATTGACAGGTCCATTCTGTGAAATTATGCGCTCATCGAATGTTTCCTTCAATAAATCGATTGTGACGTGCGCTGTGTGGCATGTAGCGCCGTCTTGTTGGAACCACAACTCATCCACATTCATGCCATCCAATTCGGGATGGTTATCATGGCTCTATACCGGTCTCCATTAACGGTAACTGACTCTCCAGCATTATTTCGGAAGAAGTATGGCCCAATGACTCCACCAGCCCATAGAGCACACCAAACAGTCAGTTTTTGTGGATGTAATGGCGTCTCAAGGGTCTCATGTGGATTCTCTACACTCCAAATGCGGCAATTTTGCTTGTTGACGTAGCCATTCAACCAAAAATGAGCCTCATCACTGAACAAAATTTTGCGTGAAAATCAGCATCGAGATCAATCTCATTTTCGGCCCATACACCAAAATCACGACGCATTGCATGGTCTCGCGGCTTTAATTCTTGCACAAGCTGGATCTTGTAAGGTCGCAAGCCAAGATCTTTGCGCAAAATCTTCCATAAAGTTGATGGACAAAGCTCCAATTGCTGTGCACGGTGGCGAATCGATTCATTCGGGTTCTCTTCAACACTTTGCTCTACAGCGGCAATTGTTTCTTCGGTGCGCACTGTTCGACGTCTCTGCGGATGCGTATTATCACATAGAGTAAACGTAGTGCGAAAACGATCTATGGTTAACCGAATTAATTGCTCTGATGGACGATTATGTCGACCATAAAATGGAAGGAGCTTACGGTAAACTTCGCGAACTGAACCATTATTTTCGAAATAAATTTGCACGATTTGCAAGAGTTGTTCTTTTGTCAACCTGTTCATGATGAAATGGCAAACCAAACTAAATATTAATCACTTGACAGCTGACAAAATGGCCGCCAGTTAAAAAAGTGATGCCAACTTAAAGTTTTATACCTCAATAAAAAACACCTTTTATTTGCGAAAGTCTGTTCGTCCGAAAGCACGATAAGAGACAGGTGGCTTAAAATTGTAATCTGCCTCCGAAAAATAATATGTGCATTAAAATTACAAAATTTCATTCCAACTATTCTCAAGGTTTCATTAGTTCGAGTAGTTATGAAAAATTTATTTGGCCCAAATTTTATTATAATTCTACTTTTTTATTTCAAAATTTTTAGATGGAGAAAAGAAAAAAAAAAGAAATAACAATTACTGAGAAAAATAATTCTTTAAGAAATCTTTTGTTTTTTTTTTTTGTAGGTGATACTCTCTATATACCCGATGCAGTTTTGGGTCTCAATATTTTGGCTGTTGGCATGGGCATACCCAAAGCTGTCTGCAGTATAATTGTTACTCAATACGGCAAAGGCGGTATGGGTCTAAATAAATCCTCAGGCTTAAGTAATTTTGATATTTTATTAAGCCTTGGCTTACCCTGGTTTATAAAATCATTTTTTCTACCCGATAATCCTGAACATAAATTGCTGCCTGTGAACACTGCTAGTTTAACATATGCTGGCATTTTGCTTTTAACATCCCTATTAAGTCTCTTCTTATTGTTTGTTTGGCACAACTTCACTGTGAATCGGCGATTTGGTATGGCGTGTCTGGTTATGTATTTGAGCTTCATGATCATTGCTACTCTTATAGAGTTAAATGTGTTCTTTCCGGTTAATTTACCGATTTGCAAACATTAAAACGTTTAATAGAAGAACTTTTCAAAATGATAAGATTATAAAAAATATCACGTTTAAAGTTGTTGTATTATTTTTAATTAAAAATTAATCAAATAAAATGCGACAAATATGAAAAAGAAACAAAACAAATAGTTTTAATGAATGTTCGAGTGTTATTTTCTTTAAAGGGTTTATTTGTGTTTTTTTTATAGACTCAGTCCACTTTATCTCGAACTTGTGGTCTTTGATATATGTATGTATGTATTTGATTTTAAGAAAATATATTTCAAATATTTCAATTTATTTCTTGTTAATCATAACAATTCATTTTATTTCTCGTAATCTTTGTCGTTAGAAATGACTAAATATGTAATCAGATAAAATCTTTGATTAATCATTTTAGCTTTAATAATCATAAAAAGAAAGTTAAAATTGATTTTCTTTTTCACTTCTTCTCACTTCTAAAAATATACATATATTTACTATTGTTGTTGTTGTTGTTGTAATAGCTCCGCTTATCGGTGTTCCCAATTTAGTGCGTTCTAACTGAAAAACTTGTTTTTGTCACATCGCCTTCAAGAAAAACAAACAAAATTGGCGCATTTCTAAATAAATTGAACACCAAACACTTCGATTAAATATTTTGCTACTTTTGCATGAATTTTTTGGTAGAAAAAGCGAATACAAGGTGGACTGATTATAAGGTGTGGTAAGTCGATCAGCTGTGTATCCGTTGTTGCTGGTTGAAGCAGTAAGGAGGAAAATTCGTGTTTTTTGTAAAACTGCCCGCACCTTATAATCTATTCGCTTTGAAATAAATAAAATTTTCTGGACTGTGCCACCTTTCAATCAAGAAAATATTACAGATGTGATAACAGTTAAAAACGCATTTTACATACATACCTACATACATAATTGGCCATTATAACCCTGTGTCAGGGCTACGGCCTAGCTTCTCGCAGCACTCATGTTCTGTGTGTTCATTTTTATCCATGAGTACCGAGGACCTACAATTTAAAGTCGACTCTGAACGATAGATTTGAGAAGCTTCTTCACGGCAATCAATTACTCTCAGAGCTTTTGCCAGAAGACTGCTGAGAGGTAGTCGCAGAAAGAAATAATTTTTTCATATTTCTTTTTTTAATATGTCAGAGCTGAGATTTGAACCCGGCGCTATCGTCTTAGTAAGCCAAAACACTAACCACTAGACCACTGCGAATACAAAAAAACCCATTTTAACATTGTATTGTAAATTCTATGTCTTTTGAAACTTGACTTTAAATAACTTGCCCAGCAAGTTGGATATAACAAGAGAATATTTTAAGTTTTTGTTGTTTTGTTGGTTTGTAAGCATTTTAACAGTAGAAAATATAATACTGCACTATCTGTATTTTTATGGTACCTGAAACCTATTTTGCTTGTCTATGTATTATCCTCTAATTTTTTGCAAAAGTTGTGGTCTGTTCAGAACTATATTGTATCTATAGCTACGAATTGCTCATAAGACCACCTGTTATACCTTTTGAGCAATCACAATTAATGTCTCGTCCCAGATGTAATTGCAATAACGCTAAGAATCCTGCCGTATAAAAATGATCACTTCTTAATTAGTGTTATTGGGCAGACGATGCGCCATCGGGAATTGTTTAGCATTCTAATCTTCTCGTGAGTATGATATAATATTATCGTATACGTTGTCGATTCTAAGCGCTTTACTCAATGTGCTAGTGTAGTATAATTAAATTTAGGCCGACCAATATTTATATCTTAAAAGCAGCCATCGATACCTTTCAATACAGTGTACCGAATGTTTACTTTCTGATTGGTTTGGGTTAAGGGCGATGATTAATAACAGATGCTATCGAAGACCGCACCCAAAATATTTGGATTTTGAACTGTAGGAATAAGCCGGCCTAAGCTGATGTGTTCAATTCCATTTTTACTTCTTTAGTCCACGAATAGAAAAGAGCAACAGAGGACTTAAGGCGTGTGAGCTAAAATCAATTTTTCGGTAGTAATTACTAGTTAGTGGCCAAGTATTGTGATATATTGCCAGTTTTGTGGCCTCTTTTATAGATTTTACTCATGGATACTTCATAAAACACATTTTTTATTTTTAAGGCCAGCATTCAGATGATGACCCCTACTCATGCAGTACATTGTGGTGGTTTAGGAAAATATGTTATAGGAAATGGGAAAGTGGGAGTAGTGCTTGTGGACATTTGATTTAAACTTATTAGTATCGTAATTGACAGGAAAAAATTCGCTGGTAAATTGTTCCATTACTAAGCGGTGTGGCTAAAGAATAAATTCTCTCTATAATGCATTGTGTGATTAACTGGACAACCAACTACAAAAGGATGTGCTCTGAGAGAGCTACAAGTAGTCTGCAAAAATATACGATTATTCGAAATCAGGTCCCTTATTTCATCCGAGCATCTCCCACGGTAGTAACGAAACGCACGCGAATCAACAGAGTTGGATACCCTGCCGTTGTTGACAACCACCTACGCCCTCTCCTGTACACGGTCGAGAAGCCCCCTATGAGAGTCGTATTCCATCATAGGTAGGATAAATGCCTTGTAAATATTGAGAAGGTCGGATGGAGTGAATGCTTGAATGCTTCTTTCGACACTCGAAATATGTGATCATTCTAACGGGCATCGAAATTTATTCTCATACCCAAGAGCATATAATTAATTCAAACTGAATATGTTCGTTATGTTCTTAAGGGTATTAAGTTACTCATTGAATTTATTTTTAAATGTTTCTTTTATTATTTGTATTATCGCAGAATGTTTTCCATTATTAATGACCGCATAGATATTTTTTTAAACCAATAAAGTATTCGTGTGGTAGACTTATTGGAACTTTATAATATCGTTTATCTAAATAATGGTTATCTATTACTACTTGTACCATAAAAATTTGTTATTGCGTTAATGTTAAATTAAATTTGACGGTTTTTTTCTTATAACGATCGAAAATTATTTGCTAAAAATTTATCAATTAATTCTCTTTGAAAATGTGTAAACCCAATGTCAATGATTTTAAATCAAAATTATGATCGAGTGTATTATAGCGAGGGTCGAACTAAAAGTTTAAATTTAATAAATTTACTTGCATACGTATATATAGTACATAAAAATTAAACCAATCAATCAAACCATTTAATCATTAAAAGAATTACTGAAAAATTAAACAAATTATTATATTTTATTATTTAAGTGTTATAAGTTATCTATAATATTTTGATAGGCCTTAAAACAATTTAAAATAATTCAAAGGAAATTATTAATAAATCTTTATTGCAATACAAATTTCGATATTTTGTAAGTAAAATATTTTTATAGGCTAGCAGATGATCAGTGCAAGGTAGGACAAAATTCTATAAAATTGTCTTAACAAGTAGCAACCATAGCTGATAGATAAGTTAAACATAAAATCGCCAAATATTAAGGAAAATAATATTAAAAATCATTAAAATGGTTGACTGAAATCGTCATAAATAAAAAAGCTGGCTGCCGTATTCTTTAAATTTGTTTATAAAGGGTTTATTTGGCAAATCAAATAAGATCCTAAAAATATAGTTCTTCTACTCGTATAAACAATATTTCTTTTTATTACACTAAAGCACTAAAAATCTTCTTCAAAATATGTATTTTTATTGAAATTAGAACATGGTCAATATATACATACATATGTATAATATTATATAAGTATAAACAGGCATGTTGTAAAAATCACATGTGATTTTTAAAACTCTTCGGTGTTCTATACACGTTATTATAAGCTTTCAAAATCACAAAAAATATAAAAAAATTTTCTGCTGTAATTTTACATTTATTTTGAACGCTAATTCCCATTTTATTTCAAATATGCAGTAAAATACATACTGTCATGTACTGAAAATCACTTTTTGTGTAAAGAAACTGGATATCAGAAAAGCCAATAATGTTTCTTTAAATAAAAAAAGTCTACAAGTATATTAAAATTTTTCGGGTTTTTGATGTAAAATTTCTAATTTTACCATCGAAATTAATCAAAACCACTTTAATGTTTTTATTTATTCAGTTGATTTTGAGATTAAACATAAAATGGCTGAAAAACTAAGTATGTGACTTAAAAACTGACTGTAACTTATAAGACCGCTTTTAACTCACAACCTTTTAACATACTTGGATACAGAACTGCTTTTGATTTGAAATACTGCTCACAAGGCTACTGGGCCCCCCAAAAAAATTGTTTCACCTTTTAACTTGTTTTACGAAACCGGAAAATTACAAACCGATTTTCTTTACCAGTTCAGAATACTCAAATTGTTATTACTATAGCACAAGCCAAATCACTACTCATTATGGCCCGTACTGCAAAATTTTTTTAAAGCAATAAATATTGAGCCATTTTGATTGCATGTTATGTGGTATGAGCTTGTTTGTGCAATTACTTGATTGAGAGTGCATGCCGTTGTCGTGTATGGCCTGCTTAAGTCAATTTACTTTCTAATCTCAAATTTGCTAATTCTTTATTAAATTTATTACTTCTAGAGTTGTTGTAGAAGAACCTGGCAAAAGAAATGCAAATATTCGGTCAGAAAGACTATATTTCCGCCTGCAATTCAACAAAGAATTCGATTGAGTGCCAATAGGTTGGACAAAGTTGTATTTTTTTTTCCAAGTACTCATAAAAAAAATACTGATATATTTTAAATATAATTACAAGTAAATACGATATTAAACTTTTTGTCAAATTTCACTAAAACAAACAATCGATGCAAAAAATTCGTTGATGCTTTTTCAGGATTCTATATGTAGGTATTAGGGATGCCAATCCCGAAATCCCGATCCCGAAAAATCCCGGGATTTACGGGATTACCCAAATCCCGAATCCCGGGATTTTTATTTCGGGATCCCGAAATCCCGAAAATAAATATATGATAAATTTTTAGTTTTATACTTTTTATAAAAGGTAAACTAAATAAGTTTATTTTGAAATTTCATGGCAAAGAACATTTACAAAAACTATAGATTCGATTCGCCCTTAGATAATGGCATAATACTTATATCTATCCCTAAATAAAAAAAATTGATTAAAGTGATAGAAAAGTACAAAAGGTTCTAATGATGAAATGGAGACATATATTGATAACGAAATAAAAGCGTTTATTTTAGGTTAAGATAGAGAGAAGTATTTCGAAGCAGACTGTCGACAATTCTTTCAACATCATTGACTTTGAATGTTGTTTTTCTTTTGTGGCATATATTGGCAATAAAATCCAAGCTTTTCAGATGACATACTGGATGCTTTAATTTTTCTCAAAAGTTTTTAAGAGAAGACAAAATGTAATAAATCGAAAACTGAAAAAGAAGACTAAATATTATATAGATATTTACTTTAAAGCTTTAAAAATGTATATGCATTAACATATATCCATATAGCAATTGATCAACAATAAAAGAATTCACTAAAAATATTTTAAGTTTTATTTTTGCAAGAAATCAAATAACATCATCGATGTGAAAATTTCAATATATTCCGATTACTTTTTCATCTTTGAAGCCACAAGACGGTAGTATTTTAAGTTAAAACAATAGTTGAAATATAAATGTATCGTATATTTTCTTAAAAGGTATTATTTTGATTTAAGCCTTTATTCAAGTTAAAAAATAATCAAATTTCTTTATTTCAATTTGGTTGCAATTTCAGTTTTGTTAATAACAATAAAAAAAATTCTAAATATTTCAGATATATCATTAACTCGAAAAATTTCTGTTGTTTTTGCAATAATTTCAAAATATTAAAGGAAAAACAATGTAAACATATTTTCAAGTGTAATTTGCTTACTATGATGTATTCGCATTTTTAAATTCTTTAAAAGTGTAACCACAAAGAATATTTGGTCTCTACATAAATTTTAAAAATTTTGAGTCATACCTTCTTGTAGATCAAATTCGATGTGTATGTACATTTTAAAACTTTAAATATTAGTGGTAATTTTGAAATACCGAATACTTTAATAATTTATTTGCTACTTTGTTTTTTTTTTACAGTGTGTTATGTTTTTTGGTTACTTTTTATATTAATGAAATTCAAAGCTTTTGTTTTATACCTTTTTAAAAGGTCTTACTTTGATAAAAATTGTAATAAACTTATATAGAAATTAATATAGTTTTTATTTTTATTTTAAAAAAAAATCCCGAAATCCCGAAAAATCCCGATATCCCGAAAAATCCCGGGATCCCGAAAAATCCCCGTTGGCAAGAACCAGTCTCGATTGGCATCCCTAGTAGGTATATATCTCTATATTCTATTTTCGCATTCTGAAAAAAATATATTGAATTATTTTAAAAACTCAAATTTTATGATATATTAGGTCAATAGTTGAGAATGTTTGTATTAATGAAAACGATTTTTTAAAATGCTAAAATAAAAACAAAATTTTAAATTTCTAATTTCAAAAATCGTCAAAATAAGAACTAAAATCGTCAAAATGATCAGAAATAATAGCATCTAACCGCTGTCCACAATTTATGTATAGATTGTTAACCGCTAACTCTTTGACAACCAAGAAAATCTTACACCTCATTATTTTTTAAGATAGTATTTACAAATTCTAAATTTGGAGTCTATAGTCTGAATCGAACTCATGATTCTCACGGTGTAGTTTGGTTTAAATCATCATTGAAACAAGGGATACTATTTTCCCACTTTTTCACTACTTCTGTAATATAATTTGTTATTATTTTTCCAAATTACTATATAGGTACAAATTTTGTATTAACTTTGGTACCTTTTAAATGGTAGTAATTTTTGAAACTAAAGATACTAATTTGGAATTTATACATTCAATAATAACCGGATTCAAGCAAAAAAGGTACTCGTACTATGTACCTTAAACTAATTCATATTTATGTATGTACATATGTATGACGAAACAAAAACATATTTATGTACATTTGTATTAAATTTCATGCTCATCTAATACTATTTGGTACTAATGGTACTTAATTTGAATTTGCAACTAAAAGCAAATTAAAAGGTATGATGATATTTTTTTAATTACTATTTGTATTTCATACTAAATTAGACAATAGGTACGTTTTTGTAACTAAATTTAAATTTATGTACTAAATATAGTGGTATAAAAAAGTTGCGGTTTTTCTAAATTATAATTAAAAAAAATTTATCTGCCTTTAAAATTCCAATACAAAGCATTGCATGAGTGGGGTCTTAAAAAAAACAAAAGCTGAAAGTACTTTTCTTAGTACTAAAATATTTGTTTATACATATTATAAATTATAGTCAGTATCAAATTTAAATTTACAATATAGCTAATGCGTCATTAGATTATGAATTATTGACTTCTTTTTTTATCTTAACACATACGGCGGTCTTTAATATGATTTACCCGTAAAGGTTTATATACAACAGCAAATACTTATTTTCTTTTAACTGAAAATAAAGAGAGAGAGAGCGAGAGAGAGAGACAGAGAGTCGTTACTTAATCTCTTTACCCCAATTTTGTTGTATTTTTTTTTTCTTTTTAGTTTATTTTTTAAACAAATATTTTGAATTGACAGCCCCCACTATATTTTTTTTTCTGAATGAGTTTGGCAAGAACCCCCTCTTAACTAAATTTATCAATTAAATATCACTGTAGAACAATCAAATGATAATGGTAATATATTTTTTGTTGTAGTTGTTGTCGTCTTAGTATTTTGATTAAATATCTATACGCATACTAAGACCATACGACTACTATCTACAGCTGATATTGGCAAATGTCTGAGGGCCCAGATAATACAAAATAGAAATAAAATGTAGAAATAAAAATCAGCTCCTGATATACATACGATTATATCTCTGATGAATAGTGACGGCGTGAATGTGAAGTGTATAAAATTCTATAAAATATTACGATTTGATTGTAATTTCTTAGTATAATTGCGATCCATAAACACATTGGTTGTATAACATAGAAGACGTTCTAAATTCATTACGCGGCGATAGAACTGTTTAAATAAAATAATTCTTTTTTTCTTTTTTTTTTTTGTCAGTAAAATAAACACATTTTGTTGTAATTTAACGTGAATGTTGGATTAAAATAATTAAGAAAAAAAAGGAAACTTAAACATATTATATACATATTTGGCCCTTCTTGAAACTTTTTTCGGACGAAATTACAATAACGGTGTTGTAACGGTCAATAGAAGGAAAAACTTTAACAAAAATGTACAGCTTTTAATTTGGAAAGAAGCAGTTTTTTTTTAAATTCATTGGTCAGCTTCGTTAAGATTTAAATGTTTTTCAAGTTAAGCTTTTAAAACTGTTATAATAAAGCTTTGCTGTAGAAAAGCATATATAATTTATTTGTATGACAGTTTTAACTACTCAAAGTAACCGTGTTTAAGTGTTTTATATAAAAAATATTCTGCGATTGTAGGTGTGAATTTCCGAAATCTAAAGGAAACGGAAAAATGTTAAAAAGAATTTTGTTGTATTTAGCGCTACTGTTTATATTTTTAAACAATCATACATCAACGGCCAGCCAAATTCAGGGTAAGTCTAAATCTTCAGGGGATTTCATGAAAACAAACAAAAAATTACCAATATATGTAGCCCAGTTTTTACAAAATGTACACTCGTTTTGTGTTTAAAAACACAACTAGTGGTCATATACGGCAATGTTTGGAGTTAATTTAGAAATGGAAAAATTTTACTATTTTTCAACTATGTTTTAAGTGTAAGCGTCCATTTAATTGATATAATGGGTGATTTTTTTTTTTATTTGTCAGTTTCAAACTGCTCTAGCTCCCAATTGGTAAAAGGTTAACGCATACAATGGGCTAAAGGCTTGAACTACTGCAAAATTTATATAAATCTTAAACGGCTAATGAACAGGATCTTTGCTCAGAATAGTCTAATTGTAGTACACCGCCAGAAAAGCTTACATTTCTTGCGACCAAAAGCGAGTCAATAAATTTGAATTATTTTACACAGTTTTGTTTGAATTTATTGGTGTTATTGCATTGTTTAAACAGTATGTGGTGAGAAATTTATCCACAATTCAACGGTATATACATAGATGTACTGCTTAAGAATCGAAAGACTGATTTTTAAAATAAATCGGAATAATTTGGTAGTGCTGCTGTGAAAGAACCACTGATTTGTCACAATATACCGATGAGGTCGCAGTATGACAGCTCATTTCAAAGTTAGCCCTTTATAAGTTACATCTTTAATGTGGACTAAAGCATAATCTAACAAATTATTTTTGTTAGAAAACATTGCAGAGCGATCAAAGGGAGAAGATTAAACGACATATTTTGATAAAGCATTATTCCGACGTCATTGATATTTGCCTTTGATATCAATTTTTTTGCAAGCAATATGGTTCTCTGCTTAGAATTAATTGCAATGGTAGCTCGGTCTTACTTATATCTTTTTGACACAAGTTGTCATTGCGGTGATGGCCTTGTATTCTCGCTTTTGTGTCCAAGCGTGATAATAGATCTTTTACATAAGGTCTGTTAAAAGGCTTCACAAACTAGAGTTATTAAAAGGCTTTCTAAAAAAGGCGTATTCTTCATTTGTTTATTAAACGAAATAGTTAGAGATACACGTAGTTGTCATATTATGAAATTATGCAAACTTAATTAAAATAAAATATATTGAGACAAAGAATAACAACTAATTACAACTTCTAAAAGAAGGCAACCAGAATGTTTATTAAATCCATTAGAAGGGAGATCACAGACCTGCTAGTGGACGTTCTTTGGAAGCTGTATTAGAATGAAAATTCAATATTAAACAAGGAGATCAGAAGGCCACCAAAAAGGCGTTCAAAAGCTTGAATATTGATATTATATATCGATTGTATGTTAGGTTAAAAACGTTCGCCGGTCCGTGAATCAGTCCACCTAGGCCAAAAATGCCCAATGCCGCACAAGATAGTGACCCTATCTCCATAACTCCACCAACACACAGGCCCACCTCGACAACGAAGCGACCCACACAACCCACCGGGATATCCAGTATTGAGCTAGATAAGGTGCTGTCCTGCTGAGTGCAGGACACTCCAGGAGCAAGTATGTCTAGTTACCCCCTCTTCCTCCATTCAATAGCTACAAAAAGTAGAGCTACCATATTCCAGACTGACCGCATGGCCAGAGAAGATGCCCACCAAAGGTATGCTCAACAATTGACCAGTCCTCCTTCCGTTAACTATCGGCCACTAACAAAATCTCGATAGTAGACGTGCCATTGAAAAATTACAAATTTTTTTATAACTTTTTTTTTAAGAGTTCCGTTTTAATACAATTTTCTTTACAATTTTTAATTTTCAATATTTCTTTTTAAATATAATAAATATATTTTTTATTGTTGCTATTAATTACATCGTTTATTTTGAATGTAATAAATAAATAAATAAGTAAGTCTAATATTTGTGCTCTATCATTCCTAACAATTGAACAATTCCTATCAATTGAAAAAAAAGTATTTAAAAATCTTTTTCATTAAATGGTACTTAAAAATAGTATTGCATTTAAAAAAAGTTAATAATTATAATTAAATACAAGTATACATATATGTATGCATATCCACATATAAAAATATTTTAATTATTAATATAAAACTGACGCATTTGATTATACAATTGAACAGATATTTTAAATTTTCTAAAATTATATTTCTGAAAACATGTGTATGTTCTTAGAACTAAAAGAACTTTAACACGTTGAGTGCCATGTGCACCGCCGGCGGTACACACTTTACTTTAATTAGAGTGTCATGTGTACCGCCGGCGGTGCACAGCTACATGTGAAATCAATTGAATATATTTTATCTTTTATTTCAGATGAATTAGAAAGGAACAAAAAATTATGACGGTAGGAAAAACTCTCATACACAAACAGCGATTTTCAGAAATTAATTTCTTATCACAAAAAATTTAATTTGAATCTGTTATATATTGGCACCTTGCGAATATATTTTTATTTTGTATGGTGGCACTCAACGTGTTAAGAAAGCTGTGAAAATACTTTTTAAACTTTTCCAGGCGAAAATTGCAACTACAGTTTAATTATTCGATAACTTTTTCGGTATATTTTATGTTTTGTCAACAGCAAGAAACAAAACAAACAAAAATTGGGTTCACATAGTCTTGTTTTTATTCCCAATTCTTGTAAGTACCAGCCGTTTGTGTAAATTTTGAAGCAAAAAATAATTGCAAAGAACTAAATCTGGGGAATATATTTAACGGTTCAACAGTCTCTAGCTCATTTTGAGGATTTTTATCATTATTACTGCACGTTTATGCACTCGAATTCCGATGGAACATTTATATTTATTTACAATCTATGGCTTGAGAATTAAGTCGTAAACGGCTATTGAACACAATCAAGGGATGTGCCAAATCTTTCAGAAGAGATGACTAGACCAGGAATTTAGCCTATGAATTACTCTCTTGCAAACTTTTTTTTATTAAATAACTACAAATATTTAAAAAATATACGAGTGTATAATTGTTTTTTATTTTTTTGAGATTAGATAGTTTAATGTCGGTGTTTATTAACACTTATATTGCCCCACAAGTGTTAAAATAAACGTGAAAGGTAATAAAGGGTAATTTCCCATGAGTGCACTATGGTTCAAAGTCGGGTTTCTTTTTGCATAAATTAAAATAATCATGCCAATGCTCTTTATTCCGGCATATGTGCATGCAGAAGAGTGGCATAACTCAAAAAACAATTTTTTTTAGTAAATAATGCAAAAATATGAGACGAACTTTAATTAAAAACATATCTAAAAATTTAATTTTTATCTATTTTTTTCGCTGAGTGACGAACAAAAATGTCTTGTACTTTCCCTATCAGTTGCGCTGAAATAAAATGTTTAAATCCGTTTATCTCAGAATCGCTTTTTTTGAGTTATGCCACTCTTCTCGCAAATGAGCGATATGTAATAGCCGTAACATATAAATAATGATTTTTATATTATTATAACAATTGTATATTTTATCGAATTAAATTCGAATATTTATTGGATCTATTTTATAGTTATTGTATGATTTTTAATAGTTTTAAGATCATAATATTCTGATGAGACCTTTCGTATATGGGTCAAAGCTTGTTCATAAGAATACCAGTATTATGATCTAAGACTATTAAAAATCATACAATTTTTATATTATAGTAAAAATCCATCTTTAACTTATTCTTTCTGTAAAATTCAGCATCGAGTACTGATGCATCGACAGCGAACAGTTTTAAGGAATGGTTATCACTCATTAGAAATATAGTTTTCTTATAACTCTGTACCTATAAATAACATCATGTAGTCGCCTATTTAAAATGCTGTACCCACCTTGATTTTCTGATCATTTTACATTATTCGTGTATTTTCTGTAAAACGAAAATCAGTAAAATTGTAATCGAAGGAGATTTAAAAATTATATTAAATATTTATTTTTTATATTAAATATTTTTAATTGTTTTTTTGTTTGTTTTTTATTTACATGCTTGATATCGATTTACAGAACATACCCGATTATTTTGATTATCCGGCTTCAGTTTTCTAGGGGCATACAATTCGATCTAAAAGACCTTTTTAATCCTACTATAGTCTTACATGACAAATCATATGTTCATCCCTGCAGAGGTACCAGTGCGATCGTGTTCCTAGATATTGTTAATGAAACATGTTTGGCCACTGCCGACTCTATTTAAGAATTTCCCGTTAGAAAATCCATATTTTCTCAACAACTTCTCTGCTTTTCTAATGAATTAAAGTAATATTCCCTTTGATTCCAATCCATCCCGGTTAAAAATGTATAATCTGGCGACTTGGATTTATTATTATCGTAGAAACAGAACCGGTAAACCGTTTCATTTAGGAAATGAAACCTATTGAGATAATGTTTTATGTGATAGTGCCCAGTTAATACATATTTGTTCCTCACACTTTTTATAACTCTTTCTTATACCAAAAAGTCGACGCCTAGCGTTTGGGTTGAGAAAGTCTCCACACACTCTTTTGGAGTGAAATGTACAAAATATGTTTCCAACTTGCCACCTTTAATTGCTTATTTATTTCCGCAAAATCGCTCTGGGTCACTAAAGTTAGGTGTGAACTACGCCCTTACCAGACCGTCAGCAAATTATTTGTGGGCAGTACCAAAAAAAAAAAATTTATATTATTTTTTAAAGATAACCCAAGCACTATCCGACAAGTTTCAATTTCAATGTGTGGACCTCTCAATCCTCTGTATCTTTTTTCTATTGCAAACCGCTATTTTCTAAATTTCAGCCCATAGATACTCAAATCCTTTTTTAAATACCGAAACCCCTGCTATTACATCCGTATCTATTTTTGACTTATACGTAAACCATTTTAGGTTCCTGTGAATGATCTAAGATGCATACGATAATCATTCCCTCCCTTGCCATGGCATGTACAAAAAAGCCTTAAAAAATAACAAAAAATTAATTTTAAGTTTTATTATTTGATCACAAATATTAAAAAGTGAACGTGGTATCAAAGTTCATTTGAGTACTAGCCATTTCATAAATTCTAGATTTCCTGAAAAACACCCTATATTGTCAATAGTCTTCTCTTTCAATTTCAATTTTTTTTGTATAACTTTGCGAAATTTTCGATTTCCTAAGACTGCAAAAAAGAAACTAATGGAGTTAGTGCGTTCCAAATACGGCTGTATTCCAAAATCATTAATCTTAATAACGAGTGAAATGTTGCAAACAATTACGGAATTATTACACTGCTCTCGTATGCATTTTACCGGTTGTTTATTATAATTTTTTAAATTGTTTAAACTTTTCATATAAACAAAAAATCACACTGATTTAAAAACAGTTTAATTGTCATTAATAAATAAAAACCAACAATAGCAACAACTTAAATAGTTAATTAACATTCAACACGTTTTTCTTTTTTTTTTTTATTTGTTTGTTAAACAATATTCCCCTTTTAGTTTGCTTTGCCATTTCTTATCAATAAAAAAAGTACTTTTTAATAATTTTTTTTGTTTTAATTTATATGCAAAATTTTTTTAGAACATTTAAAAATAGTTTATAAAATTCTCATGAATTAAAATTTCATACAAACATAAGTACATACATATTTATGTACTTTGTAACTTTTCTTTTTTTTTCATTTTAATTTCTTTTGAATTTTATTTTTATGTAAAATTACGAGTATTTTGTAAACTATCCCTTGCGTATGTAAACTTTACAAGTACATATTAAATTCTTCGAATTGCAAAAATTTTTACTTAAATTGGTTATTTTTATATGAGATCTTCAGCTCAAAATGAAAAATCCACGATAAAAAATGTTTTTTTTCCTATGACGTTGAATTATTTGTAATGCCCGTAATAGCATGGCTGAAGCAGCTCACTTACAAATTTAATTATACAATTAATAACAATTAATTTGTTGTAGTTTTTGAAAAATTTTGTATAAATTAAATGGTTATAAAATCATTAATTGATATAACTGTGGCAATCGATTAAAATTTAATAAATTGTAAGTTATTGTCAGTCGAGGCCGACTATGTGAAAACCTATGACTGAACGGAGAAGTTTTTTAAATAATAAGTGTCACATACGAGTACATTCTTAACAGATTTTCCTAGACGAGCAAAAAAGTTTATATTTGATGATTTTAGATATAATGGATACCATTCTCAAAATATACAAAAATGTATATTTAACTTGTATGAAAGGTACCACGAGCACTTATTCAATTCCGCGGATTTGCCTTGACCAAATTACTAACCTTCGCTTTAACCGTTCTCAAGATATACAAAAATCGGTATTTATTTTATGTAAAAAAAAATATATGATCTTGTGAAAGAAAGTAAGAGTTCTTATTGTCAACAGATTCTCGATATATTATCTCGCCGTCTGAGCCCGTAAACATATGTATCTTACTGTATTATAGTGCAAGACCTCAAATTTCCTTTCACTCACACTATCAGTACAAGAAAACAGTTTACAACCATTGAGCAGATATGGTACCAGGTAAGTTCTGGCAAGTAGGGTCTTTATTCAATATTGAACATATGACTCGACCATGTTAGTGTACTATTAAATACTACTCCAAAATTTTTTGGCGTATCAACTATCTCTACTTTCTGCTGATTTATTACAATATCATCAACCAAAACTGATTGCGTAGTTCTTTTGTGAATCATCAGACATTTGGATTTCCCAGGGTTTAAAAGTGTAATAAATTTTCTAATTTTTTAATTTTTGGTTTTGAATACAATTAAATATAAAAAGTGTCATTATTTTTCTCTTTCCTACTATATAATCACTTTGGCCTTCTTGGCTTAAAGATTATGAATAATAAATAAATGAAATGAAATGAAAATGAAATGAAAAACTGATTGCGTAGTTCTTTTGTGAATCATCAGACATTTGGATTTCCCAGGGTTTAAAAGTGTAATCAATTTTCTAACGCCCAAATATAAATGCTATTTAAATCGTCATTTGACTTTCCAATGCTCTCTGTGATAGGGAATAAATAAATGATGAGAGGTTATGTTAATTTTTCAAGTGCAATATTATTATAAAACGCATGCTATAGAGTGCTTCGTGTTAAATTTAATTTTTTCATATTAAAAAACATATGCACACATACATACATATGGATATAAAAAAAAATTGTTCAAAGAATTTTTTTGCAAGAAAAAAATCCCCCAAATCGACAATGTTTTTATTTTAATCCAATGATAACATCTATGCCTTAAAATCTGTCTGAAAATTTTACGAAAAAAAGTCTATTGAAAGTTGTTTAAATGAAACAAAAATAATTATTTTCAATTATAATTGAAACTCATACTTGAGATTTTTTCACAAAAAAATCATAGATTTACAAATTAATTCAAGTTAGACATTTTTAAAATAAATCTAATCACTTTTCTATACTAAATAGTTAACGTCCTAACTTAAATTATTTGTGGTACACGTATAAGTTTTATTGCAACTGACGAAACAATTGTACACTATAGATATTCATGATAATAAACTTAATGGCTTCTAAGATAAAATCATAAAAATTGGCGGCAAAACTCTCGCATTACATATCAAATGGCACACGAAACAATACTAAACCGTCAAAGTTGAGTATATTTAAAGCAATTTCAGTGCTTTTAATACTTTATAATAGAAAACGAATATTTTGCGAACAGTTGCAAGAATTCAAAGCAATTTCAACAGTATTTAAATTTTCTGGGAATGATCTAAAAAACTGTTTTTGCTTTTAAACTGCAATTAATTTTGATTAAAATATGGTTTGCAATGGCAATCAAACCAAAAAAAATTGTTTTAAAAAATTTTTCAATCACTAAATGATTGAAACATTTTAAGTTGTTTGAAAATTTTAGGCAGAAGATTTTAAATTGGAAGTTAAATTGGAACAATAAACATTTGAAAAATATATCATGAATCATGATATCGTCGGTTGACAAGTAAAACTCACTAACTGTAGTCATATAACATAGCAATTAGTGAGTTTTACCTGTCAACCGACGATATGAGGTTCTTCAAAACTAGTTTAAAGTGAGAGTATACATAATTGGCCATTACAACCCTGTTTCAGGGTTACGGCCTAGCTTCTCGCCGCATCCATGTTGTGTGTGTCAATTTTTAATCATGAATACCGGGACCTACAACGATAGATCGATTTTACATGCGCACCTTTCATAGAAATATCACACGTCACGCGTTGTCTGGGTGATAGTCAAATACGATGCGTCTGACCACCTCCACCCAAAGCCGGTACTCTCTAATTTCGGACATTTTCAAGACAAGCCGGTTAGAAGAAAGCCCATGGGACAATGGGTTAACAATTTCGTCACTACCATTTCCTGGATAGTACGAACCCCCCTTGTTGAGGAGGTTAAAAGTACTATTCAGCATATACCACTGCTACTACGTGACTCCTCGAAAGGCATATCTGAAAAGAATTACTTTCTTTTTTAAGACCAATACTCAAGGGTAAACCCCTACTCATGCAGTGCATTGTATTGGAGTGTAAAGATGGTTGATAGAGATTTTTTTGTTTGTTAGATATTTGTATATTATGCGTCTTCTTGTTGATGGGACAAGTTGCTGTCAATTTAAACACTCAAGGGCCAGTCTTATACCTTCACCCTTGAATGATCAAACAGCAATTGCCTCATTTGCCGGTGAATGTTGAATTGCCTATCTTCCCAGAAGGTAGCGCTGTACTCCTGATTATTGGTGTCTGGTGGAATTGATTTTAAATGTCAGGGAGCGGTTTCTTGATGATGGACTTCTTGGAGGGGGACCTATTACTTTTTTTAATTTAATTTTTAATTTAAATTATAATTTTAGTAAAAAATTTTTATTTTTGTAATTTTGTCCTTCGCTGGAATTGAACCTCGGTTGGGTGAGTTTCTGTGCGAACGCTCAACCACTATACCACGACCCCTCAAACAAAAGTTTTAAAACAGGATTTATTCAGTTTGATTTGTCCGAGACTGTATGTGTTTTTTCAGGAACAAAAATTTATAGATGTACTAAAAATTGGAGAGGTTGAAAGGGGCATGGTACATTAATTAAAGCTAAATAACTGGCTAAGTAGTAATTATGTATAAATTAATTATTTTTGTTGGATGGGATTGTAAACACAATAAGCGCGCGGACTACTGTAATGGAATTTAACACTCTTTTTTGTGGAGAAGTTAAATTAATTATTAGTTATGTTCTCATTCTCTGACAAGTTACCACCATTAATTTTTATATGTATATAAGGATAACTAAGAAGTCACGGGCAGGTTAGCATCTACCGTTTCCTTCTAGTTTATGTTTCACATTAACATTTTCTAATACTCCTAACTTATCAGGCTATTATTTTCCGAAATAGATTTGGGATGAATCTTAAAAGAAAAACCATGTTATTAAATATTTAAAAAGAGAAAAAAAACACTGTGTTTTTAATAACTCTTTTATAATTAAAAATTCAAGTTTATTTTAATTTAAAGCAATTATGTTTAAATAATTAATTGTTTAAACAAAAAGTGTATATTTATAGAAAAAATCCCATTGCAGCACGTGTCACGCAATAAACATGTTTTAAATATTTTCACACTAAACTTGAATACGACAAGATTTTAATTTAAAAAAATATACAATTCATATTATATTATATTCACAATTAATACATTAGAAAAGTGCATTTAAAAAATATGTATATATACATACATATAAAGTTCAATAAACTTGTATAAAGTTTTAGAGCAACATATTCCCACGCTATTCAAAACTTAATTTTAACATTTTCAGAACTAAAGGTTAATTATATGTACGAGTATATTTTTCTTGTTGAAATTTTAAGCCATTAAGAGGAATACATTCTATTCATACAATAGATTTCAAATATGTTTTTTATTCTTGCATTATGCTTGAAGAAATTTGATGAAATATTAATATATTAAGCTAAAATAAACTAATAAAGAAACATTAAATAACGCCTAAAAATATGAAAAAATTTTAAAATATAATTCAACAACAATAGTGGTAATCAATCTTTGTTGCAAACGACTATGCAAGCTCTCAAAGTGACTACCGCTAATATAATACTTCATTGATGTTCAATCAATGTCAAAAATAATATGTCAAAAAGTTAGCGGTCAATGGTCATGAAACCAATCATAGAAAGTGAATATTCATATTTTATATATCTTGAGAACAGTGCTGGTGAAAATTTCGAAGTTTGGTATAAACAACCTAACCGTATTCCCAGTATATTTCACCAATAAAAAAATATAAAAATAAGTACATGAACGCATGCGTAATACTAAACTTTTTATTAATATAAGTAGGGATAGCGGGGCACGTCTTGAATTAGCCAGTTTCAAATATTAGTATGCAAATCATAGGAATCAAATCTTGCTCTGCGAGAAAATACGTAGCTCAAACGGCAACCAGTTCCAAATAGGATCAACTTTAACAGTAAAACGCCTTTCAAATATTAAACGCCTGATCAAATCTATTACATTAAATATTAAGCATACCTCATAGTGCATAATGATGTTATATAAAAAAATTTAGTAACGGAAATCCACAAAGTAGCTTATAAGAAGGTTCACACATACATAGGTTTTATAGAAATATGTTCACACCTTCGCACATTATAGACAAATATTATAGACTCTAGATTTTAATGCATGATTTAGAATTTGTAACAACAGCCCCAAAAGAGCACTTTTTCAATGACATTTACAGCAAAAAGGATCCCCAATAGAATAAATTCTCCACAGAGTACGAGTATAAGCAATGTTTCTATACGCACAGCAAATTTTGTGTAAGCATGTATAAAATTAATGTAGAAGTACATAAAACGCATTAGAGCCCAAGATTCTGTCAACAAGTAACATAACAAACGATAGGAAGTGTCTGCTGAAGAAAGTCGGTTAACTTTGAAGTTTTTACTGCTTTGGGTGTCTTTGGCAATTAAAGTGTAAAAATTAAATTAAAAAGAAATTGTGAATAATGGAAGATAAACTTAGGGTAGAGCTAAAAAAACAGTATTGTATAAAAAATTAAGCCTCGACTACAAAAACAAAAAGGAAATACATACATACATAATTGGCCAATAAAACCCTGTATCAGGGTTACGGCCTAGCTTCTCGCAGCACTCATGTTGTGTGTGTTAATTTGTATCCATTAGTTCCGGGACCTACAGTTTAAAGTCGACTCCGAACGACAGATTTGAGAAGCTTTTTCGTGGTAATCAATTACTCCCAGAGCTTTTGCCAGAAGAAAGAAATAATTTGTTCATAATTTTTTTTTTCAAGATGGCAGAGCTGAGATTTGAACCCGGCGCTATTGTCTTAGCAAGCCAACACACTAACCACTAGACCACGGCGACTACAAAAAGGAAATGCCGAAGTAAATACTTACATACACAATTGGCCCTTACAAACCTATTTCAGGGTTACGGGCTAGCTTCTCGCAGCACTCATATAGTGTGCGTAAATTTTTATACATGAGTATGGGAACCTGCAGTTTAACGCTACTTCGAAAGACAGACTTGAGAAGCTTGTTCATGGCAATCAGTTACTCAAAGAGTTTTTGCCAGAAGACCTTTCAAGATGTCAGAGCTGGGTTTTGAACCCGGATCTTTTGTCTAGTAAGCCAACACACTAACCAGTAGGCTACGGCGAAGTAAATAAAAAAATAAATGAAACTGCTGACAGAAAAGGTTTTTTAACGCCTACCATTTTCCATGCGCTACAGTTTTTAAACGCAAAACGAACTAAAGCGTGTTATGTAGTTCCACCTTAAGGAAATTCTTAAACAAAAATTATTTGTTTGACGGGTAATTCCCTATAAAAAACGGCACGTTTTCAATTTAAAGAAATTAAGGGGGAATTCACTTTCATTAAAAAGTTATAAACAGCTCGTAAATTGTTGAAATTTTTGTCAAAGTATTTACAATTTATTATAAACAAAATAGAAAATATTGTTGTTGTTGAAATTTATGTCCAAGAATTTACAATTTATTATAAACAAACTAGAAAATACCGTTTTATATAATACACTCGAAAAACTAATCCAGTAAAAATTAACAAGTCTTATACGTACCTGACTGCTATTATTAATCCCCTTGTTCATGATAATATTTTTGGTTTATTACGCGTTTGTAAAAAAAAACATTAAAAGAAAATTGGTTTTATCTGCCTATTATTAGTCAAAATTATTTATTATGAATATAGCCATTACTATGTATTATAAATATTCTTTTTTTTTATATGTTAAAACTTATATCAATTACAACAATTTGTTTAAACAAAAGTTTACTTTGATTATTCTCTCTATCATTAAACTTATGTACATGCATGTATTGTATTTATATGTATAAATAATTATTATGTAGGTATACACATATTTTTTTCATTGTAATTATTTTTTAATTTTTATTTTTTCTAAACTGGTTTCAATTACAAAAATGTTTTTGGACTTATTCTCTGCGCTTTAATATTTTACTTCTGCACTGAACTTTGTACCCATTATTGTTGAACTTATACCTCATAAGTATGGCTCAAGTTTGGAGTTAGGAGTAATCTATTAAAAAAGAGAAATATAAAATTAAACTGTTTAGAAATTCTATTTAAAAATCATTGCACTTTAAAAAGCGGTATTATTTGAACAAAATTAAAAGGGGAAATTTTTTAAATAGTTTTGAAAAACTAATAACAATCTTAATGATTTTGAGTCAATTTACACTATTTCCAAACAAAAGAACCAGTACTTTTTGATTTTAAGCATAATATATATCAAAAATATATCAAAAATATGGGTTTCAAAATACCAAATATTACGTGGCCCTAATCAATCAAAAAACTGTATATCCATATATGGCTTAAACCACCTCAACTCAACTTAAAATATGCCGTTTTTGAAATGACTGTTTCCGAATTGGCTGATTTTTGGTAAAGGGCGCTGACACTTCTGGATCCGGAAATATGAGGTCTTGAAAATCGGAAAAAGTACTAAAATGCACAAAGTTACACTTACTTAATTTTAATTTTCTTGAAAAGTATTATAGCTACGCATCTCGTAAAAGTCGCATTTGAAAGGGTATTAAATTACCTTTGATTTAATATGCAACATGAAAAAGTCAAAAGTCAATTTTTTTACCTCTAAGTCGAAAGCCTATATCTCTGAAAGCGACATTTTTAAAAATTTGAAAAAAAATTATGCCAAATATAGTTTCGTTCTCTACAGATGTGAAAAATTTCAGAGTGGGGGTCTTTTTGGATCAAGAAATAAAAATCAAATCGCAAAAGAATGATATTAAAACTATTTTGATAGTGGTGTGATGATATACGATTTTTCGATTTCGATTATCTAGAACCGCTTATTTTGTAAGTATGGGATAGGGATATGGGATGGGGGCAAATGGCTCTTCATCGGGGTCAAAGGTTGGGTTAAAGGAATAAAAGTCCACAAAAAGCTCCACAACTGCCCTGGAGTAGCCCCTAGAGGTATAAAATGTAAGACCGACCCTCACTAATATTTTGCCTCCAACTTTTTTTTCGAACATACCTACCCCCTATCTCCACTTCCTAAAGTGGTAGGAGCAAATTTTATAAACTTTGTACTGGAGCTCCCTTAGGGAGTGGAGAAAGGGGTAGGTATTTATCCCCAACTTTTTGTTCGAACATAACTAACTCCTATCCCCACTTCCTAGAGTGGTAGGAGCAAATTTTATATAAAAATGTAACTTTGTACTTAAGCCCCCTTAGGGAGTGGAGATAGGAGGTAGGTAGGGGGTAGGTATTTACCCCCAACTTTTTTCCCGAACATACCTAACCCCTATCTCCACTCCTGAGAGTGGTGGGAGCAAATTTTATAAACTTTGTACTGGAGCCCTCTTAGGGAGTGGAGATAGGGGGTAGGTATTTTCGAAAAAAAAGTTGGAGGTAAAATATTAGTGAGGGTCGGTTTTACATTTTATCCCTCCAGGGCAGTTGTGGAGCTTTTTGTAGATTTTTATTCCTTCAACCCAACATTTGACCCCGATGAAGAGTTATTTGCCCGCATCCCACATCCCTCGTTTTTCACTCATGCACATAAAGAACTCTGATGAGACTACCGTAGCTGGAGTCGAAAACAATTGTTCACTTTGTATGATATGAAATGTATGCTTTTGGGGATAAGCATGTCTCTATGGCCATTTCGTCTCTTCTTAAGAGACTCGTCAGGAGACTTTTTCCCAAAGG
Organism: Metopia argyrocephala; assembly: GCA_963576795.1. Taxonomy (NCBI): domain Eukaryota; kingdom Metazoa; phylum Arthropoda; class Insecta; order Diptera; family Sarcophagidae; genus Metopia; species Metopia argyrocephala. The sequence goes on along the minus strand of OY756208.1, from coordinate 122,012,749 downwards.
TGGTATTCAAAACTATAAATACTCATGTTAAAATAGTTATAGACTAAATGAGAATCATAACCCATTTAGTATATAAAAACCAAACAAAAGCATTTACAAAGCAATACATTTTGGTTTTTTAAGAAATTCAAATTCTATTTCTCTGTTCTACCACAGCAAGCCATCCAGCGGTTGGCATAATGTCAGTAGCAAATGAATAGAAAAACAAAAAGTTTTTTTATTAAAAAACAAAAAATATTTTTCGCCTTATTGGCAAATACATTTAATATGATATGAAATGTATACTTTTGGGGATAAGCATGTCTCTGTGGCCATTTCGTCTCTGCTTAAGAGACTCGTCAGGAGACTTTTTCCCAAAAGTGAAAAATATTTGTTGTTTTTTAATTGTTCACTTTGGCTAGTGTACTATTCCTTCACGGACATCATTTCTTCTTTGATTACAAAAAAATTCATTGCAGTTAACTTTGATCTAATTAAAGCGTTTCCGACGGAACAAAAATTAATTAATAAAAATTGATCACTTTTCCTGAGGCTCGAACCCGAGTCTTTAGCATCTAATAAAAATGTTTATTGGATTTAATTTTGTGCGTTTTTCGTACATGTTGAAGAATATCGTATTCGTATACGCGTCGTATCGTGGCGAAAAAATTCAACACGCGCCCATCTAGTCTGTTGGAAGCTGTTACCACTCTATATGTGGTAATTTGGCTTATCATTAAACACAATTTAGCGATTTTGTGAATTGATCAGTTTTGTTAATTTCAAATCGTCTATCCATAAGACTTACCCAGAGAAAGTGCGCGCAGTATGGCAATTCGTTTTACAATTAATCTTTCTCTAAGTTCTATATTTAAAGAATATTGGACTCTATGGATTTTCCTGCAGAAAACGGTGTTGTTTTAGAAACGATAAAAAACAGCTTTTGTTTTTATACTATCTGTTAAAGATGAGTAGATACATACATACATACATACATAGTAGATTCTAAGTTATAAATCATATTCTTGTTATTTTTATACATTGTTTTTGTTGCTATTGCAACTTGAATTGTATAAAATGTATTTTTAAATATATTTCTTATGAGTTGTTATTGGTTGTTGTTGTTGGTGTTGTTATTAGTTTTGTTGTTAACTTTTATTACAATTTGTCTATTTAATGTTGGTAAATGTTGACTTGAGTATTGAGTATTTGTTAATTTTTTTTGTTTATTTTATAAATACAGAACACAATAAACTGAATTTTATTTTTGAAAAGTATAAAAATAACGTTAAAGTTTTTAAAAAGGTTTAATTGATCTTGAAATGTTCAACAGTCAATAATAAACGACGCGATATTAAAGTAATGATAGCGATGTTTTATTAAAGAAAATTAAATTTGTGTGTGTGTGTTTTTTTAACGTTAAAATAAATACAATTAAAACTCCCCAACTGAAAAAACATTTTACGTGATTTTTTTTTTATTGCAATTGAATAAAAATAAGTATAAATAAATAAATAAATAATAAAAAACGGCGTGCTTTATTTAGTTTTTTTTTTAATAAATAAAAAAAAATGGCATAATTCTTTGTGTTTTAAATTTAATTGTGTTGATGACCACAAGTATTTCAATTAAAAGAAAATCTTGAGTGAATAATTGTTTTTCTGTAACAATAAAATAATGATAGATATAATAATAGATAAATTATTATTGATTGGTGTTTATTTTATTTCACATAAAAGAAATATATGTACGAGTTAATGAATTTTAATTTAAATCCAACACTGTATTAATAATTATTTTCCCTATGGGTTGTGCTGTCTCCTGTTACATTTGATTAGTAACAGTAAGAAAAAATTATTTTTTCTTAACATAAGTGAATAAATAATTAAAGAAATTAAAAATAAAATGTCAAGATCTATTATAATAAAATTTATTGTAAAGTGAGTGGTAAAATTGTTTAGAAGTGACCAATTTATTGCATTCAATTTACAACTCATGGAAATTATTGCCATAAAGCACAACGATTATCTTTTAACAACCAAAAGAACAATGGAATGGACTTTTTATTGGATACGAGGTAAACTAATAAATTTTTTTAAGAGTTAATGTTATTTGTAGGTCTATGTAATATTAGGGTTGCCAAACGGGACGGGTTTTCACCAATGTCGGGATTCAAGATGTTGAGAATTCAAAATCGGGTTAATGCCATATTTCCGAAATGTTTTAGTATATTATTTTTATATTATTTTATCAACAAAATGCAATCAAACTTGATGCTGTTATTTGATCAGGTGCCATATGTATTAAAGCTATAATGTAAATATCAATTGATTATTTAGTTAGTCTTCAATTTTTTACATTTTTTCCCCTCTTAAAAAATGTTTCAAAAAAATTAAAGCCAAGTCATCTGAAAGTATTGAACTGGTTATATTGTCTATATATGCCACAGAAGAAAAACAAAATTCACAGTCAACGTTTGTTGGAAGAATTCTCAACAAGTTATTGTATGCGGTTTGCAAATACATAATTCCTTCTATCATTATAATTCCTTCTATATTTGTCTCCATTCCATAACAGTTTTTGCACCTTTTCATTACTTTCTTCAATTTTTTATTTATGGTATTATGTCATCATATAAGGATAAATCGGATCTGTAGTTTTCAAAATGATCTTGTAAATGTTCTTTGCCATCAAATTTCTATATAAATCTCCGTTATCCAGAAATATTTCGGAATCGGGATTGGCATCCCTAATTAGTATATATTGCTTATGATACACCCTAGTAAAATATTATTTGCAAAAAATGAGGTCATCAGATCTTGTGTTTGTGCCAGATTTTAGAGAAATAGAACTCATTTGAAAAGAATGCATGATTCAAAAAATATTTTTCATTTGTTGAAGAGAATAATAATAATCGCCTGATTTAAGAGATTATTTTTTAGGCTATTTTTTTAACTTTAAAAGTGGCAAATTTACTACAATTTAGGAATGCATTTTAAATTATGGCATTTGATGATTTAAAAGTGGTGAAAATTGCATTCTTCTTAAACCAACTCCATTTTATTTTGCTGACACTCTACAGTTTAATAAAATTGTTTGCTAGGTAACATTTTAAAATAATTAATCTCTTAATTTTTTATTTCTTTTTATTTTAACTTTCATTGTAAATGATCTTTCATAGATGTATTGCAAACCCAACGCTACAGACAAGAGTGTCTGATGGAAATTGAACCCACATGACCAAATTTATTAGGGTACACAAGATAAGAAATTTTATGACAACCTTCTCCGAACAATTGCTTGTTTGTGCGGTTTTTAATATGATTTCTCCTTAAGCTATAAACATGCAATGCAATCATCTACAATAAACGAACTGTCAATTATATTTAATTTTAAAAAATATTACATTTATTGCGGTATAGATGGCAAATATAGGCCATATGACTAATTCATAGAATTAAAAAAAAATTAAATTACAATTCTTAGAGAATGTCTTATCTCTTTAGTTTTATAAGATGCCATAAAAACAGTGCGAAACATGTAAAAAAAAATTGAAATATATTTAGCAATATAATCCGTGATTGCCACTTATAAACATATTAAGAACGGCAAAAGGGGAAATACCGAATCCCGGGATATTTCGGAATAAAAAAAAACAGTAAGAATGTTCTAAAAATCTCGTTAAAAATGAAATTTTGCAATCATATGTAAATCACATTGGTCGCCATAGTGTTGTCTTGCTAAGACGAGAGCTCCAGGTTCAAACCTCAGCTCTGACAAATTAAAAGAAAAAAATATATAAAAAATATTTCTTTCGATGACCACCTCTTACCACTCTTGTGGCAAAAGCTCTGGTCATTCAGTTACAGCTACACTTCTCATGTGTGTCGTTCGTCTTCGACATTAAAATCTAAGTCTCGGTACTAAAGAATAAAAATTGACGTATAACAATATGGGTCCTATGAGAAGCTAGGCCGTAACTCTGAAAAAGGGTTGTATGTATGTAAAGCGAAAAAGAAAACGAAGTAAATTTAAAAATAGATTGTCGATCAAGATAAAATACTCTATATGAAATGTGCCAGTGGTTTTTTTGTTTGTTTATAAATACATATAAGAAATAATGCATTAATTTAAAAATATATGTACAATTATTCTTATGACGATTTTAGTATGATTAAACAAACTTTAATGTAATGACAATAAAAATAACTATGAAGTGCTTTCTCGAGCGTTATCGTCATTATGGAAACCTAGTTTCAGGTTTATTTTAAGTTTTTTAATATTTATGTTAAGTGAAATTTTAGCAATTAATTGTGGTCCTGCTAAAGATTTTTACAAATCATTTTGAAAAAGATTACAGAAAAGAAGAACTACTTGTTCAGCTCTATAAACCTATAAATACTGTTTCTACTACTTAATTTTATTCTTATATGTTTATGCAAGTATTTTTACTACAATAAGTAAACATTTTTGAAACCAAATTTCTTTAAATGAACGCTTTTTTTCATTTCTTCCTTAAGATTTTAAACTTTTGTGAATTAACTCCATATGTTTGGTTTTCAAAAATTATTAGTTTGTTTTTTACAGTAGTATTTATTTATTATTTTTTATTTAAAATTTAAACCTATTTTTATGTTCTACTTAAAACTACATATCGCTGGCTTAACATGTAAAGGCTCTAAGTCCACTTTTTTAAGAAATTGAGATTTTAATGCAGTAATGTGCAATAAGTAAAAATACATTGTTTACAAAGAAAAAACTACAGTTATCTCATTTTTTGTTGTTGTTTTGTAGTGATGAGCAAAAGCGCTAAGTCCAATTTAGCACAAGAAAAAGCTCTAAGTCCCAATTAAAAGTACAGTTTAACCATTTCTCTCAAATTGTTCCATCACATGTATTAAAAAAAAACTTCTACTACTTCTTCATTATACTTCTACGCACATAGAAAACAAAGAAATATAAAAAAATATGTTAACAGAATTCAAAAATGTTTACACAAAAAGAAGTTTGATTGATTTTTGTCTCTCCTGTGAAATTTTCAAATATGGACTTAGAGCCTTTACATGTTAAGCCAGCGATATGTTTTAATCCTCATTTAATTAAGTAATATAAAAAATAAATACTTCCATCTGTTATTCTTCATTCTAAAATTCTCATGTATGCTGATGATGTCAAAATTTTCAAGTCGTTTGATAGCATATCCGGTCAGTCAACACTTCAAGTAGATATTGAAAATTTTTCTCAATGGTGTGATATCAACTTATTGGATTTTAATAATAATAAATGTAAATATATGTCATTTAATCGTTCACTGAAACTTGATACCTCATATTATTTTAAGTATAAAATCCTGGACAAGATGTTAAGCGTTATGGATCTTGAAATCTTGTTAGATTATAAACTTAAGTTTTGTGAACATATTTCAATGATAGTGAACAAAGCAAATGGAGTTTTAGGATATACATATAAAGCGTTAGTCAAAAGAATTCACTGATACCTACGAAACAAAACAATTATACAGACACATATGGTACGCCCTATTTTTGAGTACCGATCTATTATATGGGATCCATACTTCCTCACTTACATTAACTTTTTTGAATCTGTTCAGAAACGCTTTATTTATTTTGCTTGAGAGGATTGGGATGGAACTCATTCGTTCTTCCATATGAAAATAGACACTCTCTTATAAAACTACCTAAGTCAAAGAACAATGCTAAGTGTATCTTTTCTTTTAAGATTAATACGTGGTGGAGTCTATTCTGAGTATTTGTTAAGTAAAGTTATTTTTAAGGTTCCATTTAGACCATCCCGTAACTTTTATTTTTTATATTCGTAATTGAAATATAACAGTTCAGTTATATTTTAAATATGTTTAAAGTTTAATGATGGCATGTCAAATATGTTTATCATTTAATTCATCTTTCTGAGAGTAATGATTTTTTTAAAAGAAAAATTATTTTATACTTAAATCATTAATTATTAAATTATTATATTGTTTGTAAATTTTACTTTAGTCTGTAAGGAACATAAATAAATAAATAAAAATATTTATTTAAATATTTGCACATATTCTAAATAGGTGCCTGTATATGATATACTAATCTATTTAAATTTAAAATAATAAGGGGGGTGCCTGGTATTGTGGTTAGAGCGCTCGCACTAAAACTCAAACGGCACAAGTTCAAATCCCAGCAAAGGTGAAAAATAAAAAAAATAGTTTGCGGTTTGTTCAAATTTATAAATTAAAAATAAGAGGTCCCCCCCTTCAAGAAAACCATTACAAAGAAACCGCTCTCCCTTCATTCCACTCTATTTCACCTTAATGTCAACAAAAAACGATTGATCGGGAGAAAAGCGCCACCTATTGAAATAGAAGTAACAAAAACTCCAATAGAATGCCCAGCTTTTAGTAGGGGTTTGCCCCTGAGTATTGGTCCCAAATAAAAATAAATAATTTTAAAATTTATTGTTATATATGTATTTCTATTTAACAATAAAATAAAATGAAAATTTTCATTATATACGAGTATTAATGTTTTTATATAAAAAGATTAGATATTAGTTTGAAAAAATAAAATATACATAAACAATTCACAGAACTTTGGGATCGGGATTAAGGAATGCAGAATTCCGGGATTTTATAAAATCAATCCGAATTAGCATCCCTAATGCATACAATATACAACATATAAGTATAAGTACATATATACCCATAGTATGTGAACATATTTTCTAGACTGATTACAAATTATAAATATAATTAAAAATTTTAGCAGCTGTTTTATTTTTTATTTATTCTGTAAACAAAACTAACCTTTACAACTAGCTTTAAGGGAATTTTTTCAAAGAGATAAACAATTTAATTTTTTTTAATAATTTTATTATTTAACAAATACATATGGTTTTTAAGCACAATATTTTTTGTTTCTCTCTTTTTAAATCTGTCGTTTTTTCATTGATTTTAAAAGCACACACTACAGAAGAGCAAAAAAAATATAACGAAAGTTCTTAAAACAACTAAGAGCTGACATTGAAAAACCTTCATATGAAAAGGTTTTATTAGGGATTCTCATTAGCTATTGTACTTATTGTACATACATTGTTATCACGTCTAGGTTTTGGATTATATCTATAATAAAAAGTTGTAAATAAATTTCATAATTTTATTAAATGCTTTCATATACGAGTACATACATACATACATACACACCGATTAAAAGCTTATTTTTCACTAAATAACACGATAATAATTTTGATTTTTTATTTATTAAAAGTAAATACTAATAAACGATTTTTCGGGAAGTTTTAAAACAACGACATCTGCACAATATGAAGAGAGAGCTTCTATTTTCACAATTAAGTAGTTTGTATAGTAGATTATCCCAAAGTGATAAAAAGTGGTCTCGAACATACATAGATACACGAGTACTACTCATATGGTATCCTTATTTTCCATTTACCACAAAAGGGCTTCATCTGACAGTGTATAAGTCTGCTTTTAATTTCGAGGCTAACAGTTTTTTTTCTGTATATTTGCGTCGGGCTCAAGGTAAACAAATTCAATTGCACTATCTAAATTATAATTGCATTAACAGATGGTCCTAGACATTCAATATTTCTATTTGTTGAAACCGTTAATATCGTTTTGTTCACGTTCATCACTAAACCTATTATTGCCACACAGTTTAATATAGAAGAGTTTAAGGGCCATTATTACAACTTGCGTATAAAGTGTTCGACAGTTAAAGGTAACTTTCGTTAACGGGAGGAATAAAGAGACCTTTAAATGCTTTTCATTATTACAACTTACCTTTAAAATAAAACCTATATTTTTTTTAAAATATGGCAATACCAGAACAAGAACCAATTACTTTTGGCATTAAATTTGCTTAAAAGACACCAAGTGGCAACAACACGCATGTTTACATAAATAAATAAACAAAGAGAATGTTATAAATTGTGCACTAAAAAACTTAATAAAAAAATAAATCTGTTTTTCTTAACATTTTTATTGAATTTATTTCTTTGTTGACAAAAAAAAAACAAAATATTTTTGTTAATAATTCAACGAACAAAAAATGGGGCAACCTCAATAAAATATGGTTAAAAGTAAGGCAATCTTCCTATTAACTTTTTCGTTCCCTTTTATTTAGGTTAACAGTCAGGCCCACGATATCGAATCGTGTAGTTTTAAGCGACAAACAGCTGATTTGCGGCACGCTAATTTTTGTGTCGCCGAATATAAATGCGATTGGTAACACAAAATTCTTTTACACACATACACATAAATAAACAAAATCGGAATAAGCAAAGACTATATAATATAAAGATTGTGCACTCAGTACATTATTTTTTCCATAGCAAAAACCTGCATTGGATTTATCAAAAATCCTATATGAAAGAGAAAATCATTTATAGTCTCTCTGAAAGATAAAAAGGGAGACGAATTTTACGAAAAAGAGAATAAGCTATAACAAGCAGACGTACACATGCATATCGCACACCCAGTTCGTAAGTGACACAACTCAAAATTTGTATTTTTCGAGTTTATGTATTAATACGTGTAGTTTTAATTTTTGAGTTGTGCCACTTTTGAACTGGGTGTGCGATATGTTTGTATGCATATACATATGTATGTATGTGTAGTCTACTCGTAAGTTCTTTTTGTGTTTTGTTTCTTTTTAATACTTTTTAAACCACATAATATTTGTAGTAAACAAGAAAATGAGTTTTATAAAAGTTGATATTTATGTAGGGTAAAGAATATGTGTTTTATTGGTGCAAAAAATAAAAATTAAGCGACTCGCACCGAAATCTGATTTCTTATAAATAACATAAAAATTTTAACAAGCATTTATTATAATATAGAAATTTTTACAAAGAAATAAAGATAAATGCCCGTATTCATAAAAAATAAAATTGGTTTATAGAGTGCTTATTTGACATATTTCTATGGAGTAATTGTCAAATAAGCAATTAATAAAACTGTTTTATTATTATAAATACGGGCAAAAATGTTTTTACATTTGGACAGGTTATTTAAATTAATTTTTAATGAGTTAAAATTTTGACTTTCTCAGCACTCGATGATTTGTAGTTTTGAGTCTGCCATGAAGAATGCTTACGAAGTAATGTTAGCACAAGAAGATTCAGCATCTCTAATCTATGTTTATAGCATACGTCATTCTCCTCATACCAAAAGGAATATGTTGTATTTTTGATGCATTGTTCGACAATAGTTTTCTTAATATTTCGTATGCTTTTGTCTTCTGTGAATATTTTTTCAAATACTTTTATTTGTATCTTGCATATTTCAAAAAACAAATCGGATGGTCCACAGAAACTTCCAAAATCTGATTCTTCATTGTAATTTTTCGCATGTACATTTCGGAGGGGTTTATCAGTGTCCACCTTTTGCGCGAAGGTGCGAAAATAGGTTCTCTAATGGATCTTGATTAAAGTGACTGGTTAAAATAAAAAGCATGTAATTCTATAACATCTTCAGAGTTATTATATGTACAATTACTTCATCAAAAATTAGGATACATTGTTTTTCTGCATGCTGCATTTTAAGAATTGCTGCTTCCAGTGCATTATACATATGTATATGCATAAATTATTGCCAGGCTGCAAATTCTTAATATCGTTCCATCTGCTTAGGGAAGAAAGGGTTGGAAGGTTCAGTTTTAAAGTATTTCTTAAAAATAAATACGTAGAGGGGGATCTATAATAAATACTTTCAGTCAAGTTTCTCTCCTGATCTTCCCATCGAGCATTTGATTTTCTGTTTTGCTTTATGAACATTTTACAAAGCGTTTTTTCAAGTACGTTAATATGCAACTCATCAATTTCGCTTTCAATGGATTTCTTTAATTGTAACTTCTTTCCATAACCATAACGCTTTTCTTCTAAGACTAATTTTTTTACCTTAAATCACGAATAGTTAGCATTTTTGTATTAAGCTTTTTAATTATATTGTAGTATTTTTTTGGTAAAGTGCTTCATTTTTTACATTTTTTTCACAATTTGTACATAAAAGTGAAGGCGATTTTGATCCTCTACGCGTTTGTGGCGAAGATCTAAAAAGTTGCAAATTATTTTCAGAATACACTTCGATTCCTTCTACACTCATGTCCTCGTTATTTTCAGTTAAGTATAAACTTGGCACGGCATCTCGCCTCAAAAATTTCTCCCCAATAAGCTCTAATGAGCAGAGTTGGGTTTATTGCAGTGAATTTATAATGCATTATCGCTTCCACTACCACTAAACGACTAAGTATTAATGCAGCAATATTCCAGCCACCACTAAATGCTGATGGAAATAATTAACCACTAAATAAAACCATTTTAGTGGTAGTGGAAAATTAATGCATTAAATAAAATAAATTTAGTGGTAGTGGAAATTTATTGCATTAAAAAAAAAAAACAAATTTAGGGGTAATGGAAATTTAGTGCATTGAATAAAACAAATTTAGTGGTAGTGGAAATTTAGTGCACTAAATTAATCGATTTTAGTGGTAATGGAAATTTAGTGCACTAATTCTAAATGATTAGTGGCTGGCAATATTGACAGTCAGCGCCATTAAAATCTTACCTAGGGTGAATTGAATAATTTATTACATTTGAAAGTACTAAAATTCTTATTAAAACAATAACAACAATTATTTACTTTATACAGGCGGACTTAGTAAATTAAGAAAATAACATTCACTACAATTTATTTTGACATTGACTTAAGCTATGTATGCATTTATTAATTTTATATCCATATATGAAGGTATATTAAAACGATAGTGGAACTGAGGTAGTGGAACTAAATTTCCATTCCTCTATAGTGCCAATGGAGTTATATTCCATTACCATTAATTATTCAAAATTAGTGCACTAAATTTCCACTACCACTAAAATCGATATATTTAATGCAATAAATTTCCACTGCCTCAAAATTTGTTTTTTTTAATGCAATAAATTTCCACTACCACTAAATTTGTTTTTTTTAATGCAATAAATTTCGACTACCACTTAATTTGTTTTTTTTTAATGCAATAAATTTCCACTACCACTAAATTTATTTTATTTAATGCACTAAATTTCCACTATCACTAAATTCGTTTTATTTAATGCATTAAATTTCAACTACCACTAAATATAAAAGGCGATAATGCACTATTTTTACCACTACCACTAAATTTAGTGGAAAATGAAATCTAATGCAATAAACCCAACTCTGCTAATGAGAAGTGCTTATCACACAAAAACAATAAAGAAGAATTTGCAATAAATTGCACGTCAAAGTTGCATTTTTCTGCCCACTTTTTAAACAACGGTGAGTCCATATTTGGAAACGAAATTGCTTTACGTTAGGTGAACTTCTTTTAGATCTGCGGCAATGGGGCAGACTGCATTTGTTGCCAGCTTTCTGTGAGACCGATGAATTTGAATCCTAGAGTACAAACAGTATATACATACATATACAAATGTATACGAAACGTTTAATGTGCACATGTAATTAAAAATAATTTTCTTACCATTTTTTTTATTAATATGAAATTATTATGACTTTGCACTATTAACTTAATAACACTTTAAATAATAAAGTTTTATTAAAATCTAAGTTAATTTGAATTTTTTATTTTAGTAAGAACTTCTTTTCTCTTTTGCAGAATACAAATAAGTAAAATATAATATATTATTCATTTTTAACATTACTTGTAAACCTAATTTTCTACTACAAGAGAATTTTTTTAAAAATTTGGTATATAAATTTCATGCAATGGGCATCATAAATTCGTTGCGAATCAATTTAATTTCGTTTTCACAAAAACAAAACAAATGTGATTTTCCCTACCTCACCTACGAAATCATCTTGTTTCTTTCTATTTTTCAATCTCAAATTTAATAGAAAGAACAATCACTCTTTTTAAAAAATAAACCAAATAAATAAACGAAAATAAACCATTGAAAAAAAAATAACATAAACAGTAAGAATAACAACAACAATAATATGGCAGTGTTTGAATCGGTAGCAAAGTTCTATGGTAAAAATAAATTTTTGTGTGGTAAAAAATTTTTCTCTTTCTGCTGTGTGAAATGAAAACTTTTTTGACAGCATAAAATTTTGACATTTATTATTAAAAAAACTCTTGTTGTTATTAAATTTGTTAATTAAAAAATTATACAAAAATGAATAAATTAACAATGTATACCTATTCCACTACTCATTCCAATTTTTCCGGAGATCAGAAATTCGCATTTATTTGATATTTTAGTATTTATTTTACTTTATTATTTTTATTTTACGGTTTCTCCTTCCATTTTAGTTTTTTTTAATAATTTTAGTAAACTTTGTATATTTCTTTACTTTTATGCAATATTTTAATAATTATTTTATATTTGTTTTAGTTTGTTCTGTTTTTCTTCCATTGTCAAATATTTCTATGCTTATGTCAAAAATTTTACTAGCCCCTAAGGCTAGTGAAATTTTATTCCCCTCAAGACTGTCAAAATTTTACTAACAAGAGAACTTTGCTACCGTTTCAAACACAGCCTATAAAATACTTTATCTTGCAAGAGAGCAAAATAAAAGTGCTTTCGCTCTCCCCCGTTATTTGTTATCTATAAAAAATTTATCTTTGCAAATAATTAGAAAAAGAGCAAATTTTTTCCCTTCCCTTGTCACTTGTCCCACACATCCTTATGCTGTGCAAAATTTGTGCTTAACCAAAATGTACTAAGTGCAACATCTTTATATTATATAGTCTTTGGAATAAGTTTGTTTACTACATTTCTGTCAAGTTAAACTAGCACACGGTTGCATTTTTTACTGTACAATTTAAGCATTTCAGCGCTTTTTTCATGTATATTCGTGATTATTTTTTGATATGTTGGTATGGCAGCTTTGTTGTTTATTTGCATTACGTTGGTAACGTAAAGCAAAGCGAACGATAAAGTGACTATTAGTGGGCCGCAGTTTAGATTCACAGTGAGTGACTGAGTTTCTTTCGCTTAAGTTTTCTTTCGATATCGTGGGCCTGGCTGTAAATTTTAGTTGTAATAACCAAAAGCAATTTATCTGTCCTATAACATTCTATATTTAACTAAAGGCAAGTTGTAATAATGGGCCTAAGGCTTAATGCAACAGTATTTTAAAAATCTCTTTCGGAAAAAAGGCTAAAACAACCCTAAAATTTTTTTCGTTCACATAATCAGAGAATCACTTTGCGTTTTTATATTTTTTGTGCACCTTTGGGTTATCCATTAATCTATTAATAGAGGAAAACATTACTTTCAACAAACTTTAGTGCAAAAATGGACAAGAAACATATTTTAAATATAACGGAAAGAGCCAAAGTCTATGTTTATAGTTCGCAAGGACATAGTCCCAAAATACTAATGGGGTACTTAGAGGATATTAAAAACTAGGGAAATGATTACAAAGAAAGGATTACAATCGTTTTAATTCCAACGGAAAAGAAAAACATTTTGAGTATTGCGTCGAATTGCAGTCCTTTAATACAGAAAATCAGGTTTCAACCTGATGTCCAGGCAAGTAACCATTACAAGTTGTGACTACCTGACATTTAAAAAGATTGAAAAAAAATCTGCCATTTAATAATGCACGCAAAGAAAATGGTTTAAAGTTTGCAGGAGGGCATATGCTCATGCTAATGATTGACGTACTGTACTTATTCGTGGTTAAAATAAATTTAACTTTGACGTTTTAGGTGGCTAGAATTACTATTCCTATAATATGAGAAAAAAGAGCCATTTTTATGTCACCAAGAAAGGTTGATATTATGGTCTGGTGTGTTTTATTTTTATTATACTGACATTAAAGCTCTTACAAAACTGTGTTACGAACTGAATTTCCTGAAGTAAAAGAAACTGAGCAGCTAAAAATGTGAAATATTTCGATTTAAGAAGAATTTCTTCAGATAATAATTACCAAAACAAATACCAAAATGTTGGCAACCAACATTTAAAAAAATTTTTTTTTTCGGTAGCTAAAAATTAAGTTCAGTCGTTTGCATATCTGACCTATACATTCGAGATTCTCATTTCTTGCAAAAAAAATATCTATTTTATGCCTTTATTCTATCCAAATATGCTTATTTAACAAAAATATAATATTTATTACACTTCAATAACGACTAATTTGTCATTGATTTTTATGTATTTTTTGCTGATGCCATTAACACTAAAATAAATATTTACTTACGTGTACGAGTACATAATATTTATTATTATTTTTTTTAGTACGTATAAAACATCATTTTTGTTAAACGTTTGCCAAATCTGTGCCCATTTGTAATCATAACGGTTGTTGTTTTTTTTTTTCTGTGATACACATTAAACAATTTTTTTATTCTATATTAGCTAAGCCTCGGTATGCTTCGCTGCCTCTATTTGAATTAATTAAAAAGTTTTTGATTTATGATGGACCTTTAATGGCAACCAAGTTGTTTGTACTAAAATTTCCAAACTCAGGATAATAACAAATCAACAAACATTTTTATACTTTGTATGGGAAATGCCATGCCCACTTTGTGTTGATAATAATGCTATTTGTACCAAATTTGCAAACTTCTATGCTGTTATCTTTTTGAAATATAAAAAAATATAAATATTTACTTTGTATGGGTGAAATTTTTATATTATATGTACATCGTGCTTATAAGAATCTGTCAAGCTGTTTCGGAGGAATTTTGTTACAAACAGTGTTTGTGGCACGAGAATTTTATATATGAGATTAATTTATACAATAAGAACAGGTTGTTATCTATCTTGTTAATTTAAAAATCAATTAAGATAGCAAGTAAATCATAATTTAATTATTGGAATTTATAAGTTTTTTTTTAAATGTAGTTGGCATCATAGGTTTTAATAAAAAAAAAAATATTAGCGGTAATTACTCTTCGTCGCAAACGCTCTTACAAGTCTGGCATAGAAGCAATCGTAGAATGTTTGTATGAGCCCTTTGCCCAATTATGTATATATTTAGATAGCTTGCTGCATATCAACACATTTAGCAAATCAAATTGTTCATTAGCTTAAGCATTTGTATTTTTTTTTTTTTCTAAAAGACGATAGCCATATTCGATTGTTTTACAATTTAAATTATTTTCTAAAATTAAAATATAAGCATATAAGAGTGTACCCATATGTATGTATTTGCATTTTAAATTACACAGTCTTTACATCTTTCTTTAATGTTATTGAATTTAATTAAAATTAACAAAAATAACTAGTTGTTAATAATTTCTTAAATTAATTTAATTATACACATTTTTCAACTAAGTATATTTCAATAGCCTATTAAGAAGCTCCTTTACGTCAAGCTAATATTGCTTGGTTAATAACAAATTATTGAGAAAATTTTATTTATGTAAAATTACGAGTATTTAAGAAATGATAAGAGAAAATATATTTCTTGCTGTAAAGAAATAAAATAAAAAATACACAAAAATAAATAAAAATTCCTGAAACTTTTTAGAAAAAATATATGCATATTTACTATCTTCTTAAATAAAGAAATTTAATTAATAACAATAACAAATATTAATTAATAATAATAATTAGAACAAATATGGTCCCTAAATATTTTGTGGGTTGTGTGACACTAATTATAAAATTTTAATAAAAAAAATTTTTTATGTGTGGGCTTAAAGTGAAAGTTCTGATGAAGAACAAAAACAACTTCACTTAGAATACAAAGAAAAATTGTGAGGCAAAAATTATAAATTTATAATTTACCGAATAGGGAGTAAAAAAACGTCTGCCATATGTCACAATCTTCCCTTACAGAATCACCTGCAGAAGATTGAATGCCTTTGGCTACACCTACCGGATTCAATTGCTTTTCATACTACTTACATTAAACGAACGATGTTGTTGCTTGTAACTTCCGTCACCAGTTGCAGTTTATTTTAATTCGGTTATAGAATCATGTTCTTCTAAACTTTGCATTTGAAATTTCTCCAAATCTGCTGATAAAACTACAAATTAAAAAAATGTCCGCTTTAAAACTTTTTGACAACTATCGGCATCTCTTACTGGTGGTTCTTTTGAATTTAATATAACTGTAATATTTTCCTCAAATTTTTCGAAATTGTTCTCATTTGAAACTTTTTAAAACCCCTTTGCCAAACTTGGGTTATATTTAAGTTCCTCAATTAATTCTTCGAATTGTTTGGAATTAGTTATTTTTAATCTCTTTCAATTTTGCTCTGCATTACTTCTAATTATCACTTAAAATATATTTATTTATTTAAATTAGAATACAATATTAAATCTAATCATTCCGAGACGAGTGACTAAGATCTTTGCTCGGTGTAGTGTCACAGACCAGGGTCTCCGGTGGGAATCTAACCCACAACCCTCACACTAGCAGAGCATCACACTACCAACTAGACCACTTGGGCACCCCATTTAAAATATATTAACGGCAAGTAGGTATAACTTGTTTAAATCATCGCCAGAGAATGTGTCGCGAAATTAAAGTCAAATGTTGGCTGCGTGCACGACGACAACATCACATTTATTATACGGCGTTTATTTCTTCAAATATTTTTCAATATTAAAAATTTACCTCACAATATTTTTATGAATAATGAGATAAATAGATAGCTAATAGTGGTCGCCGTAGTCTTGTATGTAGTGTGTTGGCTTACTAGATGACAGCTGCGGTTTCAAACCCCAGTACTGATATCTTGAAAGAAAGAATGTTGAAAAAACATTTCTTACGGCGCCCACATCTTATCAGTCTCCTGGCAAAAGCTCTGAGAGTAAATGATTTCCATGAACAAGCTCCTTAAGTCTGTCTTTTGGATACGATGTTAAACTGTAGGTCTCGGGTGCTTGTGAGAAACTAGGCCGTAACTCTGAAAAAGGTTTGTAATGGCCAAATTATATATGTATCTGTAGGAGAAACCTAGCAAGCATTAATATTTCCTTTAGTTTAAAAAAATATAAAATAAAATAAGTTTAGAAACATATTTATGTATATGTAACGTTAATATTTTCTAAAGATTGCTGAACTTCAAATTTAAAAAATGTTTTTGTTTTATAAATAAACCGTAAAATCATTGTTTATACAACTTTATTAGCCAGCTAAGTGTTATGCTACATACAGTACAAATTAAAACATATTAACAAATAATACTATGCATACAAATACTTACATATTTCCCATTAAAGTAACCGGTTTTTATAGTTTACAATTGTGTGGAAAATCATAAAAAAAGTTGTGTACAACAAAAACACAAACAAAAAAATCACCGTTATCACGTGCACTTTTTCAAGCAGTGCTGCCAGTTTTTTTCTGTGTCTTATTCCTGAAATTCCGTAGAAAGATATTCTTCAAAAAATTATTTGTTTTTTTTAATAAATGATTACCAAAAAAAAAGTTCCACTAGTTCTTCAAACGGCTTTGATGGAAATTAATATATGACCAAAATAGGGTAATGTTAAAACATACAAATTTGCCAATATGTATATTCCGACCAACTAACAAAAGGCAGTTTGTATCAGAAAACGCTTTAATTAGATCAAAGTTAACTGCAATGAATATTTTTTGGTAATTATAGAAGAAATGATGTCCGTGAAGGAATAGTACACTAGCCAAACTGAATAATTGTTTTCGACTCCAGCTACGCAGTTTGATTTCAAAGCAGATATTAGTATGTTGGCAATTAAACCAAAATTTAGCTGTCCTATGGGGCTACAGCAGACGTTAGGTAAAAATTGATTATACTTATTAAAAAAAATTAGATTATCGCAAAAACGATTTATCAGCAAATACAAGTTTTTTTTCTGTTTCAAAGTCATATCCTAAATCTCTTACTTCTAGTGTTAAATATGCTGAATCTGTCTTCATGGTAGCTTATATATTTTCAACGTCATCATCATCTTTCAGCGTAGATATCAGCATTGATTTTAATATTCTGAAAGCTAAAGATAGAATCCTTACGTAAAGTTGTTCATTAAAAATTATATTGTCAATAATTTGTGCAGTCTGTTCCGTCTCTGCTGACGCCATTATTGAAATGTTTAAAAATCGCCAATAATAAATTCTAATATTAATTCACTAAGATTTAAAGCAAAATTAAGTTTATCCATGTTGCGCAAAAATCCCCAGAGTAAATATTTTTTCGCTATTTCAAAAAAAAAAAAAAAAATCCCCAGTTTGGCGAAAAAATCCCCTAAACTGGCAACTGTCTTTTAAGCTACACAATTATTTAATTTTCAAATAAAATACTATTTTAAAACTTAACCACTTGAAAATATTATCAAACCCACTTGTTAGACGAATTAAAAAGCAAACACGTATGGGTATATTCAAAAGGTTTAGACATTGGCAATAAATTACTGCGATTTATAACAAATTCCAAGTGTAAACAAACACATTAACAGAGTATTTTGCTTAAGTAATCGGTACTCACTATCAATTTTGTGTGCCCAGGCCATATAAAGCTCATATAATAATGAGGGTGATTTTATGGAGTTATTTTGTTTACTTAGATTTATTAATTTATAACGTATTAGTATTTACCTTTTTTTTTGTTTTTTTTAATAAATGCAGAAAATTTATTTTGTTTTGATTTCTCTCTCTCTCTCTGGTATTTGTATTGTGTATGTCAATGTCAGGTGTGTAAACAAAATAAAAAATTAACAATTAACAACAAATTATTTTTGAGTTTATTTATTTATAAAAGAATTAAAAGAATGGGGCCCCCGATAGGAAATGTAAAAAAAAATTCTTACACAGCCCAGTTAGAAATACAAAGAAAAAAATAATCATATACGCACACCACTACATGATAAAAGACCAAAAAAAGGGAGACCCGTGTCTTCCAGTTTTACCCAAAGACATGAAATTTTTTTATAGACCCCTCGGTGTCATTTTTGCAAAAAAGTGATCAATTTCTCAAGCTCATATCTTACAAACTGTTTGGAATTTTGATTTACTTTCTGAGGTAAAATTGTAGCTCATGAAGAACAAAAGTCAAAAAACTTCACTTTAAAGACCTAAATTACAAAAATTTTTTAAAAAATCGATCTTTTTACCTTTTTTCCTCTGTTTAGGCCACGTTCAAAATTTAAGGAAACAATAAACCACAAAAATTTACATAAGATCTCAATATACTACCTAAGCGCTACCTGAATGGAGTTAAGAATCATTCCTAGGAAGTTCATTTTTGATGTGGTTACTTTTTCTGCACAATGGTTACTTTTATTATTATTTTATACGCCCCTCGGTGTCATTTTTGCAAAGTTGTCGTTTTCTCAGGATCATATCTTGCAAACCGTTTTGAATTTTGATTTACGTTCTGAGGTAAAGTTGTAACTCTTGTCATGAAGAACACAAATCAAAAAACTTCCACTTTTTTACCTTTTTTCCCCTGTTTAGATCCATGGGTATCAAGTCGTTCAAAATTTAAGAAAAAAATGAACTACAAAAATTTAATTTAAGATTTCAATAAACTACCAAAGCTCTACCTGTACGGAGTTCATTTTTGATGTGGTTACTTTTTCTGCACAATGGTTACTTTTATTATTCTGTAAAACTCTGAAATACAAGCAATTTGATTATAAGAAAAGAGCATCATTGTTATCTTTCTTTATTTATTTTTTTTTTCTTTGTAAAGCTATGAATAATATCGTAAAGATATGAAACATCGTTATTTTTTCTACACAATGGTTACTTTTATTATTTAATTATCTGGAAAAATCTTTCAAATAAATAATTTTATACGCTATGTTTCATTTGATTACTTTTATTAATTAATTATCCTAAAAATCTTTTTAAATTTTTATTATTTTTATTAAGACCAATGCCTCTCATGCAGTACATTGTATAGGAATTTGAAGATATATACATAGATGAACAGATTTTTTGTTTTTTAATACATATACACCTATACTATGCACCTTTTTCTTGATGAGACAAACAAAATAAGTATGTTTTATAAATTATAATATATGCATTATAGTTCATTTTTCACATGGTTACTTTTACAATTTTTTAAATCCCTTTTAAGTGAGCTTTAATTTTGCAACTAATCATTTCAAAACTAACAAAAATTAAAACAACAGGTTATAAATGTTTTTTTCGAATAATAATTATTTTCTAAATACAATTTAAACAACTTTGATTAACAAATAATGTATCAATAAATATTTATTATATAATTCGTATGTACATACCTGATTTTCTTTAATTAAATATATTTATTGCACTTAAATATCGAATAAAACAAAAGATAATTTAAAAATTAATTCATATATTTTTTGAAGATTTTCTATGACAATCATTAATTATGCATAAAGTTATAATATGTAGGCTTATAAATAGATTAATTAATTTATTATTAGAGTATAAAACCGTATAATTTAATGGCTTTAGTAAATTAATTTCTTTAACAGAAATTACATGTTATTACTAAATGGTACGATTAATTACTTATAATATGATTAATATGACACATGTGTGCTTCTAAAATACTAAAAATGAGTAACAAATTTATAAATTTATAAAAGAAAATTGTTAGTATTCATTATGATTTTTTACTGGACTTTTTTATTACTATTTTAGATCTTTGTTTAAAAGATCTGTTAAAAATTTACGGCCGTATTCATAAAAAATAAAACAGTTTTATTAATTGCTTATTTGACAATAACTCCATAGAAATATGTATGCCAAATAAGCACTCTATAAACCAATTTTATTTTTTATGAATACGGTAGTTAATTTTTAATAAAAAAAGAGAAATATTTTGTTTTTGTTCTATTTATTATTTTTAAAAAAATTTTTAATTACAATTTTTTTGTTTGTTTGATTGGTATTTGAAAGCTGTTTTAGAATAAATTTTATTACTTTTTATTTTTTAGCGGGTAACCGCTTATTTAGACTATAATTCAGCCATCTATTTAGGGCAAAGCTGGCACAAAGAGAGAAAAAAACAGATTTGTTTTTCACTCGGATGTATACTTTTATAAGTTAAGCCGATTACACTTCGGCTTTTGAGCGTCTAGATGGCTAGCCATGATTTAGAGTTTGATATGAAAGATTTTGAAATAAAGCAAGTAACTATCAAAAACAACTACAGTCAACTCGTGAAAACATGAACACTCGAAAGGTTGAACGTCTCAGAAACGTGAACATTTTTTTATACAGACACGTTATAAAACGCGAACCCTTTTTCTCGTTACTTCTTTAAAATATAATTACTTTTAATTGGGGACTCTCCTATTTTTTTTTTTTTCTTTAATCAATAAACTATTTGCTTGAAGTACTAGTTTCACGTTTTCTTACTAAAACATTATTTCTGATGGTGAAATTCGAAATTGTGAACGATCTTGAAAATGTGAACTGTCTTGGTAAAATTTAGTTCACTCAATCGCGAGTTCACTGTATTTGTAATTTCTTTTTTAAATATGCATTGCAAATTTTATTAAAATTTTTGGGATTTATTAATAAACTTTTGTTTAAAACTTCTTTCGTTTTTAATTTTTAAGCGGTTTACCGCTTAAAAGAATTTGTTTGCTTTTTCGTTGCTAAAAATGGGTTACAAATCATAATCATTACTTTGAAAATATTTATTTGCCTTTTTTAATCTTTATTATTTCTTTACAAGTAAGTAATTAAATAATTACTTTCTAAATATGTATGTACGAGTATTTCATTTAAAGTTTATTTAACTTTTTCATTAAATCTCATTCTAGACATTCTTTTGCATTTCAATATTTCTGTTGAAACAAATGTGTCAATAATTAAATTGCTAAGGAATAAATGTTTTTATTAGATCTTTTGTTTAACCAACTATTTGAAGAGCTAATTAAGCATACAAATACAAAATATAATAAAAATAAAACGATTAAAATAAAACTAAATATTTACATCCATTTAATACCTCTGAAAATAGTCACTTTAGTGAAACGCATAATTAATGTTAAACATTAAACACACAACTTTTATTAAATCGATCAATTTTTTTCAACTACAATTTCTAAAGAATGATTAATTGTTTTATTGAAAACCCCCTTTAGATAGTGATTTATTTATTTTTTTGCTGTTCGTTTTTTAAATAGCAGGCCATTATTTCATGGAATAATGGCGCATGTCTAGATAATTCATGTTAAGCATAAATGTTTTTTATTAATCACTATTCTTTCTCTTTATCATACTCTTTACAGGAGATAATGTTACGAATAATTTTGAAACATTTTTACAAAACTTTGATGATTTTGTGCTATTAAGAGGTGTTCCACGCAAATCATGTCCAAACGAAACAGAAGACTCGCCACTAGATGAATTTCCAGAGTTCTTTACAGGTAAGAGAAATGTTTTTGCGTATTTAGATAATAAATATTGTGAAAAATTGCTTTCAATAAACCCTATACATACATAAATAAGTAGTTATTAAAATCTTTTTATTAAATAAGCATAATATATGAAATGTATTGCTTTGGGGATAAGCATGTCTCTATGGGCATTTCGTCTCTGCTTAAGAGACTCGTCAGGAGACAAAGCAATACATTTCATATATTATGTATATTAAATGTATTTGCCTATATGACGAAAAATATTTTTTGTTTTTTATTAAATAAGTATATAGAGTATAGAATGTATGTAATTATTACTGTACACAAACCTATTACAGCTTTTAGTACAGCTTTTGTTATTGAAACTCTATAAAGTGTTCGATAGTAAAAGTTAACTTTCGTTAAGGGGAGGAATAAAGTTACCTTTAAATGTTTTTCGTTATTACAACATACCTTTAAAATAAAAGTTATATTTTTTAAAATAACGAAATACCAGAAGAAGGACCGATTACTTTAGTCATAAAATTTGTTCAAAAGACATCTAGTGACAACAACACGCATGTTTACATAAAATAAAAAATGTTTACATAAAATAAATAAAGAATGTTATAAAATATGCACTAACAAGAAAAAAATGTGTTCTACTTTCCATTTATTTTCCATT
Organism: Metopia argyrocephala; assembly: GCA_963576795.1. Taxonomy (NCBI): domain Eukaryota; kingdom Metazoa; phylum Arthropoda; class Insecta; order Diptera; family Sarcophagidae; genus Metopia; species Metopia argyrocephala. The sequence continues at coordinate 121,989,780 of OY756208.1, read as the reverse complement.
ATTATTTATCTTTATAAAAGAAATTATGGTGAAAAAAGTTAAAACTTATCAAACATTTCCATTTCTATTGCGTCCTAAAAACAGTTACACAAAACGGAAAGTAAACTAGAGAAGTGCTTTGATCTATAATATTATATTGAATATTTTAATTGATGTACATACGAGTATCTATAGGTATAATCAAATCAACAAATTCCTTTTTTTTACAATTTTTACTCCGATTTTCCTTTAGGCGTGGTCAGAAGTTGCATTGCTATGAAGTTGATGGGTTTGTAAAAAAAATTCCATACACAAAGAACTGCCTTTCAGACACAAAGAGATCTGGAAAATCGCATTTGATTAAAAAATATATCGAAAACATTGTATATAAATTATCGTATGCGTTAGGAAAAGAGCTCGAATTTTAAAAAAGTTGTTAAAAGATTACCCAGAATTATCTCAAACTGTATATGGGCAATTTCAAAAATTTTCGACATTTTGATATTTTTTTTTTCGAAATTTTTTTTTTGGATGACACGAATAACGCTTTGGTCACGTGAAGGGTGATATTTTAGCATACCAAAACAGTTCGCGTTAATCATTTATTGCAAACGGCGCGAAAGTTATGGAGGTTTTAAGTTAAAATCTCTTTAAAAAAAATTTAAAGTTAAATTTATTGGTTTATTTTAATAAATGTTATATGAATGCATGAAACTCATTCCAAATTCATCAGTGCAGTCAAAATTCATCAATGCACTGATAAAATACACACAAAAATATCACATATAATTAAAATTCCTTAACATTAAAAAACGCAAATTTTTGCAAAAATGTGAATGTTTCACCGATTGTTATAATATGTGTTTATATAACGCATAACTAATTTACAGAAAAACAATGTTTTGACTTACAAATTTAAAAAATAAAAAAAATTATATAAGAATTATTTTTGAGGTTAGGATTTTTTTTTTGATCTGTAAAATTTAAAATCATGAAAATTTTTTAATGCCTATTCGGTTTTATTATCAAGCTTAAAAAAACCTTTCATTTGCTGTTAATCGCGGCGGAATCTATACATAACTGCAGATGTCACAAAGAAAAATGTGTTGGAAGAAAAATGCCACTGTACCCTCTAAATATGGACCGAATTCAACCGTATTTATATATGATCTTTAGTTCACCGCCGCACTTCATTTCCAATACTTTACATTGATTTTAAACCACGGATTAATTAAAAAAAACGCGAAACAAAATCATGAAATTTCGCAAAATTTTTATTTTGATTATAAAATTTTTGCGTTTCAAAATATTTTAACGCCTTCTTGACGTTGAGGTGCCATTTACTAAGAAGTTTAGATCACGCAATACATAAACCAGTTTTAAAAAAGATTGCAAATGTCAGACGCGAAAAACTGTCATTTTTGACAAATTTACGCCAATTCTATAAAAGTTTGAGGTCATCGTTCTCAGCAACTAGCAGCCTGACATCGACGTGATATGGCGCAAATTTTCGCAAATTATACCATCTTTTAAATACTGTTGACGAAATGCAATTTTCTTGAACGGCGCAAAAACGCTATAGAAAAAACTGCGAAAATTCAAAAATCGGAAAATTTTGGTTTCAAAAATGAACCGCTGTACAACTTTTTCCCAAATAGTAGTATGGGCATAACTTTTATAGTGTAAATATCTACTAAGTCTAGTGACTTTATTTTATATCAGTGGGCATCGGAAGTTTAAAACTAAAAGTAGAAAAGTGATAAAATATGAAAAAACTCTTGTAAATTTCAAGCCTGTTTTTGAGTTTTTCGATATTTGAGTGCCCATAACTTTTAGAGATAAAGAACTGATGGTCTGAAATTTTGAATTTAACAGTTTTCTAGTGTGGCCTACCATTCCCTTTTGACCGTTTTGGTCAATTCGAAAAACTGGAGAAATAATAGGCATCTGAACTCAGTTTCAACAAATGTTGAAAATTTTTGAAATTGCCCATATACAGATGCCACAAAATATTGTTATATAACACATTCAACTTACTTTTACTAGCAGAGTCGAAACTAACAAAGAGTTTACAACCATAAAGTAGGCCAGGTTGTGTAATATGGTAAAGTTTACCATATAAAAACTTTTTGTAAATAAAATAATGAAAAGTTCAAAAAATTTTTAAAAATAATAATTTTTCTTTTTACATATTTTTTTATACACGTTACCATTAGCCAACGATGGATTTTAAGTACAATTCTATATATGTATGTACGTGTACATAATCAATTAAAGGCTTTTAAAGCTATAATTCATGGATTTTATGTAAACATATACCAAGTAGCCATTAAAGAATTTTGTTTTCATGTTTTTCTTTTCAATTAATTATATGCTATGCTCTTTAAATTAAATAAAATGCAATTATTTATATTTTTTTTATTAACCCATTAACGCCCAAATGAAAACCAAGAAAAATTTTTAAAATTCAATATTTATTACTAGATTTAAACAACATTTTTTACAGTACAGTAAAAGAAAAAAACCAAAAAAAAATATTCTGAGTTGTGTTTTTTCAGGTTTACTAAGCTTAGTACAGCAGCACTTAATATGCTATAGCTCAAAAAATTCTATACGAACTAAACCGTTTTATATTGCTTTTATTAGAATGTGATAATATCAAGTAAACAAACTGCTATTTAACGTTCTTCAAAGTTAACTGATGTAAAATAAACTTCATAACCATTCACAATCTCACAAGAAATAAATCACCAAAATGTAGATTCTTAGATAACTAGCCAAAATGAAGATTCCCATAATTGATATTTTTCAACTATGATGTACAACAGCTACGTGGATGTTGCATGTACTCTTATTGACTGATACAAAGCGTTTCGCGAGTAAAAAACTGCATTTTATAATTTTTACTTGAACTTTAAGTTGTGTACTATATATAGTACAGCGGGCGGAAATGGGTTAAAAACAATCTTATATTTTAACAATTTAATGTGCAATAATTTAAGCAAAAACATATTCTAATAAAATAGTAATACAATAGCGCTTTAAAGCATTAAAGTACATTAAAAAAAATGTTACTTTAAAAAATACACTGTTTGAATGAATAAAAGAAACCTTTTTAAAATACTGCAAAAATTTTACTTCGTAACATGTACGAGTGTAGTCGCCGTAGTCTAGTATGTAGTTTGCTGGCTTACTAGACGAGAGCTGCGGTTTCAAACCCCAGTTCTGACATCTTGAAAAAAAAGAATTATAAAAAATATTTCTTCCGGCAACCACCTCTTAGCAGTCTTCTGGCAAAAGCTCTGAGAGTAACTAACTGATTGCCATGAACAAGCTTCTCAAGTCTGTAGGTCCCGGTACTCGCTTATAAAAATCAACACACGACATGGGTGCTGTGAGAAGCCACGCCATAACCCTTAAACAGGGTTGTAATGGTCAATTATGTGTGTATATATGTAACATGTACGAGTATAACTAAAAAATGTGTGAATATTGTTTATTTATAGAAAAGTAACTACTTTGAAAACTGTGCGTTACTTTTAAAATATTGAGTATTTGGAAAAAAATATACATATTTTTTAATATATTTTTTGAGTAGTCGCATGATTGAAACAATTATGTATTGTATAAATTATAGAATTTTTTCTTCCCTTTTAATATCTAAAGGAAAGAAATTTATATAGACATGAGTTAAAATTAAAATAGTGGAAAGTACCCGTTGTTTAATTTTGTGTATATCCCAGTTACTCGTTTGTTTCCTTTCGTCTATAAAAAGTAATCATCTTGAACTTGAATATTTAAGAACACTCAAACATTGTGAACGATTAGCGATCACTAGCTTTTATTCGCATATGTATTCTGATATTCTGAAGTGGTTATTTTTCTTTTTTTTTCTTTTTAACAATCACCTGTTTGATAGCGTATCATTTCTATGTAGCAAGAAGAAGTCAAGTGTTTCTGTGACTTTCTTAAAAAGTACATACCTGTATGTATGTGTTTTTTTAAACTAGATGCTTACTCTTGTGATAAGCACACGTTGCAGATACAGGAAGATAAGATTTAAAATTCGCACGTATTTTGTTTATGTTGTTACTGACCATTATATGAATACCAACTAAATTTCATTACCTTTTTATAATATTACAGTGGAACAATTACGTCAGGGTTGGATTATTTTGCATGTGTTTGCTGCCATTTACTTCTTTATACTGCTGGCCATTATATGTAATGATTACTTTTTACCCACAGTCGAATGTATTTGTGATGATTTAAATTTATCGAAAGACGTTGCCGCTGCCACATTTATGGCTACAGCCACTTCAATGCCGGAATTCTTTACCAACACCATTAGTACGCTAATAACTCACTCTGACATGGGTTTGGGTACAATTATCGGTTCACTAATGTTTAATACACTGGGTGTAGCAAGTCTGGGAGCTTTGGCTATAAATAAGGTAAGTTTTATAGAATACTACTGAAAACCGGTTTGCTTCGCTGATTCCAAATAAAGAGATTAACATTTTTTTGTATTTATCTCACGGAAAAAAAGAAAAAACTAAAGCTTAATAGATATAAAAATAGTTTCTAAATTCTTAATCTCATAATTACATTTTATATCACACAAATCATTTATTGAAAGAGGTAACTTCAATTCTGCATTAATGCTAATATTTCAAAAACAACTGACATATGAGTTTCTATGTACACATTTTAATAGGAGCTTCCCTATTAGATTAGCCGAAGACAACTTATCTTGCAAAACTGTCAACATCTTGTGTATAAGTTCGTCACATAAAAAAATATGCATTTTTACTGATGGTTAAATTAAAAGTAAAAGTTAGACGTTAGTTAGTTAAATCTATAAGAAACACGATAATTCAATATATTTTGACAGATTTTACCAGCACTATATGACTAATCCAGGAACAGAAAATTTAAAATTTTACATCAAAAAAGCACACATAAAAAATGATCGTAGAAAATTTTGGTACATGCAAATTTTTGTATGACTTTTAAATTTGTGCCTTTTTTATAAAAGTCGAAAAATAACTTTTAATTTTGACTTTTATTTTTTTAAGCAAAATTAAAAATTATTTTTGATTTTTATTATTTTACTCAAAAAATAAAATTAATTTTGTAACTTTTAATATTTTAAGACAAAAATAAAAGTCATGTATTAATTTTTGCAATAAAACTATCGTATTACTATGCAATACTTAATTTAAGACTTTTATTTTTACCTTAAAGTATTAAAAGTTAAAAAATAACTTTAATTTTTTGAGTAAAATAATAAAAGAAAAAAAATAACTTTTAATTTTTGCCTTAAAACATAAAAGTTAAGAAATAACTTTTTTTTCTTGACTTTTTCGATAAAAGTTATAACAGTTACGGTCCCTGGACTAATCAGATGCTCGATTGCCTATAGCATTTAAAAAATTTCTTTTAAACGAGTATTGTTAATATAAAATGCTTGCCTGCCTCTAAAGGCAGGTTTATACGGTAATACAAGTCGTACGTAAAATCAAAGAGAAAATATTATGAAATTCCATCTGTATTTTCAAAATGAGAGTAAAAATCAGACGACGGATATTTTTTGCGTTTACACGGTGGGGAAAATTCCAAAACAAAGTAAAATGAAAACATAAAATGCACTTACACATGCACACAAAATTTACATGCATTGTGAATACATTTAGTAATAATTTCAAAAAACAAAGAGAGCCAGCCGTACGACTGTAAAATTTTCATCCGTATTTTCTCTCAGTCTCGTACGCTCTCAGTACATATCAAGTTTACACGATGCTATTCATTCTCTTCTACACAAAAATTTGGCATGTCGTACGATTTGTATTACCGTCTAAACCCACCTTAAGGCCTATTTATAAGTTCAGCTCCATTTTACAAAACATAAAAAAAACAATGACACAAAAAAAACACCAGATATTTTAATCTTGTGTGTCCAATGGTGGTACTGTCACTGGCAATACCCAGTGTTGCCATTTTTCCGAACAAGAAAAGCCCTGAGATATATAAATCATAAAGAATGATTACACAACTAAAGTAACAAGAAAATTTTGATACTTATACAACCTTATAATTGGACTTGATCTTATTAATAAATCTTTCCCAACTTCTTAAGTTACATACATATACTTACATCCATATATACAATATACATAAAAATTCTGAAGTTTTTAAATATTCAATAGACATATTTTTTTATTTTTTTTTTTTTTTCTCCGGAGATTCGAACCCGAGTCTTCGGCACTTAACATAAATTAGCACCCGACTATGGTGCCGCGCTCTAACCACTACGGCCACCGTCGTACATACCATTCATGTCGACTAATGTGGATAAGGTGGAATAAAGGGCAAAAACAAAATAAATTTGTAATTCCGTTTCATCCAAATAAGATGACAATTACAAGAACAGCAATGATGGTAAGAAAAGGAGAACATGATAGAAACTGTTGTGTGACTTTACTTCGACTAACTCATACAGATGTATGTACATACGGTTATAATTTCAGTATGCGATTTCCAGAAAAGTGTGAGTTAAATAGTTGATGTTTAGTCTTGAATATGCACAGGACACAAAGAACTCTGATGAGACTACCGTAGCTGGAGTCGAAAACAATTGTTCAGTTTGGCTAGTGTACTATTCCTTCACGGACATCATTTCTTCTTTAATTACCAAAAAAATAACATTGCAGTTAAATTTGATCTAATTAAAGCGTTTTCTGATAAAAACCAAAAATTAAATTGATCACACCTCTCCGGAGATTCGAACCCGAGTCTTCGGCACTTAACATATTTTTTTATTGTTTATTTACATATTTATACTTTTATCAGCCCGTCCAATTGGATTGGTGGCCAATTGCCCGCGATTGTTTCATCTATGGTTTCAACACTATTGTTTTGATCTTCTTGGCATGGGGTGGTGAGATTACTTTTACCGAAACTTGTGTAATGATGGGCTTTCTGGTTATTTATTATCTAGTTACTTTTAATAATAATAAATTTATGCCTGCTATACGAGTGTTTGTGGAAGATAAACTGGGTTGTTGCTTCTCAACAAGATATGGTATGTTGTTAATTGAATATAATTTTAAATATTTTTATAGAGCTAACAAATATAGTTTTTGGTAGATCTAACTGAGCCCCCAGAGAATAGTGCGAAAGCTAAATTGCCCCTGAAAAAAGATCCTTTAACGGGTAATGGTTTGTTTGTTATTAATCTGCCTGAAAATACGAGTTCCATGTCCTCTCGGATCAATTTAACTCATTCTAAAAGTTGTAAGTAAACGTTTAAGTGCAAAAACTTTAAATTTTTTTTAATTTGCTTTTTTAATTGTTTGTTTAGGGGATGGCGATGATCAATCGGTACAATTACCTTCAAGTCTGTATAATTTACCACGTGATGAATCTAAACTTATGAAATGTTGGTGGTTTTTTACCCTTCCATTGAAATTTCTTTTGCAACTGATCATACCCAATCCCATTAAGAACCGAAAACTGTATCCCTTATCGTTTATCATGTGCATTATTGCTATTGGCGGCAATGCTTATATGATTGTATGGATGTTGACTTCATTCGGTGAGTTAGTTGGTGTAATGCTTGGCTTCAAGCTTTAATTAAATTTGGTTGATTCTATCTTTTTAGGCGTCACCATTAATGTGCCCACAATTATTATGGGTCTTACCTTTTTGGCAGCCGGTTCAACAATGCCTGAAGCTGTATCCAGTGTGATTTCATTAAGAAATGGTAAGTAAATACGAAGATATAAAATTAAGGAAAGAGAATGGTGAATTAAATAGATAATGTAAAAAACAATATGTACAACACAACTCTGATGAGAACTTCATAGCGGGAGTCGAAAACTAGTTCAGTTCCGCTAGTGTTTATATATATTCCATAAAGTATGTTAATTCTCTTAAAGAATACCAGTTTTAGGATCTTAAGACCCATATAATAATTATAAAGAAAAAAAAATACTTAAAAGTGTATTCTCGTTTAGAAAGTCCACAAAAACATTTCTGCGTAGATATTTAAATTTTTTTTACATAAGTATTTATATGTACTTATATGTATATATGTAGATATTTTAAATTTTAAGTTTTTAGTGAGTCAAATTACATAACTTATAATTGATAAACACATATTCTGTAATATCTTTTTGGCTTCACTAAATTTGTCATATTAATGCCGATGCGTAACGCCAGAGATTTGTTATGTGCTTTGTGGAAAACAGTTCACACCAATTTTTGAAATTAGTTATGCTCTCAGTGGCTAAAGCATTAGAAGTAACTGGTGTGACTTCAACAATATTGTATTTATAGCCTCTGTCTGAATTTTCTTCATCGCTACTTTGTTCATGTGCCGATGACTACACAAACATATCCAAATTCCATTTTTCGATTTCATCTGCTATAATAGAAGTATTTTAATTAATTTCTTCATAAAAAACTATAAAAACAAAAAAATATAAAAACTTTGGTTCTAATTTTCATAGGATTTAAATTTCAGCGTGTGCTAATTTACGAACGTCTACTGTAAAATGTTGAATTGAATTAAAATGTTTAAATTTGTTATCAATTTAAACATGCAAAGAATAAAACGCAACTACTACTAAAAAAAGGTTATTGCATATGTATTTAGGAGATATGAGCGCATCAAAATTGTCCTATAGAATTCAGCATTGCCTGTTTTCGTTCGTGAAAACATTTAGCTCGGTTTACCTACGTGCTCTCAGTATAATGAAATGAAAGGTAAGCGGCTTTTCTTTCGAAGTAGCTAAAAAATTCACCAATTTTTATCAATGAAAAAATTTTAATTTAGTAAAAAAAAAGCCACGAATATTGCACTATGGACTTATATGGAAAATAAAAACTTTAAATTCAATTATAACAACAACTTGTTAATAAATTATTGACAGCTATAGGGTGTTTTTTTTAGAGGTATAGAACTTCGAATTGAAATAAAACACAAGAAAATCGTTTTAATGTCCATCAATTTGGCTTTATTGGAAGGATAGTTTTATGCCATTAATGTTTAAATATGATTTCGAGCATGTGGCCGCCGCGGCTAGCTCGAATAAAGCCAATTCTACAGGTCCAATTTTCAACCACTTTTTCGAGCATATGGGGCCGTATGTTGGCAATAACGCCACGAATGTTGGCTTCCAAGTCCCCTAACGTTTCTGGTTTGTTGGCGTAGACGAGTGACTTCACATATCCTTAAAGAAAATAATCCAATGGTGTCAAATCACACGATCTTGGTGGCCAATTGACAGGTCCATTCCGCGAAATTATGGGCTCATCGAATGTTTCCTTCAATAAATCGATTGTGACGTGCGCTGTGTGGCATGTAGCGCCGTCTTGTTGGAACCACAACTCATCTACATTCATGCCATCCAATTCGGGAACAAAATAGTCGGTTATCATGGCTCTATACCGGTCTCCATTAACGGTAAATGACTCTCTCGGAAGAAGTATGGCCCAATGACTCCACCAGCCCATAGAGCACACCAAAAAGTCAGTTTTTGTGGATGTAATGGCGTCTCAAGGGTCTCATGTGGATTCTCTTCACTCCAAATGGGGCAATTTTGCTTGTTGACGTAGCCATTCAACCAAAAATGAGCCTCATCACTGAACAAAATTTTGCGATGAAAATCAGCATCGAGATCAATCTCATTTTCGGCCCATACACCAAAATCATGACGCATTGCAGGGTCTCGCGGTTTTAATTCTTGCACAAGCTGGATCTTGTAAGGTCGCAAGCCAAGATCTTTGCGCAAAATCTTTCATAAAGTTGATGGACAAAGCTCCAATTGCTGTGCACGGTGGCGAATCGATTCATTCGGGTTCTCTTCAACACTTTGCTCTACAGCGGCAATTGTTTCTTCGGTGTGCACTGTTCGACGTCTCTGCGGATGCGTATTATCACATAGAGTAAACGTAGTGCGAAAACGATCCATGGTTAACCGAATTAATTGCTCTGATGGACGATTATGTCGACCATAAAATGGACGGAGCTTGCGGTAAACTTCGCGAACTGAACCATTATTTTCGAAATAAATTTGCACGATTTGCAAGCGTTGTTCTTTTGTCAACCTGTTTATGATGAAATGGCAAACCAAACTAAATATTAATCACTTGACAGCTGACAAAATGGCCGCCAGTTAAAAAAGTGATGCCAACTTAAAGTTCTATACCTCAATAAAAAACACCATATATTTCGAAAAAGTGCATAAGAAATTAAAAAAAAAAAACAAAACCATATCTTTGTGCGGGAGTTTACGAGTATGTGCTCTATCCGCCATTTCATATTTTTTATATATCTCGAGTTAATGATATCACTTTAGGTTTTCCACCCCAAATTTTGCTAGTCTGCAATCCGTTTTCGGCTATCTCATCCAGTTTCGGAGATAAATAGCCGAAAACGGATTGCAGATTTTAAAAATTTTGGTGTCAAAAACCTAAAGTGGCATCATTAACTCGAGATATATAAAATGGCGAATAGAGCACATAAACTCCCGCACGACGATATGTTTTAATAAGAAAAACAATATATCAATGAAGAACGTATAGATCGTTTTCGTATCATACTTCAAATAGTAACGTTTGGGAAGAAAATTAATACTATAAAGTTTAAAAAACTTTCGTGGGAAACTGCTCAACTATTTGTTAAAAAATATAAGCGGTACTTCACGCCTGTTACTGTCCATAAAGTTCTTAAACATGGAAGGACAGTATAGATGCAGCAGTACTCCCAATTGATATGCTCTGCTACAAATACCGATGTTTTTCATCGTTTACTTGAGTCGTCTGATTCATACATTAGTAGCTTAAGACGTCAACCTCATATGAATGTTTTAGAATTGGCTGATGTAGTTAAAGAAATAATAATTGATGATTAAAATGCTTAAATATTGTTTTCCACATGAATATTCTAAAATTTTTATGCGAGCTGCTAGGGAATAACTAATTTTTAGCATTTCTTTAATTATAACTCGTATTTTCGATGAGATTGTTCTTTATGCAAAAGTTTTATGTACATATGTATGTACGACATTTTTGCGTTCAGATTACATTATCTTGAGATTTGGGCGTTACCCCAAGGAGTCGACGGATTTCAACCAAAATTAGTAAAGCTCCTTCCTGGTTCATATGGAATAATAAATTCCTATTTATGTATATAATAAATAAGAGAGGCGGCGCAGAAAAACGTCTCTGGTTAAATCTTAAATGCAGTTCTATATGCCTGTCAGTAACAAAGCGCTGATGGATACCCACTAAATGAAACAAAAGCCGAATTAAAGGCTGTGACATTAATAATCTTTTTATTATAAATTTCGTTTCTTATAAATAACCTTAACTGGATTCCTAAAAATCAATAATTCCAATCAATATTCCAATCAGAGAGAAATTGAGTTAAAATTATACATATTGAGTTTTTATACTAATAATATATTTAAACTGAGTCTTTAGGCTTTATACTAATATACATACACATGTGCTAGAATATAGAGTAGTCTACACAACTAATGGACGTGTGCCGAATTTCATCAAATTCTGTTGAGAATTGCGAGTTATACATACATTGAGAAGAAAAATACGTGAAAAAATGAGGGTCCAAGTCAGGTACACCAAGAAGTCGACGGATTTCGAAAGATTTTTTTAATTATTCTTATCTATGTATATAAAACTGAACAAGTGTGCAAAATTCCATCGTTGTAGGATCACTGCTTCTATTTTTTGCAGTTACTTTTATGAAGAAATACCACTGTGTGTTGTAATTAATTTCATTTTTAGCTGAAATTAATTAATTTAATATATACTCGTACATACCAATTTTTAATTATAAATTTAAAATTATAATCAATTTGAATTAAAATTTTTTTGTCTTTTTTTTACACTTTTTCCAGGTGAAAGCGGTATTGGTGTCTCCAATTCTTTGGGTGCCAATTCCTTGGCTATACTACTATCTTTGGGTGTACCATGGTTTATTAAGAATTGTATGACCTATGGTCGTACCGATGGTACTAATCGTATTAAAATTGCCGCTCAGGGCATTGAGTATAGTATCCTTATACTTATGCTTTGTACGGTAACACTTTTTGTGGGCCTCAGCCTAAGCGGTTATCGTTTAACGAAAAAAGTCGGTGGTCTACTCTTTTCTGTTTATGTGGTATTTATAGTGCTGCAAATTCTAATTGAAATGAATGTATTCTTTCCTAAACAATGTAGTTAAGTAAGCAGCATGATAAGGATATGATTTAATTAAAACTTTCAAGTTAAAAATTATCTTATATTTGATTTAATGCAAGTAATTCTTATAAATGTAAGACTGTTTAGTAATTTAATTTATATTTAACGAAAAAAAAACCATAGAAAAGAGAAAAAAATTACTTTTTGTATTGAAAACCAAATATTATTTTGTAGTAAAAAGAAAACAAATGATGTACAAGTTTCACTTATAAGTTTTAATTAATATTTAATTTTATTATTAAGTAAACCTACATACATACTTACATATATATAATTTAATTGTATACTCAATATTAATTTTTTTTAAATTGTACTTAAGCTTGATTTTTATACGCTTGTAATTTAGTTTTTATTTTAATTTTCTTTAAAGTTAAAGTTAAAATTTATTCAAATAACGATGTAAAGAAAAAAAAAACGATTAAAAATTAAACGAAAAACTAAACGAGTTATACATATGGACACATTAAAATGTAAAAATAATAAAAATTATAATTCAAAAAACAAATTCACCAGACTGTTTTTCAAATAATTCGTTACTGTTGCTTGAAATAAACCGCTGTTGTGATTTTGTTATCCTTTAAACTGCTTTGTTTAGTTTGGCATTAAAACTTATACCAAAAACAAAACAAAAGAGAGAAAGAGAGAGAGAGAGAGAGCAGAGCAATATTTTGATAATTTTTATGCAAAAGGACGTGGAAAGTGATTTCTTTTTGGCAGTAAAAACAAACAAAAAAATTGCAAAAAATATTTAAGTGTTCGTAAAATAATTTAAAAAATATTTTTGTTTTTTGGCATTTTATATGTACATTCATACATATAAAAAGAATAGTTTATGTAACTGTTTTAGTGTTAAGTTGGTCCAACAAAACTGGAAATATTTATTAGAGAAGCTGATTTTTGTTTATTTGTGTGCGTGTGTATGTTTTTTGGTTTCTTCACTACGGCAATCACAAAACTATAAAACACCCTTTTCTTATGGCGACACAGTAACAACACAGAGAGGCTGTCATTAAGAGAAATACTCGTATAATAAAGAAAAAAGATTTTTATTACTTCGGCTGACATTTAAACAGTAGCAAAAAATAACAATCTCAATCTCTGAAAAAAGTACTGTTTGATAGGAAAAAAAAACAGAGGAAAGGTGAAAGAGATTTATCCGTTGTCTTATTTGACATTGCAATTACGAAAGTTTGTTTCTCATTTCTCTTCTTATAAAGTTAAATAAACTGTTGTAAGTTAAATCAAATACAAGAAAACTCTTAAATAAAAAAAATATTAAATAATTTAAAACAAATTACTTTAAAAGAAAAATACATAAACAAAATGACACCCTTTGATGATTTTTCATATCTTATTAATCATGTGTTATTGGGCGAGGAGCCGGTAATTATGATGCTGCTGCATTTTAAAATCAGTTCATAATCTATAAATTTTCCATTGCAGACTATTGAAGATTTCATATTATTGGTGGGTACAGTGGTGGCTTTTGTAGCATTCGTGCTGTGGTGTTGCTTTCCCATACAGCCCAAAGTAGGTTTTTAACAATTCTCTACCACATACATACATTCTTTTATATAAACAAATTATTTTTTTTTCTTCAAGGACTCTGCTAATCATCGACAGTTTTCTTGTAAAACTATGCATTCATTTAATAGTTCTTCACATCAAATGCAAACCAGTTACAGTAAAACCTCTACAAATGCTTTAGTGCATAATGATTATATATTAAGAAATGGTTCCTCCTCATCGAATGGTAATGGGGGTAGTAGTGGTGGTGGTGGTCATTCATATCATTGTTGCACTTAAGTAAGTCTCTAAAAAACGAAAAAGAGCTGCTCTTTGTTTAATTTTTATATTTATAATATTTAGATTTATACGAGTAGGCACACAGCAAACAAGCAACAGCAAAATTCCCTGAGCAAAATACTCGTATGTCTTTAAATTATAAAATATTGGATTAAGTAATTACAAATAAGTTAAAACCAAAGAAAAAGATCACAAGTGTACAAGGGGGTAGGTGAGAGAGTGGTTTGTTGTTAAACAAACGAATTTATTTCTTAAGCGATAAGTATTCTAACGTTGTGCTCTACCAACAATTTATCCAAAATATTTGTATTTCGTCAAAGAGTATTCTAATTGTAAAACCAAGGAAACAAAATCCAGTAAAAAATACCAAAAACAAAAGTTTGTAAAATTTCTGAACAACCATATGCATACATACTTATGTACATGCATATATCGTTTGTCAAAATTAAAACGTAAATAACAGTCATTTTAATTTAATTACCAAAAAATATTCATTGCAGTTAACTTTGATCTAATTAAAGCGTTTCTGACGAAGCAGTCATTTTTATTTTAAATCAGATTAGGAAAATAAGCAAAACGAAACGTTTGATCTCATTTTATTTTGTTCTTTACAATGAGTAAAACGAAAACAAAACAAAAACAGTGAGAACGATTGTCCCATTTAATTTTGTATATTGTTTTTGTTTTGAGCACTACAAATACACTAACTCAAATGCGCGTAGGTAGAACAAAAAAGAAAAGAAGAAGAGAAAAAAGAGCAAATTATACAAATGTAAAGAAATAACAAAGCAAGCACAAGAGCGAAAAGCGAATTGTTTCGTTTGCGCTCTTTCTCATTTAGAAAGTATTTGTTTTGGATTTGCTCATGTACAATACGATTAAAAAAAGATTTGAAAAGTTTATGCCCTTGTGGTAATGTTTGCTAAATGTTTTGTTTGTTTGCTCACTCTGTTTTAAATTCAAATATATTAGTCGTGGTTATCCCATCATTTGAAAGATTTTGAAATGTAATTCCCATGAATTTAAAATTTTTGTGTTTTCAAAAATTTACATAATTCACTTTACTTTTGAAATTATTAATTTTTTTTTTTTGAAGATAATAATTCAATTAAGGGCTTTCTCCTTACAATTCTTTATTACAAGTACAATTAATCAATTAAATAAGAGATGCCTAATACTCGTACAACCATAACAACAATATCTTGCATATTTTTTTAAGATATAAACTGAGAACAGTTAAACTCCTGTAGTTGAACTAAAAATTATTGCTCTAATCACTTCTTTTTTTCTACTTAAATCTTAAAAACTACAGTGCACTCGCGGTAACGTGAACTAATTAAAGCCAAGGGAGTTCATGTTAGCGAAATTGTTCACTTTTGCGATTGTCGAATTTCATAACAAAAGTATAAAATTTTACAATATAAACCTGTGTTTTACACGCTTGAAAGTGAAATTATTTTATTATTTGAATTATTAAAATATAAAACTAAAACAACACGAGATCACGAGAAAATAATGGTGGTGATATAATTTTTTTTTTTTTTTGCCAAATGTCATCGATTTCAGTGCTACCATAAATGGTAATAAAATCATAAAAGTTAATAAAAAGTTAATTGTGATATCAGAGTCGTATGCAATAAAAAAATTAATCACGTTATAGAGCTTTCTGAGTTTGTTCACGTTAGACGGTGTTCACGTTACCGCGAGTGCTCTGTACTTCAGGTATGGGAATTTCCACAAAAAAGTTCACCTTGATCGAAAAATTAAAAGTTAACCAACAGATTTTTTCCGAATGTTTTGTAAAAGATTTTTCTTTTAAATAAAATAAATTAAATGTAAAAGTTCAAATTTGGAGCTACAAATTTGAACTTCTCGTTTTGGTATATGTTTCTTAACTTCAAGGGAATTTGCTCTTTATAATTAACATTCCTAAGAGCAATTGCATAATACTATTATTGCCAAACTCTCCTATATAATAAATACATACATATGTATGTACCTATATATCGTCGGTTGACAGGTAAAACTCACCAAGTGCTATGTTATATTACTACAGTTAGTGAGTTTTACTTGTGAAC
This sequence comes from Metopia argyrocephala, assembly GCA_963576795.1. NCBI lineage: Eukaryota > Metazoa > Arthropoda > Insecta > Diptera > Sarcophagidae > Metopia > Metopia argyrocephala. The sequence goes on along the minus strand of OY756208.1, from coordinate 121,973,647 downwards.
CGACGATATAAATAAAAATCAATGTTGTTCGTTGGTCATCGCATCAGTTGCGAACGGCTGTACCGATTTTGACGATTTTATCTGTCTAATGATCGCCGTGATCCAACTTAGGTTTTTACGGAAAGAAAATTTTGCCCCGCCCACTTTTACGACCACTTTTTTTGACTTACCTAAAATCACGGCTCCATCGATTTGACTAATTTTTCTTTCAAATGTTTGTATCAATGCATTTTAAGTTTTCATCGAGAGAAAAATTTGCCACGCCCAGTTTTTTATATTTATCTCCAAATGTTGATTTTTTATATCTTCAGAACCGTTTCGGAATTGGGTCTAAATGCCTTTATGGTCAAGGCAAATCATCAGTCAGAAAGTGGGCGAAATTGGACAAGTAGGCGTGACACCTTCCGTACAAGTTAAAAATTGATTTCTTTCTACATACATATCTTTCGAAGTGTTGAAGCTAAAGTTTCTGAATTTGGTGTGATTGATTTCGTCGTCATTAAGAATTATCAGTAGAAAAAAGGGCGGACAAGTAGACGTGGTAGCTTCCAGACAAACTAACTATTGAGTTCAGTATATCTTGAAATCAGTAACAGTTTAAGTTTTTGAATTTGGTCCGTCTGAAAATGTGGACAAATAATAGTGGAAGGTGTAGCGAAACATACTGGGTTTAAGCTAGTATATACATACATATGTATATAACAAAAGTAGTTTTTTATATAATTTTCTAATATTTATGTCTTTTTCGTATTTTTTAACAAAATAAATATTAAGTGAAAATTTTTGTAGCGAAACGGCAGTAACGTAACGCCAAATCTTATTCCTAGAAGAAAAAAAAGGAAAAAAGATTTCTTCATTTGATAACTTGGAAAATAAACGTATATATAAATCCTACCAAAAAAAGTTTTTATTAAAAAGATTTGCCCAATCCGCAGAGTTAAACAATTTTGTTATCAAAGTCAAATTTCACTTCCGTTTTTTTGTAACGTAACGCCAGGTAATTTTTTTGAGTTTATCTTGAAATCCTTAGACTCGATTATTTGAATTTTATTACTAAGTATAGAAGTATTTAATCACTTCTCGAATGTGTGAAAAAATTTTTTTTTAATTCTGGTTTTAAAAATTTTTTTCAACATATTGCCGTACAAAAGTAACGTAACACCGTATGCCCATATATGAATCACAAATTCGATTTGAATTATAAAATGCATAATTTGTTTCATCTGTTACTGACAAAAACTGAAAACATACCTCTATTTATTATGTACAGTCATGGACATAAGTATAGGCACAAACAGTACTTTAATAAAAAATATAAGTTTTCACATATGTACGTATTCCAAGACATCAAATAATAATTTTATAAACTCATAATAACTACAGAATATGTACATTAATAAAATAACAAAAAACCTTAAACATATTATGGAATTCTCTTCTCTTGCAAATAATGAGTAACTCCTCGAGCTTTAAAGGGGCAATAAATAGTTTTTTTTTTGTCCCCCTGATAGTTAATTTTTTCTTATCTCTTCTTTTTTATACATAGTTTTTTCTATTAGATAATTTTGTTTGTTTATTTGTTCTATTATTGTACTTAATACTGTTTAAGTGGAAGCATATACATACGAAGGTTTCTATTTACTTAATTAAATTTTAAAATAGGCCTTTTATTTGAGAAATAAGTGTTGTCAGATTGATTACAATTTTACCATAGGCATTATTGGAAATTGTAGTGGGTATTCTGTAGTGTCTACGGTTAAAAAAACGCTTACCTGGCCATAGGCAACTTAAAATAAATAATTAGTTTCTTTAGTTTATACCTATGTACCTCTTGAGTTTATTTCTTGTTTTTAAAATGTTTTGCTCAAATAAATAGGAGCTTCGCTGCTAACTTAATATAATTTTAGGCGTTTTAAGTAAACCTTGTAAGCCCCCTTGAAAAACTTAAGCAACATAAAATAAAAAAGAAAACTTATTTCATAGACTGATTTATTTTATAAATTAAATAAAATATTTAAGAAATTATTACAAAAAAACAAAAAACCCTAAAAATTAAAAAATATATATATGTACATACATACATACACATATATATGTATATATACTGAATATGCATGTATATGTCTATGGATGTTTATTAAACAATATCCTCTATAATCCAGTGCAAGGCAAAATATAAAAATTCTCTATTAATTTAAAATGAAATCAACATTCAATTGTAAATTTATAAGAAAATTAAAAAAAGAATACACATTTACGAGTATAATCACACATTTAATTTGTTATTTAAATATAATCCAAAAAAAAATCAACAAAAATATTTAAAATCGTACAATATTTTCTTAATAAACATGATAATCAATTAAAATAATTACAATAAAAATAAAAAAAAAATATATAAAAAACCAAACAAGAATGATGAAAAAAGAAGTAATAAAACAAAATAATGATAGAAGTTAACTTTAGTTTTAAATGCCTTTACTTTCATTACAGTATCCAATTCCTTAACACAGCGAATAGCTTAGGCTTGACAAAGGCACTCATATTTATACGTCTCTTAATACGAGTATTAAATAAACCACTAGCTGTTACATAGCGGCCACCATTTAAGTATATTATTCCTTTGTCGGTGGGGTCAATTGAATTCCCATTACAAGCCCTGATTAGGAGCACAGAACTTGTTATTATTGTTCCATATGTTTTAAAACTTCGATTCTTTCAGTAGGATTAAAAAAACTATATGTTTCTCATTTATTACATAAAATTTAAACATAAGAAGAAACATTGTTTGAAAAAAGTCTCTTAATGATATGTTCTAAGCTGCAATAAAGTGACCATATACTTATAGTAGACAAGCTTATCCCTATTGGAAATTTTTTTTTAACATAGTCCAAAAATGCGCATCACAAGGTAATCGGTTGCTGTTTGTTGATTATGCAATGACCAGTGTTATACCTTCACCACTAAATAATCCAACAGCAATCAACCCCAAGGAGCCCGCAAAGTAAAGTTTAAATAAAATATACACAAACGGCTGTACCGCCCATATTAAAGCTTGGCTCCACCTTAAAACTTTTATCCGTGGCTTTAGCACAAAGTAGCATATTTAAAATTGTAATAAGAATCACAAATTAAATTTAAAACAAATTATGCCCTAAAATGATAATATTTTTGTCAAATCACTCTGATTTGATTATTTCTTTGTCTATATGTTATATTTTTAAACTAATTTCGAGAAAATATAAGAAAAATTATTTACATTTCTGTTTATTTTGTTCTTCTTTGTGTTTATTTGTTAGTTTTGTTTAGCGCCAAGATGGTATTGTTTGTTTGCCTTCGATAATACTTTATCAATCGAGTACAACGTCGAGTCAATAAGTTTCGAAAACGAGGGCCTTGGTCCGCATTAATAACATGTCAATGAAGAATTATTCAATATCGAATGCGTTGATTTACCCCCTGGCCAGAAATGGTTTATACGGATCTTTATTTGAGAGTCACTGACATTTTTTATAAACGGTTGTGATTGATAACTATTCATGTAGAGATAAAACAGTTTTTAGTTATTGTCAACTTCACCACAAGCTTTTAATTTCAGGCAGAAACCTTCATTTAAACATTAAAACGTTTCCGATAAATATCAATTTCACCACCGATTTTTTTATAACTTCAGGCACAAACCTTCTATTGTTGATTAATTTTAGGCATAAACTTGTATTTTAATTTCGCTCTCGCACATTCGTTGTAGTTATTCAAGTTGCCAGTTTAATAAATACACAAATTTAGAAGACTTGGGTATTGGAAATTCAAAAACCACATACTACATATTTTATAAAAATTTGTTCAAAATTAAATTTTTGCCTATTCAATTTGATTGCATATTACTATTGCAAACAAATACTGTTTGTTTTTTTTTTTCATATGCATCAACTTTGTTTTTTCTTCATGCATGGGCTTGCTTGGCTTTCAGTGCCTATTTCATTCATATATTGACTTTGTTTAGTAGGAGTGTTGTTTAAACTTACACACAAACAAACAGAAACCTAAATGTTAATAAGCGGTAGTAATTTATTAACAAATAATTACACACATACATATTATATGTACTTGCACTTATTATTATGATTTATTTAAAAATAAATTATAATTTGTATGTTAATATGTATGTACCTATTATCAAAAATATCCTTATTTAGAAAGCTTTCCTTGTAAACGTTTGTCATTTTGCAACAAAACAAACAAATAGAAATAAAAACAAGCATTAATTCCATCATCATTTTACATCCATATTACGGTTACTAGTTCTTTAACGTCATCGTTTCGGTTGCTATGCACGCTGGTTAAAAGAAATATCTACAACAAAAACATAGCACAAAAAGCAACAACAACATGCTAGAAAAAAATTTTCATTTTATCCATCTACTTTCTGACTGTCTCCCTGTTTGTCTGTCTGTACGCCTGTCTGTCCATTGGGTTAGTCTTTCTTTAGATGTGTTTGCGTATGATGTGTACAAATGTATGTATCCAGAAAAACAACAACATTAAAAAGCTGTGCAGACGTTTTGATAAACAAATGAAATTAAAAACAGCAACAACAAACAACAAAAATAACGAAAACAACACAGAGAAAAAATTTATTGAGAACTTATAAAATGTTACAAGTAAGAAAGAGACAAATATATAATCATAAATTATATAGAAGTTGGGGATGTAAAAGAAAAGGTAAGAAAATTGTAATTTTGCATGGGAATTTTTCTTTTAAATAAAGGGAAATTTTATTAAAATTTACCAGGCTTTGTAGAGATGCCAGATAGTAAACATGTTGGTGAAAATTGTATTACTGCTCAGTTACCTCTGAAGTAAATATTGTCAATTAGATTTCAAGATTAATATTTAATGCATTTAAATTAAATATTCTAACATTTACTATATAATATAAATTTTACACTTCCCTTCCGTTTTTAATATTATTTGTTAGCTCCATTTCATTTATTAATTTATACATACATACATACATACATAACTGGCCTTTACAACCCTATGTCAGGATTACGGCCTAGCTTCTCACAGCACTCATGTTGTGTGTGTAAATTTTTATCCATGAGTACTAGGACCTACAGTTTTAAAGTCGACTCCTAACGACAGATTAAAGAAACTTGTTCATGGCAATTAATTACTCTCAGAGCTTTTGCCAGAAGACTGCTGAGAGGTAGTCGCCGAAAGAAATATTTTTTCATATTTCTTTTTTTTTAAGACGTCTGAGCTGTGTGTCGAACCCAGGGCTAATTTCTTAGTAAGCCAACACACTAACCACTAGACCACGGCGGTTACAAAATTTATAGTAATCTATAATTCTATCACAATAGACCTAACCTCTGGGCTAAGTGATATTTTATCCTCCAAGGGAGATCTACCTTCTTTTAATAACTTTAGTTTAAATGTTTTGCGCTTTACTTTTATTTCAAATGTAACGTTCTATACTATTCCGAAAGTATACATTATATTTATTAGGACAAAAACCATTATACAGTCTTATATCGCACTCTAAATCATAAAGAGCCACAAGTCAAAATTCACAAATGTTCAGTAGAGGCAAAAAACGAATTTACGAAAATTGGTTGTAGTTTTATAATCAAATTGAACTTTAAAAAAGGGTTTACTTATTTTTTTTTTAATTTTGTTCTGCAATTTTGGTAATAAAAGGTAGTTTTGAGTTGTGAATCTTTAATTGAAAATTTTTCATTTAATACTGGATATTATATTAAATTGTGCCAGAGTATAATGTGTAATACTTGAGCAGGACATTTTTCACAGCAAAGTGGATTTTGCAAATTAAATCTTTTATTTTACTTGTTAATGAACGTATCTTAATAAACTAATAAATTTATTTTATGTATAATCTGCACAATCTACATTATTTCTTTAGAAAAATTTCACAAAATGTATGCGATAATGCTCACTTTTTTTAATTAAATAGGTACAACTCTAAATAATACCATTTAAGGACTTTTAACGATTTTTTCTGTATATTCGTAGAGTCAAATCGGGGGATTTATTTATCCCTTCTTTATTAATTTTTCAATCTTCTTTCGTCTAAGGCCTAACTTACACGATGATTTAAAAATATGTTTGTTTGGCATGTCTGTTTAATTTATTGGTGAGAGGAGTAAGGAAGAAAACGGGATAGAAAAATAGATACGATTTCTGTTTTTAAAGTTTTTTTTTGTATTCACTTTTAAGCTTACCTTAATTTTTGTCATTATGTTTCATTCTTTTTCGTATTTTGAAGCGGTTAGAGTGTTTTTTAAATAAAAAATTAGATATATTTAAAAAAAAGTGTTATAAATAAAAAAGAATAAAATCAGCTAAATGCAATAACTTAAGGAGAAGTAAAAAATAAGGTTCAGAATCTTTTGCCTCAGCTTTCCTATTCATTAACTCACAAAAGACCCCATCGTCTGACGTAGGACTAAGTAGAAAAAGAAAAGTCGTCGAATGAATCGCGGGTATCTTATGATTTTGCCAATAACAGCAAAATATTTACTTAACTTTTGCGTGTTGCTAATGAAATATGTTTATTAAATATGATAAAATGTATTAACATTATAAGTAACAATTTACTTTATATATTGTTTTTATTAATTTCATATGCATTTGTGTAAAAAAATTCCCGTTGTTTAATTACTCTTTATATGCCCACAGACAGAGTTGCATCTATAAGAAAAATGGGATATTTTTCTTGATTTTTCTTTGTGTTGCTGTTCCTTAACTTTGCCTCAAAGAATAATGTATCATTGTGTCGGTGTGAAATAAAGAAAAAAAGTGTAATTTTTTATATTTTGTGTGGCTTAAAAGAAAAATTAAAGTTTTCGCATAAAAATCATTGAAAAATTATAAAAGTCTGTGAAATAGCAACAGACAAAATGACAAATAACGTGGAAAATATGAAATTCGTTTGAAAAACGATGTGAATTTAGAAAAAAATGCATTTAAAATTTCACCTGACACAAATTGCAGAAGACAACGCCGTGCGGCGGTAAATTTTTTTCATTTATACCTTGTGTTTTTGGTTGTTCGTTCACTGTATATCTCCTCCGCCTTCTCCCCTCTATACATTAGTATGTTTTAATATACGGCCCCTTTTATAACAAAAACTTTATGAAAAAGTGCGTTCGTGTGAGTTTGTGATTCTTTTGTGTACTTTTTTTTAATAATATTTCAAATAAAAGAGAAAAATATTAGTTAAAAAATAGCCACAAAAATATATGGATATTAAAATATACAAAAAGAAAAAAGAAGGAAGGTAAAGAAGAAAAGTATGAAACGACGACGTCGCCCATAAAATTAAGTTCGTTTATTTGTGTGTGTGTGTGTGTTTTATTAAATATATTAAATTACATACAAAATAATGGAAGAATAATAAAGAAAAGAAAAAAATAAAACGAAAACAAAAACGCAACAAGAATTTATTATGAAGTTTTTGGTTTTGACAAAAGAAAGTTTAAAAGAGAAATTTTATAAATTAAAGAAGAAAAAATTTTTTTATAACCAACTTAAAGAAAAATTTCCATAAAAAACGAAAAGAAGCAGGAGAAATAAAAATAGGGAAAGAGAATAAAAGTTGACAAAATAAAAAAAACAAAAAGAAATAACAAAAATATAGAAAGAAATGTTATTGTTGCCTTTGGGCTGCTGCTGTTTCTACCGCGGCCACTGCTACATTAACGGTAACCTCTCTGCTTGTGGAACGCGCAGTTCATTGGCAAACATTTAGCATACATAAAGAGAGAAAAATATTGAAGAAAAGAGTGTATAGGTTTAACAGTATTTTTGTATAAAAAATCAACGTCAACACTGCTAAAAACAACATATTTTACCATCATTATTAACTTTACAACATTGTTTTCATGATTATTTTTAGATTGCTGCAAATGAGACTGTTAAAAAGCATATATAACATAAATTGTTAATCCTTCTCAAATATTACCATACTCTTACAATGTTTATTGTATGCAGGATATAACAAGAAATAAACAAAGAGAAATATAAACATTGAATTCTTCTAGTAAAAATATAAATATACTTAAATCACAACAAAAAATGTGTAAACGAAATATGATAATTTTGTTAAAAATCAATTAAAATTTATTATATACTAAGGAAAAAAGTATTTTAACAAGTTCTAATCTACATATTATTACCAACTAAAAAGACTACATACATGCATCTACTTTGAAAATATTTCTAATTTAGGAATAAAATACATTTTTGGATTAAAGCTCTACAACTAATAAATAAAGTAAGTTTTTTATTCTTCAAGGAAACACAACTTATTATTCGGCTCTGTTGTCATATATGTTAAGTATTGTAGATAGTCTTTTTTCACCTCTCTTAAGTTTAGTGAGTTTTGAGGAATTTTTAAGAGAAACAGTAATATTGCATTTCGTTTTGTGCTTCACCAGCTGATTGTGAAAAAATTTTGCTGGCGGAAAACATTTATGCAAGATATTATTTTTTTTTTGATTAAGTAGGTATTTTTTAAGAAATGTTTAAATATTAGGCATGATTGACGCATTATAGGTATACCCTGCTTCTATTATTTTTGGAAATTATATTTAATTTTTTTAAGCTGCATAAGTGTACATACAATACATATAAGCTGTAGTTCTTTAACTTCCGTTTACGACAAAAGTTTGAGATTATTTTAATTTTCCTGTGATATGTTGAAAAATGTTCTATACTTACGTAATTCATTTGTAAGTCATTGAGTTTTTACAATCTCGGCTTTTGTTTGGTTCTATTATATTTGGTTATAAACTAATTACAAAGTGTAAAATAATTAAACACGAATTTCTAACAACTGTGCTCGTTTTTATCAAAACACTGTTATCGAACGTATCTATTAAAAAAAAAAAAAAAAAAAATTCCAATGGAAAAATATGCCAATCGAATCGCATCAAAGACTTGTTGAATCAATGCCAAAAATAAATGTCATTCCCCTAAGTACTGAGTTAAATAAATGATGATTAATATAATTAATTTAGTTTAATTATTAAAAAAGTGTACTTTCTGGCAAAAGCTCCAAGAGTAACCAATTGCCACGAACAAGCTTCTCAAATCTGTCGTTCAGAGTCGACTTTAAACTGTAGGTCCCGATTCTCATGGATAAAAGCTAATACACACAATATGGGTGCTCCAAGAATCTAGGCCGTAGCTCTGAAACATTGTTGTAATGGCCAGTTATGTCTTGTTCTTTAGATTTTTTGACTTTTGTGTAATTTAATTTATATTAATTAGTCATAATCAGTCATTGACTTTCAAATTTGATTACGCTGTCATGTAATTCACTGTTATTACCCTTTAAAAATTTCGATACTCGTTGAAATTTTGCAGCTTTTTCCTCATTAGTATCGTGTTTGCGAAAATTATAAAAGAATTTAGCTACCATTTGGGGACTTTCTTTAACTATGGATGCAGTCGAAATATTTCTTATTATAATAATAATAAATTATATAATTAATAAATTATAATAAATTATCAAAGCCTTCTTCCCCAATGTCGTAGGCCATTGCTATGCTGTTGGAATAAAAACCGTATAAGAAGGAACTAGGCTGTCATTTTAAATACAGTCTGGCAAGAGAATTCCCATTTGTTTATTTGTAATTAGGAGGCCTTTTGTCTTAATTTATAAGAAATAACCTAGTAAATATTGTAGCATTTTCTTCATATATTATATTGTAATAAAACATGTCCAAGAAAATTCAACATTATTTTTCTTTAAAATATAAAAACATACTAACCTTGAAAACTAACATTTGAGTTTCTAGCTGATTTTATGGAAAAAATAATATTTGTTCAGCAAATGCCATAAACGATTGGAATGAGAAAATTTTTTATATAATTTCTTAAGTCTAAGGCCCATTATTACAACTTACCGTTAGTTAAAGGTAGGGTTTTATCAGACAGATATATTCCTTTCTGATAATACAAGTAAGCTTTTATCTAAAGTGACCGATAGAATTATTTGAAAGATTGCCTTACCTTTAGCTTAAAGTGTACTTTTAATAGCAGAAAGCTTTTTATCTGTCTGATAAAATCCTACCTTTAACTAACGGTAAGTTGTAATAATGTGCCTAAGAGAACTACCTAAATAAAGTAGCATATATATAATGTCTGGCAAGTTTTTACGATACTGAATATTGTATTAACTTTTTCAATCAGAAGTAGAGGTCTCAGTAGAGAACATTTTAACGACAAAATCAAGTGAATGTACTTATCAACAAACTAAATCCAGAACATTGGGCTTTATAAAAATCCAATATATCTTCATTGTCTTGTTCTGAACATTAATAAAACCACAAAGGTGTTACTTAATAAAACCACAAAGGTGTTACGTGCACTAATGTGTAAAAAGGATACTAGATTTTTTTTCAGGCTTGTGATCGGAACTGTCTTGTTTGTTCTATTCAGAGTGGGATTACGTAGAAATGTATTTTATATTTAAAGCAATTTGCAATACTCTGTTCATATGCTAATATTTATGTCCTGCCTCATTATATGTTACCACTTATCTCTAAAGAATGGGTGATGGCATATGCATTCTTGACTGTAAACTTGATGTGTTAATAACACTGCACGTTTTCTTTCTCTTTCAGAAACTAAAATAATAAATAATATTGTAAACATTGTCTGCTTTCTTTGTTTGTTTATAAACCAAAAAGCCCTCCTAATTTGTATTCCCGTCTATTGGATTGTTTTGTCTAATAATTGCGTTGTTAAATTTTTCTTTTTATTTGTTGTTGCTAATGATTATTTTTGTTTCATCATACATACGTACATACATACAGTAGTGGTCCAAATATTTGCAACTGAAACCACATTTTAACTAAACGTCAATTTTTTTAATCAAAATACCTAAAGCAGCTTTTTTATATCATTTTTATTAAATTCAGTTTCTTTTTATATCAAAACAAAGCGGACATTATTATTCATTAACTTAAAACAATAAATAAGAATAGTTTAAACAAAATAAGTCGAAATTCAAGTGTTCAAAACATTTGCAATTCTTTAATAAACTAAAAATATAAACCATTATATAATTCAATGTTTTTTTAAATTTTTCATTACAAAGAATATAAACATAATTTCTAATGAAAATTTAACCTTAATCTAAACTTATTAAAAATAATTAGGAAAAAATACCAGGCTTTACTATAGTACCCCATGAGGGTCATTGTGAAAATTGTAAATATGCATTATCTATTGTTTATTGTCGCCGTGGTCTAGTGGTTAGTGTGTTGGCTTACTAAGACAAGGGTCCTGGGTTCGACTTCAGGCTCTGACATCTTCAAAAAAGAAATATGAATAAAATATTTCTTTCGGCGACTACCTCTCAGCAGTCTTCTGGCAAAAACTCTGAGAGTAACTAATTGCCATGAACAAGCTTCTCAAGTCTGTCGTTCGGAGTCGACATTAAAAACTGTAGGTCCCGGTACTCATGGATAAAAATTGACACACACAACATGAGTGCTGCGAGAAGCTAGGCCGTAATCCTGACACAGGGTTGTAAAGGCCAGTTATGTATGTATGTATTGTTTATTGTAGTATTAAAGAGAAATACAGTGCACGCTCGCTAATGTGAACTAATTAAAACTGGCGTTGTTCACTTTTACGAATTGTTCACATTTCCGAATACCGAAAATTTTAAAACAGAATTATACCATATTGTCAACAAAAATCAATACATATTTATGAATTTTTTTATTTTTAAAATTATATCAACTTATAATTAAATTTGTATATATTTATACGTATGAATATGTTCATAATTACACATACATATACATATGTACATACAATACATGCACATGTACGCCTAAAACGGGGATCCCGCAACTAATAAACACAGAATTTTAACGTTTCATATTAAAAAAAAAGAAAATTCTGTTCAAATTATAGGGCTTTTTACATCTATTCATCGTTTAGAATAGCCAATGAAGCAAAAAATATGTTCACATTAAGCGGTGTTCACATTAGCGCGCTCGCACTGTATAGTAATTGAAAATGAATAAACGAAAATACAAAAAAAAAAAAAAATTATACATTTTTCATTCTTGTATTGCTGGAAATATGTATTTCTTATATTTGTCTATTTAGTATTTTGCCTCTATAAATCCAAATTGTAATGATACATAGTATTCAAGATCTGGTATACTTATTGAGAAATAACATCCGTTAACGAATATGTGTAACAACACTAGCAGAACTGAACTAGTTTTCGACCCAGCTCCGAAAGGTCTCATCAGAGTTCTTTGTGTTATACATATTCATATTTTTATATTTCTATTTATATCGCAATCTATTGGAAATATATTATGTGAATTATATTTGATTCAGTTTTTGTTTGACATGATCAATAAACACAGGGAATAGAAATAAGAAATGAATGAAAATTTTTAGAAAATGAGTAATTAAAAAAATAAATAAGTTAAACCTTATATGTCTTCTGAGTTGCAAATGTTTTGTCCACTACTGTATATTAACTGCCCGCGACTTGTGTTTTTTGTCTATTATTTTTCCATTTAATTTTTTTGTGGCATCGACATGTGAGAGAGAGATAAAGAGTGAATTTAATGATTTATTTACATTTTATTTATTGTTGTACAAAATTTTATTTTTATGCACATTTTTTTGTTGTTTTCATATTGATGAAATGCAATTTTCTTTTGTTTGGTTTTTAGTTTGGATAGGTATAATTGTATGTATGTATGTACATATACATATGTATAAATTTGTTTTTGTTTTTTTCTTTGCTATTTTTGTGTCTGGCAAAAGGAAATTCCACCTTAATTTATTTATTCTATTTGAATTTGTGTTTTCCTTAATTCCTTACTTTCATTTTAAAAAGTTATAATTATAATAATAATTTTTTACAGTCCGTTTCAACAAAGATGGCAACTAACCTAAAGGAACAGAAAGGAGAGATCAAAGCAGTTAAAATATTGTTTATGATAATGACCAAGAAATCGCAGAGAATCAGAATAAATTTTTTGTAGTGTGATGGAAATGAATGACTCAATTGAACAATATGATTATGGAGGCTTGTCCCCAAATATTAATAGTGGAATAGAACAATGATTTACAGATATGATATTTCAATAAAATGAAGGTATAAAATTGGTAGTAAAAACGTTTTTTCAGAAGGCGTACTGAAAGACTAAATTACACAGCCTATTTTTACGCTTCTACGATAAATGAAAGTTTTTCGACGGATGTAGTGCCAAGGAAATGAAAATCACAAGTATTGTCCCAGCACTATACTTGCGGCATAACTTAGACCTATTAATACCATTACATGCCACTCTAGACTTGTTGTAGCGATTGTGAAAAAAAAAAAATTTTTTTTACTTATCATAACTCTCGGTATCTCTCTTCCATTTTTTTAGTTATTAATTTTATCATTTTCTGGAAGTAGTTTCCTTAGGAATTAGAACAAGGATATTAAAAAAAATTCAGAATCAGATTTTTTTATTCTCATAGCAAGGAAAAAACTGCCATAAGTTTCCATGATTTTGACAGATGTTCTATTAAAAGCGGGAAAATTCTTAAAGAAAGAACAGCACTTAACTTTTACCTACTTTAGTTTCCTTTTAGTTACAATTTTTTTTTTGTTATTTTGATCTTATTTTGTGCTCTTTGTCAAAACTTTACTTTCTGTTTGAGCAATGTCAACAACCTTAAAATACTATACCGTTTTCGTTTTTTGTTTATATACTTTTTGTTTTGCAATTTACACATGTTTTCTCTTAAAAATTCAGAAGTTTATTTTAATATGTAACTGCTTTTCTCTTATCCTTTTTCTTTTTTCTCAGAGTGATCTCTTTGTGCGTTTAATTTTATACAGGTTCTTTCCAGGGGTGCCAGATGCTTTTAATTGAAAATCGGCAAATTTCGAAAAAAAATCGGCATTATCGGCACTTCAAGGTAAAAAAATCGGCAAAAAATCGGCAAATTAAAACTTCCCGTTTTTATTAACAAAAACAGAACAATTCAGCATTTACATTTATAGAAAATAAAATAAAAATCAATAAAAAATATACTTTTTACAAATTGCAATTATTAAGTTTAAACCTATTTTAACATCAGTATCAAAACAGTTTAAATTGTTAAATTTTAAATAATAGGTTCGATTATATTACCAAAGGTTAGTAAAACCCTGTACTCGGTTTGGTCAGATTTACCACCAATTTTTTATATGGAACTCAAAAGATTGTCAAGATATAACTTTATTTACTAACTTTTGGTGATACAATCGAACCTCTACTGTGGTGTTCGTGCATTTTTCCAAAAGTCTTCATTTGTCGCATAGTGTTATTCGAAAAAACAATTCCTTGTAGTGATTCATTTACCAGCGAACATCGAAATTTTTTTTTTTTTCATTTAGATTGAGTTTACTGAAAATTCTATCCACATTTGCTGAAGATCGTGGAAGGATCATAATTTGTTGTACAAACTATGCAGCACTGGAAATGCAACTGTTACATCCCCTCGTTTTCAGAAATTTTTTTTTTGCCAAAAAGTCTACAAATTTATTTCAAGTCCTTCAAAAATTTCTTCAAAGTTCAAAGATTTTAACTTTCTGAATTCGGAATCTAAAATTTGGTTTTCTTTTCCAGCAATAAAGCTAGGAAATTCTCTAAGAATTTCCGTAAGAGAACTATTCTTATTTTTAGTAATTTTGTTAATTTCGTTTGTGTGAAGTTTTGATTCAGATATTAACTCTTTAGTCAATACTTCCAAATACACCCCATCAAATTTCAAAAATATTATTTGTGTTCATAAAATCCGTTAAATAAATGTTTTTATTTTTTAGAATACCGTTTTTGTACAGGTTATGTATTTCTGTTAATTCACTTTGAAAAATTCTGTTAATATTATTTAAGGGTGTGAAGTTAAATTCGTAAGTTATATTCTTTTTTTAACATTAATGTTAATTTAACAGAGGCTGTTATTTTAACATTAATTTGTGTGAAGTTAGCTTCGTAGTTATATTCTTTTTTGCTAAAGTTAAATTCTTTTTTGTATAGTTATATTCTTTTTTGTATAGTTAGATTTATCTTCTTTTTTGTTTGGTTGATTTCTTTTTCGATAAAGATATATTATTCTTTTGAGAAGTCTGTTTTACACGAAGCTAAATATCTTTTAATTAAATATATTATATTTTTAATAACAAAAAATGGAATATTAAAACAAAAATAGTGCATTTTTAGCACTTTCAATTATTAATAGTATAATATATATTTGACAAAAATCGGTAAAAGCAGAAATTCTGCTGATATCTGACCTAATATGGTGGAAAGGCACTCTATCCGAGATTTAGAGAAATTATACCCCAGGTCCCAAAAGTGGTTGTGGACCGAGAAATACGCCCTGAAAAATAGTGCATTTTTAGCAGTTTTCAATTATTAATAGAGTAATATATATTTGACAAAAATCGGTAAAAGCAGAAATTCTGCTGATATCTGACCTAATATGGTGGAAAGGCACTCTATCAGAGATTTTGAGAAATTATACCCCAGGTCCCAAAAGTGGTTGTGGACCGAGAAATACGCCCTGAAAAATAGTGCGTTTTTAGCACTTTTAATTATTAATAGTATAATATATATTTGACAAAAATCGGTAAAAGCAGAAATTCTGCTGATATCTGACCTAATGTGGTGGAAAGACACTCTATCAGAGATTTAGAGAAATTATACCCCAGGTCCCAAAAAAGGTTGTGGACCGAGAAATACGCCCTGAAAAATAGTGCATTTTTAGCAGTTTTCAATTATTAATAGAGTAATATATATTTGACAAAAATCGGTAAAAGCAGAAATTCTGCTGATATCTGACCTAATATGGTGGAAAGGCACTCTATCAGAGATTTTGAGAAATTATACCCCAGGTCCCAAAAGTGGTTGTGGACCGAGAAATACGCCCCGAAAAATAGTGCGTTTTTAGCACTTTTAATTATTAATAGTATAATATATATTTGACAAAAATCGGTAAAAGCAGAAATTCTGCTGATATCTGACCTAATATGGTGGAAGGCACTCTATCAAAGATTTTGAGAAATTATAGGCCAAGTCCCAAAAGTGGTTGTGGACCGAGAAATACGCCCTGAAAAATAGTGCATTTTTAGCACTTTCAATTATTAATAGTATAATATATATTTGACAAAAATCGGTAAAAGCAGAAATTCTGCTGATATCTGACCTAATATGGTGGAAAGACACTCTATCCGAGATTTAGAGAAATTATACCCCAGGTCCCAAAAGTGGTTGTGGACCGAGAAATACGCCCTGAAAAATAGTGCATTTTTAGCAGTTTTCAATTATTAATAGAGTAATATATATTTGACAAAAATCGGTAAAAGCAGAAATTCTGCTGATATCTGACCTAATATGGTGGAAAGGCACTCTATCAGAGATTTTGAGAAATTATACCCCAGGTCCCAAAAGTGGTTGTGGACCGAGAAATACGCCCTGAAAAATAGTGCGTTTTTAGCACTTTTAATTATTAATAGTATAATATATATTTGACAAAAATCGGTAAAAGCAGAAATTCTGCTGATATCTGACCTAATATGGTGGAAAGGCACTCTATCAGAGATTTTGAGAAATTATACCCCAGGTCCCAAAAGTGGTTGTGGACCGAGAAATACGCCCTGAAAAATAGTGCGTTTTTAGCACTTTTAATTATTAATAGTATAATATATATTTGACAAAAATCGGTAAAAGCAGAAATTCTGCTGATATCTGACCTAATGTGGTGGAAAGACACTCTATCAGAGATTTAGAGAAATTATACCCCAGGTCCCAAAAGTGGTTGTGGACCGAGAAATACGCCCCGAAAAATAGTGCATTTTTAGCACTTTCAATTATTAATAGTATAATATATATTTGACAAAAATCGGTAAAAGCAGAAATTCTGCTGATATCTGACCTAATGTGGTAGAAAGACAGTCTATCCGAGATTTAGGGAAATTATACGCCAAGTCCCAAAAGTGGTTGTGGACCGAGAAATACGCCCTGAAAAATAGTGCATTTTTAGCACTTTCAATTATTAATAGTATAATATATATTTGACAAAAATTCCACCATATTAGGTCAGATATCAGCAGAATTTCTGCTTTTACCGATTTTTGTCAAATATATATTATACTATTAACAATTGAAAGTGCTAAAAATGCACTATTTTTCAGGGCGTATTTCTCGGTCCACAACCACTTTTGGGACCTGGGGTATAATTTCCCTAAATCTCGGATAGACTGTCTTTCTACCACATTAGGTCAGATATCAGCAGAATTTCTGCTTTTACCGATTTTTGTCAAATATATATTATACTATTAATAATTGAAAGCGCTAAAAATGCACTATTTTTCAGGGCGTATTTCTCGGTCCACAACCACTTTTTGGACTTGGCGTATAATTTCCCTAAATCTCGGATAGACTGTCTTTCTACCACATTAGGTCAGATATCAGCAGAATTTCTGCTTTTACCGATTTTTGTCAAATATATATTATACTATTAATAATTGAAAGTGCTAAAAATGCACTATTTTTCGGGGCGTATTTCTCGGTCCACAACCACTTTTGGGACCTGGGGTATAATTTCTCTAAATCTCTGATAGAGTGTCTTTCCACCACATTAGGTCAGATATCAGCAGAATTTCTGCTTTTACCGATTTTTGTCAAATATATATTATACTATTAATAATTAAAAGTGCTAAAAACGCACTATTTTTCAGGGCGTATTTCTCGGTCCACAACCACTTTTGGGACCTGGGGTATAATTTCTCAAAATCTCTGATAGAGTGCCTTTCCACCATATTAGGTCAGATATCAGCAGAATTTCTGCTTTTACCGATTTTTGTCAAATATATATTACTCTATTAATAATTGAAAACTGCTAAAAATGCACTATTTTTCAGGGCGTATTTCTCGGTCCACAACCACTTTTGGGACCTGGGGTATAATTTCTCTAAATCTCGGATAGAGTGTCTTTCCACCATATTAGGTCAGATATCAGCAGAATTTCTGCTTTTACCGATTTTTGTCAAATATATATTATACTATTAATAATTGAAAGTGCTAAAAATGCACTATTTTTCAGGGCGTATTTCTCGGTCCACAACCACTTTTGGGACTTGGCCTATAATTTCTCAAAATCTTTGATAGAGTGCCTTCCACCATATTAGGTCAGATATCAGCAGAATTTCTGCTTTTACCGATTTTTGTCAAATATATATTATACTATTAACAATTGAAAGTGCTAAAAATGCACTATTTTTCAGGGCGTATTTCTCGGTCCACAACCACTTTTGGGACTTGGCCTATAATTTCCCTAAATCTCTGATAGAGTGTCTTTCCACCATATTAGGTCAGATATCAGCAGAATTTCTGCTTTTACCGATTTTTGTCAAATATATATTATACTAATAATAATTCAAAGTGCTAAAAACGCACTATTTTTCGGGGCGTATTTCTCGGTCCACAACCACTTTTGGGACCTGGGGTATAATTTCTCAAAATCTCTGATAGAGTGCCTTTCCACCATATTAGGTCAGATATCAGCAGAATTTCTGCTTTTACCGATTTTTGTCAAATATATATTATACTATTAATAATTGAAAGTGCTAAAAATGCACTATTTTTCGGGGCGTATTTCTCGGTCCACAAGCACTTTTGGGACCTGGGGTATAATTTCTCTAAATCTCTGATAGAGTGTCTTTCCACCACATTAGGTCAGATATCAGCAGAATTTCTGCTTTTACCGATTTTTGTCAAATATATATTATACTATTAATAATTAAAAGTGGTAAAAACGCACTATTTTTCAGGGCGTATTTCTCGGTCCACAACCACTTTTGGGACCTGGGGTATAATTTCTCAAAATCTCTGATAGAGTGCCTTTCCACCATATTAGGTCAGATATCAGCAGAATTTCTGCTTTTACCGATTTTTGTCAAATATATATTACTCTATTAATAATTGAAAAGTGCTAAAAATGCACTATTTTTCAGGGCGTATTTCTCGGTCCACAACCACTTTTGGGACTTGGCGTATAATTTCCCTAAATCTCTGATAGAGTGCCTTTCCACCATATTAGGTCAGATATCAGCAGAATTTCTGCTTTTACCGATTTTTGTCAAATATATATTATACTATTAATAATTGAAAGTGCTAAAAACGCACTATTTTTCGGGGCGTATTTCTCGGTCCACAACCACTTTTGGGACTTGGCGTATAATTTCCCTAAATCTCGGATAGACTGTCTTTCCACCACATTAGGTCAGATATCAGCAGAATTTCTGCTTTTACTGATTTTTGTCAAATATATATTATACTATTAATAATTGAAAGTGCTAAAAATGCACTATTTTTCAGGGCGTATTTCTCGGTCCACAACCACTTTTGGGACCTGGGGTATAATTTCTCAAAATCTCTGATAGAGTGCCTTTCCACCATATTAGGTCAGATATCAGCAGAATTTCTGCTTTTACCGATTTTTGTCAAATATATATTATACTATTAATAATTGAAAGTGCTAAAAATGCACTATTTTTCAGGGCGTATTTCGCGGTCCACAACCACTTCTGGGACCTGGGGTATAATTTCTCAAAATCTCTGATAGAGTGCCTTTCCACCATATTAGGTCAGATATCAGCAGAATTTCTGCTTTTACCGATTTTTGTCAAATATATATTATACTATTAAAAATTGAAAGTGTTAAAAATGCACTATTTTTCAGGGCGTATTTCTCGGTCCACAACCACTTTTGGGACCTGGGGTATAATTTCTCAAAATCTCTGATAGAGTGCCTTTCCACCATATTAGGTCAGATATCAGCAGAATTTCTGCTTTTACCGATTTTTGTCAAATATATATTATACTATTAATAATTGAAAGTGCTAAAAACGCACTATTTTTCGGGGCGTATTTCTCGGTCCACAACCACTTTTGGGACTTGGCGTATAATTTCCCTAAATCTCGGATAGACTGTCTTTCCACCATATTAGGTCAGATATCAGCAGAATTTCTGCTTTTACCGATTTTTGTCAAATATATATTATACTATTAAAAATTGAAAGTGCTAAAAATGCACTATTTTTCAGGGCGTATTTCTCGGTCCACAACCACTTTTGGGACCTGGGGTATAATTTCTCAAAATCTCTGATAGAGTGCCTTTCCACCATATTAGGTCAGATATCAGCAGAATTTCTGCTTTTACCGATTTTTGTCAAATATATATTATACTATTAATAATTGAAAACTGCTAAAAATGCACTATTTTTCAGGGCGTATTTCTCGGTCCACAACCACTTTTGGGACTTGGCGTATAATTTCCCTAAATCTCGGATAGACTGTCTTTCCACCATATTAGGTCAGATATCAGCAGAATTTCTGCTTTTACCGATTTTTGTCAAATATATATTATACTATTAAAAATTGAAAGTGCTAAAAATGCACTATTTTTCAGGGCGTATTTCTCGGTCCACAACCACTTTTGGGACCTGGGGTATAATTTCTCAAAATCTCTGATAGAGTGCCTTTCCACCATATTAGGTCAGATATCAGCAGAATTTCTGCTTTTACCGATTTTTGTCAAATATATATTATACTATTAATAATTGAAAGTGCTAAAAACGCACTATTTTTCGGGGCGTATTTCTCGGTCCACAACCACTTTTGGGACTTGGCGTATAATTTCCCTAAATCTCGGATAGACTGTCTTTCCACCATATTAGGTCAGATATCAGCAGAATTTCTGCTTTTACCGATTTTTGTCAAATATATATTATACTATTAAAAATTGAAAGTGCTAAAAATGCACTATTTTTCAGGGCGTATTTCTCGGTCCACAACCACTTTTGGGACCTGGGGTATAATTTCTCAAAATCTCTGATAGAGTGCCTTTCCACCATATTAGGTCAGATATCAGCAGAATTTCTGCTTTTACCGATTTTTGTCAAATATATATTATACTATTAATAATTGAAAGTGCTAAAAATGCACTATTTTTGTTTTAATCACCCTTATTCTATTTGGCGTCGTCGATAGAAGGCAATGTCGTTTTTAGTCGTTTATTGCCGATCGGTATTCCAGTTGGCAATATTGCCGTTTATCGATCACTGTTAACATATTTTTGGTATTCTGTAAGCAAAATTGACGTCGTTATTGTCTTTAATTGCCAACGATTTTGTCGTCGTCATTTTTGGTGTTGCCTACTGTTGTTCTTTGTTTTAAAAAATAGATACATACTTACATATAAGAAAAAGTGTGGTTGAAAAATACGTTTAAATTAACAAATTTCAGTTAATGTGCGGTTCTGTTTATTTGCGGCTATAATATCAACGTGCGTTCCGTCCACACGACCAATTACACCTGGAAGTCCTGTTTTTTTTTTTTCGAAAAAATAAAATTTAATTTCTTATTTTTAGCTTTTGTCATGCTAAATTTTATCCACTGTGGACGAGCTATCTCTATGGCGTCCAGTGTTTCGGGCAAAACCTTTGCCACCATTGGCTGTGAAAGTCCCAGGTTATAATCGTTTCCAACCCCTGACCAAGAATCGTAATGTCGCTGCCAATTTTATGGTGTTTGGAAAGTACGTTGATGCAGTTCCTTTTTTAAATTAATAAATAAAAAATTTTAACATGATGATTTTAAATTTACTTCTTACTTCTCATTGGGCAAGTAAAAAATGCAGTCTTTTATCCACTACTAAATTGGTTTTAATTTCTTCTTCATTAGAGTTTGAATCAAAAAAGAAAAACATTTTTATTTAATTTTTTTTTTCACGAAACTATTTTTTTACAAAACAATTAAAAAGCTGTCTTTAACATTAGAGATGTGTGCTGTATTTTATTAACATTATCGATAAACAGGCAACGTCGTCATAATACTCTTATAGAATACCAAATTAACATTAAATTGATGTTGCCGTTGTTTAAAATTGCTATTGTCTTAAAATTGCTATTGTTATTGCCGACGCCAAATAGAATAAGGGTGAATATTCCATTTTTTGTTATTAAAAATATAATATATTTAGTTAAAAGATATTTAGCTTCGTGTAAAACAGACTTCTCAAAAGAATAATATATCTTTATCGAAAAAGAAATCAACCAAACAAAAAAGAAGATAAATCTACAACAAAAGAATATAACTATTCAAAAAAGAATATAACTATACAAAAAAGAATATAACTATACAAAAAAGAATTTAACTTTAGCAAAAAAGAATATAACTACGAAGCTAACTTCACACAAATTAATGTTAAAATAACAGCCTCTGTTAAGTTAACATTAATGTTAAAAAAAGAATATAACTTACGAATTTAACTTCACACCCTTATATTATTTACTATTTTAAGAATATATTTTAAAAAAGAAATATATTCAATTTGATTTGTTTAAACTTTTAATAATTTTTTTTTTGTTGTATCAATTTGATCCACATTGGCAGCCAACGAAAAGTAAATTTTAAAGGCTTCATGTAAATGTAGTATTCTAGATAGCCATCTGGATTGACTTGGATACAGTAATGTTTTTGGTTTTATTTCTAGCATCTTCTAAATGTTGTGAAATTGATCCAATCTTTTTGGACTATTTGATACTTAATTGTAGCAAATATTTCAGTATTGTTCAAAATTGTAAATATACTAGAACAAATATAGTATTTTAAGCTTTTTTGAAAAAATCAGCAAAATGCCGATAAATCGACAAATATGGCAGGCCTGGTTCTTTCCCTGTCGTTGTACATTTTATTTAATTCATTGTTGAAAACCAATAACATGAGTAAAATTTGCTGCTTCCATTGTTGTTGGTAGCTATTATTGCTGTTACTGTGTTAATGAACTTGTTTATATTTTTTCACTGTCGTTTAATGTTTTTGTTTTAATGATTAATATTGACAAAGATCAGTATCAAATTTAGATTAGTGCAAAACTTGTGCATGCATATTAATACAATAAATACACTTCATCGTTTTAAGAATAATTTTGTGTCTGAATTTTCAGTCTGTCATTATGACATTAATGGTTTTTGTTGAGAAGTACGTTTTTTCCTGTTGTCCAGCAACCAGTTAAATGAACTTGAATTTCGTTTTTGTAATTATTTTTATAAAAGAGATACAGTTATTCAAAAATAAAAAATAAATGAGAATAAAATTAATTAAATCAGCAAAAGTGAAGCCATGTGCATTTTTCGTTTGTATAGGTATGCAAAAATATCAGTTCTTATCAGCAGTTCTAAAATTTATTGGAAAGAACATTAACCAAGCTTAGTAACACCAAAAGAATTTAAAAAGCATTTAAAATCTTAAAAATAAATGCTATGGTAAAAATTAATACCAAGGAAAAAATCAAGAAAGTGTTACACAAATTTTGATCGAAAATCGGTACACCATTTAAAAGCAAGTATGGCATGCTGAATTAACTTTAATAATGTTTTGCATTACCCACAACCTAACGTTTATGTTAATGAATTAACTGCTGAATGTTATCCAGACTCTGGCCAGACATTGTTATCAGGGCTGGCCACAGATGTGGCTGGAGATGTTGGTGGCTTAAAAATTTTATTAAGAACTAATACTGAAATTATTACTATGTATTATCTTAAAATTTTTTATATTATTGAGCTTTGGTAGGCTGCAGAGGATTTTGGTAGGTTTTTTGAAATTTTTTGGTAGGAAAAAAGTTTCTTCTGTGACAACGCTGATCGTCACTGAAACAGCGACAAGAGTTAACAGTTGGAACAAAATTAATAGCAATGCACACAAGTATTTTATTATTACAAAAGCGTTAGGTAGTCCCGAATACTTATTTATCATAGAACATTTAAGAATATAATTTATAAGTGTTTGAGCAACATTTTCATTATTTTCATAAAGCTTTTAATTCTTTAAACGAAAAAGAAAAACTTATTAAAAGAAAAAAAATTAAAAGTGTTTCTTTTTATATAACAGATGAAATTTAGATTTTTAGATGAAATATTACATTAAATTAAAAAAAAAAAAATTATACAGTTGCTAATCACTGCTACTATCACGTTCAGCACTGTAATTCTCATTTTCTCACCACCAACTACATTTTGACTTTTGCACAGGCCTGCTTTAAATCAGTGATGTCCACTACTCCATAAACACACTTGCGCATGTGTATGAAGAAGAGAAAAGACTCTGCTTACTTCTACCAGAAATGGGAATGTTCGAATTACTTTCTGTTCATAACTTCATAATTATTTCTTCATAATTCTAAGTAAACTACGTAATCGATTGTCCGATAGACATGTGACCGATCTTTAAGAATAAAGGAGTACCGAGGTGACATAGATTTGGAGAAAATAATGAATACTTATTCAGTTAAATAAAAATGATACAAAAAATATGTACTATCCATCCCTGCACTATGTTCGAGAGAAGCTAAAATCTAAAAAGAGCAAGAGCAACAATATTTCTTTTTATTATGTACAGTGGTGGCCATATAATTAGAAACGACTTAGCAGAACACATTTTTCTTAATATATTTTAAAAATTAAGTTCACAATACGAAAACTAAATACTATAAATTGTAAAGTATTAAATCATTATTGAATTTATAATAAAAATATTTACAGCTGAGATAGCATTTAAAAAAAATTAACTTTAAACAAAATATAGCACTTTTATGTTGGTCTTATAATTAGAAACGACACAAATGTTTTCACAAAACTTAAAATTTTTTCCACAAAAGTAAACAAAAATTCGCATATCCTCTAATAGGATATTCTCTGACATATTTTATTTTTGACAATATTGCCTAATATTTGTCTTCTCGGTAAATTTTGTATTAAATGCTGGCATGTTTAGAGAGACGTGTTTCCCTAGGTTTGCTGCATCATATGGAACTATTAGACTTTTTGTGTTTTGGACTGGTGTTCGTGTGATTCCTTTTTACAATAGCCTATAAGTTTTCAATTGGGTTTAGATAAAAAATTTACGATGATAAGTCCAAAAAGTCAATATTTTTACACGAAATCCAGTATGGCATTAACTTTGAATTTTGATTTGAGTCGTTATCATGTCGAGAACGACCATATTCTCAAAAGAAATATTGTTCTATTATATTTTTTAAATTGTTTTAATATTGATGTTAATCAACTTTTCCTTTTAGTCTTAGAATGGGTTCACACCACACCACCAAATCGCATCCCAAGTTATAATACACCACCACTGTTTTAACAAAATACTTAAAGTCTTAAGGATTTTACTGAGGAACATCTTACGTAATATTTTTCGTCAGGTGAAAACAATATATTCTTAAATTCGTTGCTTGTGAGAATTCTATTTCAGATAACATGCATCTTTGTTGAGAATTTTGTTTGCAAAGAGTCAGTGTTTTTTAATATTTTTTTGCCACATGCGGATTCTTTTATACAATACATTTACGAAAGCCAAAATGCTTATAAACGCATTGTTATTGTCCGTGTAAATATTTCTTCTCTCATTTGTTGCCCAGTTTCACCCCAGTTACGTGTGAATTCAGAAATTGGTTACCTTTACTGATGCTGCAAATAATCTTATCTTCTACTTGAGGAGTTTTTCTAGTACTGCGCTTCCTGGCTGGGGTTACAAATTTCTTTTGTTTAATTTTAGAAGTGAACTGCACCAAACTTCACTTGTTTGGATTATGAAAACCTTTGTGCGATAGCCCACATTGACAGTAACTCCATTGGATACGCCTTGAAGAAGCCCTCCCTTATTTATGGAGTGCATCACTTGTTTTTTCCAGTTTTGAAAACTAAAACGTAGTAAGGTTATTTAAATACGATCTACTGAATTTTAAATTTAGGACTCATAATAAAAAAAAGTTAATTAATTAAAGAAAACTTGAACGTTTCTAATTACGTGGCCAGCTAAAAACCAAGTACTTAGAAATTAACCAAAATTTTTTTAAAGTGCAAGCTTTAAATTTAAAGTTCTTTTTCAGCGGCAATAATGTGGACTGTGGGCTGTTCGAATAGCGGTGCTTATAATTTTTAGTAATGGTTTTAAAAGAAGTTACACTTTGATTTCATTTTGATTAAACATCGTTTCTAATTATATGGCCACCACTGTATGTACGTGTTTGACTTCAACGTAAGCAGAATTTGTTTTACTATCACGCGTTATAGGGAAAGAAATTTCCCAACATACCAAATGGCTTGAGAATAATATTATAATAAGCTTAACAACGCAAGCCTTAAGTTTGAAAAACATTTTAGAATTTGTTGAAAAAGATTATCGTAACAATTGTAGAAAAATCAAAACGGAACCCTTATGGTAATGTTATATGTTCAAGCTTACTAAAAGCTTAACTTTTCAATTGTAGAATAAGCTTACAAAAATAATATTATATTAATTATTGTATAAAAAAGCTTATTCGTCTAAATATTACATACATAACATTTTTAGCATAATAGTATAATAAACATTAAAACACCAATAGGTATATTGTTTTATTACAATTAAAGAAAAATTCTTTATTATTATTTATTACACAAAAAAATACAATAAGTATTTATTACCTTTTAATATATTTTTTACGCACTTCACTCACAAATTTCAAACTAAAGGTTTTGACCTTTAATGCATAGCACATTCGACTTATTTGTGGAAATCCCCTAAATTAAATTGTGGATGGTTAAAACACGTTTGTAAATTCAAATTTTATATATAATATTATAAATTAATTTAAGAAATGCTTGCACTTTACTGTTTTTGTAAGCTTATTCTCAAGCTGCATTGTAGAAGGATTGCTTTATGGTATGTTGGGTTTTGGACATCACTGCTTTAAATCAGGCCTGTGTAAAAGTAAAAATGTAGTTGTGTTGGTGAGAAAATGAGAATTACACTGCTGAACGTGAAAGTAGCAGTAATAAGCAACTGTATGAATTTTTTAAAATTAAAATTTATATGTAATATTTCATATAAAAATTTAATTAATTTAAGAACAATTTATAAATACTACTCTGCTACAAAGAAATAAAAAGTACGTTTAATTAAAAAAAAAAAAACTTTTAAGTTCTGTTTTTTTCACTCAACAATTATATAAAAATAATTAAAATGTCGCTGAAAAACTTTTAAACTATATTTTTAAACGTTCTATGATAAATAAAATTTTTTCAACGTGTTCTCTTGGTTTTAGTTTGATTTATTTTCTCATATAAATAGTAACATCGCCATATCGTTATGTTTCGGCCACCTTTTTTAATGGTTTTTATTGCGGAGGAATTCAGTTTTAGAGGGTCTTCTTACAGCTAAATTACTTCTTTCGTAGATAAACAAACTAATTGTAGTTTCTTCTGACCTCAATTACTTCTCTACTTATACTTTATGGCAGGGACCGTAATCATTATGAGTTTTATAATAAAAATTACACAATAATGATTATATTGTGAGTTTAAAAGATTTTCTTCAATAGTAATGATTATTTTTCAGCAATATTAATAATAATCAGCCATAATCATTATTTTTGAGCAAAAGAAATAAAACTCAAAAATAATCATTATTTTTGATTTTTATTTTTTTCGCTCAAAATAAAACTCACTTTCAATTTATGACTTTTTTTGAGGTTGTTTACATATAAAAAATTGGTCAGAACTAATAAAAGATAAAATGTTAAGACATGCTTTTTAATTTTTTTATATAAAATATCATTCTTTTGCGCAAAAATTATTTTTTTTTTCATACATCATATATAAAGTAAATTAAAACTGAGTTTTATTTTGAGCGAAAAAAATAAAAATCATAAATAATGATTATTTTTGATTTTTATTTCTTTTGCTCAAAAATAATGATTATGGCTGATTTTTATTAATATTACTCAAAAATAATCATTACCATTGAAGAAAACTTTAAAAATCAAAAATTTAAAAATCATGACGGATATGCAAAGATTGTTAAAAAATAATAACAATGGTGCAAAAACTTTTTATTTATGTCTGTTCTAAATGATTGATTTTTTGATTTAAAAAAACGAACAATAATCATTATTTACGGTCTCTGCTTTATGGTATAGGAATGTTTTCCATAATATGGCACAGAACATCTATTTAGAATTGAGGTAAAATAGATGGCGTATATATATATACAGTTGTGTTCAAAATAATAGGAGTGCAATTCATACAATGCCGAAGTTTAAAATAAAGTAGAAAAAAAAAAGAAAATATTAATTTCTTTTGAGATAAAATTTATTTCTAATTCAGCTTCTATTTATTTGCCAATTACTTATTTAATTAAAATTATTAAAACATAAAATATTTAATTTAAACAAAGTTTTCTTTCAAAATTCCCTGTTCAAAATAATAGGAGTGTTTATACACAACCTAGTAGTATTAAAGCTAAAGTCACAAAAGTTAAATATTATTTAAAAATAGTTTCCCCGATTTAATATTTTATTGAATAACCTTTGTTTTTAATGACTTCAGCACATCTTCGAGGCATTGAGTCAATAAGATCCTTTAAAGGAATTTGATGCCACGCTTCGCGCACTGTGCTCCATAATTCTTCCGCATTTGATGGCTGTTTCTCTGTAACATATTTTTTAACGTCTGCCCACAGATGTTCTATGGGATTCAGGTCAGGAGACTGAGCAGACCACGACATAATCTGAACTCCACTTACCCGAAACCACTCATTTGCCAATTTTCTGGTATGTTTTGGGTCGTTATCTTGTTGGAATATCCATTTAAGAGGCATATTCCACTCTGCATAAGGTATAGCATTATCTCTTTCAAAATTCCAACATAAACGTTTCTATCCATTATGCCTCTAATTTCGTAAATTGGACCTACACCATTATACAAAAAGCTTCCCCATATCATTACTTTTGCACCACCATGCTTAACAGTTTTTTGTGTATATTGGGCTTTATATTCTGTACTGAGCGGACGTTTAATATATTGTCTAGACCCAGTGCCACCAAATAAAACAATTTTGCTTTCGTCGGTCCAGAGTATGTTTCTCCATTTATCTTTCGGCCAATTGATGTGTTCTTGTGCAAACTTTAAGAGTGCTACTGCCTGTTTTTTGTCAGTAGTGGCACTTTCCGTGGAGTTCTTGCAAATAAATAATTTTCCATCAAGCGTCTACGAATAGTACGACCACTTACGGCAAGATTTAGATCCTTTTGATTTTTTTTGGAAGACGCCCAAGGATTAATTTTGCTGTATCGTACAATACGACGGTCTTCAACAGTTGATATTTTGTGATTGCGCCCACGTGTTTAAGGCTTTTTTTATATTTTAGAGCATTTGCAATCATGTGATGGGAGCATCCTAAGGTTTCCTTAATTTCTTTGTAAGTTTTGCCTTTTTTTCGAAGATTTTTAATTGGTTCTGTTTTTTCCTCAGAACAGTGCTTTCCTCTTCCCACTATTACAAAACTTTATGTGAAATATAATATAATCACTGTAAATAAGGTTTTCACATCATTTTTTTAAACTTACTTTTCACTTTTTTTCTTCAATTATATGCCCTTTTAGTTTTATTTTTAAAACGTCACACGCACTCCTATTATTTTGAACAACTCAAACCAAGGGCAAACACAGAAATTAACGAATTTTATTATGAATATAAAAGTTATTATGAGTTTCTCTTCTGTATTCGATTTCTTACATACCGTTGTAACTTCCGTTAGAATATCACTTGTTTTGCAAATTGGTACACTAACAAATTTCAACTGTAGAAATATTACATTGGTGCACTCCTATTATTTTGAACACAGCTGTATATATATATATCATAATTTTTATGCTGAATATGAAATGACACAGTGATTAGTATTTCAACAAAATAACGACCCAAAACACACATCGAAGCAACCAAGATCTGCACAGTCTCCAAATTAAAACTTTACATATCAAATAAAACATATGTACATCCATGCAAAATTATTGATGCAGTTTATGTGGGGATTTTTGGGGATGAACTAATCAAGGTTTTGGGGATATGAATTTTTGAACTGGGGATTAAAATTGAAAACTATCTGACAGCCCTGCTTGTGCTCTCATTTTTAGAAACAAATTCTCTCAACAATGTTACCACACGTTTATTCAATTTCATACATTTTGTAAACAAACCCATTTGTTTTTTGTTGTTGGCCCAAAGAAAAATAAGAACAAAAGAAAATCGAAAAAACATTTGAAAGTTTAAATAAATTGATAAATTTTGGAATTTATTAAATAAAATCAGTGATATTATAGAAAAAATGTGTAAAGATGATTAAATTATAAAGGGTACTCACGATTGAATCTGTGCAAACTAAAACTAAGCAAATTTGCTGTGCAAATGGCTATAGATCGTGAGCGTCCTTTTATAATTAATTGTATTTTTTGAAGTATTTGTTTGACTTAGTGCTGCCGGATTTATAGACTCAAAAACATCTGGCATCTCCCTCTAAAAATGCCAAAAACAACGCTTATTCTTTGAAAAGAAAAATAAGTTTATTACAAATAAAAATGCCTAAATGCAGCGAAAAGGAAAAAAATACTTAATTTTTTAATAAATAAAGGCAATAACTAAAAAAGAAAGCACGTGTTTTGTATGTATGAAGTAATATCATTTTTTGGTTTCAGTTGTTATCTTCACATTCGTAAATACATGGCTGTAAAAATGTTAAAAGTTTTTGAGCAAAAATACACAGCCAATTTACTTAAGGTTTTTTCACTGCAATTAATGCAAATTTCAATTGCGTATATTTTGTTGTTGCAGAGAAAAAATTGTATGTATTTTTACGCACTTTGCATCGTTTGCACAGTTTGCAAGGCCCTTCGTGAGTACCCTTATAAACTATAAATTCAATTCTTTGCAAAAACTCTAATAAACTTGATTTTTAATAGCTTTACATACAGGAAATGTAAAAACAATAAATGATAGTTTTGTGAAGTTGCGGCCGTCGTTTTAATTTTGGGCATGATCTCTCAACAATGTTATCACACTTTTATTAAATTTCATTCATTTTGTAAACAAACCAGAGTGGGCAAACTAACAAAACATTTCGCAAACGTTACCACAAAGTCATAAACTTTTAAATTTTTCTTAATCGTATTGTACATGAGCAAAACCAAAACAAATACATTCTAAATGAGAAAGAGCGCAAACGAAAAAAAATCGCATTTTGCTCTTGTGCTTGCTTTGTTATTCCGTTAAATTCGTATAATTTGCTCTTTTTTCTCTTCTTCTTTTCTTTTTCTTGTCATTAATTTTTGTTGTACCTACGCACATTTGAGTTAGTGTATTTGTAGTGCTCAAAACAAAAACAATATACAAAATTAAGTTGGACAATCGCTCTCACTGTTTTTGTTTTGTTTTTGTTTTGTTTTTGCTTTACTCATTGTAAAGAACAAAACAAAATGAGATCAAACGTTTCGTTTTGTTAATTTTCCTACTCTGAAACAAACCCATTTGTGTTTTGTTGTTGGCGCAAAGAAAAATAAGAACAAAAGAAAATCGAAAAAACATTTGAAAGTTTAAATAAATTAATAAATTTTGGAATTTGTTAAATAAAATGAGTGATATTATAGAAAAAATAATTGAAAAAATGCGTAAAGATGATTAAATTATAAAATATAAATTTAATTCTTTGCAAAAACTCTCATAAACTTAATGATTAATAGCTTAAAATACAAGAAATGTAAAAACAATAACTGTCCGTCCATTAAGTTGCGGTCATCGTTTTAATTTAGGGCATGTTTTCTCTGAGAGTCGTTTTTGCCTGAAGTTGCGGTCGTATTCTGTTTAATCATTTATGCCACTCTTCTCGCAAATGAGCGATATGCATTTTGTATTATTATAAAAAAATAATTTTGTTTTGTAAACTGTCTAAACTTTTTTGTTGCTTTCAACTTAATATGTTTTTTTATTATTTGGTTGATATTTCATTATTTTATATCAAATTTTTTTATATAACACCTAGTAGGTGCACACCGGATAAAAGAAAAAAAGTGATACACGTTTTTAGTTATAACTTTGCATCTCTTAAGTTGAAAGAAAGAGTTTGAGAGGCTATCGTATTCCACTCTTAATAAACGAGATTTTATTTGCAATACAATAGGTATACGAAATATATTGGTGAACTTGAGTGACCAAGAATATACAGTAGTGGTCCATCCATTTGCAACTGAAACCGCATTTTTACTAAACGTTAATTTTTTTAATCAAAATAGCTTAAGCAGATTTTTTATTTCATTCTTCATTAAATTCGGTAATTTTTATATTAAAACAGGACGAAAATTATTCTTCATTGACCTAATCCATTAAAAAAGGATGGTCTTAACAAAATAAGTCGAAATTCAAGTCTTCAAAACTCTTGCAACTCTTAAATAAACTAAAAAATACAATATTAAATCTTTATGCCCCTATTATGATTCACAACAAAATTGACAGTTGAATTGTAGTTGGCAAATGTATATTATTGGATGGCAACTTTTAAGCAGCTGTCCATTTGATTGTTTTTGTTCACTTTTAACCCTATTGTGCATGGTATAATCATTATAAGGTAGTCCCGCTTTACCAAAACAATTACAGCTGCTTACTTGGAATTGTCAAAATCTTATTCTTCTTCTTTGTTATTTATTTTGACGTTAAGCAAATTTAATACTAAATTTTTTTCTTTGACAACAAATAAGAAATTAAAATTTAAAATGATGAAATGCAATACCAAATTTAGTTTTTTATTTTTGTTTTCAATTGCAAAACGTTCATATTTTTGTTTATTTATTCATATTTTCCGACATACACACATATATACACAATATAACTGATTTTTTTTTAATACAAGTTGCATATTTAATAAAATATAAATGTTTACAATAAAATTTATCTATTCATTCAGGGCTACTGTTGATGCAAACATCCAATGCGCCATGAGGTAGCCTCTAAATAATTATATTTTACAACAGAAAAGACTCAACGTAAATTTACAACGTAAAAGACTCATTTTGGTGATTTTTGATAAAACAATCTTCCAATTGCTGACAGGGATAATACTACTAGTAATAATCTCTGTGCCTAATATTCCTATCGTTATACATACATACATATTTATTCTTTCCCTGTCAGCAATTGGAAGATTGCTTGCTCATAAATCACCAAAATGAGTCTTTTAAGACTCCCTTAGGTGATCAAAAACTGATTAAATGTGCGGAATCATATAATAATATGATTTATTTTTTTACATTTTTAAACAAAATACAATATTTTTATTATTGTAAAGATAATAAAAAGATAAGTAAAACTCGTTTAGTGTGCGGAATCACAAATGACTCGTTGAGGGGATTCACAAATGACTCGTTCATGGGAGTTATAAATGTTTCGTTCAGGGGAGTCGCGGCAAGGGTACATTTTTCTCCCGACAAAACATTCATTTTCGACTCAAAAATGAGCTCATAAGTGACTATTTTAATCGCCCAGAGGAGTCAAAAAAGACTCATAATTGACCAAAAATGCTGACTGGGTTATTATTTGTGTAGTTCTTATGGTAGTGTGCGCTATGCGTGTATGGATGTATGGTTCAGTATTTTATGTGTTTTAGTATTGAGGGTCATTGTACTTTTACGTACGTCAGTCATGCTCTCTTTAAGTGTAAATAAATTTTATGTTCTTATTAAATTTGGTTGTTGTTGTTTTTTATATTTTTTTCTGCTTTTTAGCAATTTATTTATGTTTTTGTTTAATTTTTTGTACTTTAAATACATTTGGGTTCTACTTTTTTTTAAATCTCGATCTAATTTTTTTTGTTACCAGGAGCTTTTATTTTGTGGTGTTAATATTACTGCTAAAAGCTTTAAATATAATTTTCAGTGTTGCCAGATTAGGGGATTTATCCCCTAAATGGGGATTTTTATTCTGAAATGGGGATAAAAAAATTCATTTGGAGTTGGCGATTTTATTGGGGATGATCGTAAAATTTTCTGCGATTTTTAAAATTTTTTTTGCTTATTTAATTATATTGTCGGTGGAATTAAAGAACGCTGTAACTGACAAAACCTTATATGTTCACCAGAGCCAAAAAGCTTGTATGAAAGTAGAACAAATACACTGGTATTTTTCATTTCGCAGACGGCGTAAGTGATTTTATTTTCATCGTAGAAATCTGAGACCGGGACCAATCGACGCGTATTTTTTTCCTGATAATAATGATGCAAAATACTTATTTTCGATTTTTTGTCAGTTACAGCGTTCTTTAATTCCATTGACGATATATTATAGACTTCTTACATTCGGAACACATGATGAATGAATTTCAATAGAACTTAAATTAACAGTGTGATCTTGGTTTAAGTTTGATTTATTTTCTCATATAAATAAAAACATCACCATATCATTATGTTTACGCCACCGTTTTTAGTGGTTTTTATTGCGGAGGAATTCAGTATTATAGAGGGTCTTCTTACAGCTAAATTACTTCTTTCGGAGATAAACAAATTAATTTTAGCTTCGTCCGACCACAATTACTTCTCCACTTATACTTCATGGTACGAGAATGTTTTTCATACTATGGCACAGGACATCTATTTAGAATTGTATGGCCTCAAGATTCTAAGTTGCTCTGCACAGTACCAAATTTAAAACAATAGGTTTTATGGCAAATTGACAAATTTATACTTCGAGGAAAAATCCCTTCTAATAAGAAACGTTGATTGGATCTTATAAAAAATTAGGATAATTCCACTAAGTACAGAAGTAAATACACGGTATATGAAAGGAATAATTTGTTTAATTAATAAAAAAAAAATTATCTATTAGGCCATAATGTTTGATGAATTAATTTTTTTGAACAGGCAAAATAAGCTCATTTTAACAATATTGAATACATGATTTTTTTTTTAATTTTGATTTTGGGAAGTTTTGTGTTTTTTATTATTTACTTTATAATTGAAAGAAAATAATCAAAAATACTAATCATGTTATTCTAATGTTTTTTCGCCCTCAATGGTGTTAGATCAGGGTTAATCTATTTTATTGAACACCAATCCACACATATCATATAAAACATATGTGCATACATGCAAAATTATTGATGCAGTTTATGTGGGGATTTTTGGGGATATAAATTTCGAAATTGGGGGTAAAAATTGAAAACTATCTCACAACCCTGATACATACGTACATAGGCCAGCCATATTTTACATACGTAGGTATGCATGTATGTTGTTGCCAATTGTCATTTTCACTGTTAGATTGAGTATTTTCTTTCACTGAACAGAACTAAACTTCTTAAAAATTGTTAAAAATATTGTTAAATTGGCTTTAAATTTTTATTCGTTGTAAGGAATGATATTTTTCAAGAACATTTTTCACAATTATGTGTTTCCTATGGATGGTACATCTGTTTATTTTCGCTATTAATACTGATTTCCCATCACAAGTTGACTCCGAAATTAAAGCACAAGTAAAAAAAACTGCTTATAGTCGACAAAAGGCAGCGTTCGATAGCCCGATAAGAGATCGCGTATATGCCGCAATGTCTGAGCTCGGTATTCCTGCAAAGCTGATAAGACTGTGCAGAATGATGTTGAGCAACTCCTGCAGCTGCAGGTTACAGACAGGGCGATCCCTTATCCTGCGACTTCTTCAATTTCGTCATGGAGAGTGTTTTGCGAAAGGCGGGTGTACATTAGGGTGTCCCAAATAAAATTAAAAATTGGAATTCGTGGGAAGATCATTCTTAATTTGGATACTCATAAGGTAAAGTATTTTTGAGAATTTTTTCAGATTTTTCGGAAGTGGTTTAGAGGTCGCGCAAATTGATTTTTAATCAAAAATCGAGCTTTTTGGGCTCTATTTAAATTTTGGTTATGAATTCATAAAAAATCGATATTTTCTCGACTTTTGAGTCAATATTGTTAAAGAAAATATTCCGATCTTTAATTTGATGTGCATAAATAATAAGTTTCGGCAATGATTTTGCACATTTTGATACATTATATAACAGTTTTTCCTAAATTTTCAACAAATATCGAAAACAATGGTTTATAACTTTTAAAATTTGTATAAAGACTAAAAAAACTAATGATGCAGTTTAAAAGATTATTAAGTTTCAAATAAGTTAGCAGAAAAAAAATTAATTTTCTTTTACCGTTCTCGAGTTGTACCCTTTTAAAACATTGTACCCACTGCATGAAATTTTTAATACTATAAGTGTGAACTAAGTAGGTTATACAACACTTATATAAACAATAAAAAAATAGATTTGTTATAAATCATTTATTGGGATTCTTGTGATGCTGCTCTATCCCCTGCAATAAATTCTGAAAGTCTGTTTCAGAAGACATAAATTTCTGAATTTTGAATGAAAGGTTGCAGCTGCTTTGGAAAAATACATATTTTTAGAGAGTATATATTTTTCATCATCCAGTGAGCTCGGTTAATAGCTCCAAGAGATTTTTTTGTTGGATGCTGGTCAGGTCTATCACCCAAAAAATAAGGCTCAGTTGTGCATTTCTTTATAATCTTCCCTTAGGTGCATATTCGCCAGTTGCCCTTTTACAAAAATTATT
The DNA here is from genome assembly GCA_963576795.1 of Metopia argyrocephala. Taxonomy (NCBI): domain Eukaryota; kingdom Metazoa; phylum Arthropoda; class Insecta; order Diptera; family Sarcophagidae; genus Metopia; species Metopia argyrocephala. The sequence continues at coordinate 121,937,089 of OY756208.1, read as the reverse complement.
AGATCTTTTTGTATGAATAATAATTAATTGGGATAATTTTTCCAACAATTTCGTGGTTTGTACAATCCGAAAAATTGTTTTGAGCCCACCTTTGCTGCAGAGTGACGAAAGTTTTAATTTGTGGAGATGTAATTTGATCCTCAATATTTAGGGCGTTAAACGCTGATCCAGCAATTAGTTCCAACATATGGTGGCGACATGCCAAAAATATGACGTCTTTTTTTATTTTTTGAAGAAGTAAAATGCATGCCCCAATCCGCCGTCCTATATTGGAGCTCGTCGTGTCCGCACACATAAATTGGACATTTTCAGTTAGATTCCAGCATAAAACCTTTTATCTCAAGCCATAAAATTTATCTCAAGCACTAATCAAAAACCGGTATTTTACCGTCCTGCATTTATCTGTTTTTTAAGGCATTCCAGGAAGCAAAACAAAAAGTTCAATAATTCCAAATTGTAAATGATGTCGCAGAACGTGTGGCTTTGGCTAGTACTTATTTTAATATCACAACTTCTGAAACAGACTTTCAGAATTTACCGCAGGGCATAAAGCAGCATCGCAAGAACCCTAATAAATGATTTATAACAAATCTAATTTTTTGTTGTTGTTTATAAAATTGTTGTATATTTAATTTCGATGCTAACCTAGTTCACACTATATAGCATTAAAAGTGGGTACAGAGTTTTAAAAGGGTATAACTCGAGAACGGTAAAAGAAAATTTATTTTTTTTCTGCTAACTTATTTAAAACTTAATAATCTTTTAAACTGCATCATTAGTTTTTGTAGTCTTTATACAAATTTTAAAAGTTATAAACCATTGTTTTCGATATTTGTTGAAAATTTAGGAAAAACTGTTATATAATATATCAAAATGTGCAAAATCATTGCGGAAACTTATTATTTATGCACATCAAATTAAAGATCGGAATATTTTCTTTAACAATATTGACTCAAAAGTCGAGAAAATATCGATTTTTTATGAATTCATAACCAAAATTTAAATAGAGCCCAAAAAGCTCGATTTTTGATTAAAAATCAATTTGCGCGACCTCTAAACCACTTCCGAAAAATCTGAAAAAATTCTCAAAAATACTTTGCCTCATAGTGGTTCGAAATAAGCTTGATCCCCAAAAAAAATTTTTTTTTGGGACACACTAGTGTACATCGAAATGGCACTAAGATGTGCGTCACTATAAAGTGTAACACCCATTTTTCTTAATAACTTTTTTCACCTTTAATCAAAATAATTTTTCTTAATCACAATATCTTTGAAAAATGTGTCAGATTTTAAAATGTATCAGTTTGTCAAATTTGACTTGTTAGTTAGTTCGCAATGGATAATCAAAGACAAGTGCATACAAAAATTATTCAAATAATTAAAAAAAAAACATATTGGAGTTATACAAAAGTTGCTAGGGAAGTCCACGTGACCAGGCAATGTGTTTCCAGAGTGGTCAAAAAGTTCAACAAAGACCTAAAAATTGAAAGAAAGCCTGGAACAGGTAAAGCAAAACTGGTAACGAACGACGCGAAAGCCAAAAAGGTTGAAAAGCCCTTACTGGCTCTTCCAAACATTTCTGATCGCGAAGTGGCCCGGCGCGTGCAATGTTCGGAAAGTTATGTGCGTCGAGTTAAAGCTAAAGCTGGCCTTAAAACATTTAAAGTCCAAAAAGTTCCGGATAGAAATGCTAAGAAGAAAATTGAAGCAAAAAAAAGAGCAAAACTCCTCAAAAAAGAATTTTTTCAAAAGTTCGAATGTTGTGTAATGGATGATGAAACTTACGTTTTTGGAGACTTTGCGCAGCTTCCTGGCCAAGAGTTTTATGTAGCGGATAGTAGAGGCAATGTTTCTGAAGAGTTCCGAACTAAAAAACTATCAAAATTTCCCAAAAAGTTCTTTGTTTGGCAGGCTATTTGTAGCTGCGGCAATAGAAGTGCATCGTTTGTTACATTGGGATCAATAAACTCAGATATTTGTATCAAAGAGTGTCTTCAAAAGAGGTTGATCCCATTTCTAAGACAGCACAACATATCAACATTCTTCTGGCCAGATTTGGCAACATGTCACTACAGTAAAAGCGCAATAGACTGGTATAATAAAAATAATGTTATTTTTGTTCCAAAAGAGGCTAACCCACCAAACTGCCCAGAGCTGCGGCCTATTGAAAGATATTGGGCTCTGGTCAAAAGAGAACTAAAGAAGAGTACATCTGTTCCCAAAACCATTACTAGTTTTCGATATAAATGGACAGCTGGTACCAAAAAAATCACCGAAAACACTATAACATTGCTTATGGATGGCATAATGAATAAAATAAAAAATTTTATACAATTAAATTAATTTTTAAATAAAATAATACAGAATATAAATCTGTAATAAAAATGCAAAATAAAACTGTTTTATTTTTAACTCTAGCTTACTCCAGTCAGTTTTTATTTGACTTTTGATGTGTTACAGTTTATAGTGACGCACATCTTATATTTAACAAAACTGTCCAGCTTCTTGCGTATGCAGACGACATAGACATCATTGGGCATACCAAGCGAGATATCACCGCAGCCTTTAATGCTATTGAACGGGAGTCTGCAAAAATGGGTCTGGCGGTAAATGAAAGCAAGACGAAGTACATGTTGTCGACGAGTAGGGATATTGAACGTATCGGCTCCCAGATTACAGCCGTCAACATACATTAGATGTGGTCAAGGAGTTCATCTACCTTGGCACCGCCATTACCACCAAGAAAGATGTCAGTCTGGAGATCAAACGAAGAATCACACTGGCCAACAGGTGCTTCTACGGTCTCAGTAGGCAGTTTTGTAATAGAGACCTCTCTCATGCGACGAAATTAACACTCTATAAGTCGCTTATCCTTCCGGTGCTTCTCTATGGTGCGGAAGCATGGACGCTGTCTTGTGCCGATGCAGCGGTCTTGGGAGTATTTGACAGAAAAATTCCTCGTAAGATCTTTGGTCCTCTAAGGCATAGCGATGAGTTTCGCATCAGAACCAAACATGAGCTCCTTGGCGATGTGGGCGTTGTTCAGCGCATTAACATCCAGCGGCTACGCTGGCTCGGCCATATTGTTCGGATGGATTAATCTGCTCCAGCGAGAAAAGTTTTCGATGCGAAGGTCACTGGACGTCGGCGTAGAGGACGACCGTGTTTACGTTGGCAGAACCAAGTTGATGAAGCCCTGTCGTCAATTGGTGTGACCAACTGGAGAAGGCGTGCGCTTAGCAGAGACGCCTGGAGACTAGTGTTAAGGCAGGCCGAAACCCGTTAACGGGTTGTTATGGCCATCTAAGTAAGTAAAGTTTTTATTAAACCATTTTTACGCCTACTTTTACGCCCACTTTTTTGCATTTATCTCTAAATACTGATTTTTGTATATCTTCAGAACGGTTAAAGCTAAAGTTTTGGAATTGGATTTAATACAAACATTTGAAAGAAAAATTTGTCAAATCGATTGAGCCGTTTTCTAATTAAAGGTAAATCAAAAAAGTGAGCGTAAAATTGGGCGGGGCAAAATTTTCTTTCCGTAAAAAAGGAAAAAAATCGTCAAAATCAGTCCAGCCGTTCTCAACTGATGCGATGACCAACGAACAACATTGAATTTTATTTATATACAGTGGCCGACAAAAGTCTACATACGACCCCTTTTTTTGCGATTTTATCCGTCCAAGTGAATAAATGAAAAAAATAATGATGCAGTTTTGTTTCAAATCTATATTTATTAATATAAACCAAAATAATATTTATTCCGATATAAACTTAAAAAACTATTCAAGAAAAACTATAAAAAACATTCGACAAAAGTCTACATACGACAAGAGTGTTCACAGAAAAACTTAGCGTAAATGTAAAAAATCATCACCTATTAATAAAATTAATATTTTGTCGGACCCCCACGGGCATCTATAACTGCCTGCAGTCGCCGAGGCATCGAGTTCACCATATTTTCTAATTCTAAGAGTCTTATGTTCTTCAATTCTTCTTGGAGCCTCTGTTTTAACATTTGGGCATTAGTAATTTGGTAGTCACGTATTTTTCGTTGTAATATCTCCCAAACGTGCTCAATAATATTTAAATCTAGGCTTTGAGGTGGAGTGTACAGCTGTCTGGGAGCATAGTATAGTAACCAATCTTTCACAATTTGAACAGTGTGCTTCGGGTCGTTGTCTTGTTGGAAGTACCAATTTCGACCAAGGCTTAGCATATCGACGGAGGGTTTTAGATTCTGTTCTAGAATGGAATTGTAAAGGTGCCGATCCATATTACCCTCAATGAACACCAACTTTCCTACGCCAGAAGCAGCCATGGCACCCCAAACCATTACACAACCCCCACATGCTTAACAGTAAAAATTAAGTATTTAGGAGCCAGTATTTCTTTTTCACCACACCTTAGATCTATCGTCACTACCAAAAATGTTATTTAGATTCATCAGTAAACAAGACCCGCTTCCAAAAATCAAAACCTTTGTCAATATGCTTTTGGGCAAATTCTATACGAAATTTGCGGTTTTTTTCACTTATTAATGGCTTTTTTCGAGCAGTTCTGCTAAAATAACCATTTCCATTCAATGTTCTTTGAATAGTACGGGGACTTACAATCACTTCTAATCTTGTTGCAAGCTCTTCGGCCAATTTTGTTGTATTAATTTTAGGGTTTTTGTCCATTTCTTTTAAAATAAAGCTTACATCTCTGCGAGTAAGTGCTTTTGGGCGTCCACTACGACGCTTATTTTCAACAGTTCCACTATTTTTATAATTCTTAAATATTGTCTGAACTGTAGATTTACTTAAATTTAATAGTTTTGCTATTTCTCCAAAGGATTTCTCTTCAGATCTGTACTTAACCAATAAATTTCGGATATCAATTGAAATTTCTTTACGAGAAGACATTATTTTACTTAAATATACACCGATGAAGACAAAATTACAACTTAAAGCTGTTTAAAACAATCTATAAACTTAACAAAAAAAATTTTGTAATAAATAACGGCGCTATCTCGTTATTTAATAGCAACAAACGCCTGGGTATGCTGATCGTATGTACACTTTTGTCAATGCATTTTAAATGTTTTTCTTGAGTAATTTTTCCTATGTTTATTGAAAAAACGTAAATTTTGGTCTGCTTTAATAAAAATGTATTTGAAACAAAACTGCATCATTACTTTTTTATTTAAGTATCTTGGGCTCCTAAAATCGCAAAAATATAGGTCGTATGTAGACTTTTGTCGTCCACTGTACATACATATATATATTTTACTATCTTTTCTACCAAATAAGAATACCTATCACTCTTTCTCTTCAACACATAAAATATAATTTTCATTACAATTTATCAATTCTTTATTAATTGTAAATCAATTTTTTTATTTCTGTTCATTAACACTATAATAATACATCAAATGATTAATGAAAACTATTAGCAATAACAAATTATAGGTACTTTATTATTATTTTAATATTCTAAACATTAAGACCACCTTATGACGTTTGTTTACCCTTATTGTTTTGTCTATGATGTTAAGCCACACACGTAAAAATATATGGCAACGCATTACAAAACAACCTACTATGTTAATTTTCTATTTGAGGTGATTACGAACATACTCGTATTCACAAATTATTATAAAAATATGGGCTCCATGAATAATGACCCCAAAGAAAAATGGCCCCAACGCATAAAATGAAAAATGGCCCCATTTGTGGGGCAATCTTTCAAAATGAAAAATCATTATAAAATTTGGCCCCAAACTAAAGTGAAAAATTACCCCAAAAATAAACAAAGTTTGAAAAAAGAAAAATAACTTAAAATAAAGTAAACTCTCAAAAATGAAAAATGGCCCCAATTAACACAAAGGGCCTTAAATATTTTTTAATAAAGTTTTTATTTCATTTCATAATCCAAAATAGCCCCAAAGCAAGAAATGAAAAATGACCCCAAAAGAAGAGAAAATTAACCCTAAAATTTCATGTTGTTGTGCTTTACTAAAATTTTTGGGGTAATTTTAACCTTTCGGGTTGGAGTCATTTTTCTTTGGGGCCATTTTTCAGAGTGCTAATAATATGAATTTAAACAGAAAATAAAAACTAACACAAAAATCAATAATTCACCAATTAAATGTCTGATCTCTGTCTGAATAACTTAAAGTCAGGCTGTATATAACATTCTTCTCACTAATCACCAACACAAACGAACACAATTTTTTTTATCAATCAATGCCAGTGTTGTTAAATTTTAGATTCAAGCAAAGTTTTAATTTTAATATTTTTGCTCCGAGATTGACGGAACAAGTAACTCAGGATGGGTGTCCTCAATGTAGGGTAAAACACATGTTTACTTTGTTTGCTTGATTTACATACATACATATTACTTCCATGTATATAGTCACGCTAAATTTGCCTAATGACTGTTGTAATGAGTTGAGCAATTCACGTGTCTTGTCAACATTATCGTTATAAAAACAAAAAAATTCCATGAATTTTTTGTTTGATTATTTTATTATTTATTTACAATATTGTTTGGCGCCAATTTAAAAATAAATATTTACATTAATAATTTTAATTTTGTTGGCTTTTAATAATACCTATACATACGAGTATATAATTGTTTAAAAATTTCTTATCGTTAGGAGTGTACACATTAGATAGATATACTGATCAAAAGTGTCAACGAAACATTTTAGCCATTTATAAATAATTTCTATGAAATAACGTTCATATTTGACGATTAAATGAAATGCAATAAAATAAATTATAACAGTTTCTTACTTCGATTTCTTTTCGAAAACCCATTTAAATACCTTGACAACGCCAATGTAAGCGTCATTGATATGCTTCTATAATTTATAAGTAATAATTAGTTGATAAATAAAAGTTCAAAGTCTCGTTTTTTTTTTGAATTTTTTGTTTGTATAATTATTGATGGAAATCTGAAAGCAAAGAAATTGAAATGAAAACTCTTTGATGCCACCTTAAGTAATATTTGTGGACGTGGAAAACATCACTTTATGTATTTTATCTATGTGTGTGAAGATAAATACGTATTTAACTAGCACAGACAAAAACCTTTTATTTTAGCAGAGCTAAATATGCCAAAAGCACTGTTGATTGTGAACCTTTCCACTCTTTTATAATTATTATTATGGAAAATCTAGGACTTCTACAGATATAGGGCTATATGTGCGTGGTAGTCCTAAGGGTCCTCTATCCACCTGGAATAGTGGCATATCTGAAATAATTTTGGGAGTCGATATATTTGGGTTCAAAAAATGATCTATTTTGAAAAATGTCAAAATTTCTGGAGAAGATTCGGGGTCATTATGAAAAATCTAGGACTTTTACAGATATAGGGCTATATGTGCGTGGTAGTCCTAATGGTCCTCTATCCACCTGGAATAGTGGCATATCTGAAATAATTTTGGGAGTTGATATATTTGGGTTCAAAAAATGATCTATTGTGAAAAATGTTTCGTACCAATTCGGAATGGTCTCTGGCCAAATAAGAATAACAAAAAAAATTTTTGAATATTCCAGAAAAATGAAATAACGTGTGTACTTTTAAAATCCGGGGTTCATACAATGTCTGACTGTTCACACTATGTTGCGATGGTGTTCACATTGATAAGAAGAATAGCAAAAAAATTTTTTATGTCGCAATGATGTTCACACTAGAGTTGTATGGCTGTTCACACTATATTACAATTGTGTTCACACTAGAGTTGGATGACTGTTCACACTATGTAGGAATGGTGGTCTCACTAGGGTCATGACTTTTCACACCATGCTGTTGATCAAATTAACGCTTGCTTGAATTATAGGGATGCCAATCCTTAATTGCGATACTGATAATTATGATTTTCAGAATTTACAAAATTTTTGATTTTAAGGTTTTTTGCTTCTCATGTAAAAACAAAAAACTGTGGTTACGTCCGTTTGTATTTAGTATGACGATATGTATAGAGCTTTCAGTTGGGGTCCACATTTTGTATTGTCGCCGACTTTTTCATCTGTTCGTTGTTGATATGTACGCAAACATTGAAACTGAACGACTAAATTTCATACGTTATAATCAAAAGAAATTACGTTCAGCAGAAAATATCCATTTGCGTGATGCAATTAATAACGATGGTAATGTAAACGACCTCGGAAAAATTGTTATTTTGCCTTCAATATGAATACGACACAAATGCATTAAACGATTTGGTTCGATCTAATGTACCTTTACTAAATCCCCAACAAAAAGAAGTGTACGATACGGTGATGAACACAATTGATGGTGGAAATGCTGGCATGTTTTTCCTTGATACGCCTGGTGGCACTGGCAAGACATTCCTCATATCACTGGTTCTGGCTACAGTTCGTGCAAGGTCAGAAATTGCCATAGCAGCTGTTTCTTCTGGAATAGCGGCTACGCTGCAGGATGGTTGTAGATCCGCTCATTCGGCATTGAATTTGCCATTAAAAATTCAAGCGGTTGAGGAACCAGGAACATGTAACATAGCGAAACATTCAGCAATGGCTAAAGTTTTGATAGCAAGCAAAATAATTATCTGGGACGGATGCACAATGTCGCATAAACGTGCGTTAGAAACTCTGAATCGCACCATGCAAGATCTGCGTAATGACGCAAGATATTTTGGCGGTGCGTTGATTTTACTCTCAGGTGATTTCCGGCAAACACTACCAGTACATATTACCAAGATCGACCGCAGCCGATGAGATCAATGCTTGCCTCAAATCATCGACATTGTGGTGTTATGTGAAGAGACTTCAGCTGACGACAAACATGCGACTTGCATTGCAAAACGATCCATTTTCCGAAGTGTTCTCCAATCAACTGCTAACTATTGGTAATGGTCGTATTCCTGTCGACGCATCGAATGGATTGATATCCTTTCCTCCGAATTTTTGTAATTTCGTCTCAACGAAAGAGGAGCTCATCAAAAAAGTGTTTCCTAATATAATTGCTAACCATAAGAACTATGATTGGTTGAAAGAGCAATTTTAGCTGCAAAGAACAAGGATGTGGATCACATAAACTTTAAAATTCAAGATAAAATCGTTGGTCCCCAGTTTTCTCACATGGATCAGAGCAACTCTTTTGTACATACATTTATGCCGAGAGTGCAAAAACTAAAAATATTGTGTATTTTCTCATTGCCGGGTTCACCCCAGCTAGTAATACATACATGGATAATTCAATGTTAATGGTTTCGAGGAAAATTCAATGATAAGGACAGGAAATTTTCTAGAAAGGTGGCGAGAAACAATGGTCACTCCTATTGACTAAATAGAGAAAAACAAAAAAGCTAGTTAAAAATGCAACTGGAAAATTATATGGAACGATATCAATCCGGATTTCGTTAAAAATTTTCTAGTGAAACGGATGTTAAATATTTGATAACTTCTCAGACTTTAAAAAGCCTTTAAAACAATAAGTAGAAGAATATGAAAAAGTAGAACAAATTAAATATCTAGGTTTTATAATTGACAGTGCTTTAAAATTAAAGACACATATCGACTTTATATGCAAGAAAATTGCTAAAGCAATTGTTTTTTTTTTCTTTTTTTTTCTTAAGACCTAGGGTTTTGTGATTCCGTAATGTGTGTTTTGTAATTGCTTCATAATAATAATTTAATAATTGAAATAACCATTTTACTAGAAATGAGCCTGATAATGGTCACACTTTCGGCCAGTTTGAAATGAGCTCAATCAGCAAAATTGTAACACAAACGATGTGCATTTGATTTTTATTTTTGCACTAGTTGTAGTTTATAGGTAAACATTTCCTCGTAGTCGAAGAAAAACCGTCAACAATGAATCGATGTTTCGGCACCTTCTTTAAGAAATCGCTCCGCAGCAGTAATATTATCTTCGTCACGCGCACAATTTAGATTTTTTTTTTCAACGTAAGTTTCCGCAATTTTGGAAGTGTTTTTCATGATGGTTTACTAAGCCTTACTAAACATAAATACCCACACAGTTTGACATTCTCAAATTTCAAAACATAGATATTGATATCGACAGTTCTTATGCAGCAAAAAAAAATAAAAATCTGAAGTGATTTCACGTGGCCACACGGTGTATGTACGAGAGGAGTTATTCGTATTGTTCAAGTTGGTACTCTGTGCAATTTTGTGATGTTCATTGGTTTTTCCATACTAAAATTTGAAATTTAAAAAAAAAACCACCATCTCCAAAAGTATGCAACACCTTTTTACGCAAAAAATAACACTTACTTACTTACTTACTTACTTACTTAGCTGGCCATAACAACCCGTTAATGTGTTTCGGCCTGCTTCAGCACTAGTCTCCAGGCGCTTCTGCTTAGCGCGCGCCTTCTCCAGTTGGTCACACCAATCGATGACAGGGCTTCATCAACCTGGTCCTTCCAACGTAAACAGGGTCGTCCTCTACGCCGACGTCCAGTGACCTTTGCATCGAAAACTTTCTTCGCTGGAGCAGATTCTTCCATCCGAACAATGTGGCCGAGCCAGCGTAGCCGCTGGATGTTAATACGCTGGACAACACCTACATCGCCGAGGAGCTCATACAGCTCATGGTTGGTTCTAATGCGAAACTCATCACCATGCCTTAGAGGACCAAAGATCTTACGAAGAACTTTTCTCTCGAACACCGCCAGGACCGCTGCATCGGCACAAGACAGCGTCCATGCTTCCGCACCATAGAGAAGCACCGGGAGAATAAGTGACTTGTAGAGTGTTAATTAATAATTAACGGTCTGCCCGCTGAACTCTTCAAGTATGGAGGCGATGAGCTGGTTAGGTGCATGCACCAGCTCATTTGCAGAATATGGCTGGAGGAAAGTATGCCCGATGATTGGAATCTCAGTGCCCTCTGTCCGATCCTGAAAAAGGGAGACCCCACAATATGCACTAACTACAGGGGTATAAGCCTTCTCCCTATCGCATATAAGGTTCTTACGAGCGTATTGTGTGAACGACTGAAGCCATTCGCCATCTCACTGATTGGACCTTATCAGTGCGGCTTCAGACCTGGTAAGTCCACCATTGACCAGATATTCACACTGCGCCAAATCCTGGAGAAGACCCATGAAAGTCAAGTCGACACACACCACCTCTTTGTCGACTATAAGGCAGCGTTCGATAGCCCGATAAGGGATCGCGTATATGCAGCAATGTCTGAGCTCGGTATTCCTGCAAAATTGATAAGACTGTGCAGAATGACGTTGAGCAATTCCTGCAGCTCCGTCAAGGTAGGAAGAGACCTCTCCAAGCCTTTTAATACCGTGCGAGGTTTCAGACAGGGCGATCCCTTATCCTGCGACCTCTTCAATTTCGTCATGGAGAGTGTTTTGCGAAAGGCGGGTGTCCATCGTAATGGCACTATTTTTAACAAAAGTGTCCAGCTCCTTGCGTATGCAGACGATATAGACATCATTGGGCATACCAAGCGAGATGTCACAACAGCCTTTAATGCTATTGAACGAGAGTCTGCTAAAATGGGTCTGGCGGTAAATGAGAGCAAGACGAAGTACATGTTGTCGACGAGTAGGGATATTGAACGTATCGGCTCCCAGATTACAGCCGTCAACATACATTAGATGTGGTCAAGGAATTCATCTACCTTGGCACCGCCATTACCAGCAAAAATAATGTCAGTCTAGAGATCAGGCGAAGAATCACACTGGCCAACAGGTGCTACTACGGTCTCGGTAGGCAGTTTAGTAATAGAGACCTCTCTCGTGCAAAAAATAACACAGTTCAACAAAATTGCATTCTAAGTTCGCATTCATTTGAGGGCCTAAACCTACATGCGTTTTAGTTTTTCAGCTCTGCTTTTAAAGACCGTACTTTTTATGCAATATTTAAAAGCTGGTCTGTGCAGTGATTTTAAGTTAAACTGATATATCAATCATATTCATTCATATTCAAGCATATTCAACCATGAAACAGGGTTGTTCTTAGTAGGGACATAAATACTGTTTTTAAAATGTTGGTCTATAAAATAAAAGCTGATGAATGGTTTTGGAACAAATTTTTTTTATATACATATTTAATTGATATGTATTGTATACAAAAATCTTAGTTTTATTTAAAATGTCCGCACACACGAACGATCCAGAGCTGTCTTAAGAGAATTAGTGTTATGGTGTCTTTTGTGGGAGACCATATCCTCTAAAACCGTTCACAATTTGTTTTGATCCCTTGTTCAGGGAAATGCAAGTCAGTCACCCCATCGTTAGAGACACCCCATCGTAAGAGACACCCCACCAAATCATGTAGTACTACTTTAGCAGCATTATTTCACAAGCATTTCATACGAAATAATTTTTATATGTAATTTGACAGTATTTCGTACGAAATTTTAAACACAATACCAGGCTTAATTGAAAAAAATGCGCTTAGTTATAAATGTATTATGTTATAACAAAAAAATAAATTTAACTATGTTTCCTAAAAAATATAAAAAAATCAGAATCAAGTGCAAATATTGTTGTTCGAAGTCTAAGACTACATTATATCTGCAACGAGAAATTACACATATATTTTCTTAAATTACGGATGTTAATTCTTATAAAGAAACCAGTTTAAGCATTTCAAAACCGATATTAATAATTATAAATTTATAAAAGTAAAGATCCAGAGTAATATCAATTAGGAATTCAAAATAAAAATCTTTAATGCTATTTTGCCAAGACAATTGCTCTTTTTAGATGACAGTTATTTTTAATTAACTTGAAAATATTTCGAATCCAAAATATTTAAAACAACCTCATGAATTTTTCACCAACACTAACAACCCATTAGTAGCGGACACATGAATTCCCCAAAAAAAGTATTTTCGGTATATGTATGTATATGGGAAAGCAATGTGTATAAGTATATGTGTCGATTACTCATATAATTTATTAGAGAATTATATGTATGTTTATACCTACATACATATGTATGTGCGAATGAAACACAATAAAATTCAGACAAAATAAAAAAAAAAAAAAACAAAAAACATTTTATGCATGTCAGTATATGACGGTCAGTCTTTAAATCTTACTTTAAATTATTCGTTTATTTGTCGGCATCAAAAAAGACAAATTTTGCGATGCGGAGAGCGGTGAAAAAATGTAAAAAAAAACAAAATAACAAAATTATAACTGCTATGTACGAGGATAGATGAAATAGGTTAAAAATATAATTATATTTATTTATTTTCTTATTATAATATGTTGTTGTATTATATTTTATTTACTAGCAGAGTGGTAAAGAAATGAGTCTCTGATCATCCGAAAATACATACTGTGTGTATATGGGCAATTTCAAAAATTTTCAACATTTCGTCGTCCCGAAGTTATCTGGACGTATATCACAAAATCAAAAAAAATGAGTTACGACCATTTTTGAGACTTAAATTATTAGATCTTTCGATGTGTTCAATCACCAGGACTTTATCTCTTAAATTTTCGGAGATATTTAAGGGCCATTTTGCCGTATATCCACGTTTGGTAAACAAATTTTATGTTATAATGACGTACGCGCCACTTTCGTGGATATACGGCAAAAAATGTATGGAATTTTTCAAATAAAAAAATTTTGCGTTATCTTGACGTATGTACGTACATAAATGAATATATTTAAAAGATTTTTCATAAGAAAAAAAGATAAAACGTAATAAGAAATCATAAAGAATAGATTTCTTTAACTTCACTTTATGGCTGTTACATTAAAATTAAAGGACTAAATTAATAAAAAACTAATTTTCATTTTTTAGAGGTACATAATATGTACATATTATGTATATAAAATAAATTTTAATTCAAAATTTATTTCATAAAACTTTTATGAATCAAAAGTATGTTTTTTAAATACACCATAGATAATTCTAGAATCAGTATCTTAAAATATGTTATAACTTATGTAAATAGTTTTCAATAAAACTGAACATCATTGTATAGAAGATATGGGAAAAGGCTTTTAATATCATTTTTTTTATATTCAGAAATATTTATTTTTGGACATATACTGAGTTCCTTTTCAAACATTTCTTCTGAATTTGAAAAAACTCCTTTTCTCGCTTGTTTTTTTTTAAATTTGATGACTGAAATTCATCTTTACTTACAAATGCTTTATAGGATAAAGAAAATAATTTAAATTTATTATACTTAATTGCTTTAATTTTAGTAAATGAAAATTTTGTTAATGCGCAATAACTGAATAAATTTTGAAATCTGTAGGTAACATTTCAATAATATTCAATTTAAACTTTTTGGAGTGGTAATTTTTTAATTTTATTATTAAATCTAAAGGACTGTGAATTTCTTTTAATTTTAGAAATCGATCTATTGCACTGTGGACAGAGTCAATTTCTTGAATTTGGGAATGTCCCGGCTCTGAAAATTTTTGAGTAATTGTTTTTAGATCAGTGATGTCCACAATTCTCTTTCCCTATCACGCGTGATAGGAAAACAAATTCTGCTTGCGTCGAAGTCAAACACGTACAGAATAAAAAGAAATATTGTTACTCTTGTTCTTTTAATATTTTAGCTTCTCTCCAACATAGTGCAGGGATGGATAGTGCATATTTTTTGTATCATTTTTATTTAACTGAAATAATTGTTCATTATTTCCTCCAAATTTATGTGACCTCGGTACTCCTTTATTCTTAATAGATCGGTCACATGTCTATCGGACAATCGATTTCGTACTTTACTCAGAATTATGAAGAAATATTTATGAAGTTATAAACAGAAAGTAATTCGAACATTCCCATTTCTGGTAGAAGTAAGCAGAGTCTTTTCTCTGTTTCATACATAAGCGCAAGTGTGTTTATGTAGTAGTGGACATCACTGTTTTAGATTAATATTTTTATATAAAATGCCAAAACTAGCAGACAAAAATATTTTATTTTTATTTTTTGGCACACAAAAGTCGCTCCAAAGAATGATATTCTCAATATGATTAAAATCCTTCAATATATTTTCCGAAATTTTTATTATAGAACTATCTATATCATTACCAGAGCGACCATTCTGTGCTTCGTTCCAAACGGCGCAGTAAGTAACATTTTTTTCGTTAGGATTCTGAGTACATACTCGTACTGTTGCTGTTATATTAAACACTGAAAGCTTTCTTTTATAATAAAAGATGGATGAAATTCCTTTAGGCGGATTAAAAGTGCTTTGTTAATCGTAATTTATTTATTTAGTACTGCAGTAATAAATACTAAAAGTAAGAATTTTGCTTACTTAAGTATGTCTTATATACGTCAAGATAATATCAGACAAAAAACAATCCAAAATTTCTATCGGTGTTATTTTGACGTATGTGCCAAAAATAAAGAAAATGTTCCCAAAAAGTGGCTTATACGGCAAAATGTTATTCTTTGTTTGGAGTTAAAAATATTTAAAACTTAAAAAATTTTCTCCATGACTTAAGAATTTTTTGTACTATTCGATAAAGAATTATTAGCACTACATCTGATAAAAATTTTGAGTCACCTTTTTCGACTAAATTTTTTTCTATAAACTGATAAAACTTTAAATTCAATTTCCCAAAAAAATATTTTTTGGAGTTACGTCAAGATAACTTCGGGACGACGATTTGTTGAAACTGACTTCAGATGCTTATTATTTCTCCAGTTTTTCGAATTGACCAAAACGGTCAAAAGGGAATGGTAGGCCACACTAGAAAACTGGGAAATTCAAAATTTCAGACCATCAGTTCTTTATCTCTAAAAGTTATGGGCACTCAAATATTGAAAAACTCAATAACAGGCTTGAAATTTACAAGAGTTTTTTCATATTTCATCACTTTTCTACTTTTAGTTTTAAACTTCCGATGCCCACTGATGTAAAATAAAGTCACTAGACTTAGTAGATATTTATACTATGTTCAGGTATACACCTTTATTGCGTAAATCGCAATAAACGCCATTATTGAGCTCAATATTCCATACAAAATCTCAATTATTTATTGCGTAATAATACGAATATTTTTATAATATTGTGTAAAATTTAAAATGCAACACTGTACATTACCAATAAAAACGAACAAATTTCGTTGATGGTTGGCAACTCTAATGTAAATAAGACAAATAAAAGATGGCTAGTCAGGTGGAAGGTAAGTTTATTTTTATGAAATTTCTAATTTGATAAAAAATAATGATGTATTTATGTTTTAAATAGGTAAAAACAAAAAGAAAAATAGAATGGGGTGGAGTGCTGCCAGTGAGGCAGCTTTACTTCATTTGTGGCCAAGCAAAAAATTATATATTGTTGTTATTTGTCAGCTGATTGTCATATGATGATTATTGAGAAAGCTAAATTGCGTATACCTGAACACTTAAAATAATGTTGTCAATTAACTAAATATTGAGTCAATAAAAATTTATACCTGAACATAGTATTACACTATAAAAGTTATGCCCATACTACTATTTGGGAGAAAGTTGTACAGCGGTTCATTTTTGAAACCAAAATTTTCCGGTATTTTAATTTTCGCAGTTTTTTCTATAGCGTTTTTGCGCCGTTCAAGAAAATTGCATTTCGTCAACAGTATTTAATAGATGGTGTAATTTGCTAAAATTTGCGTCATATCACGTCGATGTCAGGCTGCTAGTTGCTGAGAACGATGACCTCAAACTTTTATAGAATTGGCGTAAATTTTTCAAAAATGACAGTTTTTCGCGCCTGACATTTGCAATCTTATTTAAAACTGGTTTATGTATTGCGTGATCTAAACTTCTTAGTAAATGGCACCTCAACGTCAAGAAGGCGTTAAAATATTTTGGAACGCAAAAATTTTATAAAGAAAATAAAAATTTTGCGAAATTTCATGACTTTGTTTCGCGTTTTTTTAAATTAATCCGTGGTTTAAAATCAATGTAAAGTATTGGAAATGAAGTGCGGCGGTGAACTAAATATCATATATAAATACGGTTGAATTCGGTCCATATTTAGCGGGTACAGCGGCATTTTTCTTTAAACACATTTTGCTTTGTGACATCTGCAGTTATGTATAGATTCCGCCGCGATTAACACCAAATGAAAGTTTTTTTTAAGCTTGATAATAAAACCGAATAGGCATTAAAAAATTTTCATGATTTTAAATTTTACAGATGAAAAAAAAAATCCTAACCTCAAAAATAATTCTTATATAATTTTTTTATTTTTTAAATTTGCAAGTTAGAACATTGTTTTTCTGTAAATTAGTTATGCGTTATATAAACACATATTATAAAAATCGGTGAAACATTCATATTTTTGCAAACATTCGCGTTTTTTAATGTTAAGAAATTTTAATTATAATTGATATTTTTTTATGTATTTTATCAGTGCATTGATGAATTTTGACTGCACTGATGGATTTGAAATGAGTTTCATGCATCCATATAACATTTATTAAAATAAACCAATAAATTTAACTTTAAATTTTTTTTTAAGAGATTTTAACTTAAAACCTCCATAACTTTCGCGCCGTTTGCAATAAATGATTAACGCGAACTGTTTTGGTATGCTAAAATATCACCCTTCACGTGAGCAAAGCGTCATTCGTGTCATCCAAAAAAAAAATTTCGAAAAAAAAAATATCAAAATGTCGAAAATTTTTGAAATTGCCCATATACATAGTATATGTATATGTTATACCAGGTGGGGCAAAAATCCCGGTACCATTTTGATTACCTCTAACTTTGTTCAAAGAAAAGATATCGTCGCAAGAATAAAAAACGCTGTAACTGACAAAAAATCGAAAATACGTTTTTTGCATCGTTTTTATCAGAAAAAAAAAAAAAATACGCGTCGATTGGTCCCGGTCCCAGATTTCTACGATAAAAATAAATTCTCTTACGCCGTCTGCTTTTTGAAAAATACCAGTGTCTTTGTTCTACTTTCATAAAGGTTTTTTGGCTCTGGTGAACATTTACGGTTTCGTCAGTTACAGCGTTCTTTAATTCCATTGACGATATGTACGTATGAAAGTTGGTTTTCATACAAAGTTTATTTGGTTTTTAAATTTTTTTTCCTTATGATTAAAAAATTATATTGCCTAAATGATGACCGTATTTCGCTATGCAACTTTCGGTTTTTAAGGCATTTTTCATGACATTTTTCAATACTACACTATACAGTTGTTTTTAGTGGATGCAATGATGTTTCATGAACTAATTGACGATTCTGTGTTCCCCAAAACCGACTGTAAGCAGTGAGAAGAAAATGGGCTTCATCGCTCATTATCACTTTAGACGAAAAATCTTCATTTTCACGGTACAGTCTTAGGATTGCATTTCTGTACCTAACTCGTTGATCAGAACCTCTCGGTAGCAATTTTTGAACTATTTGAGTTTTCAAATCAGTTTTCAAAACTCGCTTTAAACTGTATGCAGAAATGTGTAACTGAGAAACACATCCGAATTGTTGTTTATGGTGACTGCAATACTATCGCGCACCAGAGTCACCTTTTCAGTGTTTCGAGATGGCCGTTGTCTTTCAGAACGAAGTCTGTCTGCTGTCGTACCGTACTGTCGAAAATTCACAGTAACTTGACGATTAGGATACTTTTGACTCAACTTCCGCTGAGTGGCAATAATGAAACGATTATTTTCAATAAATATTGTCAGTATTTCTGCTCGTTTATCCATTATATAATTTGGACGTCTACACACACAATGGTTAAAGCTAAACTGAGCTAAACGTCATATAAAATGATGGCCCACCTGTTAATAAATTTCGAACATAATCGTTTTTCATCACATACCGGATTTTTTTATATACGTATGTATGTTTGTATGGCTGGTATATCCTAAACGCAAGTTGCTTTGCAGTGTGACAATGTCATGTATTCTTTAACGCAACCATATAAACTTTGATAATGTATAGTGTTCCTAAACTCACTTTTTACTCAGTTGATACGCAAACAAAATCATCTTAGGCGTAATTGAAATTGACAATTTTGAAAATACGAATATGTAAGTAAGATGTACTAAAAAAAAAAAATAATGGGTGGAGTAAATGAAAGTCTGCCATTTAATCGAGATGACATGTCTTCAAAATATTCAAACGTGATGACTACATTAAATAGATTCGAAATTCATATTTTTTGGTATTTTTCTTGAAATACGAGTATGTTGCTCAATTGGGAGAAATGCAAAAGTTTTCGTTTCAAATCCTACATACATACATTCATAATTGGTCATTACAACCCTGTGTCAGGGTTAAGGCCTAGTTTCTCGCAGCACTCATGTTGTGTGTGTTAATTTTTATCCATGACTACCGGGACTACCGGTTTAAGGTCGACTCCGAACGACAGATTTAAGAAGCTTTGTCATGGCAATCAATTACCGTTTAATTCCTGTTTCCAAATTTTAATGAATTTAGCTAACTATGTATTTATGAGTTCACATCGATAACATAATGGGGGGACTCTTTATTTTTCTCTTCCAAGTCGTAGTGCAATATTGATTAAAATTGTTTTAAACTGAGAATTAAAACAGTATTACACGTATTCTAGTACATAAATTTTTAGGATTAAGATTTTATTGATTTCAATTAAAAGTATAATTTTTGTTTCGTCAGAAACAGCACATAAAAGTATAATTTTTATGTATTTATTTTACAACTCTCGTATTAGTGGGTTTTTTTTATTTTTATATATACATATATACATATATACAGTATCGGACAAAACATTTGCAACTCGTATGTAATATATAATTTTAGGTCACTAAAATAAATAGCGTCTTAATTTTTGATAATGTTTTGGCTTGATTTTTTTATTTATTATCACAGCATCAACTTCAGAATCATTTTTTGTCAAGTTATCAGGGAATAATATTTTTGTAGTGTACTAATTCAAAGTTGTCATTTTTTGGCACGACAAAACAATTGCAACTCTTCATGATCTTACATTAAGTAACAAAAAACTGTTGTGTTTGGGTTTGTTTTGGAATAGATTTTTATTTAAAACCAGGTATTTTATTAAGTCAAATATTTTAAGAGAATTAATAGTGTCTTCAGTTTACCCAAATTTTAATATGACGCCAGATAAATTCGGAAATGAATTACGCAAACTTATAGTGAACGATTTCAATCAGAACTCTCTGAGAAACCCAAAAAGAATCTTAATCTGTCGCAGGATATAAATAGTATAAACAATTGGCTTAAAATGAATAAATTGAAACTTAATGAAAGTAAAACTAAATTACTTGAAATAAATATGAACAGTAATTTAATTATAAAAATAAATAATGAAACTATAGAAAAAGTTAATAAAATAAAATACCTTGGGTTCATAATCGATAAAAACTTAAAAATGAACGAGCATATTGACTATATATGTAAAAAAATGGCAAAAAATTGGATTTCTGAAGCGAATTAGAAATAAAATATCTCAAATAACTGCAATCCACATATATAACACAATGATAAAACCTTATTTTGAATTCGGTTCCACAATTTTATACACTACAAAAGTTACAAAACAAAGCTATGCGTTGCATTCTAAAATATAACATATACGCTCCAATTCAACTAATGCTAGACACACAAAATGGCTAAATATTCATCAAAGACTGGTACTAAACACACTACAATTTATTCAGAAAATGAAGACGGGTGACGCGCCGAAGTACTTAACTGATCAACTTGGTTATGTGAGAGAAATACAGCCCTACTGTCTACGAAATTCTGAAAATTTTCGATTACCGAGAGCAACAACAACGACTATGCAAAATCTCTTTTTTTTAAAGGCCTCAGAATACACAACATGCTACCAGAAAACATTAAAACGGAAAAAAATATTAATATATTTAAGAGAAATTTAGTACAAATTATTAGAAATAATAGAATAAATTACATTGTATAAAATTTAATTTTGGAAATTTTAAAATATTGTAAATACTCCTATAATATTAATAAAAAAAAAATAAGGGTTTTCCTACAAAATATTATAATAAGTCGTTGATTTGTGTTGGTTGCAATTGTTTTGTCTTGCTGAAGTTTTTGCTTTGTTAAGTTTATTTTATAAAAAATCCGAATTGTTGAAGAATTGAAAATAATTTTAGTTTAAAAAAGATTATGATGTTAATTTAATGTAATAAATAACAATAAAATATTAATATTACAAACCGATATTTTTTTTCTAGGAGTATTTCTTAGTGTCGGTGGTAGTTGCAAATTTTTTGTCCGATACTGTATATTTTGCATACATATAATACAGACATACATATGTATTTTTTTTACTTTTCGGTTTTTAATTTTTTGTTTTATTTTATTAACTCTTATTTTTATCTCTTTGTTTTTGTTTTGACCATTCTATTTTATTTTCATTTTCACAATTTCTGCGATTTAGCGTTTAGTATTGACGCTGAATATTTAGTTTTCATTTTAACATTTTATTCAGGAGAAAGTGTTTCATAAACTTTCATCAACAGTTTTTGTTTAATTATAAGACAGCCGCCCTTTTGCTCTAAATATTAAGTTTTCTTAACCAGTGATGCCGTGTTATTTTTTTCTTTTATTTTTAAGTTTTTTATAGGTATTTTAAAAATTTTGATTAGCACAATAATGAATATCACTCATGACGTCACAAAACCACAACCAAACAAAATTAAATATTTTTTGTTAAGCGAAAAAGATGAGAGAAATACAGAGTAATATGCGAGAGTGTATAATGAGGTTGTTGTTAGTCATTGAAGTTAAAATATTAGCTAAAGGTAAAAATCGTTTCCAATCAATATAACTAATTCTATGTTTTTTAAAGTACTCTGGAAAATATTCTGAGATTTGGACTGTACAAGATGTCTACGACTAATCCATTAGCCTCCAAAATCTATCTAGCAGTAACTCTTGTAAAAAAAATATTTGTACATACATATATTGTTTACAAACTAATTAAATACAAATGAAAGAAAAACCTAAAAAAAATACGTTAGATAAAATACAGGGTAGTTGTACGCACTTTAATCCTATTACTTGAAACGATATTTGAATTTTATAAGATTTGCTTCATCAGTTTCTTTATGCAATATCAATTTGTAGTTTCTTGAGATCTAATTTCTTCACTCTATTTTTGCCAAGCAACAACATTATCTTGTTGTTTAGAATAGCGACTGTATATTTATTTTATAATACTTTATTATACATTGTTTCTAATTTAATTTTCTTTCCTCTTTTTATTATCTCTTTTCAGATACTCTTAGCCAAAATTTCAAGTAAAACGAAACGAATTTATAAGTGTAACACAACCCCTCTTCAAGAAAAGAAAAGTAAAAGTTTTGTAAAATTAATTCAAAAGAAAATTAATAATAATGTAATAATAATAAAAAAATAAAACTTAAAAAAATACATGTTGTTGCTGTACCCCAGTAAAACAAAGAGAAAGAGTTCTTTTAATTATTTATAGAAAAAAGTTGATAAAAAAATGTTTCGTTGTCATATAAATTTTGTGGCATTAATTTTGAATGTGAAGAATTTACGAAAAACTTGTCTTAAAAGACCCATAAATATTAATAAAAATAATATATTTTTTAATTTATATCATTAAAACGAAGAAAAAAATCAGCCAATAACTACGGACATATAAAACTGTAATTTTAAAAATTAATAAGACTTGTAATAATTCTCAGTGTGTTCATATTAAAGATAAAATATAAAATTAAACCCCTCCCTACTCTTAAAAAAAAAACGAATAATTTCTTACTTTGTTTAAGAAAATTAAAAAGTAGTTGCAGCTGCATTAAAATTTAGAAAAGTAAATAAATAAATAAATATAAAAATAATTTATTTAAAACCACAAAATAATTATATTAAAAAAATTAAGAAAATTTGCCACTCATTTTTTTTAAAATTTTTTCTTCTTTAACTACACACACGTAAGACAGAAAGAATTCTACAGTAAATAAATATAAGAATTGTATTACAATTCTAATAAGAACTTGTGGTTAAATTTTAAGAGAAATTAAGAAATACAAAACCCCCCTTAGCAAAAAACCCATTAAGTAAACTATTTATATATGTATAGATTAGAGGATACCAGCGGAGCCGCAATGGATAAGGCTAAACAAAAATGTAAGTAAAAAAATTGGATTTTTATTAGCTGTTTTTAAAGCAGTTACTATTAACTTCTCTGATTTTAAAGAATGTTACATTATTTTTACACATATACACATTTGTTTAAATATGAGTTTAAACCAAATACATAATATAGATTAAAAAAATTGCATATTTTATACTTTTACCTGTCCTATACATATGGAAAATAATTAACTCAAACTTTAAACTATTTTTAATTTAGAACGTCGTAAAATATTTTTTTAATGTGACCATACCTTTACTGAAAAATGTTAACACTAACATTTAAATTTCAAATTGTTAAAATGTAATAGAAAGCTAAAAAAAGAATAATTAATTGATAAAAAGTAAAGATCACACTATTATTTCAAATATCATTTAATAAAGAAGTTTATAGAGGAAATTATATACAAAAGATTTGATAAAAAGAAAATATTAGTAAAGCTACGGTAACATTCGCCATATATCTGACAACAAAAAAAACCCTACCACTATAAAATCGATACTACTACTTAGGTTTATACATATTAATCAAACTAGAATTAAAATTAAATTTTTCTGCTAAACAGTGGTTACGCTATTTGGTCAAAGCATATAAAAGCTGGCAATTGTTTCGAATCTAGGTCTGTGTCGTTTTAGCCTTATGAGCATGTGTGGAATCCTGTTGGAAAGTCGAATGCTGGCCATGATTTTCTGTTTCCGGTGAGGATTTCGTTGAATTCTTGCTTTGGCGGCTTTGAATACTGACTGTGTCCGAACGGTACATGGGCAGCCCTACCTGGGGCGCTCTTTTATATCTCCGGTCTCCTCGAATGCACCAGTAGACGAACATGCGACTAATGCCGAGCGGACGGAGCGTTTTGAAAATATAATTTTTTTCTTTCCACACTTAAAAAGTGCTATAACTGCGGTATGGTTCTTTATCTGACCAATCCATGGTTAACACAATTTCAAATTCCCGTAACTGACTACGATTATAATTCTAATGGGTATGTTCAAAGTAGTAACAATATTTATATCCCTACTAAGTGTATCTAGAAATATAAATGAAAAATTTATATGTTTTAGTTGCGATAAAATGCTAGTTTAACAGTAAAAAGCACCAGTAACAATAACAAGCACCTGTAAAACACCAGAACAGATTGAATGTTTTCACTTTTGCTAAATATTCATTCATTCTTTGCTTTTGCTACTCTTATGTATTCATTTAACATCAATTTCTACCAATGTTGCTTTATTCACACTCTTTGTTTTTGTTGATTGCCTTTTGCATACTCCTTTTTTTATAATGCAGTTACATGTAGTGCAACGAATGATCTCACATATTAAAAAAATAAAAACAATCTGCACATTTATTCGGTGTTTGTAAACAAGCTTATGAATAATATTGTTTACATGCATATACACATAAATATTAAAAAAATATATTTATTGCGTTTCATGCAATAGGCATGTTAACCATTCATACCATTCGTTGTCCATTCGTTGCTTTTTTTGAGTGTTAGATGACTTTAAGAAAGAACAAGCAATGCAATGCAAGAGATTCGATACATTCACTCTTTTATTGTATTGTCTTGTATTGCTTAAAAAAATAGTAACAATTGACGACAGTATACTTATTCTGTGTGAATACAATCAAAGCTCATAAACAGGCAATCAAACAGAATTATAAATTATACTTGAATTTCTATAACATGTTTTCCTTACAGGATAGATATTAAATACATAAACGGTCACATTAATGTTCGGTTGCCAAAAACCGTTATTTCAACATCGTTCATCATGTTATCGGTACGCTAGAAACTTAGGAACTATATTGTTTTAACAATATTTTAAAAATATTACAACTTGCCTCCTATAAAGGGTTCTATAGTAAAAGATAACTTTTATTAATGATTATAGCTTTAATTTGTCTACACAGAAAAAAAAAATAGTTTTAAAACGTTAAAGATATTACCTTTAGGTTTGACATTTGAAAGAGCGATTTTATTAGCATATTCCAATTCACCTTGTAAAGTATGAACATATCTTTCATCACTGCCTTAATCTTCCTGACATTCGTATACATATGTATGTAAGCGATATTTTAATACTGGATAATACGGGTTGATTATTTTGAAGTCAGTTAATTTAAATGTAAATGATTGTTCAAGCTCAAGGTCTTTTTAAAATAAAATCTTTGGCTTATATCAATATTTCGCTACTCCTTTGTGGTGCTGGTTAATTCTACTTTTGATTTGAGTACTCAATACTACTTGATACATTTAACGAAAGTTTTTTAAATTTTTAAAAATTAAAAAATTAAGCTTGAACTCTTATTACTGATGTATATAATTTTGATTAAATTTGTAATTAATTTAAAATTTAATCATAATTTGTATGATGTTATTAATTAAATTTATTATAATAACGACAAACATCGCTTTTTTCCTTTATAATTGTGTAATTTAAACATTTTCAAAACAAAATAATTCCATAGTGTTGTATTGTTTTGGACAGCCGATGTGTTTTAGCCGTTAAAATTTAAAATTTTCCGTACAACTTCGATTTAAAATACAACTTAAAAAATTAGTACCAATCGTCATATTAAATGCAAACGGACATAACTACACAAAATTTTGAACGTGAGTTTTTTTATTAATTATGGTACGTTTCATCAAAATACATGTTTGTGCAAAATTTTAGATTCCTACGATCAAAAATAACGATTTTATTAACGAAATTCAAACGGACGTAACTACAAGTGCGCGTGTATTTCTAAAATGCCAGATGATATAACTGCATACATACTTATATGAAAACCTTACATACAAACTCATTTGTTGTATATAGGGATGCCAATTCCTATATCTCGATTACAAAATTTTTGATTTTATGGATTTTGCTTCTCCTATAAAAAACCAAGGGTGTAGTTACGTCCGTTTGCATTTAATATAACGAAATATTCGATGCTCGGTACCAATTACTCAATACTATGCCTTCACTACTCCTTTGTGTAGGTTCGTAAGGAGACATGTGATTTATGTTAATTTTTTTAATGTATTATATACCTTGCAATTAGTACAATAATATTAATACAAGTAGCTATGCATTGATAAAAAAATTTAAGAACGTGTCAAAAATCGTATATCTACGGTTTTCTCAATGGGTGGTTTCAATTACGGTTAATACCGAACTGCAAACCCAACTACATAGCAAAAATGTTACATTCGAATTATAAGTCTGTATATTTTACATCCGTTTTTTTTAAATTAGATTTTTTTATTCATTAAATCTTATATGCTAAATTTAAAAATAAAAGTTACACCCTTATTTGAAATAATTTTAATTAATGTGGCACGTCACAATCATATATTTAAAACCACCTTTTTGATTGCACCTACCAAAGAAAGTCTGCAAAATGTTTGTTCCTGTCTATTTATAAGTATAATATTTAAAATTACATGTGTACTTTATTCATTTCATTTGTTTGGCTTATATGTACGTCAGTCGTTTAAACATGTAGTCGTTACTAACTTTCTCATAATGGTTAAAACCAAATATAACATCAATTGCCACCACAACCATCTACAAAGTGTATTATGACGTCAATTTTGTTTCGAAAAATAAAACCCTTGACTAGGAAACTATAAGAAACTGAAAGACTAATAAGATATTGAGCGGTATTAGACAAAGTTATCATGTACAAGTGATTTTTTTTTGTAAAATTTAAACTATTTTTAGCTCAATCATATTGATTATTTACGAGAATATTTTATTGATTTGAAAATTTCGCTTGTTTTGTGTCTGTAATTATTTTTGAGTGGTAGATCCGTCAACTTAGTCTTCATGGAATATGATATAATTGTAGCCATAAATAGTTTGTTTTCTTAGGAGCAGCATTACAAATTATTCATATTATTTTTTACCCAACTCAAGAAAAAAAAAACAAACTTTTATTAATTTTATTCGAAATTTTTATTTCTAATTTTGGCGTGGGATTACAGACACTTGATAGCAAATGTTGTCGTTATATTGAATGAAAAAAATGTCATATAACCTCCCCCATACCTAGAAAAATAAAAAGTTTTTTATATAATATTTCTTTATATTAATGTATGACGCTATATGCAGGAGTAGTGATATACATAGCTATAACTAAATAAAAGATTTTTATTTAAAAATAGACCTGGAGCTTAAATAATTATTAACGTTAATTAATAAAGAGATTTCGAAAAAAACTTTTTTGCCGATATTTAGTTGCAATTTAAACATTTTTTTTATAGTGAAGCCAGCACTCAGGAGATGGTCCCTACTCATTCAGTACATGGTTCTGGTCTAGGAATATATAAGGGGGAGGGGAAAAGTGTTTGTGGACCCTTGATCTAAACTTACTAATATCATTTCTGATAGCAGCCAGAAAAAAAACAAAGGGTCCTACTTTAAAAATGCGAAGAAATTCGGTTGCTGCTGATTGATTATTCAATGGCCAGTTTTATGCCTTCACCACTAAATAATCCGACAGCAGTCAACCTCAAGAAGCCTGCACAGTAAAGTGTAAATTACGGAAGGAATAAAAATTTATATTATTATTCCCATCGATCATTGATAAGAATATAATAGTTTGGCTTTCTCTGTCTTTGATTTGTATTTTTCGTTTTGTGGTTGCTCGTATGTTTGCATTTTTGTGTTTTTACTTTCCTCACTTTTAAATCCAAAATGTCAAAGATTATTGAACTCTTTTTTTTCTTGTCAATACGAAATCAAAACAATATAAAAATAAAAATCAGAGAACGATTTTTCCCTCTTTTTATTTTGACGTCAATCTACAGGTTATATAGCATTTTTGTTGCTTGTTTTTTAATATTGTTGTTGTTGTAGTTATTAACCTTACTGTTTTTGTTGCTGTTAAACTACTAATTAAATTGTTAATTACTTGTAAGACATTTGTTACGTTTCAGGTTTTTCTTTGTCGGTTAATAGAACGCTTTCATTTTCTATTTATTTTTATTGTTTTTATTAAATCAGTAGCATGACAATTGCTTACAGTTTTAATTAGAAATTTAGTAACATGACAATTATTTTAGGGTGCCTAGTCTAGTAAAGGGTTTTTAACAGACGTTTTTATTTATTAATTAAAGTAATTACGAAAAATATAATGAAAACGGAAAATATGAAATGTGTTACCAAATACGGTAAATTAAAAAACAATAAAACACGTTTTATGTTTCTATTTGTTCGTCTAAAAGAATTGTCTGTACCATTTTTTAATTTTTTATTTCTTCTGTTAAAAAAAAAAAAACAAAAATCCTACAATTCATTCTTGATTGCATATGGAAATGTCTTAACATAATTGTTGATTGTATTTTATATTTTAGCAGAGAAAACGAAAAACTAATTTTGCATTCTGTCTCTATGTGAAGTTGTTTTGATATGACCAAAAATTTTTTTCGAAAATTATTCAGTTTTGAAAAAATATAATAACAGAAAAATGTGATAACAGAGATCCTGTATATTGAGTCCAATTTTCGACAGTTTTCGACAGTTTTCGACAGTTTTCAAGCATAAATCGGCCGATACTGCTGCAATTTCACGTTCGATATTCGTTCGAAGTTCATCAATCGTCGCTGGGTTGTTGGCATAGACCATAGACTTGACGTAGCCCCACAGGAAATAGTCTAACGGCGTCAAATCACACGAACGTGGCGACCAATCGACTGGACCATTTCGTGAGATAACACGTTCTCCAAACTTGGTTTCCAATAAATTGATTGCGACATTCGTTGTGTGGCTTGTGGCGCCGTCCTGTTGGAACCACATGTCCTCCAAGTCCATATCATCCAATTGGGGCCAAAAATATTCGGTTATCATTGAACGGTAGCGACTCCCATTCACAGTAACGTGCCGGTCTTGATCATCACGGAAGAAGTACGGCCCAATGACGCCGCCAGCCCATAAACCGCACAAAATCGTAATTTTTTCTTGATACAATGATGACTCATGGAGTACGTGTGGATTGCTGCCTGACCATAACACATATTTTGTTTATTGACGAAGCCGTCCAGCCAGAAATGAGCCTCATCGCTGAAAATGATTTTTCGATGAAAATCCGAATTATTTTCAAGTTGTTGCTCAACCCAATTAACGAACATACGAGGCTTCTGATGGTCAAGCTCTTCAGTTCGTCAGTTTGATCTTATAAGGACGTAGACCAAGATCTTATCGCAAAATTCGTGACAATGACGTCACAGAGATGCCCAATGCTTGAGAACGACGTGTGAGAGACGCATTTGGGCTTTCTTCAACTGAAGCCTCAGCGGCAGCAATATTCTCGACACTACGGGCACAGGAACATCTTGTTCTGTGCCTGTGGATTCAAATTTTTCCACTAGACCCTCAATGGTTGATCTTCTAGCACGATTATGACGACCATAAATTGGACTTCGAATTTCGGAGTATTACTGAGGGTCGGTCTTACATTTTACCCCTCTAGGGGCTACTTCAGGGCAGTTGTGGAGCTTTTTGCGGATTTTTATTCCTTCAACCCAACCTTTGACCCCGCTGAAGAGCCATTTACCCCCATCCCACATCCCTTCTTTTTGACTAATGTATTTTTTTGTTGAAAATACTATCCCACCCCTATCAGAATAGTTTTAATCTCATCCTTTTGCGATTTGATTTTTATTTCTTTATCCAAAAAGACCTCCATTCTGAAATTTTTCACAACTATAGAGAAGGAAACTATCTTTGGCATAATTTTTTTTTCAAATTTTTAAAAAGGTCGCTTTCGGAGATATAGGCTCCCGGCTCTTTCAAAAAAAAAAAAAAAAAAAAAAAAATCATGTTGCATATTAAATCAAAGGTAATTGAATACTCTTTCAAATGTGACTTTTACGATATGCGTACCTTTTTCAGAAAATTACAATTAAGTAAGTATAACTTTGTGCATTTTTGTATTTTTTTTTCGATTTTCAAGACCTCATATTTCCGGAACCAGAATTGTCAGTGCCCTTTCATTTTATATTTTTCTTAGTATTATGATATACTTTATTCAAACCAAAAATCAGCAAATTCGGAAACAGTCATTTAAAAAAACGGCATATTTTAAATTGAGTTGTGGTGGTTCAACCCATATATGGCATCGTCAGTTTTTCCAAAAAAAATTTATATTATTTATTTTGCTTTCAAATTATATTTTTATTTGAAAAAGAAGCAAAGAAAGATTTAAGCTTCGAATTCATTTTGTTCCTTGGGCAAAGTTATTTTGTTTTTATTTTTTGATCCCTAGAATACGATTTTCCATGTCACTTGGCCGCCCTAATTTAAAAACTATTTTAAAAACTAGAAAAGTGTTTTTATTTTACGTAACTTTTCTGCCAAAATATGCCATTTTATGTTTTCGTTATATGCTATGACATAAAATTGTCATAATTTTTTCAGTTATTACATTTTGCTTTAAAAGTTAAATTAAACAAAGTACTAAAAGCTGTTTTCATTTTATGTTATAATAGTACAATTTTGTAGCAAAAATTTAATGACAGAAAAATGTCATGACATACGTTAAATGTAATTTTTTTTTCAAGTCAATATTTAATTGCTTAATTTTTGTTTGTAAATTTTCCCAGTCTGGCGCAAAAAGAAATAAAGAAAACAGAAAACAATTAGAAAATGTGACCAAAACGTACTTGTGTCAGTTGACGTTAATATAGGAAAAGAAACAACAATGCCAATTATAGCAACAGAATATCAATAAATTCAATTTATTTCATATATATAAGAGATTGTGTCTTTCTTTAATACATAAAAAGCAAAAAAAAAAAAAATTCGAAGTCAAAAAGACGTTTAGAAAAACCATCGCAACACATTAAGACAATAGGAGTATTGCGAAATGTCACAGAAAGCGTAGCTTGTATTTAAAATTTTTTTTAAAAGACATATTACAAAAAGAACAGAAATTTTAGCACCTAATATTTATAACAAAATATGTATGCGTGAATCAGAATGAGGTTAAATTTTGTTGTACTGCTCGACCAACAATAGTTTTCCAACAGAGACTTCAGAACTTTGAAAGTAGATAAGGGCTATCTGATGCTAAATTAGATGTTATTTATTCGGTCTGTTTTGACAAATTACACATGCAAATACGAGTATATACGTTAATAGCATTGTTTTATCAAGACGGATGCGCATGTGCTCTGGCAACGTAAAAAAATTTTCATCGAAAAATCATCTTCAGCGATGTGGCCTATTTTCGGATGAATAGGTAGGCGAAAAAAACATAGTTGTCGAATGTGGACATGATGCCAACCCACATGAAACTCAAGAGCGTCCAATGCATCCCGAAATTGTGCCTGTACGGTAAAGATTTCGGGCTGACTGCGTCATCGGTCTATATTTGGCCAAGGCTTTGGGTTGATGATTATTAACTTCTTTTGGCCTTAGTTGGAAAAATAAATACGAACATCAATAGTTCGGTGATGCTCACGTTGAGATGATGTCAACGGGCTACACAATCGTGCGGTTTGATCTCGTTAGACTTTTTCTTGTTGGTTTTTCTTAAGTCCCAGGTGTATGCGAATAAGCCACAAACAACAATTTCTTCAAAGCCAACATAACCAATGCCTGCTTTATACGTTATAGTAGCCGTTGTGTACATTTAAACGAATTTATATTCCACACATAATTGCATCAATAGGTCTTTAAAATGAATAAAAAATTTCGATGATAGCTGACATATACTTTCTTTTGTTTTGAAAATATTAAACGCTTATGCTATATGTCACGTGTTTTTCTAGGATTTATTTTTCTTTTGATTTTGATAAATTATGCATGTCTCTTTTGAGACATATGCAAGAATATGTATCTCTTTTGATAAACAATATCGGATTGTGTAATGGCTTTACTACTTGTTTTATAGCAATTTATATCGTTAGCATCGTTCATTGTTCTCATTGCAATCAGCATCTTATTTTCTTATGTTTTAAAATGTATGCTCGCGCTGGCAGGCTTCTCAATATCTTGTACAATTCGATTCACTTTTTTTTAACAGAATTAGAAGAATTAGAGGAAAAAAAAAACAGTTTCATAAGTAAATATGTGCTGCTCCTACTTGACGTAGTCTTTTCCTTCGATTAAATATTTAAAGTGTGTAATATCTAGTTTTAAAAAATTTTTAATATTTAGTATATACATACTTATACATATTTTTTGAGAGTATTTTTAAGATTTGAAATCACCGCCAAAGATATGAATGGTGTTAGAAATGTAATTGACAGTTGGGGTAGAAATTCAAGGGGAAGAACTTTTCTAAGTAGAGAACAACAATGCCGTGGGGAAACCTTTTCTTTAATGTATTGAAGTTGAATTGAATGGCAAACAAACTTTCATACTGACCAATAACGAATAAAAAAGTTTATTTAGAATCAGTCCATAATTCGTTTAGTAGTTGCTGGGTGTCAGTAAATATAATTATGGCAATACATAATATGTGATTAAAACTTATTCTTTGTTTTTTTTTTGTTTTTGCATTAAATAAAAGAAGAAATGGAAAATCTTTCTAAATTACTATGGCCCCTATTATCGTTCACAACACCTACATGTTTTGTTGTATTGGCTTCAACATATACAAATAAGTGTTGTAAACGATAGTCAAAGTATATGGTACAACACATATAGATGTTGTATACGTAAATCATAATCGCAATTTTAAGAATACAACATCAAATTTACAACTGTTGTGTAACATAATCGGAGCCTATATCTCTCATATCTACTCGTAAATAAATAAAATTATTGGTCAAATACTGGTAACAATTCAATCCTGGTAATTTATATGACCAGCAGAACCAGAGAGTTAAAAAAAACCGTCAAGAGGGGTACGCGGTGAGTAAACCTAATTCGAGTACGCTGTATCGTGTGGTGCTAACCGTTTTTATGTCAGGTCTTGTTTTCAAGAAAATGAATTGACAAGAACTTTAATATTGACATTGAATAACTTCTGAACCAATTAAATTAATAGAAAATCATTGGATAACTTTTTTGTATAGCGTAAAATTTGCTACAAGAATTATCATGTGTCGATATGAGCCATTCAATAGTGCATTACTTACAAAATTCCAATGTAATAACAAAAGAAAAATAACGGTTTAATTTCAAAATTAATAGGTGCAATTTGGTACAAAAATTTCTTTTAATAAATTTAGAACCTATATAGAACGATCGCGGAGAGAAATTCAAATATTTCCTAAATGTGCATACTATATGTGCCAAAAAAAAACTAATTTTTGAACCAAATACAATGTTTAACTTTCGCCGTCAAATTCTATTGAAATGCATGTTTCGAAAAGTCAAGTAAGTACCAACATAATATGCTTACTCACATATCCAATCTGTTGAAACCCGTGAGGTTCATGTAATGTTTTGAGTTTTAATTTTTAAAAAATATGTATGTACATACTTCGTTACTCCCTTTAGGCACAGAATCACACAGTTATTTTAAGTAATGAGCGTTATTGAAAAGCAACAACCATAGTTTTGTAATTTTTTTTTTACAAAAACGTTTAAACATAATTTAAAAAGTATTATAAAGTACGCGCTATATCCATCAGACGTTGCCCGGTAAACCAGCAGTTTATGTATATTCAGTTATGGTTATTATTTATCGAGTTCTTTTATTTTTAATTCTTTGCCACGCCCTTTCCTCCATATTAGTAGGTTCTAAATATTTTTAACAGAAAAATTGCATAATGCATATCAGGAAAATTTCATTGTTGCATCCAAGTTGTTTCCTAGTTTTATGTTATGTGGGCGTTGCTGCCCGCCCATTTTTTTTAATTGTTTTCCTAGATATTCACCTACTAAATTATAATTTATATAATAATTATTATTTATTCGCCTAAAATAGTGATGTTTCATTAGTTATTCAACTTAAGAAATCTATATTTTTTTAGTTTTATAATTTTTTTTTAAACCACACTACTTAGGAAATTTTTTTTACGATTTTGTTTGTTTTGTTTTTAAATGCTAAAAATTTGTATTTCTTAAAAAGTAATTTATTAATCAATATTTCATTATATCTTTGTGTAGTATCGTTCAGAATATTAACAAAGTCGTAGCGAAATATCGACAATAAATGAAATTTCTGCTAATTTTTATAAAACAAAAGAGTTCAATGAAATTATTTTTGTCTGTTTTCTGTTTTCTTATTAATTATTTCTTTTTATAATATTTTTGCGTTCGAAATTTCCGTATTTGAAATTTTAATCAAATACACAGTGCAACAAGAAAAATAAAATAAATA
The DNA here is from genome assembly GCA_963576795.1 of Metopia argyrocephala. Lineage (NCBI taxonomy): Eukaryota > Metazoa > Arthropoda > Insecta > Diptera > Sarcophagidae > Metopia > Metopia argyrocephala. The sequence continues at coordinate 121,902,752 of OY756208.1, read as the reverse complement.
TATGTATATATAACACAAAAAATATAAAAAAAAGAAGACTGCCCTCCATGGTTAGCCTTTTATTCCTCAAATACTTCATTAACATCAATCAGGGTTATCTTGTGACTCCATCAACATACCTGAAATGAATTGGAAAAAAAAAAGAATCAAAAAGGGATGCAAAACAATGCACCGATAAAATTGATATTACTTCTGCAAACAATGCGTCGAATTTTTTGCCTTTGTACCATCGGATTCGGTAAAAAAATCCATGACTTTGGACAAAACTGGCAGACACGGGTCTTTTTTTGGTCTTACCACGTAGTGGTGTCCGTATATGGTTGTATTTCCATGATTTAAAAAATTACACCCAGTGATATAAAGACTAATTTCAACGTTAAATGTCATCACAATGAGCATCTGAAACAATTTTTCATACGAAAATCAAAGTTATTTTTATAAAAAAAAGAAAACTCAGTCTCTTTTATCTCTTATGAAATCGAAAATGTTTTCTCTCTGTTTTTGTTAGTTTTTCTTTAATCGTTTTCCTAAAAGTTATTTAAAAACAAATTCCTTTCTTTTCTTTATGTTCTTTTCTTCTCTCTAAAATTGTATTTTCGTTAAAAAATTTTCCTATATACATACATATGTATGTATGAATATGTATGTACCTACATACTATATATATTTTTCTTTATTTTGGGCAAAAAATTCCTTTAAAAATTTTTAAATTGCAGTTTTCGTTAAAATTTTGTTTCGTACGGTTTTGAAACAAATTGTTGAAATTCGCTAACAAGACATTTTATTTAAATTAATGTTTTGTTTAAAGAATAATAAGTTTTTGCTAAAAATTATAAACAATATTTGCAAAAATATTTAAAAATAAATTTGTTTAAAAACAAATCCGATTGATTTTTTGCTTGTGTTTTAAAGAATTTCAAAAATTTTGTATAACAAAAAATAATATAAAAAAAAAAAATTTACAAAATTAAAAGTAACAAAGTAATAGCTAAAAATTGTGTAATAATTCAACGAAAAATAAAAACTAAAAATTTTTAATTGAAGATATGTTTTAAATTTGGCATTACAAAATTATACAATAAATAAAAAAATATATAATATAAAAAAGTCAAAAAAAAAAGAATTATAATAAAATAAGAAATAATTTATTAATTTATAAAAAGAATTTTTTCAAAATAAAACAAAAACATACACATACAGTCGAACTTCTTTATAGTGAACTTTTATTTTATACAATAGAGTTAGTACCTGCTATGATAATTACATTTACAGCTATTGTTCATAGTGAATTTCTATAGGAAGAATTATACAGATATAAATTTGACCTTCATGCACTTTTGTCTCCACATAATTAATTATTATTTTGAATAACACACACAGTGAGCAGTGAGGGAAGAAAATTGACGCAATGAGCATATGATGGATGTTCTACTAGTTTGTGAAATAATTTATGACTTATTGTCATATCAACTACACACGCGTAACAGAAAATTAAGAACACAAAACACCGTGCATGTATCAGAAACCATTAGAAAAACAGTTTGAGATAAAGCACAATTGTTCGAAGGATAGTAAATATACTACCAAACAACAATCGACTCTACAGAATGTCAAGAAATATTTGATCATCTCAACATAGAGATTTCCAAAATATTCTTATTGTCCTACATGTGGTAATATAATTTCATTTAAGTTCAAACCTTTACAACGACTATCCTACCATTAAACTTGCTTCAGCTTTTCTCCTTCTTCTTTCTCTCTTTATTTTCTTTCTGGGACTCGTTGTCTTTTTCGTTTGTGAAGAGATGACATTTACTTCAGTAAATACAGCTGAGAAGACCCTTTTTAATTGGAGTTAAAAGCATTGGTTAACACAAAACTACACAGGTGCCAAGGTTTTAGATTCATGCATACACCTTGCAGTTACGCCGAAACATAAATTTTTACACGAGCCCAGTGCCATACTCGAAAAGTTACGTTTACTAGGGCAAAACAAGTTACTGTGCCTACATTCACCTTTTAGCCATCAGGGTTGATAGAGATTACGCTGTTGTGAAAGACAGTCTTTATTGACCAATCGTCTCAGAATCAACCGCCTATTTCCCGTAGAAAGGTACTTGCTTCAATCCGTCTCATTCCCAAGTCTCAGGGCGAATTTCGCAATTATACGAGTACAAGGGTCGTTTAGTTTATTGAATTTAAAAACCGAACAACAGTGTTGCATATTAAAAGTTGCTATTTTCAATAAACAAAAGTTGAATGAAATACGAAGCAGTTGCTGTCGCTATCATTTGTACAACCAAATGAGTTTTCTTTTAAAAACTTGTTAATACTGGTTAATTTGCGTAACATTTTTATATTCTTGGTATATGAAAGGGTTAAAAAATAATTTTTTTTTAATAAAAGTGTTGTTGCTATTTTAAAATAAATTTTTGAGAACATAAAAGCAATTTTGTTTATATAGAAACAGATTAATTACTAGAATGTTGTAGATCCATCCGACAGAAAATAAAAGAGTCATAGATAAATTAAGAATACAAAAGATATATACTTTTTAAAATTAAATAATTTAATTAAAGAGAAAAATTTAATAAATGTGTGTGTGTGAGTGTTTTAAGTTAACGAAGAATGAATAAAAATTTACAATAAAATTGAAACAAATATCATCACAATGTCTGCTGCTACTTTATGTTTTTGGCAAAATTCAACAACAACCCCTGCCACCGACTCCACTTCTAATTCAGCTTTATCTACTACTGCAACAGTTTTACCTGATAGTACTACAAGTCCCACAGCTGCGTCTAATACTGCTAAATTAATACATAATTTTAATAATTTAAGCAAAACTAATTATGCCAGCGATTTAAAAAGTTATAAAAAATATAACAGTAACTCTGCGGAATGGAATATGCAGGCCAAAAACGGTCATATCAACAGCAGTACTCATGATGATATTCCTAAATCTTATGCTAATGCTAATTTTGTTGGTAATTCTTATTTCGGACGTTTTATGAATACAGATATGATAAATAAATTAGATGACGGTGGGGGTGATGATAATTCAACTGACGTTATAACTGACGTTTCTGAGCCACCATATTCAGTTGTTGATGATGATGTTAAGGATGGTGGTGATCGTGATGTACATATTACTGAAATAATGCTGGTTGATCAAGAGGTGGCCCGTAGTCATCAGTTGCTTAGAAATTGTAGGTGTTTTTTTTTATATTTTTGTTTTGTTTTTGGTTTTTTTTTTCTTATTATTTTTATACAGGGTGTTTTTTAGAGGTATAGAACTTCGAATTGAAATAAAACACAAGAAAATCGTTTTAATGTCCATCAATTTGGCTTTATTGGAAGGATAATTTTATGCCATTAATTTTTAAATATGATTTCGGGCATGTGGCCGCCGCGGCTAGCTCGAATAAAGCCAATTCTACAGGTCCAATTTTCAACCACTTTTTCGAGCATATGGGGCCGTATGTTGGCAATAACGCCACGAATGTTGGCTTCCAAGTCCCCTAACGTTTCTGGTTTGTTGGCGTAGACGAGCGACTTCACATATCCCCAAAGAAAATAATCCAATGGTGTCAAATCACACGATCTTGGAGGCCAATTGACATTCCGCGAAATTATGCGCTCATCGAATGTTTCCTTCAATAAATCGATTGTGACGTGCGCTGTGTGGCATGTAGCGCCGTCTTGTTGGAACCACAACTCATCCACATTCATGCCATCCAATTCGGGAACAAAATAGTCGGTTATCATGGCTCTATACCTGTCTCCATTAACGGTAACTGACTCTCCAGCATTATTTCGGAAGAAGTATGGCCCAATGACTCCACCAGCCCATAGAGCACACCAAACAGTCAGTTTTTGTGGATGTAATGGCGTCTCAAGGGTCTCATGTGGATTCTCTTCACTTCAAATGCGGCAATTTTGCTTGTTGACGTAGCCATTCAACCAAAAATGAGCCTCATCACTAAACAAAATTTTGCGATGAAAATCAGCATCGAGATCAATCTCATTTTCGGCCCATACACCAAAATCACGACGCATTGCATGGTCTCGCTGCTTTAATTCTTGCACAAGCTGGATCTTGTAAGGTTGCAAGCCAAGATCTTTGCGCAAAATCTTCCATAAAGTTGATGGACAAAGCTCCAATTGCTGTGCACGGTGGCAAATCGATTCATTCGGGTTCTCTTCAACACTTTGCTCTACAGCGGCAATTGTTTCTTCGGTGCGCACTGTTCGACGTCTCTGCGGATGCGTATTATCACATAGAGTAAACGTAGTGCGAAAACGATCCATGGTTAACCGAATTAATTGCTTTGATGGACGATTATGCCGACCATAAAATAGACGGAGCTTGCGGTAAACTTCGCGAACTGAACCATTATTTTCGAAATAAATTTGCACGATTTGCAAGCGTTGTTCTTTTGTCAACCTGTTCATGATGAAATGGCAAACCAAACTAAATATTAATCACTTGACAGCTGACAAAATGGCCGCCAGTTAAAAAAGTGATGCCAACTTAAAGTTCTATACCTCAGTAAAAAACACCCTATATTTAAGATTTTTTTTTTTTTTGTTTTTATGTACTGGTTTTCTTATGTCATTTATTTTAGGTTTTTTTTTATTTGTAAATTTTTTGGCAAAGAATTCTATTTAGAAAAACAAGAAAACATCTGTATTTTATTTTCTATATTTTAAAACAAAGAACTATGCTGATATTTTACTTATGCTCCTCGAAAAATGTGTATAAAAAATATGAAACTGTTCTGTTCTCTCTTTCTCCCTTTTTCCCCCCGGTTATATGTTTTAAAGAATTATTCAGTACTTATGAAGAAACTTTAAGATTTTCAATTTTTTTAATCCCAAATTCTCAAATTCTATAAGCAGTTCCCTCTTCAATTTTTTCACTAGTTATTAGTAGAAAATCGCATATGCCCAATATAAAATTAATATTTGCTTTCCATCCAGACCTTCGCGAAATTTTCAGCTGATTGGTTTACAATACCAGAGATTAATTTATGGTAATAATTAAATTACCCCCTTTGTAGTTTTGTTTTAATATTAATATTTATTATCATCTAAAGACTGGTATTGAGTTCAATTTTATGAAAAAAGTTTAGCCACATTTATTTTTCCATTCGAAAAATTTGACATGCAACATACATATATCCCTAAAAGCATGCAACACCTTTTTCAACAATAAATAACACAGTTCAACATAATAATTTTTTTTATTGCTTTTGACAAGAACTGATTTAGATTTCATTTGGGGCTCAGAATCTACATGTATTTTAGTTTTTCAGTACTTCTTTTTAAGACCTGCTCTTTTTATGCAATCCTTAACAGTCCAGCTACTGTGCAGTGCGTTGAAATTATAACGATATATCATGCATTTTATATACAGAAATTTTAAAAGAGCGTCTATAGTAATTCGAATATCCAATATAACTCTAAGTAACCCAACACCAAAGCTATATCAACAGTAAAAACTCTATTCTAAAATCCTGCTCATTCTAATAAAAAAAATTTTTGTAGGCTGGTGTAAATTTATTTTAGTTCGTTGGAAAGAAGTGTTGACTATGTTGTTCCGTACATGAATCAAAATATTGAAGAAAACTTGTTGCAGTTAGAAAAAATTTTTATATGTAGTTTTCACATGTTTTTCACAGCAAGAGCAGAGTAGAAATATTAGAATTATAATTATTAGAAATATTATTTCACAACTATTTCAAACGAAATATTTTTTATATGTAATTTGACAGCTTTAAGTACGAAATTTTGAACACAATACCAGGCTTAATGAATTTTGCATTTCCATATCTAATTTTTAATTATTGTATTATTTTATGATTCTTCGTAAGTATTTAATGGCTATAGACCTTTATAACTAAACAAAATAAAAAACATATGTCAGTCCACTGCTCTCTAATATTGTCAGAGCAACGTTCGATAAACTCTTAAGGTCAAGTAGAAATAGTTGTACAATCATTTGTTGATCCGTTGTGTTTTCTTTCTCTAAAAGATCCATCTGTGAAACTCGTTCGGAGTGCCTATTTCTCCAGGGCACGAATCTTTTGGAATTTTTCTGACGACACTTCTTGGAATAACGTTTGGTATTTACAGATGGCTATGCAGTTAAACCTTTAAGATTTTGTTATAGCCTTGAAGTTTTCCAGTGATTATGTTCAACTGTGCAAATCAGCAATCCATTTGGGGTTCAAAACTGATGTAAAGTTTAATTTGCTTCATTTTTATTGTCGTTAAGTGTTCTTTTTTTTAATATATTTTATTTTTTGCTTTGTTTCTTCAAATAAAATTGTGTAACATTTTTTTATATTTTTTTAATATGATAAATTTAGAAATAAAACCATAGTAATGTACATATTATTAAATATTAGCGGAAAACTAAAAGAAATTGCCAACGACATAATTTTTAATATTTTTTTTTATGATAAATAAAGAGAAAGATGAAAAAAAAAATTAAATCCCAAAAATATCTGTCATTTATCTGTCTACCTAAGACGGAAAATGAGACTTTTTGGCATCCAACGAATTTAGGTGAAACATATTTTTGCTTAATGTTGTTGTTGCTGTAATTTTTCTTTTAGCAGCCAATACTAATACTTGCTTTCTAGTTGTTCATAACTTTTTTTTTATTTTGTCATTATTATCAGGCCCAAAATAAATATATTTTACGGCCTTCTTTTAATAGCGATAGATACGTATAGCCAAAGAAAACAAAAACAAAGACACTTGTTACCAATTGTAAGTTTTAGTAACGGAAAACAGCAGTTTTTTTTTAAATAATGTTTCTTTTAATATGACAGTTGAAATGCATAAATTCTGTTTTAAAAAAGTGACTATTAAAAATACATAAAGAATATAATTTTTTATTTACGAGTATTATCATTATTTTTTCTTTAATTTCTAGTCTATTTACGTTGCAATGATTTGTTGTTATAAATTAATTTCTTGTTTTATTTTTAATTTTAGTGTCTGCAGCTTATGTATCCAGTGCGGCAGCTGCCGTTGAGGCTGGCAGTGGTGGTGGTAGACAGCGTCATGCTCCACTATATGGCCGTTTTGTTGGTGAAGAAGAGCTTCCTGCTACACATCGCGATGTTATGCATCATGTAAGTAATTTTCATTTTAAACATACATGCATATGTTGTATGTATTTGCTTGAAAAATATTTTAATATCATCAATTCAGTTAAATTTTTATTCTTTAATAATGATATGCTTTTCGAACCGCATATAAATTTTCCATACAAATTTCTGTCTATATCCGATTAAATAAGCAGTTAATCTTAAAAGTACTTAATACTTAAACAAGTTGGTAAATTATTTTACTTGACATTCTAAAATTTAATATGACATTCTGTTGCACGCTTAGTTCCAAGAACCCATCCACCGCGAAGTAATTTTGGCATGTACAAAAAAATAAGATCTAACGACCAGCTCAGTTGGTCAAAGGCGTAGTTCTATACCCCAAATGGATACGTGCAATCATAGAAAGTACATGCCTTATAATACAAAGCCTGAAAAGAGCATTTACATTACAGAAAAAATCAACAAGTATATTTATGACAAGGAAAGAAAGATGGAAATTCTCCCTAGAGGTGCAATATTTCCCTACCCTATAATTACAAATTGTAATACGCCTATGGCAATTTCAACACCCTATAGTTTACCTAAAATTGCCCCTTTCAAATAAATGCAGCAAGTACTATTTCATCTCACAGAATTCAAATTGCATTCCCTTTATTATATAATTTAAAAATTCATAGTTTAAAATGCTACGTTACAAAAAAAAGTATATTATAAGTTTATGCATAAAGAAAATTCTATTTAATAATAATATAAAAAATTAGGTACATACTATAATATAAGTATGTATATACATATATTACTATAAATATGTATGAATGTATATTATACACATATACATATGTATATTAAAATATATGTAAAAAAAAACAAAGATAATTATATACTCTAATAATTAATTATATTAATTATCAATTTCAATAAACACATAAGTCAAACTAAAATATTATTAAATGCAAAACTTCTCCCTTTTTCTTTCTGTTCTAGTTCATAATTAAGTTTATGAAATTAAGTTTTGTAAAATATGGTAAATACCTGAGTCATTAATTTTCATACTTTAACCATACGAATTCATTGGTTTCTCCTTTTTACATACATATATTTCATGAGGATCGTTGTAATGGCCATTCAGCGAGTCATGATGTTTCTAAATGATCTGTAAATGAAATTTAATTTTAATATAATATAATTCTAGATAAAACTAAGAATAACCCGAAATCGACACATATTTACCATTTTTTTACGTACTTTACTTATTTTCTAATTTTTTGTGACCCAAAGGTTGGTCAATACAGGTTGAATGAAATGAATGAAATAAAGAGAATAAAGTAATTTATAATAATAATATACATAGAATTAACAACAAAAAGAAATGTACACTCGTTCTGCAATTATCCCGTTCTCCTTTATTGTAAGCTTCAACGAAAGTGCTGTTGTTGTTGTAATTAACAATTGCTTCCAATCCAATTGTCCACTTTATAACTTCTATTCATTCATAAATTTACAAATTTTTTTTTTTTTTTTTTAATTTGTCAATAAAATTCTTCACTGAATGAAATTTGAAAAATTTCCAAATATAAAGAGGCACGTGTACTGTGCGTAAAAGAAAAGAAACCCGGTAGGAAAATTACCCACGTGAGTGGTAAATTTTTTTTTCTCTTCTTCTGGACAAAATTTAGAGTAAAAGAGGTTTCTAAAAAAAATATTTTAATTTACTTAAAAGAAAATGTTTCGTCCTATATAAAAAAAAAATGACATTCTCTCTTTTCTTACCTTCCATAAATCTTTTTCACAATTGAATATGCGTGCAATATTCAACGAGAGTTTTTTTTTTTTCTTAATTAAAAATTTATATAAAAGGTAATCGTAACCATTTAATTAGAGCTCCCACTGGATACCTTCCACCAAGATGTCCAAGGATGTCCCTTCTGCCCGTGGATTTAATAATAAAAATGTAGAAGTCACACTATAAGTATATTTTTCTTTTTTTTTTCACAAACTAAACGATACTGTGTAGTATACACAGCAAGCAGACACTTTGATCACTTTTTAAATAATGGACAGGAAATGTTGAGAAACTAATTACATGCTCTCAGCTTTAGTAAAATTTTAGGTAAACTCTGGTATAATGCTACCAAGTTCATTCGCTAAGATCAGCATTTGTAGTGTTGAAAAGAAACGCAGTAGGTATTACCATTTGTAACCAAGACATATTATACGTTAAAATTTTAAAAATCCAAATGGAAAATATAGTTACTATGTGAGGTACCAATATGTAAAAGAAAATGTAAATTTACAAGAATGAAGTAAATATCAATACTGATAGTAAAAAAAAAACTGAAAAAAAAAATTTTGCTACAAAACTGCTTCGGAATAAAAGAATACCCATTATTTGGGATGACGAACAGTAACCAAAATTTCCCTTTTCCTCCCTTATTTCATCTTTTTCAATGTTGGCCTAAATGTGTGGCTCGACTCACGAAAGCCGGGCAATATAATCGTGTTAATTTATCTTTTAAGATCTGCAGCATGATAACGACCTATATATTTGCCATTCAAGTCCTCAATATCATATAGTGAGTTCCCAACCCGCGACTTAATTTTGCACTTCGAATATTTAGGCATAAATTTAGAAGTTATTCTCTTAGACATATCACTCAAAGTGTGGTTCTTGCAAAAGACTATTTGGCCTGCTTCAAACTGAATTTTCCTAGATCTGAGATTATATGACTTGCTAGCTTTCTGGTGGGCATTCCCCAAATTTTCCTTAATTTTCTCCCTTATCCTGTGAAGCTTGTCAGAACTTGGTGTCACATTGAATTGATCGTAAGTTAGCGAATCTAGTTTCTCTAGAATTTTATAAGTAGAGCCGTGCTGCACCATGTTTTGACCAAATAGGGCGTAATAAGGTGAACAATCAATTGAACTATGATAGTCGCTTCTCAAAATTGACAGAATTTGAGGCACATGTTTGTCCCAGTCTGAGTGATCCCTGTCGTCTTTCAAGAAACATCTAAGCTTGGTTATAATCTCCCTGTTAACCCGCTCAGATGCGTTAGCCTGAGGAGAGTAAAATCCAGTCCTTATATGCTCAATGCCATACACCGAAAATAAATTCTGAATGTCCGTAGATACAAATTGCTTCCCGTTGTCGCTGTGTACATATTGAGGTACGCCAAATGTTGGAAATATATCAGATTCAAAAAAAAAAATAACATTACGACTGGTGGCGGCTCTCATAGGCTTAAGGAATACAAATTTGGAGAAATGATCAAGACATATAAACAAGCAAGTATTTTGTGCTTTAGAGCATATATAAGGCCCTAAAAAATCACAATACAGCCTCTGAAATGGTCTAAAGGTTTGAAACTGCTCACCCATGGGTGGTCTTGAGATTTTGTTGTTGCTTTTCATGGATTTGCAAATATCACATTTATTGATATATTCTTTTACATCCCTCGACATCGAAGGCCAAAAATATTCCCGTCTTAGTTTATCCAAAGTTTTCGAAAAGCCTCCATGACAAGATAATGGAGAGTCATGGGCCTGTTGTAATGCGGTCTCTATTAATGAGGTAGGTAACCAAAGCCTCCAGATTTCCCTATCACTATACTCCAGACCCCGCCTAAATTTCACCCTTTTAAATACCAGTTTTCCTTGTACACGAAGGTCCGGAAGGCTTTTCTCGTTTTCCAGTATGGTTTTTCTAATGTTGACGTACTGCTGGTCATCAAAATTGGCACAGTTACAGTCAATTTCGCTAATTAGATGCAGTTCATCAATGTCAAAACGTGACAAGGTATCTGGGACTATATTGAGAGAACCTTTACGATGCTCAATCTTAAAATCGAATCGCTGTAGCTTGAGGCTCCATCTGGCGAGACGACCAGATAAGTCCTTCTGACTCATTAGCCATTTCAAGCTAGCATGATCAGTAATGATCCGAAATGGCAGTCCATCTATATAAGGTCTAAATCTATGAACTGATATTACTGCAGCTAGGCACTCCAGTTCAGTTACAGTATAATTCTGCTGGGCCTTATTAAGTTTTTGGGAGACAAATGCGATTGGATGTTCCATCCCCTGATCATCATATTGTATTAGAACTCCACCAATACCAACTTTTGAAGCATCGCATTGGATTATAAATTCCTTTGAAAAATTAGGTTGGGCCAATACCGGTGCTGATGACAACGCATACTTCAACTTATTAAATGACGCAATAGCCTGCTCGGACAGCCTAAACGGCTTATTGGACTTCTTCAGACAATCAGTAAGTGGACCGCTAAGATCGGCAAAGTTTTTAATAAATCCGCGATACCAGTTTGCCATGCCAATAAATCTCCGAATCTGGCGAGGGGATTTTGGAATAGGGAAACTAACAATGCTCTCAATCTTCGAATCATCAACTTTTAAACAGCCATGGCCGATGATGTAACCCAAATATCTAATTTCACGCTGACAAAATTTGCTTTTGGCTACATTTATAGTCAAATTAGCAGCCCTAAGGCAAGCCGCAACCTCCCTTAAAGTCCTACAGTGTGAGTCAAAGTTATCACTACAAACCAGAAGATCATCCAGATAGATGAAGACGTTCTCCCTGAGCCGCGACGGTATAACCCTGTCCATTAACCTACTCATGGTTTGCGGACCATTACATAACCCAAATGGCATAAATTTATACTGAAATAAGGGTTTCCCCGGAACAACAAATGCAGTTTTCTCCTTGGAGGATTCTGACAAACGGATTTGAAGAAAGGCATCCTTCAAATCAATTCCACTAATAAAATGAGTATCCCTCAACCTACTTAAAAGGCCATTTATGTGCGGTAAAGGGTATGAATCCTTTTTAGTCACAGAATTAAGCTGCCTCGAATCTATACAAAGTCTCACCTTACCTGGCTTACGAACCAACACAACAGGTGAGCACCATGGCGAATTTGACTCCTCAATTACACCCATTTCCAGTAGACGATCTATCTCCTTAAAGGCTTCTGCCTGCCGGGGAGGTGACAACGGATAATGTTTGGCCTTAATGGGTGGTGAATCACCAGTGTCAATGTGGTGCTCTAGCAGGTCGGTGCACCCTAAGCCCATTTTTTCAAATGAAGGAAATTCCAAGATAACATTTTCCAACTCAAGTAGCTGTTCAGGAGATAGTTTATGAAAGTTGTTATCCGGCTCCGATGACATGAGAGCCTCTGAAATGCAAGGTATAATCTCCGGTGCGAGAGCAAATGCCTTCCAGAAGTCAACACCAAGATAAACATTCTGTTGTAAAGTGGGTACTAAGTAAAAACATATTTCCTTGTACACGTTTTTAAAATAAACAGGAAGCTCACAAAAACCAACAACATTTTGTTTAGAACCACTGGCAGTCGACAAGGATGAATGGAATTTATTAAACTTTACCTTATTCCGTGATATAAAGTCCAAACAATCTTTCCCTAATACCGAAACATTTGCGCCGGAGTCAAGAAGTGCAAAAAAATCTTTACCGAGTATACTAATCTTTGCAAACGGGCGATCATCTCTATCCGCAATTATAGAAGACTCAATTCGTTTACAGACCGTCCGTCTAAATTCATGCCTCCGTCTACATTTTCCAATCCTAGTAGATAAGCACCTGATACCAGAGAAAGCGTTGTCCTCCACATAAGTTTCCTGATTCACTACTGACTTGTTTCCCTTATCTAAAGACCTGTCATCGACCAACATTGACCCTACATTTACAAATTTTTCTGGGTACTTAACTGACTTCATAGGTATTACATTTAAATCGCCATCCGGGTTATTAATACTGAGTTCTATATCAAACACATTAGACTGCAGGTCACACTTTTCCAAGTCTACCCCTCGGTTGAAAGAAGAAGTCTGACGCAATGTATAAAATTCTAATTTTTTGTTCTGCCTACACCCGGTGTCTGTCGTTCTGAGCGAGATGTCCCGGTTTCCACTTCGCTGCCCTTCAAGTTTTTTTGGTGATCATTTGGACACTTAAGGGTTACAACTCCCCTAAATCCACATTTATAGCAAAAAACATTCCGAACCTGATCTTGACAATATATGTAGGAATGTCCATTTTCCAAACAATTCCAGCACTGAATTTTTGAATAATCTGGTTTGCGTCGTGAAAATTGTAGCGCTTCTAACTGAGGGTCATCTACTATATCCCCATTAGTTTCCTGAAACTCTAATTCATTAACATTTCTAGTAGGTAAATGAGCCGGGAGCACCCTACAATCCCCCAGGATGCATTCGCCCTGCCTAGCCATATCCCTCAAATCGTCAAGTGATCTTGGCTGGGAGTTGAATAACATAAATTTCAAATTTGTATTAACATTCTTTTTAATTATCTCTATTAATGACTTTTCAGGTATCGGATCCCTCAATCTAGAATTCATCGTGATGACAGCCAAATGAAAATCATCGTAGCTCTCTTTATAGTTCTGTTTTCTCAAAGAAATTTTCAGGATTATGTCCTGGTCGCTCTCAAGGTTCCCAAATTCTTTGGTCAAAGCATATTTTAGCAATGCAAAACTAGCGTTTCTATTCTGTTTTGTGAATAGCCAAAACCAGCTCTCAGCTTTACCGTTGAGAAATATATGAAAATTTGCCATTAGGTGTTCTTGAGAACACTGTGTGCGTTCACAAAGAGTCTCAATTTTAAATAAAAAATCAGAAACTGGGGTCGTTCCATCAAAAGAAATTTTCCATTCCTGTAAGCGAATGGTTGAATCAGGATTTGTCGATGACCTGTGACTGAAACCTTGAGGATTAGAATAGCCAGGCCTTGTATTCCCAGAACTTAAATTAGGGTCGTGCCCAATGCTGTCCTTGAGAGATCTGAGCTCCTTTCGAAACTCGTCCTGTGTATTTCGTATAGTCTGTTGTAAAAGTACAAGCAATGATTCCATTGTCATATTATTTGACTGTTGGCCACTAACTGAATAAATGGGCATAGGTTCGGAATCCGTTGGAAGTGCTTGTGCTTTATCCTGAACTTGATCAGCGTGATTCTGTTGCAAAGGATGATTAATGGCTTCGCTTTCAAACGAAGGTAAGTTCTTAAGGTGACTCATCAAGAGAAGATTAGCTTCACGCTCAACTTGTGAATATTTGTCATGTGAATCTTCTTGGTTAGATGTGGAAGACCGAGGAGGACTATGCTGCACTTTCGTGCGCGAAGGTAATGAATTTATATTCTCGGATACATTGTCTTCAGTGAGAGTGTTATGTCGTGCCCTACTTCTAGTAGTCATATTCAGCAGATTTATCTGAATTCGCGAATAACAAAAAAAAATAAAATAAATATGTATATATATTATGTATATATATAATAACAATGAATGGAAAAAAAATGTTTGTCTTTTTTTTTTTTCTTTTGGTATATAAAAAAAAATTAAGAATTCGAGAGCCAGGGAATGCAATTTAAAACCTGGTTAAGATTATCCAATACTTGCTGCAAAAAAAAAGAAAATAACATCAGAAGATGCATCGAGTAATACATGCCCTAAAAGAATATAATAATATCAGCCCATTACTCGGACTACCTTCCATGAAAGAATTAAAAGATGAATTCAAAAAAAAACATTATGTTCGAACACTAATCAGTTGCAACTCAATTATCCAAGTTCCTCTCAGATATATTGGGACTAAATGAAAAGTGTAAAGACCCTAGGGATAACAATCATACATTTCTAACACTCAGTGCAATTATAATTCAGAACTAAACTGTCCCCAAAATATAAGACTACTAAATGAAAGAAAAATTATCGGATGCTATAAAAAAAACGCGCATCCAGTGTAAAAACCCTAAGGCTGATAACTTCAACATTCCCAGCACTTAGTGCAATTATAAATCAGAACTATACTGTCCCTAAAATATAAGACTCCTAAGTGAGAAAAAATTATCAGACGTTATCAAAGAAGAAAAAAAAATATATAAAAGTTAATAATATTCACATGAATTCATCACTAAAAATACTTGTTCCGTAATAAAGAAAAAGGACCAAAAACAAACTATGTTATACCTTGACATATAAAATTACGTTTAATGTTGGCCTTTCCGTTGGGCGCCATCTATGTTGCACGCTTAGTTCCAAGAACCCATCCACCGCGAAGTAATTTTGGCATGTACAAAAAAATAAGATCTAACGACCAGCTCAGTTGGTCAAAGGCGTAGTTCTATACCCCAAATGGATACGTGCAATCATAGAAAGTACATGCCTTATAATACAAAGCCTGAAAAGAGCATTTACATTACAGAAAAAATCAACAAGTATATTTATGACAAGGAAAGAAAGATGGAAATTCTCCCTAGAGGTGCAATATTTCCCTACCCTATAATTACAAATTGTAATACGCCTATGGCAATTTCAACACCCTATAGTTTACCTAAAATTGCCCCTTTCAAATAAATGCAGCAAGTACTATTTCATCTCACAGAATTCAAATTGCATTCCCTTTATTATATAATTTAAAAATTCATAGTTTAAAATGCTACGTTACAAAAAAAAGTATATTATAAGTTTATGCATAAAGAAAATTCTATTTAATAATAATATAAAAAATTAGGTACATACTATAATATAAGTATGTATATACATATATTACTATAAATATGTATGAATGTATATTATACACATATACATATGTATATTAAAATATATGTAAAAAAAAACAAAGATAATTATATACTCTAATAATTAATTATATTAATTATCAATTTCAATAAACACATAAGTCAAACTAAAATATTATTAAATGCAAAACTTCTCCCTTTTTCTTTCTGTTCTAGTTCATAATTAAGTTTATGAAATTAAGTTTTGTAAAATATGGTAAATACCTGAGTCATTAATTTTCATACTTTAACCATACGAATTCATTGGTTTCTCCTTTTTACATACATATATTTCATGAGGATCGTTGTAATGGCCATTCAGCGAGTCATGATGTTTCTAAATGATCTGTAAATGAAATTTAATTTTAATATAATATAATTCTAGATAAAACTAAGAATAACCCGAAATCGACACATATTTACCATTTTTTTACGTACTTTACTTATTTTCTAATTTTTTGTGACCCAAAGGTTGGTCAATACAGGTTGAATGAAATGAATGAAATAAAGAGAATAAAGTAATTTATAATAATAATATACATAGAATTAACAACAAAAAGAAATGTACACTCGTTCTGCAATTATCCCGTTCTCCTTTATTGTAAGCTTCAACGAAAGTGCTGTTGTTGTTGTAATTAACAATTGCTTCCAATCCAATTGTCCACTTTATAACTTCTATTCATTCATAAATTTACAAATTTTTTTTTTTTTTTTTTAATTTGTCAATAAAATTCTTCACTGAATGAAATTTGAAAAATTTCCAAATATAAAGAGGCACGTGTACTGTGCGTAAAAGAAAAGAAACCCGGTAGGAAAATTACCCACGTGAGTGGTAAATTTTTTTTTCTCTTCTTCTGGACAAAATTTAGAGTAAAAGAGGTTTCTAAAAAAAATATTTTAATTTACTTAAAAGAAAATGTTTCGTCCTATATAAAAAAAAAATGACATTCTCTCTTTTCTTACCTTCCATAAATCTTTTTCACAATTGAATATGCGTGCAATATTCAACGAGAGTTTTTTTTTTTTCTTAATTAAAAATTTATATAAAAGGTAATCGTAACCATTTAATTAGAGCTCCCACTGGATACCTTCCACCAAGATGTCCAAGGATGTCCCTTCTGCCCGTGGATTTAATAATAAAAATGTAGAAGTCACACTATAAGTATATTTTTCTTTTTTTTTCACAAACTAAACGATACTGTGTAGTATACACAGCAAGCAGACACTTTGATCACTTTTTAAATAATGGACAGGAAATGTTGAGAAACTAATTACATGCTCTCAGCTTTAGTAAAATTTTAGGTAAACTCTGGTATAATGCTACCAAGTTCATTCGCTAAGATCAGCATTTGTAGTGTTGAAAAGAAACGCAGTAGGTATTACCATTTGTAACCAAGACATATTATACGTTAAAATTTTAAAAATCCAAATGGAAAATATAGTTACTATGTGAGGTACCAATATGTAAAAGAAAATGTAAATTTACAAGAATGAAGTAAATATCAATACTGATAGTAAAAAAAAAACTGAAAAAAAAAATTTTGCTACAATTCATAAATTAGAAAAATATGTATATACGAGTGCATAAACATTGCGAATATAGCTGAGGAATTAAAAGTATAAGAATGTTATTCTCGCCAATTCTTATTCTCACTTTCACTGCAAATACGCCCATAGAGTTTATTTTTCAATTCAACAATATTGAGGGATAGGCAACATGAAATGTTTTCACCATCATTATCTGTCATTAGGAATGTTAATCACAACACCGAAATTTTCAGTTTTATATTTTTTGTAAAAGATGAGCTAGAAAGTTTATTTTGAATTTTGATGACAAAGAATATTCACAAATTCTTTTTCAAAACTAAAGGTCCGATTCATCCTTAAACGATGAAGAAAGTGATAGAAAGGTGAAAAATTCCTCGAAAAATTTCCAAACGGTCTAAAGATGGAATGGAGACAAATATTGACAGCGAAATAAAGATTTTTATTTTGGGTGAAGATAGAGGGAAGTATTTGCAAACAGCATATGTACAACAACAATTTTTTGAAAATTCTTCCAAAAAGCGTTGACTGTGAATGTTGTTTTCTTCTGTGGCATATATTGGTAATAAATTCAGATCAAGCGTTTCCAAAGACACACTGAATGCTTAAATATTTTTAAAAGGTTTTTAAGAGAAGAAGAAGAAGAAAAATTAACAAATAGAAGATTAAATATTTTATAGATATTACTTTATAGCTTTAAAAATGTATAAGTATTAACATACGAGTACATACATACATATCGAACTTGATCAACAATAGGGTATTAACCCTTAACGAACGAATGCCGCCATTCTCGCGACATTGTAAATATTCTAAAAAAATCGAATGCCGCCATAGACGCGGCATGACGTCATAGGAAACTGTAGGTTTGGCTTTAATTATACATGCAACAATGAAGGGCAATTGGCAATTGTTTTTTGTCGCACTCTGGTGCGCATTCCTCTCATTCCTCTCCGTGTATCGAGCGAAAATACATCATTTTATTTACGATTAATAAAGTTTGTTATCGCCATGTATGGCGGCATTCGATTTTTTAGAATATTTACAATGTCGCGAGTATGGCGGCATTCGTTCGTTAAGGGTTAACTACTAACCACAGAACTGATTACTGGACAAATTGCAGTAACCAGTTAATTTTTACTGAAAATGAAATGAAAAAACAAAAATGTTTACTTGGTCTGGAAATCCCAGTTCGAATCTCAGGAAAAGTGATCAATTTTTAAATTAATTTTGTTTCGTCAGAAACGTTTTAATTAGATCAAAGAATTAAGATTTTTTTAATATTTTTTTTTTTTTTGATAATTAAAGGAGAAATTGATGTCTTCGACACCAGCTACGGTAGTCTCATCAGACTTCTTGTGTTTTGTATATATTCATGACTAAACATCGACTATTTAACTCACACTTCTATAGAAATAATGTACCGAAATTATTTTTAACTTTATATACATATGTATATCGGCAAGGCCACGAAAACTGAAACCACATCCAGATTTTTTTTCTGTCAAAAAGCCCAAATTTTTTTTTACATTTCAAATGTCAAATATGTATAAAATATGGCAGCACTGTATGCCGGTGCAAAATTTGTGTCTGCTTTGAAATTTTTCATCCTTTTCATAAGTGGCACGTGCAAGGCATAGT
Organism: Metopia argyrocephala; assembly: GCA_963576795.1. Taxonomy (NCBI): domain Eukaryota; kingdom Metazoa; phylum Arthropoda; class Insecta; order Diptera; family Sarcophagidae; genus Metopia; species Metopia argyrocephala. The sequence goes on along the minus strand of OY756208.1, from coordinate 121,883,819 downwards.
TGTACCTACCAATGTAGGTACATTTTTTTTGTTACTTTTTGTACTATAGGCAGATGATTACTTTTTTGATGCTTTAATTTTGCAACAATTAACAAATATTTTGCAAAAAGAAAAACAGAAGTCAATTCGACACATTTCGTACTAAATAGCTGCTAAAAAAAGTAGGGAAAAATTACAAATTTTCATTTTAATGATGTAAAACTGGTCCAAAACCAATTTTAACCCTCAAGCTATACACATCGATGAAGAGATAATTTAATTAACTAACACTCTATCATACCAAAATCAGCTCTAAAGGGCAAGCCCGATTTAATACAATTTTTTTATGAGATTAGTGCGAACAGTGGTTTTGTCTAAATATCTCCCCAGGGTTGCATCTTAAAACTCCTCTACTGTGATTTTTTGGCCGTTTAGGGTCCCTCTATTAACCCAAGAAAAAAATGGACCTGAAAATCCTAACGAAATTCGTACGTGTGACGTTACTGACATTTTGCGTCATGTTACTGACACTGCTTCTATGTCATTTACGTGATTAAAACATAAAATATTAAGCCCATATTTTGGATAAAAATCATCTTTCATCCTTCCTTTTTTTAAAATACTGGGCAATAATAAACATGAACTCTTTTCAATTCGCTCATTTTTACACAAACGCTCAGTAACCCTAAAATACACTTTAAAAATCCGGTGACGTTACTGACAACTTAAAATGGTCATAACTTCACAACAAATCGAGATACAACAAAATTGTCTGCGTATGAAACAACAGTTATAACGAAAACTTTCATATGCCGCTCTCAAGTTGGGAGAAATAATTGTATTTTGTAAAGATATTGCCTAAAATATGTATACGATCGAGACGTTACTGACGGTGGCCTTGCCCATCTAGACTTGTATGAGTTAGTCGAAGTAAAGTCAAACACAACACATTCTATCATATCCTTTTTCTCATTATCATTGCATTTGTTGTAATTGTCATCTTATTTAGATGAATCAAAATTATAACAAGTTTGCTTTTGCCCTCTTATTCCATTTTATCCACATTAGTCGACTCGACGACATGTACGAGGCAAAACAGTAAGCTCGGCACACACATCAAGGTAATTTGTTACTTTTGCGGCTACCTAAGCGCTACCTGAACGGATTTAAGAATCATACTTTTATCATGTTGTGATGTCCGTATATGGTTATATTTCCATGACTTAAAAAAATACAAACCGTGTATTTTTTCATGTGTCCGACTGACAAATCCTAATCCCAAATCCGACGACATCTTGGTGAATTCCCGTAGTCAGTAATGTTGTAGTCTATTGTATAACTGACAGTATACACAGTTACATATCTCAAAAATAGGTTTAGTACACAAAAACAAACGCATCTTATTGAAAAAAATTTATAAATCTATAAACATCAGAGTTTATTAATAAACAATAACCGTATTAAAAAGCTGCTTTCTTATTCGAAGGTACGCACGTATGAATGAATATAACCGTCAAGTAAATTTGTGAACATAATTTTTTTGTAAAAATCGTAACAATTGACAAATTGTTATGGTTTTTATAACATAAATTTCTTGTGAAGAACAAAAGGCAACAAATATTCGTCGACGAATATTTCAAAGAATTTAATAATGAACACATACACTGTTGCTCAAAAAAACAAAAAGTAACAGGAATATTGCACCGCTATAAAAATATTTGCTGTCGAACAAGTTTTGTCTAAATACAATGATTTTTGTAGCTTATCAGGATTAGCAAAGAAACACATGGTTGGTTTTTAAGATAATTAAACAGAATGCGATTTTCCCTCTTTGTTCAGAATGTCTAAATAAATTCTCCTTGGAATTGAGTCATACAGGTTTGCTAAGTGATCCAAGTTGATTATGATCCAAGCCATAGAGGCAGTAATCAATAAGGTTTTTGTTTCAAATAAGCGACCAGACCTTTTCAATAATATTGAGGTCGGATGAATGTGCAGTACAAGCACATTTTGTTGATCAATCAACTATTTCAAAATTCTGAGAAAGGTTTTTCTAGAATTCCGTTATAGTTAAAGCGTTTTAAATTATATTCGACATTGTTCGCGCCATCCCACTCGGAGATTGTTTGCACTCTTATAGCGCGATCTCTGAATTAGTTCGTTATGCCGTCACCGAAGGCAGCAAGTTTGAAAATGACAGCCTCGTGCCAGACTCTATCAGACGCCTTTGGGGATATCTAGAGCTACAATTTTGCTTTCACCAAAGCAATGAATTAGACCCACTCTACATCTCTTAGCAAATTATTAGACACTAAATATTTGACAAGGTCATTATTTATCATACTCTCCATAACTTCAGAGGGTGGTGAACATACTGCAATTGGGCTGTAGCTTTCTGGATTACTAGCCTCGCCATTTTTAGGGATTGGCGTAACATTCGCAATATTCCATTTAGATGAAAACACACCAGTACGATAAGCCGCACTGAAAATGTTACCCAATAGACTGCTTCAGGACTGGTACGCTGGTACGCCATCCCGCCCTGAAGACTTGTGTATGTTGAGGTCCGCAAGAACCCCTTTTGACAGCAAGTGCTCAAAGAAATATACTAGACATAGTTACTGATACTCTTTCGAACTCGGGTAGCGGTTGAATGCTCTCTGGTAATCGTGAATTATTTGCAATTAAATCTGCTGAAAGGTCAGCCCTTCAAACCGGGTTAGTGAAAGCTTGGTATCTTTTTATGAAAGTTTATTTATATTAATTTAATAAAATACAATACAAAGTTAAATTATATTCTAATTAATTACTACGAGCAGAGTGACCATATAGGCTAGGTACAGTGTCGCAGACGAGGCTCACAGTCTTAGTGCAAAACTTACTAGACTACTGGGGCACCCTTATTGTATTTATTTATGTGATTTTATTTAAAATTAAAATGAAAATTCATTCTACGATAATATTTCTACCGAAATTTCACACAATTTACTTTATTTCTACATACGAGTATATTTATTTTAATTTATTTAGAAAATTCGTTCAATGTCAAATTTTTAAATTAGCCCGCTGTTTAAAATGCTTCTCTTAAAATGCTTTTGCTAGTAATTCAGCTATATATTGTTGTATTCAGCTGAGGATATTTATTTCTTATATTTTTTAAGTGCAGAGTTTTGTTACAAACATTTTACAATTTTCTTGAAAGTACATATTGAAAAAATTGCTGCTACCGGGATAATTTTTTTTCACAATTGAGGCCTTTGTTTGTTTAAATATTTCACACACAAACTCTCTTCAAATTTTTTAATTATTTTTTTTTTCTTCTCTTTTTTTTAACAGCGATCTAGTCCAACGTCTTCATCAGAGGTGCGCGCAATGCAAGCACGAATTCCAACACATTTTCGTGATCCCGCAACGGCGCCGTTAAGAAAATTAAGTGTGGATTTAATTAAGACCTACAAGCATATAAATGAGGTAAGTTTGTGTCACGTAAAGAAGGAATCAACAACGAAGCAAACCATTAGCTAGAAGAGAGGTAATGAAGACTTTGTGTAGTGTATTCAGGTCTTTAGTAAGAACTCACTAAACTACATAGAATTGAAATTTAAAATCTAAAATTCAAATGGGGAAGTCTTCATAAGGTATAAATTTGTTTATTTTGATTTTGATTTTTTATTGTTTTTTGTGGTATATTTATTCGTGTGCTATGCGTTTTTTTATTCAATTCAATTCATGTTTTTTTTTTTATTTTTTTTATTCGTTTCACTATTTTATGGGTCAAGGGCAGTTTGTCATTTTATTTATACTTATGTACATAGTATATAAGTACAAACAATACATATGTAAGTATTTTTTTGTTCTTGTTTGTAATTCATTGTCAAGTGAACGACATGTGTCGATTTAATGATATACAGATCCAATGAGTTATTTATTTTTGTAGTTGTTTTTGTTATTATTGTGTGATTCTATTTCTGTTTTTATTACAAAATTCAAAAATTAATTCATCAAACCAAAAATAAGTTCGAATAAAAAACTAAATTTTCTATGAACACTTTATATTATCCCATAAGAGAAGAATATTTTATTTCATTCCATTTCTAATTAATAATCCGGATCCACATTAAGAAACCTTGAAAAATTGTAAATTTTTTGGCTGTTCCTTTTTTATTTTTATTCCAATATAAACGTATTGGAAACGAAAAATTCTGATTTAACTTTGCATTTTTGGAAGTTTACATGTGCTACGACAAAAATGTGTTAAACTATGCCAGAAACTAAACATTATTGAATTCAAGATGAACGATCAAATAATAATTTGATTAAAATAATATCAAAAGTCATTCTCTTTTAGATAAGTTTTAACATTTACTACATAAGATGTGCGTCACTATAAAGTGTAACACCCATTTTTCTTAATAACTTTTTTCACCTTTAATCAAAATTATTTTTCTTAATCACAATATCTTTGAAAAATGTGTCAGATTTTAAAATGTATCAGTTTGTCAAATTTGACTTGTTAGTTAGTTCACAATGGATAATCAAAGACAAGTGCATACAAAAATTATTCAAATAATTAAAAAAAAACCATATTGGAGTTATACAAAAGTTGCTAGGGAAGTCCACGTGACCAGGCAATGTGTTTCCAGAGTGGTCAAAAAATTCAACAAAGACCTAGAAATTGAAAGAAAGCCTGGAACAGGTAAAGCAAAACTGGTAACGAACGACGCGAAAGCCAAAAAGGTTGAGAAGCTTTTGTGGCTCTTCCAAACATTTCTGGTCGCAAAGTGGCCCGGCGCGTGCAATGTTCAGAAAGTTTTGTGCGCCGAGTTAAAGCTAAAGCTGGCCTTAAAACATTTAAAGTCCAAAAAGTTCCGAATAGAAATGCTAAGAAGAAAATTGAAACAAAAAAAGAGCAAAACTCCTCAAAAAAGAATTTTTTCAAAAGTTCGAATGTTGTGTAATGGATGATGAAACTTACGTTTTTGCAGACTTTGCGCAGCTTCCTGGCCAAGAGTTTTATGTAGCGGATAGTAGAGGCAATGTTTCTGAAGAGTTCCGAACTAAAAAACTATCAAAATTTCCCAAAAAGTTCCTAGTTTGGCAGGCTATTTGTAGTTGCTGCAACAGAAGTGCATCGTTTGTTATATTGGGATCAATAAACTCAGATATTTATATCAAAGGGTGTCTTCAAAAGAGGTTGCTCCCATTTCTAAGACAGCACAACATATCAACATTCTTCTGGCCAGATTTGGCAAAATAAAATAATGTTATTTTTGTTCCAAAAGAGGCTAACCCACCAAACTGCCCAGAGCTGCGGCCTATTGAAAGATATTGGGCTCTGGTCAAAAGAGAACTAAAGAAGAGTACATCTGTTCCCAAAACCATTACTAGTTTTCGATATAAATGGACAGCTGGTACCAAAAAAATCACCGAGAACACTATAACATTGCTTATGGATGGCATAATGAATAAAATAAAAAATTTTATAAAATTAAATTAATTTTTAAATAAAATAATACAGAATATAAATCTGTAATAAAAATGCAAAATAAAACTATTTTATTTTTAACTGTAGCTTACTCCAGTCAGTTTTTATTTGACTTTTGATGTGTTACAGTTTATAGTGACGCACATCTTACATACATACATACATACATACATAATGGGCCATTAGAGCCCTGTGTCAGGATTACGGCCTAGCTTCTCGCAGCACTCATGTTGCGTGAGTTAATTTTTATCCATGAGTACCGGGACCTACAGTTTAAAGTCGACTCCGAACGACAGATTTGAGAATCAATTACTCCCAGAGCTTTTGCCAGAAGACTGCTGAGAGGTAGTCGCCGAAAAAATAAATTTTCATATTTCTTTTTTTTAAGATGTCAGAGCTGAGATTTGAACCCGGCGCTATCGTCTTAGTAAGCCAACACACTAACGGCTAACTAACGGCTTTAAATAGATACATATTTTTTTGTGTATTTGTACACAACTAAACCTACGTTGATATGGAGAAATAGCGTAAGTTAAAAAATTACGTTTTTTTATTCCCAAGTTTGTATAAATTTTACTGTAATTATTTTTTTGCCAGAAATATGTAACTTAACATATTGCTCATGGACTTATTAGACATCAAATGTACATATTAATGTATAGAGCGAGCTTCTAAAATAATACTTATGCTTTTCTTGCATATTACCACAGATATCTCGTTAGGATATCAAGGTGTTAATTTCGAAATTGACCTCCAGAAGGATACCTGCATTACTTTTTAAGTTGAAGTTTAAAATAAACTTTTTCAATTTTGGTTTTTATCAGAAAACGCTTTAACCAGATCAAATTTTAACTGCAATGTTATTTTTTGGTAATTAAAGAAGAAATGATGTCCGTGAAGGAATAGTACACTAGCCAAACTGAACAATTGTTTTCGACTCCAGCTACGGTAGTCTCATCAGAGTTCTTTGTGTCCTGTGCATATTCAAGACTAAACATCAACTATTTAACTCACACTTTTTCTGGAAATCGCATACTGAAATTATAACCGTATGTACATACATTTGTATGAGTTAGTCGAAGTAAAGTCACACAACAGTTTCTATCATGTTCTCCTTTTCTTACCATCATTGCTGTTCTTGTAATTGTCATCTTATTTGGATGAAACGGAATTACAAATTTATTTTGTTTTTGCCCTTTATTCCACCTTATCCACATTAGTCGACATGAATGGTATGTACGACGGTGGCCGTAGTGGTTAGAGCGCGGCACCATAGTCGAGTGCTAATTTATGTTAAGTGCCGAAGACTCGGGTTCGAATCTCCGGAGAGGTGTGATCAATTTTTTTTTCTTCATTCGAAATCATAGCACAATTGTACTTAGAGCATAGTTAACCAAAACTCTCAATAATTGAAATGCGTCTGTAGCACAATTGTGAAGATTTGGATTACATTGACCTAGATACTTCGCACGTAATCTTTTGTTCTTTCATTATTTCTTTAAAGCACTGTAAGTTATTTAATAGAGTTTAGAACAATTTTAAGACAATTTGCAATTAAAAAAGGATTTAATTGCATTAATTTTATATTAATTATTAAGTTAACGTAAAACCGGTACAATTGCATGATTAAAGGTTAAAAAATATTTTATAGCATGATTTAAAAATCAAAGAAGACTATTATTTCATTACCATTATCGATTATTTTTATATTTTGAAGCGTACATTATTCATAAAATCTGATTAAAATCAATAAATCCACAGTTCCCGTTTTGCTCTACTATGTACTATATGTATTATAACCCTATAGTATACTGTGGCTGTTTTGTGGCACTACATCGTGTTTTTCAATTTTAGAGTTTTCCAGTTTTCCGCTTAGTTTTATGTACAACAGTAGATCTTAATTGTAAAGCTAGAAGAGAATATGCGATAAAACATCTTTAAAAATTCGTTGCCAAAGAGTGTTTTCACAACAAATTCCTTAATTCGCACTATTTTTCCCCTCTGTCTGTAAATTTTTCTTTCTTATTCAATGCTTATGCTGTCATATAAGATTGTGAAAGTTGTCCAACTTTTTAGTTTTCCATAGAGAAAAGTAAAAAAGGTTACATAATTCTTCGTACTCTTATTCTCTCAATCGCAAATTTTCTCCCTTAAGAACACACAGAAAGTACCGAACAAAATCTTTTATTACGTATGGAATGTAAAAACAAGTTAAAAAATAAACGACAATAAATAAAGAGTTGCCCAATTATAATTGTTGTGTGTTGTCCAGGTCTGTCTCATTGTTTATTTTGTAAACAATTTGATTAAGTATGCTAAGTGTTGAGTGTTTGTGAATGATTTTTATTAATGCTCTTATAAACACAGAGCACGCAAGAAGAAATACCAGTGACATAAACAGCAAAAATTCAAATAAGAGAAATATTGAACCGGATGGATGTGTATCATTCATCCGCAGTAATACTATGCTGAATATTTTTCATTTCCTTCTCATAATGTTTCTGTATAATGATGATGAAATAATAATGATGTTGACCATGATGCCGGCAGAAAAATAAGAGAGTTTCTGTTATTTGATTTTTTGTCACAAAATGCTTGTGTGTGTAGATAACTGGCGTGTAGCACATAATAACAGTTTATTGCTATTGTGTATGATTTTATTTGGTTTACGGCAAACTTTTTCACTTTTTACGCCGTTTTTAGCTCTTTATAAATGCCGCTGTGCGTTTATTTTTTCTTTAGCCTTTAAAAAAAGAGCTGCAATGGCCGTTTTTGATTAAGATTTGAGCAGTTTTAGCCCCGTTTTGCGAAAAATATGGTGAAAACTGCTATCTTGAAATACAAATAAAATTTATGAAGAACGAAACCATAAAATATTGAAAAACAATTTAGTGGAGCAAATATTTTTTCCTGCAATATTAAGGATACTTAAGCTGTAATTAAAAAATTTGTAAACGAATTTGTAAAGAAATTGTGGGACTTGAAAATTGTGTAAAAAATTTAAAACTACTTTTTTATTGATGTTAGCACATAGGGGATGACCCCTACCTCTGCAGTACATTGTGCTGGTCTAAGAAAAAACGAGGGGGAGAGGAAAGAGTTTGTGGATATCTGATATCAATCAGAAAAGAACAACGGTGCTACTTTAAAAATGCGAACCGGATAGTGTTATAGCTTCACCACTAAACAACAAGAACAACAGTCAACCCCCCAAGAAGTTCGTATAGTTAAGTTTAAATTAGGAGAGGAATAACAGATGACTATGGTGTTATTTTTGTTGTCTTTGATCTAGCCCCTGGGATAATTCTTACTTACTGCTCCTTATCTAGCATGGGAGACCCTGCCAGAGAGCTATTGCTTTCCGCCAGCTTAGCCAATTAAGTCCTTGCAGTGTAAGCCCTTGCACGACGGCAAGGTAATTATCCCACGCAGATATTTTTTTATAGTATTTTGTTTTAGATTGTATAAGTTCTGTGGAACAGGCACGTGAAATTTCTCAGCCAAATGAGCCATGTCATCACCGCTTCATCTAATTGAGGTTTTTCATCTTGTTTCAAGGCTTTCCCTTTACCAGTTCAATGTTTTGTTTCAATTTTACCAATTAATAAAAGTTTCTTGATTTTAGGTCAAATATTGTCGACTTTGAGACATTGAATTGTTCACCCAATTGTGTGATTGTTGTCCACTATCAATTGTATCCAATATTTTGCTCTTATCTGAAAACGTTATTGTTTTATGTAGCATAAAAATGCATATTTTGTGTAGCGGTAATATAACAAAAACTTTTTACTGAGAAAAAAGAATACTTGTCCGGACTATATAGGAAAAATTTCTTAACTGGCCCAAAAATTTTAATATCCGGATTACTGGATAGTCCGAGTGTCCGGATTAGTGAGGTTGTATTTATAAAAAAAATTTAATGTCCCATAGTTGATTTATGCTATTTGGCTGTTCCTCATAGTCTAAAAACCTGGATTTCAAGGAAGCACTCATATTCTTAACCGTATTGAGATCTGGACTTTGAAACTGAGACATTCTTTCATAATTTTCGCTGAATATTTTAAGTCATTGTCGTGCTGGAAAGTAACCTCTGGAGGATTGTGACATTTGGTCAAGGGCTTTAGGTAAATTATCCTTAATTATGCGTAGATAATATTCTTTGTACATTATTTATTCGATCCGTATTAAAGAACCAATACTCTGTGGGGTTATACATCCTTAAATCATTAGCGAACCACCTCCATGCTTAACGGTTTGGTGTTTTAGACGGCTTGGCCCAATACCAAACTCTTGCGAAATACTGATATCGGTTTATTTTGGTCTCGTGAGACAAATTAATCATAAAATGAAAAAAATTATATTAAAATTAGATAGTACAGATCTTTTACCGTTGCTCAATCTGGGACTATTCATTCTATATATTTCGCCATAAATGATTTGCGAATTTTAATGTTTTTTTTGGGTTTCTTCTTTTTAACCCATTAACGCCCAAATGAAAACCAAGAACAATTTTTAATATTCAATATTTATAACTAGATTTTTTACATTTACATTTTTTACAGTACAGTAAAAGAAAAAAAAACCAAAAAAAATATTCTGAGTTGTGTTTTTTCAGGTATACTAAGCTTAGTACAGCAGCACTTAATATGCTATAGCTCAAAAAATTCTATACGAACTAAACCGTCTTATATTGCTTTTATTAGAATGTGATGTTATCAATTAAATAAACTGCTATTTAACGTTCTTCAAAGTTAACTGATGTAAAATAAATTACATAACCATTCACAATCTCACAAGAAATAAATCACCAAAATGGAGATTCCTAGATAACTAGCCAAAATGGAGATTTCCATAATTGATATTTTTCAACAACAGCTACGTGGCTGTTGCATGTACTCTTATTGACTGATGAAAAGCGTTTCCCTAGTAAAAAACTGCATTTTATAATTCTTACTTGAACTTTAAGTTGTGTACTATATATAGTACAGCCAACTCTTTAAGCAGCTCTTTGCACTATGCATCAAAGACAAGCAGAACTAGATTCTTTAGTGTTTTGAGTCGGCTTATGGTGAGACTCTTCTCGGCAGCCTAGTTTCTGTTTCCATAAATTTCCCTGGTCATTGATGTTTTTTATTTACAACTTGATTTATATTAAATTTTATGTTGTACATAATTATCATAAGCACAGAACATTCCGTAATATTTAATAAATGTGAAATTATTCTGCTAGAATTATCAACTGTAGCCCTATGGATAACGTTTTTTTTCACTACCACAGATTTTGGTCGCGTTTCAAAATCAATTTCAAATTCAAATACTATAATATTGTATTTTCTTTTAAAAAATATTAACTATTGTCTTGGAATACAAAATAAGAACTAATAAAGTGCTGCTAAAAAAGAAATATTGTGTTGGTGAAAAGTGAGGCAATGACCTTATTTTAAGTCATTAATATTCTAAAAGAGGAGAGGAGTGACATATACAGATACAAAAATTAATGATTAAAAGCGAAGAATTATAAAACATTGCCTCATTTTTGTACCACAGTAAACACATACATATATCACAAATATATTTCTTGGATTGGAAATAAGGGATGTTTGACTGTTCAAAACTTCTTTATATTAATGGTATTCACACCGAACTTGTTAATTTGTTACTCGGTAGTTTGTTAATTTGTTAAAGTTAGCAACTGTGAACGACCCCCTTTTTCAAACTTTGTTAGTCTGGTAACTTTCGTAGTAAACCTTTTGGTTATCCACTGTAAGATCAGTTTATGATTTATTAAAGTATGTAAAATAAAAAATCATTTAATTAACATACTTACTCTCAATATACACGAAAATTGCCAAAACACAAATATTTTTTTTAGAAATGTATCACAAATGACTTTTATTATATATAAACTGCAACAGCTGTTTGTAAGTTACCAACTAACAACTATTTTATCAGGGATGCCGTGTCGTTAATTTGTTAAATGTTAATCCGGTAGTGCGATAAATACACAAAAACAATGTACGTGTAAAAAAGTAACTATTAACGACTAACAAACTAACAAGATCGGTGTGAATACCGCTATTATTTCTTAATTAACGGCTAATATCCGTCAGTGCATCGATTATAATGCGATCTATTCTATTCTATTAGAAATAATTTTCACGTTGGTAATACTTTGTTAAGGATTCCTTGTTGATTTTAACAAAATGTCCTAGGATTGTTAATTCAATCAAATTAAAAAAGAATATATATGTATATATAATATATAGTATGTATAAATATGTATATATGTATAAATATATATACATTTATCTAGTACTCTTCGGGTTAAAAAAAGTATTCTCAAAAAATCAAGTGAAAATCTAATTTTTCATCACTTTCCGTTATAATTTTCTTGAGTTAATTTTAAGGTTTTTATGTTGCTAGTCACATGTTGATTGTTGAGCCAGTGTTTGTATTACGTAACAAGTAGAAAGCTTTTAAAAAGTTATCTTAATTTATCTACATATGTATAATTTAAATAAACTTTTATGCATAAAAAAGGTTTTCAATAAAATTACTTAATATATATTTTTCTACTCCTTTGTGTAGTAAATCGCAAAGGAACAGCGATATATTAAAAACTATAACTAAACATTTTTCATAGAAAGACCTTCCTATGCTTTAAAATTTATTAACGGCTTTTATCATAATTATTATTATTAATTTAATTATCCTACTCTTAATTAGTTTTAATTCGATTGTGTTTGCAAAAATTTTGTATTTTTGTTTCTTTTTAAGTGTTAAATATAGCTTCTAGTGCATTTACATTATAACGAAATCCATTAAAAATCAAGATGGTTTAGACGACTTTTCTATTGTTACTTAGCAAGATTTCGTGTTGAGGGGAACAACGTGGCTCAGAATGCAGAAACAAAATTTAAAAAATGAAAACTAATAGACAATTACAACAAATTTTATTAAAAGTACAGTTCAGAGCACTATTAGAGTAAAAAAAAACAAATACAGATTTTGTTATTTATTGGGTGCTAGAGTACTTCATTACTCCCCGCAACAAGTCACTTTAATTATATATTTTGTGTTGGCTTACTAAGACGATAGCTCAGGGTTCAAACCTCAGCACTGACATCTTGAAACAAAGAAATATGTATAGAAAAAAATATTTCTTTCGGCGGCTTCTGGCAAAAGCTTCTTCTCAAGTACCCATGGATAAAAATTGACACACACAACATGAGTGCTGCGAGTTTGAGCCCAAAACTGGAGATAATAATCTTTCCATTTTTTAAAGCCAACAATAAATAAATAGCACTTAAAGGCCATTATATTACAGAAAATAAGGAATTGAAACAACTCATTTATTTTATTGAATTTTATATTTATAAGTATAGATTAAATAATTTATTTTAGTTCATACAATGATAAGTCGTAAGGAAAAACAACACCGGTAAAGCAACAAAATAGATAATATACAATAGTTGCGATCGTGATACAGAATGCCTACAAAATTGAATGGAGCTGAGCGAAGTCGAAGCAGAATACCAAAGTTGCCAAATGGAGAAAATTTCGATAAAATTGAAACTCGGCAGAAAATAAAAGAAAATAAAAACGTAATGGAATCATGCTTTTTGCATTACTTTTATTCATTCATTTTAAATGAACTCTTAATTCTCGCATAAATATATAATCCTCCTGATTAATATTTAACGTAAATTGAACCTATTCGTCAACACCTAAACCAATTTTACAGCAAGTGTACACTAGCACTTTAAATTATGATACTGCACTGAACTTTATAAAGCTTCTAAAAAAATAAATTTACTCGAATTTATTCGACATCAGCAATTGTATTTACCAGAGATTCATACATAAGATAGAATTTAGATTTATATAAATATAATTTAAGCACGCCTAAAAACATGCACATTTTTACAATATATTTTCAAAAAATAAGATAAAGTAAATAAATGTAACTCCTTTATACAGATTAGTATTTTTTAATTACAAAATGTAAAAAATCTGAGTTTCATTGTTAAGTTTTAGGCAATTTTAATAATTCTTTTTTTTTTTCTTATTTTCTCTAAAATTTAGTTACAAAATAGATTTTGTTACGTATGGAAAATCCAATCAAATTTTTTAGACTTTAAACAAAATCGATTTACATAAGGAAATATCCAGGGACCGTAAATAATGATTATTGTTCGTTTTTTTAAATAAAAAAATCAATCACTTAGAACAATCATAAACAAACATTTTTTGCACCATTATTATTATTTTTTAACAATCTTTGCATATCCGTCATGATTTTTAAAGTTTTCTTCAATGGTAATGATTATTTTTGAGTAATATACATATAAAAAATATATAAAGTCGTAAATTGAAAATGAGTTTTATTTTGAGCGAAAAAAATAAAAATCATAAATAATGATTATTTTTGAGTTTTATTTCTTTTGCTCAAAAATAATGATTATGGCTGATTTTCATTTATATTATTTAAAAATAATCATTACCATTGAAGAAAATCCTTAAAACTTATAATATAATCATTATTATGTAATTTTTATTATAAAACTCATAATGATTACGGTCCCTGGAAATATCTCCTAGATTTGATTTCGTTATAATGGAAATGGACTATTACATTTAATATTGGTAATGTTTAGTGGTAAGTTTTAAGCAAATTTGAAAACATAAATCATTTAATAAAAAAATAATTTTTATCCTCCCTAACATATTTTTTGTTTCTCTATGGGATTTATGGGGTGTATTAAAGGTTTTTTATATTATTTAAAAAAATAAACACTATTAGTTATTTTATTCCCTCGTAATTTATTTATGTGGGTAGGTTTTTATTGCATATTTTCTGGCTATAGTCTGGCATTCCGTTTTTCTCACACAATACTTCTGCAACATACACTGTTATTCAAATATCTACGATATCCACAGCAAGTAATTTAAAACTGTTATTTGTGGAGCCACGCTCACAACCATCATGATTGCAGTTCTGTTTGTTTTTATTTCTCTTTTGTTTTGTTGCTAAAGGATAATTTTTTATAAAAAACATAACGAAAATATAATTGAACTATAATTTTGTTTTTTTTTTGTTGTTTTTATTATAAAAATATTATTGACAAACACCTTTTCCTCATAGAAGAAAATGAAACATTACAGGGTTTTACGTTTGTACGGATAAAAAAAAGTAGAAATTTGAAAGCTTGGTTCTATGTCTACATTTTTGATTAAGAAACTTATTCTCTCTGGCTTTATTTACAAATAAAATCCACTTTATTTATACTTTTAATAGCTTAATGTTAGTAGAATGCATACATATGTATATTGAAATGCATGTATGTATGTGTAGATGTACTTACATATGTGTTTGATGACACTGTTAAAAGAAATGTAAGAACAAGTATTTGTGAGAGAATTTGTGCTTAAGTGGTGTGCAGATAAAGAAAAGGACGTTAACGTTAAGACGGTAGCGTCAACTGCATTTGGCATACACCCATTTTTAAGCGTTCATTTATCGAGTTTGTTTTCGTACCTAATAGGTGTTTGTATGGATGTGTATTTGCTAAGTTTTTTTTTATTTTTTCTGTATTAAAAAAACTAAACAGACTTTTAGGCGCAAGTTTAAACAAAACAATCGAAGTTTTTACTTTCTCTTTTCTCTCTCTCTCTATTTCTTTTTAAGTATTTCCTCTTTTTTTAAATAAAAAGATTTTATTTTGCTTTTTAACGGTAAGGTTTTGTGAGTTTCTTGTTTTGGGTTAAAAAAAAGTCTATTAAATTTTTTATTTTGTGTCTATAACATACCCTGATTTATTTATTTTGTTGTGTTTAGGCACCGGTTTCTAGAGAACCGGTATAAATTTTAATATTTTTTATTATCTTAGCAAAATTTTCAAATACATATGTAAGTGTGAGTGTATTTTTGTTTGTTTTAATCCCTCTCTTTCACTTAATTCTCACTTTGCTTTGTTGTCACTTTTTATTTGGTATTGCTGCTGCTAACATTTATTGCTATATTTTGTTGCTTCTCTTTTTTTTCTTCCTCTTTCTCTCTTTTAAAGTGTTGTTCGTTTTTCTACTTATGCATCTTACATGCCTTTGCTACCACATATATACATGGAACCACACATATACATCAGAATTCTAAATGTTCTACGGGTTAGCAACAACTTTTTTTTGGAATTTTTGGTTTTTCATTGCATACTTTTGTGGGTAAGAGCTACACTCGCATACACTAACACAGAAACAAAAGAAAAGAATAGAATTTTATTTGTAAAAGCTTTAAAAAGTTAAAAGCATGGGAAGGCCGGCTGGATGGATGACTGGCGAACTACTTTGCTAACGTCTGTCTTACCATGTTTTTCTTCCTAGAAAATCAAGAGATGGCTGGTTAGGATGGCTAAATGGTTGGCTGGCTGGTTGGTTTGCTTAGCTGAGTAAAACAGTGTCTAGTTTATCTGTTGTTTATCTGGTGTACTTTGTGTGTAAAAAGCATTGTATTGACTGACTAGCTTTCTGATTACCAATTCCTTTTTTCTATTTGGTTGCTACTTTTTTATATTTCTTTCCTAATATAGGGGGTATTGGGAATATGATTGCATTGTGCAAGTGTTTCCTTTGTAATTTTTTTCAATTTATTTAAATATGCGTGTATGTATATGTAAGTATGCTTTAGTCCTCTCAGGCTCATGCGCTTTTACTTGTGTTTACATTTCAGTATGTGTGCCTTCCTTTGGTTGTAAACCACATACACATACAACTAATATATTTGTGTGTAGATATAACATACATATGTTTACGCTATGAAAAGGTCCAAAGTTAAAGATTTGTTTTCAATACATAGTTTCAGCATTATTGAAAATCCACAGAAGATAATTGTGCTCAAAGTCAACAATTTTGTAAAACTTCAGGCCTATTTATGCATGTCGGGCTATTTGTTCGTTTTATTAGAGGTTGATATTTAAACATGTTTACTCGTTCCTACCTCCATTAACGAAATCTGTATTAGAGAACTGAATAATCATTGTTTTTTATGATTAAATCATACACTAAAATTCTAATTTAAATTAAATGATTAAAAGACACTACGTTGAATACAATCATATTCTCATATTCTTCAAATCATCACAGCAATGATACAGATGATCCGAATTGTTTTTATTTATTTGAGACCAATACTCAGGGGTAAACCCTTACTAAATGCAGTGCATTGTATTGGAATTTTTGGAAAGGACAGTACACATTTATGACAGAATATACATTTTTTTATTTTTCTTATATTACTATTAAGGCGCTTAAGAATGAGACAAATTGCTGTGAATTGATTATACAAAGGCCAGTGTTACACCTTCACACTTGAATGATCAACAGCAATCGCCTCATCATTGCATGTTGATTGTGTGGTAAGTGTCTTAGCTAATTAGGTTTAGCTGTTATCTGCTACTTCCAAATAGGTGGCGCTTTTCTTCTGATCATTCGTTCTTTGTTGGCATTGGTTAAGGTGAAATAGAGTGGAATGACGGGGAGCGGTTTCTTGTAGATGGTTTTCTTATAGGGGGGACCTCTTATTATTAAATTATAATTTTGAAAAAAAACGCCAATAAACTTTGTCATTTTTTCATCTTCGCTGGGATTTGAAACTGGGCCGTTGGAGTTTCTGTGCGGGCGCACACACCCCGTGATTCATTTCATTCCCTTCATAAATTATTTCTTGCCTTTTATTCATCATATACAAACATTTAAACTAAGATGTGCGTCACTATAAACTGTAACACATCAAAAGTCAAATAAAAACTGACTGGAGTAAGCTAGAGTTAAAAATAAAACAGTTTTATTTTGCATTTTTATTACAGATTTATATTCTGTATTATTTTATTTAAAAATTAATTTAATTTTATAAAATTTTTTATTTTATTCATTATGCCATCCATAAGCAATGTTATAGTGTTTTCGGTGATTTTTTTGGTACCAGCTGTCCTTTTATATCGAAAACTAGTAATGGTTTTGGGAACAGATGTACTCTTCTTTAGTTCTCTTTTGACCAGAGCCCAATATCTTTCAATAGGCCGCAGCTCTGAGCAGTTTGGTGGGTTAGCCTCTTTTGGAACAAAAATAACATTATTTTTATTATACCAGTCTATTGCGCTTTTACTGTAGTGACATGTTGCCAAATCTGGCCAGAAGAATGTTGATATGTTGTGCTGTCTAAGAAATGGGAGCAACCTCTTTTGAAGACACTCTTTGATATAAATATCTGAGTTTATTGATCCCAATGTAACAAACGATGCACTTCTGTTGCCGCAGCTACAAATAGCCTGCCAAACTAGGAACTTTTTGGGAAATTTTGATAGTTTTTTAGTTCGGAACTCTTCAGAAACATTGCCTCTACTATCCGCTACATAAAACTCTCGGCCAGGAAGCTGCGCAAAGTCTGCAAAAACGTAAGTTTCATCATCCATTACACAACATTAGAACTTTTGAAAAAAATCTTTTTTGAGGAGTTTTGCTCTTTTTTTTGCTTCAATATTCTTCTTAGCATTTCTATCCGGAACTTTTTGGACTTTAAATGTTTTAAGGCCAGCTTTAGCTTTAACTCGGCGCACAAAACTTTCCGAACATTGACGCACCGGGCCACTTCGCGACCAGAAATGTTTGGAAGAGCCAGCAAAAGCTTCTCAACCTTTTTGGCTTTCGCGTCGTTCGTTACCAGTTTTGCTTTACCTGTTCCAGGCTTTCTTTCAATTTTTAGGTCTTTGTTGAACTTTTTGACCACTCTGGAAACACATTGCCTGGTCACGTGGACTTCCCTAGCAACTTTTGTATAACTCCAATATGGTTTTTTTTGAATTATTTGAATAATTTTTGTATGCACTTGTCTTTGATTATCCATTATGAACTAACTAACAAGTCAAATTTGACAAACTGATACATTTTAAAATCTGACACATTTTTCAAAGATATTGTGATTAAGAAAAATAATTTTGATTAAAGGTGAAAAAAGTTATTAAGAAAAATGGGTGTTACACTTTATAGTGACGCACATCTTAGTATTTAACGATAGAACAAAACTCAATCGGTCCTATTGCTGTTGGCGTTACAGTTTCAAATGTCGTTTCTATTTAGTTGTCGTTTTAAGGTCGCTTTCTAAAATGACGTAGACGACGATAAAAAGTTACAGAAAACTATAATAAAACCAAAGAAAAACTTGATAGCACTAGAAAAAAAAATAGTAATATTTTGTGTTGTAGTTTACGAAAATTGGCAAATAATTTCGTTTTTTCTTAAATTAAAAATTCAAAATGTCTAGTACAGAATTTTATTTTTCAAATTGCATTAAATTTCACACAGCTTCTTCCAAGGATGACAGTGGAATCTGTTTATTAATGCTTTCTGCTGTTGCTCTGGATACAGATTTCTTGGTTAGCAGCTTCTTTTTTACTTTAAACTTCAAAGCTTTCTTAATTATTACGAATCAATTCCAAGTATATTTCGAGTACCAATACGGTCTTATTTTAATCGTGTTTTTTCAACTATTTTAAGGTGGAAATACGTAACAAGCGTTAGCCGCTGAGCGCGTTTAAAACTTTAAGACTTTTAGTGCTTTTAAAATGGCAAGTTACATACCATACTTTACAGGCGCCATTTAAATATGTATACATATGTGTATTATTATAAGTTTAAATGTATTTTTTTCACAAAATTTTTATATAGTATGTACTTTTGAACAAAACGTTTTTCTCACAAGCCAATAATAAAACCACAACTAATTCTTTTATATTTTTCAAACAGTCTTCTTTTTTCTACATAAAAACGAAAACACGTTTTTTATATGTATTAGTGATTTCATTTTTTTTTTCACCCATCCAGCTTTCAACAACGCTTGTAAAAGTTAAAAGTTGGTCAACTTTCTCGCGTTAGCAGTGTTGCATACTTTGCTTGTAACATGCTTTACGAAAATACACTATTTCAACTTTTTTTGACATAAGCTTGCAACGCATGTCGCTCAGAACGCTTGTTATGTACTTCCAGCTTTAATAACAAGATGGCGAGAACATATGTGTGTATGTAAAATTTAAATGAAACTTAAATGGGCAAGGTTGGTAATTTATATGGCATTTAAGTTTCATTTAACTTTACGCTGAAAAACTTGAAGAAGAAGTTAAAAACTGGGCCTAGGTATAGTTTAAAATAGTTAGAAATGTAGTTTAATATTAAATTTGTACCTTTAAGTTCGATACGCATTCTCTTTTAGCCACTCTTATAATTTTTATTTTTTGTTGACATTACCTTTTTTTTAAATCCACTTTTGTTTGTTATTTACTTTTTAATTCATTATTAAACGCGCGTTATAATACCGAAACTAAAGCAACCGGAAGGCAAGCTCAACTGAAGAAGTAATATAAAATTTTGAAACTCTTTGTCTTTCAAATAAACTAAATCCTATTATAATGAAATGCAAAAGAAAACAATAACATACGATGCCAAATAATTATTAAAGCAGCCATATTACGAACATCTGCACTATTAATTTATGACTCCTCACATTTAATCAGTTTTTGATCACCTAATGGAGTCTTAAAAGGCCCATTTTGGTGATATTTGAATGACTCAATAAAAATACCGTATATTTGAACCTTTTCAAGCATGGGAGCCAATGAAATGTTTAAATTGTTAAACAAACAAATTTAGTTTAAGTTGTTCGTACGAGTATTATTAAATTAAAAACAAATTACTTATTTCCGAAGTCCTAACTGGAATCATTGGATCTTTATTATGTAAATCTATTGTATAATTATTATCAGAGTTGTTTTTATTGCATTAGATTTAATTTTCCATTAAATTTAGTGGTAGTGGAAAAAATAGTGTATTATCGCCTCTTATATTTAGTGGTAGTGGAAATTTAATGCACTAAATGAATCGATTTTAGTGCACTAATTCTGAATGATTAATGGCTGGCAATATTAACAGTCTGCGCCATTACAATCTGACCTATGGTGAATTGAATTATTTATTACACTAGACTCTAAAATTCTTATTAAAACAATAACAACAATTATTTTCTTATTTACGGATTTATTTTAATTACTTTTTTATGAACGGAAAAAATCTTAAATATAAATCTTAATAATATACCATATACCACAATAGAAAAATAATTAAAAATACGTATAAAGCAGAAATTTATATGGTTCTAATCATCTGATCGAGAGCGTTTGTTTTTCTTTAAAACATGATTATAGAAAAACTTATGATTATAGAAAAACTTTAGGAATCTTCCCAGGAAACACACAGTGGACTTTGATATATTCCTAACCCCTATTAGAAAAAAATTATTTGAAGCTCAAATGTGCTTAGTAAAGGATCGAAGAACAAAAATGACGAATTTATTAAAAAAGGAAGAAAGAAATTCTTCAGGAATTGACTACAAGAAAGTTTAAATCTGGTTAAAGACTAATTTTGTAGTCACCGTGGTCTAGTGGTTAGTGTGTTGGCTTACTAAGACATGGGCCCTGGGTTCGACTCCAGGCTCTGACATCTTCAAAAAAAGAAATATGAAAAAAATATTTCTTTCGGCGACTACCTCTCAGCAGTCTTCTGGCAAAAGCTCTAAGAGTAACTAATTGCCATGAACAAGCTTCTCAAGTCTGTCGTTCGGAGCCGACATTAAACTGTAGGTCCCGGTACTCATGGATAAAAATTGACACACACAACATGAGTACTGCGAGAAGCTAGTCCGTAATCCTGACACAGGGTTGTAAAGACCAGTTATGTATGTAAAGACTAATTTTACTGAAGGTTTTGCCATTTTAAATCTTAAACAAATCTGCAAATAAAAACAGGAAAAAAAAACGTAAATCTAAATCAAAAACAAAATAGAATCAGCTGACGAAGAAAAGGATATCATGATTTATTATTTTTATTTTTGTGTGTGTTTTTTTCTGTTTTACGCACTTACAAACTTGGGTTTTTATAATCTATAACGTACATACGCGACGTATTTCGGTAGCTCTCATGCTAAATGTAGGAGCATTAAAAATAATTCGCCGTACGCTCTTTTTTCAGAATTTTAGAATATTTTTTAAAGTGGATGTTTTGAAAAGAGTATTGCCTATTTAAAAACCAATTTCTGAAAGCCTATTTTTAGGGGATAACATCTAAAAAATTGTTGGAAAATAATTTAAAAAATAAATTTTATTTGTATAAAAATTAAATTTTTCAATATTAATATATAAAAACGTTTGTGCCGGGTACGTGTTACAAAAACTTAAGAACCGCTAGACCGCTTGACACCAAACTTGGACAATATATAAGTTTAGTCAGGAGCCAGGTTTCTCTTAAGTTTAACAACGATAGGTGGCGCTATTGTCGTAATATTTAAATTTTTTTACTTATGGTACGATTTGGCTCAAATTCACAAAATATAGTATTTATTAAACAAAAATAAGTATTCTTTTCTTTTATGGGCATTCAAATAATTTTTAAGTATTAAACATTTTCTTAAAACAATTTGTAAAACAAAAATCAATACTGTTCGTTTTTTTCTCTTTTTAACGCATTTTAAAAATCAGACGCAAACATTTTTTTAATTTGGACAGGACAGCGTCTGTTGGGTCAGCTAGTTTTCAATAAAAAGAAGAAAAGCACATACTCGTATGTCTTTAATTTATATTTTTATTTCTTTATCAACACTAATTTAATTTCTCTATTTATATACTTCGTAATATTTTTCTTTTAAATAAATTTGCTGCTATCAATAGATACATTTTTATTGTATTTTTATTCGTCTTTTCAGTAATAGGCATTCACTTTACATTAATAGCATAGTAACCAATACAACTTTTGAAAGGCACATGAAAAACATTCGTATAAGAGTATATAAATTTTTAATGAAAATTACCAGCAACAAGCATACACTGTTGTAGTCTAAAGGCCTATTTACTGCCATCCCTAAATAAAAGCGGCAAGCGTTTTCTAGCTGTCAAAAGTTCTCATGCCCATACAATTTGTATGGAGCATCCCAAAATAACGCGGCGGCAACGCTTTGCAATTGGAAAATCCAATTTTGACAGAGCATTTAATAGTAAAGTTGGTCACAAAAGGCAACTAAAATGTAAACAAATAGGAAAAAAACAGGGTTGTTATATAAAGATATGTTATTTGCATAACCATGTTTTATTCGTAAAGGCAAAAATTAAACAAAATAGAAGATAATAAATATTAATATAAAATAAATAAAATATAATAAAAATAAATAAAATAGTACTATAAAATTTAGTTTCTGTTACAAATATCAATAGAGAAATGCAGTTTATTATTAAAATAGTTAGAATTGTTATATAAGCATATGTTTTTGTATTACCCTGTTTTTAATGTTTTGACAAAACGTTGCCGCTCTTATTTAGGGATGGCGGTTCAGAGTAAGCGCTGAGCGTTGGAAAACGTTCCGCTTGCCGCTTTTATTTAGGGATGGCTCTTAGCCAAACGTAAACCCGTAAATGTAGTCGTGTCAGCTGATCGTTTCTGTTATATGAAAAGCTATACAAGTGGTTACTTGAGCGTAGAGTAATGTAAACGTATCGTAGCATCCTTTTGTTTTATTTTTTTTTTTTTAATAGATGTTTGTATATTTTGCGCCTTTATTTGTTGATGAAACAAGTTGCTGTCAATTTGCCCACTCAAGAGCCAGTGTTATACCTTTACTCTCAAATGATCAAACAGCAATTGCCTCATCTGTCGGTGGATGTTTTTAAATGTGAATGGTGAGCGTCTTCAGTAGATTAGCTGTTATCTTCCCAGAATGTGGCGCTGTACTCCTGATCATTGGTTTCTGATGGAATAGATTAGAAATGTCAGGGGGCGGTTTCTTGCAGATGGTCTTGCCTATTGAAAATAGCAGGGACTGAAACCCTGAAAAAATTGGGTTCGGGTTCAGGTTCGGGTTAATCAAAATAAAAAGTTTGGGTTCAGGTTCGGTCCAGGGTTCAGGTTCGGGTTCAAAATTTAGAAAAAAAAGTACAATATCATTTATTTATTTTTAAAAAAATTTTCATTTAACTTAATAATTAAAATATTTTTTAAATTTTCTTCTTTTAAATTTGATCTTTGTGGTGATAAAATAAATTTCAAAGCTGAAAAAGCATTTTCTACGCTTACTTGCGTTGCAGGAACTGCGAAGATTATCTGGACCACCTGATGTAATAATGGTGTTTCCATTTTATGTTGCTCTCAAAATCCTAAAATATTTTTTTCTTTTGCCAGCCTATACTTACTTATATACATATGTATATACGCCTATCGCCAACACAAGGTTTTATTGACTGTGTTTGAATTATGTTTCAGTTCTGTTATGTTTTATAGCAATTTTGTTTTATTTCATTATTCTCTTAAAGGCTTTGTAATTTTATCTGCAAGAGTTTTGATGTTTTTGATTTTGTTTGTAGTTCAACATATTTTATCTTTAAAACATTTATATAACAAAGAGAAAGTACTTGACATGAAATATATAAAAAATGGATGATTGCTTGTAAGACATTTAAGCTATGTTTGCGCAGCCCTCTATTAAGTACAGAGAATATTTTTATGTGCAAAAATAATTTTTTGAAATTTATGAACCCGAATCTGGATGAGTTTTGGGGTTCAACGGGGTTCGGGTTCATGGTTATAAAAGCACCGAAACCGAACCCATTTCGGTTCGGGTTCGGGTTCGGTTTCAGTCCCTGGAAAATAGAATTCTATGTTACACCCCGTCTATACGAGCCATAGATTTGGTGTATCATGAACAAATTTTCGGTCGATCATCGATTTGGCTAGTGTAGACTCTCTAAAAAAATGTCATGTTCTTTGTCGAAAATCGTTGGTAAAACAATTGTTCGAACAACTATGTGCAGAAATAAACGAAATGCACTTGATGAAAAATTAAAAATTATGATTTGGTAAACCATACGTAGTCACCACATACACAAATTTGAACAAAATTTTGACATTAGCGCTGCCGACGTTTTGTTCATGATATACCATATCTATGGTTCGTATAGACGGGGTGTTACTTTACGTGACATTTGCCAAGCAGTGTTGGGCTGTTTGTAATTGGAACAATATGGGGGTAATTTTACTCTTTATTTTTTTGGTACTTACATTTTTTGGTACGTACATATATATTAAATAAATATAGTGTTACAACATATACATATATAACATATACGTAAAATATATGTATATAATATTGATGATTTTGTTCTATTTTCCTCTAATTGTTTCGTAAGAAAACTTGTTTTGCTTAATAGTATCTCTTGAACGTGAAAGTTCTTTATACGGCGCTAAAGCTTCCGTCAAACGTCTACGGAATTTTAAAGCACGCTCTAAATCAGAGTCTAGGTCAATAGCTTCTTCACCAAGTTGATTGCCACGCTTCAAAAATTCTGCTAGTGCTTTTCTACTAAATTTTTTTCAACAATTTCTACACCTTCACAATCGTCATTTTCATCATTCTTATTATCTGCAAAATATGTTATTATTTCTTCAACAGAAAGATCTTCATATCATATCATATTTTGCATGAAATATGTAATATGTACACAAAAAAAAAAAAAAAAACGCGCTGTTGCGAAACTTTTGCCGCGCAATACGAAATTTTGGTGGTAAAAATAAAAACGAAACCGCTCAGTTCGAGGGATTACTGTACTTGGTTGCTCGTCCCATTGCTATTCCGTTTTAGGGTTAATTTTTCTAAATCGATTTTAGTTTTTTTTATTCTGTCGTTCATTTTGGATTTTCAAAAATTTTTTGTATTTTTGCTCTGTTCTTTTTTGTTTCGTATTTCTTGTTTGTCCATGTTCTTACAATTCTCAATATATTTTGATATGGTATTTATACAGAATCTGCTAATGGGTTTTTGATTTTTTTAAAAAATATCTTGTAACATCTAAAATAATTGTTTTTTTTTATAATTTCAGGTATATTATGCTAAAAAGAAACGACGTGCTCAACAGACCCAAGGCGAAGATGATTCCTCCAATAAAAAGGAACGTAAATTATATAATGATGGCTATGATGATGATAATCATGATTATATAATAAAACATGGCGAACGATTTTTAGATCGTTATGAAATTGATTCGTTAATAGGTAAGAAGGTTAATTATTATTTGTGAAACTTTTTCAAAAATATTTAATATATGATTTCACATTGATTCTTAATGTTTAAATAGGTAAAGGTAGTTTTGGACAAGTGGTCAAGGCTTATGATCATGAAGAGCAAGGATATGTAGCAATAAAAATAATTAAAAATAAAAAACCGTTCCTAAATCAGGCACAAATTGAGGTTAAACTATTGGAAATGATGAATCGTGCAGATGCAGAAAATAAATATTATATCGGTAAGTATACGTTGGTGGACATAAGTTTAGCACTCTACAATTCGACACTTGCTCTTTCTCTCTCTCTCTCTCTCTCTCTCGCTCTCTGTTCTTTAAATTAAATTAAATGTGTTGTCTAATGCATACTGTATTACAAAAATAAAATTAAAATATAATTTTGTATTGTTGTTATTTTCTTTGTCGTTATAGTTAAACTTAAAAGGCATTTTATGTGGCGCAATCATTTATGTTTAGTATTTGAATTATTATCCTATAACTTATATGATTTATTACGTAATACAAATTTTCGTGGTGTCTCATTAAATTTAACACGAAAATTTGCTCAACAGCTATGCACTGCTTTGCTCTTTTTGAGTACACCCGAACTGAATATAATCCACTGTGATCTAAAACCCGAAAATATATTACTTTGTAATCCCAAAAGATCAGCCATAAAAATTGTTGATTTTGGCAGTTCATGTCAATTGGGTCAAAGGGTAAGTCATATTATCTCTTACATTCTTTAGTTTATAAATTTTACTATGCATTCTCTTTCCTTTTCACTTTTTATTCCTACTATAGATATATCAATATATACAATCACGTTTCTATCGTTCACCGGAAGTTTTATTAGGCATACCTTATGATTTGGCCATTGATATGTGGTCTTTGGGTTGTATTTTAGTTGAAATGCATACCGGTGAACCTTTATTCTCCGGCTGTAATGAAATCGATCAAATGAATAAAATTGTTGAAGTATTAGGTATGCCACCGAAATATTTATTGGATCAAGCGCACAAGACACGTAAATTTTTTGATAAAATGGTCTCAGATGGATCTTATGTTTTGAAAAAAAGTCAAAATGGCCGTAAATATAAACCGCCTGGGTCACGTAAACTACACGATATATTAGGTGTGGAAACGGGTGGTCCAGGTGGTAGACGTATGGATGAGCCGGGTCATTCTGTAGCGGATTATTTAAAATTTAAAGACTTGATATTACGAATGTTAGATTTTGATCCAAAAACTCGTGTTACACCGTATTATGCTCTACAGCATAATTTCTTTAAACGTACCACGGATGAGGGTACCAATACAGGTGCTGGTTCAGTTCAACCTGGTAGTATAGCAATATCTTCGCCTTCCGTTAGTTCAACATCATCATCGACAGCCGCTCTAGTGCCGGGCGGTCAAATGGTACCAGCCAGTGCGGTGCAACATACAGAACAACAAAGTCATGGTAAGTTTTAGTAAATTTTTCTTTTTTTTCCATAAAATTCTCTTTTTTATTTTTTAATTAATTTGAATTGATTATTTATTTATAATTTTATTTCTTTATTTTTGGTAGTTCTTTTATTTTATTAAAACATTTTAGTTATTCTTTTTACTATACATTTTTATTGCCATTAGGTTAGGGAAATAATGAGCTCTTTTTTATGGCTCTTTAAAGTATATTTTTTTTAACATATTTGTGCATTTCATTAAGCCAAAGTCTATTCGTTGGCTTATATGTACATATGTTTGTTAAGTTTTAAAAACATTGCGAAGCCGACCACTTGATTTTGGTCTTGGTTTGGTCAAACAGAAAATCAAAAACCAAACTGTGTGTTGTTTTTCTATAATTTTGAAAATATTTCGTTTGTTTGTTTGTTTGTAGCCGTTAAATCGTATTAATTTAATTTTTTCAATCCCGTAGCTTTTAGCATAATTAGGCTAAATTTAGCTTTTTTCATACGGATGTATTGTTAACTGTTTTGGAATTTGAACTGTCTCTAGTATCGATTTTTTTTGTTTTACTTTGAATTATTATAATATAATTTTCTGTAGTAAAACATTATAGAAGGATCATTATCTAGTGGCTCTAAGCCTCTCTTAACTTACTTACTAAACCACTACCTTACTTACTAAACCTCTACTAAATGCCGTGCATTGTATTGGAATGTTGAATATATGTATACATAGATAGAGATAGATAGATGTTAAGCGCCTTATGTCTATAGGACAAATTGCTTTACTCACTTACTTTTATTGCTCAATTCAACTTGGATAGAAATTACAAAGGAAGGGAACATAGTCTTTGCACTTAGATGCTAACCAATTTAAAATAGCTAAGCTAGTGTGGGCCTCTCTGAGTAGATTGAACTTGCTGAGCAGTTACAATAAGGTCAAGGCGGACAATGATAGGGCGGATGAATTCGCCGTAGGTTCCACTGCACTGACGTTGACAAATCTCTTATATTAAATAGGGATGAGTCGCAAATTTTTGTTGTTAGAAAGATATTATGTTGAGAGAGAAATATTTATTTAATGAACATTTAAATAGAACAGGAATAGTTTCATTTTTCTTGTGCTAATTCTGTGACCAAAAAACAGAGTCGTCAGAGCACATACTTTGTAATGGTATGGTTTTAATGAATTTTAGGAAGAGGCACCTTGGGGGATCTTATCAAGTATAAATTATCACTGTTGGGTTGACACCGACGAACATCCTAAAGTTCATTTGGGAAGATATTATAAGGCAGATCGAAAGATCTCAGTATTATATACCTATTTAATAACAATAACAGTAATGTTTGGTTAGTTTTCGGAGGATGGTTACAAGTGATTCACTCTAGACCAGAGTCTTACATTATTCAGTATTCTACTGTTTGTATAATGTTTTGGTAATTTAATTTTAGTATGCATATGAGATTAACTTTGGTTCTTTCGAATATGGTCAGTTATAACATAGAGCGTTAATAGTTGTGCTCTAGAAATGGAAAAGAACTAAAGAACCAGTTTTAAAATATCAATTTTATAATATGTATGCTTTCGGTAAAATAATACGAAAGAACTATATGCTATATGTATACTATATATGTATATGTATGGACATACATGAAGTACAAAAAATAAAATCGTTTTAAACGCCAATAACTATGCAACGGCTTATGTAATACATAACCCACCAAAATGTGCGCCATTAGCTTAAAAATCTCTACCTCAAAGTGTTAATTTAATATTTTTTGTTAGCTTTATGTCATTTTGTATTTATTTTATAAATTCTAATTTTGTTTATTAATGTAAATTACATATATTTATTTTAAGACTATAATATTTTCTATAGCACATAGTATTGATTTAATTATTATTAGGCGTATATGTACATTTATGATTTAATTAGTACTCTCTTATTTAGTTCCACATTATTGTTTGTAATTATATGAACTATATGAACTAATTTCATTTAAAAAACAAAAAATCTTATAAAATAGAAGAAAGTTATAAAAACTATGTTGGTATTTAGAACAATTATTTCCTTATATTTTGTAATTCGAAAATAGGAACAGACACATTTTTTTTAAAAATTTAATTCAATTGCTTAAGGTTTATAAAAAGGAGTGCTTTAAATATCAAATATTGAAGAGTAAAATTTTCAATTTCGAAGAGTTTTGATTTGAAAGTAAAAAAAAAAAAAAAAAAAAAAAAAAAAAAAAAAAAAACTACCACCTTACGCAGATAGACTCTAGTTCATTTAAATAACAACAGCGATAGTGATAGCTAAAAATTGGAATTTCGAGAAAACTTAAAAAATTCGATATGTATATGCTTACATATTATAATAACTGGTTTAGGAAGATATGCAAAAGAAGAATAAAAATGACCCGTTACATACGAGTATGCAGCGTACAAAACCTACTCAAATGGCAAAAATGTGGTTTAAAATAGTTCATATGAATAGCAACACTTGCTGGTTTTTTCTCTTAGATCTTTCAGTCTTAATTAGTTTAACAAATTCAAACTCATAAAACAATAGTTTATTTAAAATTGCACGAGGAAAGCCATTAACATGGGAAGAACGAGGAAAAAATTGAAGCCTATTTTGAACAAAAGCCATCCTTTAGAAAAATTGAAGAGAAAATCGCAAAAAATGGTCGTGTTGTCTTCAATTACATAAAAAATCGGAATTCCTATGGGAAAAATATGAAAGGAAGACCAGCAAGTCTCCTATCGCCAACCGGCAAGCGTGCAATTTTATGAATGACATCTAATTCTAATAACAAAAATTGAAGCGAGCCTGTGTTTCTTTTAGTATTTCGACTGTTCGCCGCTTGATTGTGAATGCTTGGCTTATTCAGAGAATGAAACTTGAAAATAAACTTGTATAAAACCCATTTATAAAGAAAATCGATTGAATTTTGATACATTTACATGACGAGGAATACCAAATGGCATAAGGTTTTCTTTTCTGGAAAAAAGAAAATTAATCTGGGCGGTCCTGACGGATATAACTTCTATTACCATGATATGAGAAAGAAGAAGTAGTATCAAGCCGTTGACACAGTCGTATTGGTAGAATTATGGTAACATATCATATTGTCAAATCATACATCATGTTGGAGTATATGTAAAACTACCTTTAGTTGCATCGATCGTAGGTCGATTAATTTTGTCATGTAAACTTGGTTAGTACTCTAAGTAACGTAAATCGGTGAAGAAACTAAATTATACACTCCACTTTTGTTTCTGTAAAGTACTAAATTAATAAATAAATTTGGCTTCGAAAATGTTCTTAACACGCTGGCTAAACTGTTGTCACCTGACGACGTACATCGTCTAAGACCCAATATTTTAAGAATACTCTGCTGCTTATTTATTTAGAAATTGCAGAGTGACTACCCTCTTTATATCATAGTGAGAAAAACGTTTGTTATTGCTAATTTAAGCTAATCATGGTTATAATATTTGGTTATAATTTTTTAAATACCAACATCATTAATTTTTGAACAAAATAAACCTATTGTAATATTTAATATTTTATTAATATTATTTTATAAATTTTTAATTTTTATGTTAAAAAATATATCATATAAATGTGATATATCATATTAATGTGATTTTAAAATTAACAAACAATCAATTTGTAAAATTTATATATTTTATTAAAACAAACAAAAAAAAGATGATAGACGATGACCTGGCATTACGGTTAAAGATCCTTATTTACAACAACATTCAACATCATTAAAATCAGCATCATCAACATCTTCATCAACAACATCAATCGCTTCCTCAGGTTCGAATACAGCAGCTAACAGGAATATAATACATAAAACAGCAACAGCATCAACATCAACGGGACAACACCAGCAACAAACACAACATCCTCAACAACATCAACAATCAACACATGGTACTATCCATCATTTAGTTTAAAATCTCTTTCTTTTTTTTTTTTTTTTCTTTTTATC
The DNA here is from genome assembly GCA_963576795.1 of Metopia argyrocephala. NCBI lineage: Eukaryota > Metazoa > Arthropoda > Insecta > Diptera > Sarcophagidae > Metopia > Metopia argyrocephala. The sequence continues at coordinate 121,852,764 of OY756208.1, read as the reverse complement.
TATTTTACTATTTTTACTTGTTTTGTTCCTCCCTGTGGGAGGAGCGCATCTTTTTCCAGAAAAATAATTTTAAATTGGTTTTCTTTGCAAAATTTTGCGTTTTGTATATAAAAAAGTTTCCAATATATAACGAATCTCCTTTTTAAGATTTTTTAAAAACGTTTTAATACAAATATTTTCAAAAACGTTAAAATATAAATATTTTTTTAATAAAAATCAATTGATCTACAAAAGCTTTTTTCTTTCAATTTTAAATAATAAAAAATAAAATTAAGTAATATGGGGTACCATATTGCAACAAGCAACTGAACAACCAACCAACTACTATACTAAACCAGCATTCATGTAATCCCGGTTTTCGTGCATTTAATGTTTTATATTTCGAACGTGAATAATTAAGTTTAGAAAGTAAAAAAAAGAGAGCAACCGTAACGTTATTTATATATTTAATAAATATATTTCATTTCAAAATAGTACTAATAAAATACGTTAATGTATATATAAGTAACGTAACGTAAAGTGTGGCATATTATTTTAAGTATTACGATATACCATATATGTATGTATTTATATAAGTATGTATATTTAACAAAAATAAAAAGTAAAAAAAAAAATCCAAAAAGACAACATTTTGTTAAAAAAAATTTTTCTTAATTTAAGTTAGAAAATTTTAGTTATTTTATACATAATTTAGTTAAAAATAATTAAATGCAAAACAGAAAATATAATATTTAATATTATTTCTAATATTAAGAATGAAAGGAAGATAAAATATTTTTAAACACACAAGGCTTTATCCATTTCTATATGGGTCAGAAGAACTTTAAATTAATATAAAAAATCTATTACTGTTTAAATTTAAAACTGTTTCAAGTCTGTTTGAAGCAGAATACACTAAGGACAAGAGAAATTCTGTTGACATTTGTTTGCCAATTATTGTTATCTTTCTTGTTTTGTCAAATTCATAGTTCAAATTCAATTTTGGTAAGGCTAGACATTTGATCTAAAATTTAAATTTTGTCTTTTACGGAAAAAAATACAGAGTTTGAATGACAACCTTTGTTTTTACTGGTGGGCACAAAACTTTGATTATTTTATATCAGCTGTTACTTTAAAAAGTGTTCGTGGTTGCCGAATAAGTGAAATTTTAAAATGTGAAAGGTGAAATTTTAAAATGCCACCTTTAACAACTAGGATTTACACAAAAAATTCGGTTGCCATCAAAAATCGATGATGATGGTTCATAAAGCTGTTAACAGAAACCAATGGCGTTTTCTTTTCTACAAAAAAAATATTTTTTTTCCTCTAGCCTTTCTAAACTAGTGCTTTTTTCAGAATTATCCTTTCTTACTAGAAAAAAATGCAGAATACAACAAAACGAGATAAAAAAATATATATTTCATACTCCAGTATGTGATGAAAAACTGTTTGGTTTGAAATTAACATCGTCTGTATTTTAAAATTTTAATAATCAAGGGTGTAGTGGCAAGAAGTCATTAAGGTTATGAGTAGGGCAGCGACTTTCGTGCACTAAAGAATCGAAAATATGCACTATAAAAGAAATACAATACAAAGAAATATAATACAAAGAAAAATGTATTAAAAATAAAATGGGCAGTTACAATTCTTTTATATTTTTAAATTTTTAATATTTAATATTCTTCTTAATTTGTGGCTGGGGAGCCAACTTGTTAGACGCTTTTAGCTTACTGTATTATTTATAATTAATTATTTATTATTTGTACTTTTTCCATATACTTACACATGTTTGTAAATTCAGAATTCCTCTTTCTTTTGTAATATACATATATATTTATTGGCCTTGAAGGGCTTTTTATATTACCTGAAAATTTTTAAATAAATAAATAAATAAATAAAATCAAAAAAATCCAGGTACTAGATACAATATGTATTTAAATATACATAGAAATACTTAAAAAATAACAATTCAGTTTATTTTGAATTACCAATTCTAAAACCTTTGAATTTTAAGTACAAATTTAAATAAAATTCTTGTTTGTATAAATACAATAAATAATATATTTTTTTTAATTTTCCAATACTCTCTGCTCTCTGTCTGTTCAATCGATAAAAGCTTTTGTACTCGTTCATGTACTTCTACTGAAGTTATAACAGCATACTTAAAAGAAGCCAATTCATTTGTCTCCTTTTAAATTCATTTGCTTTATTTGATTAGAAATCAAATGTACTAAAAATTTTTTTTTATTTAATTTTTTATTCCTTTTTATTTCTTTTTAGTACAGTGTTGTATAAACAACAGAGTTGCGTAATATTTTTTCTCTTGAAGTATTGAGAATAAATTCCTGAATCAAATGTTAAATTAAAAAAATATGCAATAAAAATCACAAAATATGCACTTGAAAGCAAAATATGCAAAATGTCCATTTATAGCAAAATACGCAAAAACGAATCGATGCCATGTTGTTGCAAATTCTTTAATTCGGAAAAGTATTTGCTCATAACCATATTTGGGCTACTAACTGTAAATATGCATTTGCATGAAAGTCGCTGCCCTGTTTATGCGTAGGAAAGAACTTCAAAATCCGAAAAGATTTGGTAGTTATAGCAACTTGAAATATGATTCGATTTCCATCACGTACCGGACTATTTTTATATCATATAATAATAAAATGCAAAACATTTTTGGAGAAAAGAAAACGCCATAAATTCATATCTGGTTTTTTTATTCTTGTTGGGCTATGTTCTTTATTCAGCTCCAAACGAAAAAAGCAACACTGCATTTCATACAGTTTATAATCGTAATTCCTCTTCTTTCCTATGCTGTAAGTTCATTGTAAACATTTAGAATGTGCAACATTCGTCATAATTGTTTAGTCTTTTTATTTATAACAAACAATCAATATACTTTAAAATGATTTTTAGAAAAAATAAAATTAATTAAGCTTTTGTTTTGGAAATAATTTTGTAGTAAATCATTTCATTATTACAAAAAAAAAGAAATGTTATTTTTACAAAAAATATTTAAATTTCAACACATTATCGTCTCTGTCCTGACATTCACATTTCCATGAATGTGAATTAAATATCATAGGTATTGCAATTTCATTCGTATTGAAAAATTTGGAAATGACAGAATAGAGGCATTTATTATGCAAAGTTTTACATAATCAGCTCAATTGTAGGTAAAAAATTCCACGGGAGTGTTTTTGTAAAAAATTGTAAGAAGGAAAAAAAGTCTTGGTGAACTTTTATTTATAATTAGGCTGAAAATCATAAATAATATATTTATGCGCAAGCAAAATTAAAGAATATAGGTAGAGTAACTTCGGGTATTGTGGAATAGTGTTCCACATTACCCACAAGGGGGGTTGCACATTAACCTCCAAATATTAAAGTGACCATTTTTGTGGTGTCTCAAATTTTTCATTCACAACTTTTTTAAGTGGCAAGATAACATTTATTTTATAAAATATAAAGTTGGTCATTTGTCTTAGAAGGACATTGCCATTATTCCGATGAAAATTTTGCTAGTACTGTTTTGCAGAGTTTAAAAACAAAAATAGGGCTTCCACAATACCCGAAGTTACTCTATATATCGTTACTTAAATAAGCAAAAAATCGTCTGGATAAAATTTTACACTTCTGCGATCAAAAGTACCGATTTTATGACCAAAATTTAGATTAATTTTCTATGTAAAAGTGTTGCTTGTTAAAAACTATTTTACCTCTTCTTCTTTAAAATTCTATTTTTGTTAGTTACACCTATTAAAAATGTCGATTATAAGTACTCAAGGACTAAGCGTCTTCTAAATGTTTCATGATCTAATGATGAGTAGTCAATGAGGTGAAAATTTCAATATTTCTTAAAAAAAATATTTAAAACTAAATAATGGAAAATAAATGATATCATAATGTTTTGCTTAACATGACTGTACATGATTTCACTTTTTAAACGTAAAGAGAAGTAGAAAATTTTTGTATGACAAATTTGGTTTCCTATTTTGCTTCTTTGTTCTAAACTATTAATGACCATTTTATAGAACAATTGTGCTTTTTAATTTATTCCCCTCCTACCCTTTATTTTTGCTTAAAAACACTGAAATGAAATGCTTGTGACGCTTTAGCCAGTATGCATCTAAAAAATAATGTAATTCCATTAATACGAGTAATTTCATGTTTGATCCATATTTTTATTTGGAGAATTTTTATATAAATAACAAAAACTTTTCACCATATAGGCAAATACATTCAATATTAAATATGGAATGTATTGCTTATGGGGATAAGAATGTCTAGTTGGCCATTTCGTCTCCGCTCACGAGACCCTTCAGCAGATTTTCTTCCAAAGAGATAACAAAACTACTTATGAGATTTACTATATCCCATTTAGTGAATAAAAAACCAACAAAAGCATTTAAAAGCAATATATTCCCTTTTGTTTTTCTATATAATTGTTTGAATATACGAGTTTAAAGTTTTATTACCATTTTTGGGAGGCCCTTGAGCAGAGACGAAATGGTTATATAGAAATTTTTATATAAATTTTAATATAACTAAACTTGTCTACGTTTTTCTTAAAGTGCAATTTTTAGTCACTCATTAACCCAGCCCTCTCTTTTTCTTTATCCCTTTGTATTTGTGTAATATTTGAAAAAATAAAAAAAACTGTAACTTTAAAATTATTACTAAAATACATACATACTCGTAATATATTTTATTTTATTATGAACTTTATTTTTCTACTTTAAAATGACAATGAAAAACAGAAAGAATAAAATGTTAAACGACTTTAATTAACTGCCATAATTTTTCAACTTAAAAATATTAAATAAAAAAGAAAAACAATGAAAAAGTCTCATCAAAAACAAATATTTCTATTTAAATTTTATAAAAAAGAAACAACAACAGTAAAAAGCAACAATTTAATTTAAAAAACAGCAACAAATTCAATGAAATAAAAGTAAATCTTTAAAAATAGCAATTTATATACTTAAATATAAATACTGATTTCATAAAAAAATAATAATAATTTCAGTAAAAAAAAGATATGAAATTAAAAAAAAACAGGATTAGTTGGTTCAACATTGTCGTAATCTAAATTATAAATATATGACAAAAAAAAAATAAATAAATTACCAAAAGCAAATTATTTATACAAAATGAAAATCAATATATAAAAAAATAAAATAACTATTATATAAAACAATTAAAATAAAGCGAAATATGAAGTAGTAATAAAAATAATATTACACATGGGTAAAAACTTATAGTTTTAATTGAAAAACAAAAAAGATGTTTAGATCCTGAAAAATAAAACAGTGACAAAATTACTATTTTTGGCTATAAAAAACACACACAGAAAAACTTAACTTCTAAAATATTAATAAAAAAGTTAAAAAAAAAAAATAATTGCTACTAGACCTTTAAGTCTTTGAAAATAAAATTGAAAGAATAAAAAAAATTTTTTTTTTTCGGCATATAAACATATTGAAAGAAAATACATTAAAAGAAAAAAAATCATTTAAAAAAAACCTTTTAAAATACAAGTAATATTTATAAATATTGAAACTATTTCGGCTTAATTTTCCTTTCTTTCAATTATCACTTACTTTAAAGTTCTACATTTATTTTTATTTATACTTTATTAAAAGAATATGTTTTTGTAAGCATATACATATTTAAATATATATAAAAATATAATAAACTATATATATATATATATAAAAAACAAACAATTAATCCTGGCGAAAACAAAATTAAAATTCAAAATGTTAGTAAAACAAGAAGAAAAAATACATATTTTTGGCATCGAAATCTACTACTCTAACTTAACTAAAATACTATTCTACTACGACTACTTAACTACTATTATTACTACTTAATAATATAAATAAAAAGGGAAATAAAAATGTATTACACTCGAAAAAAAAAATAATAACAAGAATTGAAATATGAAAAATATGTTCACCCTATCCACCCAACCCTCTTCCCCCTCTACAACATACTTTTTGGACTCTATGGCAATGTTTATCCAATTAATCAATAATATATGAATATATACATATATGTAAAAAGTATTAAAAAATATATTTAAAGCTAGCAAACAATAAATAAAAAAATATATATAAATTATAATTTCCAAAGTTACATGTTAAGCCATTCTTTTTTTTATTAACACATTTTTTATGTATTTATATATGTTGTTAGGTTTTTTTTATTTTTATTTTACATTCTCTACCTATGTATATTCATAAAAAATAATAAAAAAAATGTATTGAAAACTTGACTAAAACACATTTACAGCATGTTTCCAGGAAACAATTACAGTACTATACAGACGACTGTCACACTAACAATAACGTAACAAATTAGGATTCTGTAATACTACAGAATATATTTGTCTGGCTTACTCTATGTTACTTTATACAATTTTGTTTTGTCAAAACCAATATTGCCAAGACTTTATGTTATAGTTTTTGTTTACATTTTTTCTTGTAATAAATATTTTTTCATGTTATAAAATGGTAACCCTATCAGTCAGCTGATAAAATATTCACCCTTATCGCGTTTAGCGTAGTCGTATTTCGACGACTGGCGCATTTGTAGTCGAATTTAAAATTTAGTGGTATCGTGTAAAATTTTCGCCTTGACGTATTTTGTACAAGAGTCATTTTGTAACAGAGTGCCCAATTTTAATTGATTATGAAACATCCTGTTATGAAAACTGCGAAGAAAATCTGTTATAACGCATAAATATAAAAATTAGTTGTGATATTTGTTTTTTTAACTTCTTTGAATTAATTATGTTAAGTGTTTGTTTTTATTCGCCTTCTGAAGATGAAGTCATGTGTGATGTAAAAGAAATCAATGTTTTAAGAAGGCACTTAAGGGAGCAAACGAATATATTCTCACTAACAAATTCTTTTTTATCAACAAAAATTAAGGAAAGATTTTTCCACAGATTTTTTAAGTACTTTAGATTAAATAAGGATGCGTTTAATTACGAATTAAAAAATTTCAACAAAATTAAAAAAACCCCAAAGAAGAACTGGTGTATCAGAACTGTCAAAATTAACAGCAAGAATAAGGATACTTGCTGAAGGCAGTTACCAAAAACGTGCTGGAAATGATATTTTTGTGAATCTTTGCCAGTCCTCGGTGAGCGAGGAAGTATTGTAGTATTGCGAAAATCGAGCTCGCTTTGTAATAATAACTTAAAAAACAAGAGAAGCTGTTTTTCATTAAAGTTAGTTAAAGTGCCTTTATTCAAGTGAACCAAAAAAAAAAAAATACCACATTTTTAGATTTTTTTATAAATTCCTCAAAAAAAGGTTCCTTAGTTAAGAAACCACCATTGTCATGATTTTCCACTTCTATTTTAAAATTCTGGAATCGGTTAAAAATTGCAAAAGATACCGGCTCCTGAATATGGGATTTTTTGTGCTTTTAAATAAGTGAACCGGAGGGTATATGATGGCATATTGTGTGAATATAGTGATTTAATAAACAAATATATTCAGTTCTGTTGTATTTGAGTTTTTTGACAATGAAAATCATAACCAATTGTATTCAGTTTTGCAGCCACTGCATCCCAAGTAGCCATAATTTCTCCTCTGCTGCTACCGTAAGCAGGAGTTCCTTTGTCCAAATGAGGAACTCTTTATATATTGTTTTCTTTATGCTGCAATTTTTCAAATAGAAATGTAGAAGTACATACATACATATATACAATATGGATATGTATGTAATTTTGTTATCTTTTTTGTCATATAGAAGGTCCACCTACCTTTTTTTAATGTCATTATGACTAAATACATATTTTTAAATATTTTATAAAAAGACAATTTTTTTTTCGAGTAAAACAAATTTTTACGGCAAACAAATCAATGACAATCAGTTTTTTCTGATCGTCTATTTTTGACGTTTCATATTGTGTAAGACAATTATTTTTGTTATACAGAACCCAATTTACACACAGAAAAATTGACACCTTTACGTTGTTTGTTTACAAAAATTAAATTTGTTTTATAGAACCCTAAAATGATTATTGTTTTGACAATTTAAAAACATTAATTGTCTCCTGGAAAGATGATGTTAAAATCGTTTTGAATGTTTATGAATATGGCGCTAAAAATTTAATTTAATATTAGCGGTAATCCATTTCTCTTTGTTGGCAGAGTCCTTGCAAGTCTTGCAAACGTTGCAAACCAAGTCGAACAACAACAAAATGTAGCTAGTTTTAATAGGTTTGCAAGGCTAGAAAGGGCGTTTACAATAAAGAGTGAGTATCGCTAAAGGTATTTTTATACTATTCTACAAGTCTTAAGATGTTCATTGGATTTTGTCGAAACAAATTCTAATGATTTTTGGTCTGATTGTCAAAAAATCAAACATAAAATGTTCGTATTGTATTTTGCTTTTATACTATCACATTTAAAATAAAATGAAAACAACAGCTCTTTGTCCAAGGATGGACATGTTGATACGGCAATATTTTTTATCTGTTAATATTTCATTATATAAGCAATATTTAATTATACAAGAAATATTTGTGATTTATTTTATATAAAAGAACTTGAAATTTTAACCATATTTTGTAGTTTTGCAGTTAATTTTTTAAGAAAAGGAGTAAGTAAATTATGGCGAATAATTTTTAATTTTCCAGCCCTGATTTTCTCTTGTACATACATATTTGTGTAAAAAAGCAACTCTGATAAAAATCTCATTGCTTAAAAACATTTTTAAATATCATAAGAGCCATACGACTGTCAGATTTTTCATACGTATTTTTTGACGTTTCATTACATATTGTTTTTACACTATTATACCTTCTCATTTTATCAGAGTTTTTGACATGCCGTTATACTCAGTGGGATAGTGTAAAACTAGCTTAATAAATATTTTATAATTTTATATAATAACAAAAAAAAAAAAAAAAAATTACAACATTTTAATTTCTTTATACAGTGAAATCGCAATAGAGTGAACTAATTCGTGAAAGGCCAGTTCACTCTATTAAAAATTTTCACTCTAAAGAGTCTATAAAAACTCTGTTTTATATAAAAAAATCTATATTTATTGAATATTATTGTTCAATATTATTATCAAAATATTACATATCTTGCTTTGAAGTTCTGCAGCCAACCTGCGCTTGCATTAAAACCGCCCCTTTTTTCCAACATTTCATGAAATTTTTTAGCTTTTTCTCTCAACATTTCTCTACTTACCGGCAGATTTTTGGTTCGTTGTCCTAAAAACCAACTGTAAAAAGCTTTTTTAACACTTGGGTATTCTGCTTTTTTGAACGACTTTCTTTTAAGCGCACTTTTACTTAAGCATACAACATTTTTAATTTTAGATTTCTTTTTTGATCCCACTTATTGTGGACTTTGCTACTCCATATTTCTTTGCAAGAACTGTAGCCCCTGTATCTTTGGATAGTTCTTTAATTATTTCTTGCTTTATTCCAATAGAAAGAAAAGTTTTACATTTATTAGAACTCATTTTATAACTTTTTGTCTGCACATAACACAAAGAGAAAACAAAAATCACTAAAATAATCTAGCTCAAACTTTTGAAAAATCTTAAAATAAGACAAGAAAAAACAAACATGTTTGCAAATTCAACGGAAATCTAACGGTTTCATAAAACTATATGTAACTTCTGTGTTTTTATCAACGATAACTTTTGTGTCTTTGTCAATTTTGTATAAGAAAAACAAAAGTTCACTCTACTGAGTTGGGCATTGTTCACTCTATAGAGTAACTAACGAAAAAAAATCGGGAGTTCGTAATATTGAGTAGTTCATATTACCAAGTGTTCACTCTATTGCGATTACACTGTATATGTAAAAATTTTACTGTTTTTTTTTTTATTTAAATTTAAATACCTCTTTGGTGGTTTTTGTTTATTCATTGCAGTGGTATTTTATTGTAATCGAAACTTATTTGCTAAAGTGTTACTATCTATGTACATTTCTTGTTTTATGTTTTCTATGTAAAAATATTTCTTTTTTTATTTTCTTTAAGTATATTTCATTTACGTCATAAAACGGCCTAAATTTGTACATAAATGAGAAGCTTATTGCCATTAACTAAATATCTCATACCAAGTATTAAATATAAATTTCAACTTATCATAGGCTGCTGTTTTATTTGCTTTGTCAAAATCAATTGAGTCTCTCCATATAGATATGTTCTATATACATATATATTTTATTTCTACTGCTTTTACAATTTCTGCATTTTCTTTTATGTTTCTAGTTTTTCTTTTTTTATTCTCTCTCTTTTTGTCCTATTCACTTATACACATAAAAAAATGAGATTAAATAAATTATGCATTTATTAGGTGACTTACCACCATAGAGTTCATCATTTGCAAAAAAAGGGAAAAAAAAGAAAAAAGAAAAAAAAAAAAAAAGATTTAAACTGAAATTGAAAAATTGAAAAATAATACATATTTATACTATTTAATAAATAGTTAAAAAATATAAAACCAAATCATACATGCTGTAAAATATTTAATCTTAAAAAGTTAAAAATTAATTCTATACAATTGTAATATATTTAAATGATTAGCAATCTCGTATACAAATATTAATTTAAAGTTATAGTAATTTAATATAAAGTAAAAGTAAGTAATAAAAAGCAAATCATAGTTTGTAAAAAACAAAAACAAGAAAAAAAGAAATTATTAAATACAACCGAAATAAGTGAATAAAAGTAAAAATGAATGAATGTTTAAATTAAATGCGTGTGTGTGTTTGTATAAATAAATATTAATAAAATATTTATAAAGTAATAAAATTAAGTAATAATTATAAATTAATTTGTATTAATAATAGTAATAGACGAAAAAAATTATTATAGCATACTTTTAGGTGAAAAATAAAAGTAAACAATTACCACATGTTAAAACAAAATCTATACATATAAATACATGTATATTTATTTATTATTTATTTTTTAATATTTAATTTTTGTTTATTTTTTTATGTATTTCACAAAAAATCTTTTAATTTTTATTAAGTATACACATAAAAACTACCCAAAAACTTTGAGAAAAAAATTAAAAACAAATTAAAGTTAAATTATGAAAGTCATTACAAAACAACACACAACGTTAAAGAAAAGAAAAAATATGTAAAACATTAAAAACAAAATTTAGTTGTAGTCTTTAATTATATTTAAAAAGACAGGAATAAATACAGCAAAAACAAGAAATGAATACATACTTTTACAAAAGCTATTATCATTTATAATGATGATTAATATATAAAAAAATAATATATAGAAAAAAAATGAATAAATAAGTAATAAAAGAAAGAAAACAAGTTATCAATTTGATTTTTTATAAAATTCAACTTTTTTTTCTTTTTTTTAGTTTTATAGTTAGTTTTTTTTTTTTTTAAAGAAAATAAATTTAATATTTTTTACGACTTTTCGAGATATCGGCCATATCCCTCCATTTTCAACTTTTTTAAAACGAATGAAAATATAAAAAAAATAAATTTGAAATTTAATTTTTTTTTTGTTGTTGAAATTTTCATAATTTAAATTATTTAAAATTTTATATTTTTACATATGTACACATATGCTCAAAATAATAGGTACACTTTGTATATCTATAGACATATTTATTAAAACTATGGGGAACATTTCTTAATTGAAAGCATACAATGTGGCAATAATATTTTATCCCAAAATATGGCAAGCATAATATCTTGGTATTGTTTGTGGATACAAAACGTTTTTGCAACTAAATTAAATTCAGGTTTATAATTTAAAAAAACATGTACATGTACTTATTATTTTGAGCAGCATATAAGTTTACCTAATTGTTAAAAGTCGTCAATATTTTTAGTTAGTTGTTTTGAATTGTTAAACCTTTTAAGTTTCAAATTTCCGTAACATCTATGATATAAAATAAATACTGAATTTTTATTTTCTTTAAAACTCTTCATATTTTTTTTATTGAAATGAAAAAGTTCAAGGGATGTACCTATTATTTTGAGCATATGTGTATATAGCAAAATATGTCTTTGTCCATACTGTGTAATATTTGCTGCAAAACATTTTTAAATTCAAAACAACAACAAATATTTTTCGCCATATAGACAAATGCATTAAATATTTAAATTCTTCACTGAAACTGAATTCGTGTCTAAACATAATTTTATAGTTTATAGACTCCCATCTTCGTTTTACTTTTATTAAACTTTTCGTGTAAAAAGTAATAATACGTATTCAAAAAAAATCTTATATATATGAAATGAAATACAATTTTCCTCTCGTGTCCTTGTCTACGAATTTGTTACTGCAAACTTTTTTATATACATAGCATGGATAGGGGCTTAGGAATAAAAATTCTCTGGGGGTTATTTTTCCCTTTTTCTACCGCAACTATTTTAAATTCTAATCTTCTTTGAATCTGTTGATTAGTTTCTTTTTCTCAAAACATTAAAATTTGATTCTGTTTTGTTCTGTATCAACACATTTGGTTCTGATTTCTATTCTATTCCTTGTACATATGTAATTGGTTTTTAATTTTTATAATTTTTTTATGTTATAAAATTTTTTAAGAGAAAATAATAAAAAAAATTTCAGTACATCCAAAGATTATTTTATTCATTAAACTATAAAATTACATACATACTTGTACCAATATTTGCAAAAAATTTCTTTTTAATTTAATTTAGCAAGTATAGAAATTTAGTTAACTTTTCTAATTCCATTGGCTTATGGTTTATTATTATTTCGAAAACTTTCAAGAAATTTATTACTGATCATAAATAAGGATTATTTTACAGTGGCTGCCAGTAGCTGTGGTTATAACAGGTCTCTTTTCATTTGATAAGATTAATATAGGAGTATACATACAAATATATTGTTTTTTCTTTACAGCGATTAATTTATTAAAACATGACTGGGATTTTGATTTAAATATAGAAACTCAAAGCGTTCTTGTGTTCTTTTTTTTTGCATATTGAAATTTTCGTTCCTTATTTATCCATAATACAAAAATTTTAAATCTAAAATAATTTCATGGTGCGTAAGATTTGTTTAAAAATTCAATTTTATTTGTAAAACTAAAAAAACTGACAACAGTATTGAAGGCAAACCTTACATGAAACCTTAAAAACGTAAAAAATGATTCAAATATATTAGAACTCAACAGCTAATATTATACTTACATATATATTTAAAAATATATATATTGAATAAATTGCAAAAAAAGTAAAAAAATATTTATTTACAAAAAATAGCAACAAAAATAAAAAAACACAAAAATGTAAAGCAAAATTATAAAAAAAACAAAAAAAAAAAAAAATATTTTTTTAGTATAAAAAAAAATCAACAATTTTTTGTTAAGTTACAAACATTTTTTACACAAACAAAAAAAAACTTAATTTTTTTCTACCTAAAAATAAATAAATTCATAAGTTGGTAAAAAAACAACGTAAAAAAAATAAAATAAAAATGTTATACAAATTTAAGCCATTTATTAAATAAGTATAAATTTAAAAATTAATTAAAAACACACAACTTCATCTAAAAAATATAAAATAACAAAAAAGAAAAACGACAACAACAAAATTATACATAGAAAAGAAACCATATTTCGTTTAACTTTTAAGTTAATATTTCACAATTATTATAAAAAAATAAAACACAACTTAAATAAAAAAAAATAAATAAAACAATAAATAAATAAGAATAGTAATTATATAAAAAAATAAAAAATAAGCAAAAAACAAAACATAATAAAAAATTTATGATATAATCAACAAAAAAAAAAATAATATGACAAAGGGTTTCATTTACTGGACAAAACATTCGGCCTTATTCCAGTTGGCGACGTCGTTGTCGTCTGACGACATTTTTGTAGTAGAATATAGAAAATATGTGCTGGAGGCCCGAGGTTCGAGCCCCAGGAAAGGTCTGATCAATATTTTTATAATTTAATTTTTGTTTTAGATCAAAGTTAACGGCAATGAATATTTTTGGTAATCAAACAGTAAGTTATAATGCGCACGCTTCTGGCGCTGCACTCTAACCACCACGGCTACAGTCGTACATGTCGTCGATGCCGGCTAATGTGGATTAAATGGAATAAGAGGGCAAAAACAAAAATAAAATTGTAATTCTGTTTCATCCAAATAGAATGCCAATTACAAGAACAGCAATGATGGTAAGAAAAGGAGAATGTGATAGAAACTGTTGTGTGACTTTACTATCGACTAACTCATACAAGTGTATGTACTTACATTAGGGTGGGTCAATTTTTTTGCCTATTAAGCGTATAGCAAAATCGTAATCTACGGGAAATTCTAAGAACTTTTCCCAAAGAAACCATAGTTCTAAAATTAAAATCGAGCTTCCGGTTTTTTAAGAGAAAATTAGGTGCTCAGGTCATCCGAAAATAATGCTATTTTTTTGGAAGCATTCATTGAAATTGGTGAATAGTTGACCTGTAACGCTGAAAGAGGGCTTATTTTAAAGGAAATTTTCCCAGCTTTCTATATCTGTCCTCATTTGTACAAAATTATTTACCCAAATAATGGTTTTGGAGGTTTATGTCAAAGTAATAATAGTTTTATTTTTTTAACAGCTTGACTATTATTATTTTGACATAAACCTCCAAAACCATTATTTGGGTAAACAATTTTCTATAAATGAGGACAGATATAGAAAGCTGGGAAAATTTCCTTTAAAATAAGCCCTCTTCCAGCGTTACAGGTCAACTATTCACCAATTTCAATGAATACTTCCAAAACAATATCATTATTTTCGAATGACCTGAGCACCTAATTTTCTCTTAAAAAACCGGAAGCTCGATTTTGATTTTAGAACCATGGTTTCTTTGGAAAAAGTTCTTAGAATTTCTCGTAGATTACGACCTTGCTATACGCTTTGTCATGTTTTACGGTCTCGAACAAATTGACCCACCCTAACTTACATACATGTGAAATAATATAATTTCAGTATGCGATTTCCAGAAAAGTGTGAGTTAAATAGTTGATGTTTGGTCTTGAATATGCACAGGACACAAAGAACTCTGATGAGACTACCGTAGCTGGAGTCGAAAACAATTGTTCAGTTTGGCTAGTGTACTATTCCTTCACGGACATCATTTCTTCTTTGATTACCAAAAAAATTCATTGCCGTTAACTTTGATCTAATTAAAGCGTTTCTGACGAAACAAAAATAAAGAAAATATGTTTCGCATGCCTTTAATCTGTTACAAAAATGTCGTTACGCGACGACGACGCACACTGGTTCAAGAGCGGCATTAATTCATTTTTTTCATGCCTTCTAATCTACCTGATTTTTTTACAGTTTATAATAGACAATCTAATTATCATGTACCAAAAATATTAGGCTTATATCTTTATTACTTTTTTGTCCAGAGACATTCAAAGTTGACCTAAGTGAATGCGTTTGAAATGACCGTATTATATATGCTACATTCTATCGCTTCATGCTTTTAAAATACTCTTGTAATGACACTAAAAAGATTTTTTTTCATACAATTGGACGTTATTTTAAATAAAAAAAATTTTCAAATTTAAAAAAAAAAAAATTTTTTTACTACAAAAAATTGTCCAAAAATATATATTTTCTCCAAATTCTATGGATTGCATCTTCTGTGCACCAACGAGCCTCAGCCAGATACTTATATCAAATTAAAGCCTGAAGTCTCAGCTAATTATTTATTAAAAATTCAGCTGCTTATTATTAGGAAATTTTTATTTTAAAGGAAATTTTCCCAGCTTTCTATATCTGTCCTCATTTGTACAAAATTATTTACACAAATAATGGTTTTAGAGGTTTATGTCAAAGTAATAATAGTTTTATTTTTTAACAGCTTGACTATTATTATTTTGACATAAACCTCCAAAACCATTATTTGGGTAAACAATTTTCTATAAATGAGGACAGATATAGAAAGCTGGGAAAATTTCCTTTAAAATAAGCCCTCTTCCAGCGTTACAGGTCAACTATTCACCAATTTCAATGAATACTTCCAAAACAATATCATTATTTTCGAATGACCTGAGCACCTAATTTTCTCTTAAAAAACCGGAAGCTCGATTTTGATTTTAGAACCATGGTTTCTTTGGAAAAAGTTCTTAGAATTTCTCGTAGATTACGACCTTGCTATACGCTTTGTCATGTTTTACGGTCTCGAACAAATTGACCCACCCTAACTTACATACATGTGAAATAATATAATTTCAGTATGCGATTTCCAGAAAAGTGTGAGTTAAATAGTTGATGTTTGGTCTTGAATATGCACAGGACACAAAGAACTCTGATGAGACTACCGTAGCTGGAGTCGAAAACAATTGTTCAGTTTGGCTAGTGTACTATTCCTTCACGGACATCATTTCTTCTTTGATTACCAAAAAAATTCATTGCCGTTAACTTTGATCTAATTAAAGCGTTTCTGACGAAACAAAAATAAAGAAAATATGTTTCGCATGCCTTTAATCTGTTACAAAAATGTCGTTACGCGACGACGACGCACACTGGTTCAAGAGCGGCATTAATTCATTTTTTTCATGCCTTCTAATCTACCTGATTTTTTTACAGTTTATAATAGACAATCTAATTATCATGTACCAAAAATATTAGGCTTATATCTTTATTACTTTTTTGTCCAGAGACATTCAAAGTTGACCTAAGTGAATGCGTTTGAAATGACCGTATTATATATGCTACATTCTATCGCTTCATGCTTTTAAAATACTCTTGTAATGACACTAAAAAGATTTTTTTTCATACAATTGGACGTTATTTTAAATAAAAAAAATTTTCAAATTTAAAAAAAAAAAAATTTTTTTACTACAAAAAATTGTCCAAAAATATATATTTTCTCCAAATTCTATGGATTGCATCTTCTGTGCACCAACGAGCCTCAGCCAGATACTTATATCAAATTAAAGCCTGAAGTCTCAGCTAATTATTTATTAAAAATTCAGCTGCCCGTTTTTGCCCCTAAGCAATTCCGGTTTAAAAAAACTAAAATTAGTTAGGAAAAATTTCTTTCACAATCATGTAATTTCAGTAGACGTTTGTATTAAAATCTGTTGCATACCAGAGTGGGCAAACAAACAAAACATTTCGCAAAAGTTACAACAAAGTCATACACTTTTACAAATTTTTTTAATGGTATTGTATATGAGCAAAACAAAAACAAATACTTTCTAAAAGAGAAAGAACACAAATGAAACAATTAGCTTTTCGCTCTTGTGTTTGCTTTGTTTTTTGTTGTTTTTTTCTATTCTTCTTTTCTTTTTCTTTTCTTCTATCCTTTTTCTTCTCATTCATTTTTTGTTGTACCTACGCACATTTGAGTTAGTGTATTTGTAGTACTCAAAACAAAAAGAATATGCAAAATTAAATGGGACAATCTTTCTCACTGTTTCTGTTTTATTTTTGTTTTACTCATTGTAAAGAACAAAGCAAACTGAGATCAAACGTTCAGTTTTGTTTATTTTCCTACTCTGTTGCATACTCTTAGGATTGCACTTCTCTGCAATAGATTTTATTGCAACTTGTCAGCAGTTTTCCCGGTCATTTTCAGAAAATTCATAAGTTTGTTTAACGATCTGTAAAAACTTGTGGATTTTTTTTTGGGTAAATTCAAAGAATAGGCTTTTAGGGTTCATTGGGTTCCAGTAATATAGCTGGACCTATCCTTTATTTAAAAGAAAAACTGCAAATTTTGAGGCTTAGAAGGCAATTTTAATTCGGTCATATCTCCTACACTACATACGCAATTTAAACAATTTTTTCTACGAATTATAAAGGAAGTGCAATATTTCAATAAAAACGGCATTGAAAAGTTATCAATTAAAATATCTGACATATGAAAGCTACTGAACTGTGTAAAAATTTTCCTCAGTTCTCGTTTTACAATATTTAAGTGACTTCTGTAGACTTTTTCTAAGACAAAATATTTCTTTTTAATCAAATAAATTATGAATTTGTCTCAGTGAAACACTCTTCTTTGCAACGGTATTATTTGATTTGTGAAAAATAGTTTTAAAAAATCGAATTTTAGTCACCAAAATACCGCCTACACAGAATGCAAGACGGTGCGATGGGCGTGGCAGATTTCAATGAAACTTGGCATGCGTCTTTTGTTTTTCTAAGTAGTATATGTACTAAATTTTAAGACTTTTGCTTTTATATGAAAGGTTTTATGTGAAAATATCCATTTTGATTGTATCGGCGGTGGGCGATGGGTGTGGCTGATTTTCATGAAACTATTTTATTTTCTTGATTTAGTCAATATAATACTCTGTGCCAACTTTCAAGTTTCTAGGTCCACTCCTTATAATTAATGCCACCAATCGTATGAAGCTGAACCAGTGTGCGACGTCGCCAATTGGAATGCGGCCTATTAAATGGGTACTGGCAAAAATTATCGACATGTTTAATGGTCTCTCTCAGTACAATCTCGAAAATGTTAATCAAAGTGTTCCAAGAGCAATCAACTCTTTCGAATTGTTAACTTTTCTAAGCATTTTAAAGAATTTAATGAAGAAAATAAAATAGAAATGCCTGAATAATTTAAATTTAAATTTAAACTTAATTTTTTTATTGGATTAGTTTTTATCGCTACAAAACAAAAACTTATATTTAATTTGTACTGCCTGTATTGAAGTTGAAAGTCACCGTCCAATACAAGAAATATTAATTTGTACGAAGTAAATTTATCCACAACTTCTTCGAATTATATAGTCAACTAGGTTTTTAAATACCTTATAGTAACGTGAATGTGCAAATTAACCAAAAACCAAGGGTTCTATTTTGTGCGAACCATTTATCGCATAAAAACGATATAATGTTGCGAGTCGGAGGTGTTTATTTCTTTAATTTTTGCTAAAAAATTATGACATTTCGCTAGAAGAGACTACAAATTTTAAAAGAGCGTATACCGTGTCTTCCTTTAAAATTTATACCCGAGATTTCACTAGAAGGGACTTCTCTACAAATTTTAAAAGCCATCTATCGCTGACATTAAGTGTCTTTTCAGAGTGAATTATTTGCAATTCGTTCTTAGCTTTAGATTTTAAATTTGGACCAGTTACTGCACTCTGTTGTCGGTTTAAGAACCATTTGTAAAAAGTTGCATCAAGATCAGACTATAAGATTTCATGACGTTGTTTCTTTATTTTTGAGATGACTATTTCAGTTACATCACAATCTAGTGCCAAACGTTTCCCTTGATTACCTTGATTAATCCAATGCAATACACAACTCACAAACTCAACGCTAACGACTAAACTAATATTCGGCCTTATTCCAGTTGGCGACGGCGTTGTCGTCTGACGACATTTTTGTAGCAGAATAAAGAACAATTGTTTCTCCTGCCTTTAATATATTCCAAAAATGTCGTCACGCGACGACGATGTCGCCAATTGCAATACGGCCTATTATTTGTTGAAGATGATCGTACGTTTTTTTTGGAGCTCAAAATAAAAATTAAATTCAAGGAAGGAATACCATAACTCAGTAAACAAAATTAAAATTCAACGTTGAAAGTGAGAATATTTAAAAGTATGAAAATTTATCACCGAAAAAATTGTTAAATTTAACTTTTTAGAACAGCTGGTAAATTACGGCATACGATATCGAACGAAATTTATATGAAAACTGGGGGCAAATTGCGCCATTCGATATCGATCGAAATTTGTATGAAAATTCCTTTAGAAATTGTATGAAATTTCGCTCGGGCCGTAGTTTGCCCCCAGCACGTTGATACTGAAATACTGTTAACTTATCCGAGCGTTTAACTTTTTCGAGATTCTACTTGTTTTCGTCTTTTCTTTTTCCCTTAATAGTCGCATACAACAAATGACCTGTGATTTGTTTAGCTTTAGTGCACATACAATTTACTTTGGATAGGGCTTGGTTTTCGCCGCCAATTCCGGAATTCTGGATACCGGAATTTTTTGGAAAATAATAATTTAAACTATATTAATTTTTATTTGTGTATATTTATTAAAAATTTAATCAAATAATCTTTTAAAAAGATTAAAAAGAAACGCTTTTAATTCCATCGATATAAAAACTTACAAAAAGCAAAACAAATTGTTAAAAAAAAGAGCAAAGAGCAAAGAGCAAAGAGCAAAGAAGCAAATAAATTATTAAAGTATACGGCATTCAAAAATTATCACAAAAATTTAAAAAATTTAATCAACGAGATCTGTAGAGGCCAAAAGTTGTTTGTGGTTACATTTTTAAAGAATTTAAAGATCCGAATACTTCATAGTACAGTATTACAGGGATAATTATCTCGACAAAAATTTTAACATTTTTGGGCAATTATGCGTGGAAGGCATTTAAACGAATACGGTAAATTGCCTCTTTGCTTAATTGCCTGTATACACTGCCGTCAATACATATGAAAAGCAAATAACTTTATACTTATACATAAACTTAGTAGACTTTAATTGGAAGGTTGTATCGAAAAAGGTATCGTATTAGACCAAAGGGTCTAATACGATAACTTTCTAAAATTTTAGGGTGAATCGGATCTATAGTTTTCAATAAAAATTTGTAAATGCTTTTTGCCATCAATTTTCAAAATAAACTTTTTAGTTCATATTTTATAATATTAAACTAAAAATTTAGCATGCATATATTTTCGGGATTTCGGGATCACCTTTAAAGACTAATTTTACCAATTTTTGGTTTTAGTATGTGTATGTCCAGCTTTGTATGTAACCAAGAATTTTTAAACGTCCGGATATTTTTTATCTCTTCTTAAGCCGCTTTCATCAATACTACTTTTATTATCTTATATTATTCTGCTGACATTTTAGATAGTTTCTTGTTATGATCGGTGTAGTGTAGCAGGCCAGCTTGTCTAGATCAAACTCTCGATTCGCATTCCAGTAGACTAGCACATTATCCAGTAGGCTACTAAAAAAATTAGTTTTTATGTCTTAAACTTTTTCTTTTTTATTTTACAGGTCTTTTAATGCATCCCTCCACCCAACAGACTAACAGTTTGAATAGCCTTAACCAGCAGACAGCCACAAATATGTTGCGTCCATCTCGAGGAGGTGGCACGGGTAGTATTGGTATGGGTTCACAAAGTTACGATCAAAACAACATGTTGATGAAAACATTATACGAACAACAACAGCAGCAACAACAATTATTGGCTGCACAACAGTCACTGCAAGGTCTGTTATCACCTGGTTCCACTAACAATTGTAATAGTAATAGTCTGCAGCAGCAAAATAACGTGAATGCTAATAATTATCCTTTAGCCATGGATTGTGATCCACCATTGGCTATACAACAAATGCCGCCACCACCACCGCCCCAACAACAGCCAGTTCGTTTTGGTATTAATAACTCTACGCTACAGACTGGTATGGTAACGTCCACTACAGCAGGCGCCAGTACTAATGCTCTAAATACAGGCCGCATACGACAAAATTCGGGTGGCCTTAGTAGTGCTAGTGTAGGTGGTGGAGGAGGTTTTAATCCTATACAAACAAAACATCAAACAAATGCCACATTAACACCTGCCTCGCAAACAAATACAACCGCGCAATCAGCCATGACTGGTGGTCATCATCATAGTTATGCGCCCGCTTCACTACCTTTAGATTTGGTGCACCATCCATTATCGGCAGCTGCCTCACATCTAATGATGACCGATTCAAGTGTTATAACTGCCACGGCAGCAGGTGGCCCACCTGCCGGTCCCGCCTCATATTCCTCTTGGCCACAAGCCAATCATCATTTTAGTCTGCCGCCACCGCCACCACCTGCCCATATACTAGCCGGGGTAAGTATAAGCAATGAACATCTACAACAGCAGCAGCAACAGTTAATTCAACAACAGCAGCATCATCAGTTACAACATGCTCAGAGACGTGTGGTTGGTGGAGGAGGTGGTGGTGACCAACCAACACGTTTACCCTCCGGCTCAACGGGTAATAGTTCGAATTCGTCAAGTGCTGGCAATAATAGTGGTTCCGGCAGTGGTGATGCCTCTTCGCCCATGGTGGGCGTTTGTGTTCAACAAAGTCCGGTAGTTATACATTAAGTTGTTTTCTAAAACTAAACTTTATTATTTGTTACTAAACACCGCCCCATTATATTGAAATTAAATTTTTTTCCCTTTAACATCAGATGGTAAAACGTGTGTTGTTAGGGGAAAAACAACTTTTACTTGCTTTATACTGCTTTTCTTTTATTAAAAAAAAAAAAAAAAATGAACGAAAAGTAAAAATAAATTATAAATATAAATAATTTTTAAATATAAAATTTAATAATTATTTTCTACATATATTTATACATACATATATTTGTATTTAATTATAATAATTATTATAATCAATTTATTTTAATTAATTTTTTTCTTTTTGCCTAAATTATTTACCATATATTGTTTATAAAAAAAGCAAAGAAAACAAAAAAAAAAACATTAGTTTTAAATATTAAAAATATATACATATTTTTTAGACAATGGTCTTTATCTTGTTTAGTGTAGTCGTTGTATTATTTCGACATTTTTGTTCTTTGTTTTCTTTAATCTATTACAAAAATATCTAAATACGACAACAATACACCAAATACTATAATGGATACTACTACGATATACATACATATGTTTAAATATATAAAAATACTTTAAATAATACAAACATTTCTGGTGAAAAAACAAAATAATTTTTAACCCATTAAATTTTCGTCTTCTCCCTAAAGTATTTTTATTTGTCAAAAAAAGAAAAAATACAGTATGTAAAATTTAAAAAAACCAGTTATTATTATAAAAAAACCAGTTATTATTATAAAAAAACATAAATAACAGCCTTAATGTACGGTCACAGTAAACAAACATTTGACTAAAAATGTAACCATAACCATTATTTTATAATAAAAAAACATTTAATAGAAATATTTTATTGTAAATAAACATAAATTTAAACAATGTTTTCCTAATTAAGAAAGATATGATTCCTTAACGAGTTGCCCTAGAAATTGTCCAAATTTGTGTCAAAATAAACACAAAACATGCAAGATTTTTCCTTAGTCTATTACAAAAGATTTGAAATACGGCATTAACACTTCAACGCAATAACGACGAATAAGATATACAGGCACTAATCGTATTTGAATAGTTGTTATTGTATATCGAAGTGTTGTTTATATTAACAAAAGAATATTTTTTTTTCATTAATCTATTACAAAAAAAAGTCGATTTACTACATTAATGCACCAAGCACAATGAGGTTAAATATTTAATTGATCAGATTTGAACCAATAAACGAAATATAAATACTTCAATATACAATGCGAGTTCGATTGTTGCAACTGAAAAAAAACTGGCAAGTAGCAATTACCGAAAGGTTACAATGTTCGATTTTTTTTTACAATAATAGAAAATACCCCATATCTTAAAAGGGAAATTATATATCAGGGAATTTTTTCATAAACAAATTATTTATTATAAAAAACTTGTTGTAAACATAGCCTATATTTCTGAAAAAAAAAAATTATCCATTAATTAGTTCAATCTACGCTTCAGTGTAAAGAACACAGACTCGTATAATCTGTTTGACAGAAAACGTATTGCATTAAACAAACAGTAAAAAGATTTTTGCGACATCACAAACAGTCAAGAAATGTTGTTAAAATGAGGTTTATTGACTAAAACTTTGCGTCTGTACAAGAAATAAAAAATATATACATATATGGGGGTTGTGGTATAGTGGTTAGTGCTCTCGCACAAAACATCAAACAACCGAGGTTCAAATCCCAGCGAAGTAGAAAAATTGCAAAATAAAATCTGCGGATTTTCGAAAATTATAATTTAAAAATAAGAGGTTTCCCTCCATCTTCAAGAGACCGCTCCGTGATATTTCCAGTCCATTCCACCAGAAAGGAATGATCAGGAGTACAGTGCCACCTGCTGTTGATTATTCATTCAGTGAAGGTATAATACTAACATAAAAAAATCACTATATCTGTCTATCTATCTTAAAAAATTCCAATACAATGAACAGCATGAGTAGAGGTTTAACAATGAGTATTGGTCTTAAAACAAACAAAAAAGTTTATTTTAAACTTATTGAGACTTGTTTTAAAAATACTTAGTTGTAGGTATAAAGAGTGTAATGCAAACAAAAACAAGTCCGTTACCAAAATCTGGTTATTGAAGTAATCGGGAGTTACGAATAACAACCTCGCACTCTAATAACATTTTTATTGAAATTTTTTATAAATATTTAGTTGAAACGACAGCTTTGTCATTGCAAATAATTCGTCTAAGAAAATACAACGTTTTCATATTTGCCAAACAAACTAAACTGTTTTATATTTTTCTTGTCAACAAATTTGTCGTATTTTCTTATAAAATCTATTGTAAAAATAAGATAATAAAGTACGACTATATATAAATTCATGGTACTCGTAGTAGATGCATTCATGCTTTCCGGATGATCATTGATTACGGTGTATAACTAAGAATTTGTACGAACTAAAATCAACCACTTTAGATGAGTTCAAAATCAACATTCTTTAACTTAAAAAAGGCATCTGTGCTTGTTTTACTGAAGCATGGTATAATCATCATCTCAGTTTGAAATGGTATATAACCCTGTGGTTTTGCAACCCTGTTTATCTGCCGATTATCAAATAAAAGCAACACTGTGGTGTATTTTAGGGACAGAGGGCACTGAGATTACAATCATCGGGTATACAGTGCACGCTCGCTAATGTGAACTAATTAAAACTGGCGTTGTTCACTTTTACGAATTGTTCACATTTCCGAATACCGAAAATTTTAAAACAGAATTATACCATATTGTAAACCAAAATCAATACATATTTATGAATCTTATTATTTTTAAAATTATATCAAATTATAATTAGATTTGTATATATTTATACGTATGAATATGTTCATAATTACACATACATATAATATGTACATACAATACATGCACATGTACACCTAAAACGGGGATCCCGCAACTAATAAACACAAAATTTTAACGTTTCATATTAAAAAAAAGAAAATTCTGTTCAAATTATAGGGATTTTTGCATTTATTCATCTTTTAGAATAGTCAATGAAGCAAAAAATGTGTTCACATTAAGCGGTGTTCATATAATGCGGTGTTCACATTAGCGCGCGTGCACTGTACTTCCCCCCAGCCACATTCTGTAAATGAGCTTGTGCATGAACCTAACCTGGTTCATTGCCTCCATATTTAAAGAGTTCGTCGTCATTGATTGGAACCAACACAGCTTCTCTAAAGGAGGAATTTGTGTCATCGGCTTGCAGTAGATTAGAGAAGTGCTGTCTCCATAATCCCAGTGTCCCTTGAGCACATGTACCAGATTACCATGTTCATCCCTGCAGAAGGTTGCTCCGCCTTATTTTTTGTAAATATTTTGAGAGTCATTTCTTCTTCGCTTGTAGGGATATATCAGGCCTATTAATCGAAGGCGAGGCGGCTTGCCTAGGGCCATTTTGTAGTTGTTATTTAGTGTATGATCAATTAAATTTCGTAGTCGTAAGACGATAGTGCCGGGTTCAAATCTCAGCTCTGACATCTTGAAAAAAAAATAAATTGAAAAAATTATTTCTTTAGGCGACTACCTCTCAGCAGTCTTCTGGCAAAAGCTCTGAGAGTAACTGATTGCCATGAAAAAGCTTCTCAAATCTCTCGTACGGAGTGGACTTTAAACTGTAGGTCCCGGTACTCATGGATAAAAATTAACACACACAACATGAGTGCTGCGAGAAGCTAGGCCGTAACCCTGACACAGGGTTGTAATTTCCAATTATGTATGTATGTATGTATGTTGGACCACTTTTGTTGAAATGGAATATTCAGAGTGGCTAGAGCATTAACTATGTTCCGAGGTAGTATGAATCAAATTAATATAATTGACAACCCTTCTATGGCCCGAGCTGAAGACATATTCTCTGCTGCTCTCTCTCTCTCTCTCTCTCGTTGGGCCTAAACAATGCCTGTGGCTAGTTCAGTAAGAAAGACTTTGTTTTTCTTTATTGATTTTGCAGCTGGAGATACGTAATTTGATGCTCCCCTTCTGTGGATTTCTAGGTTATATGCTATTTCAGTAGCTACAAAAGTTACATCCGCATACATTGACACTACAATAGGAGAACCTGCCAGTGTACAATAACTGTTGTGGAGGATCTCACAAGCTAATGTGACCAGATTGTTGACCTGGTGTATGCCTAAGTGCTTTCATAGCAATGTGTAAGTCACCAAGTCATATTTCAATGCTAGGTCGCACAAAGCATTCAAACTGCGCACATGAGGAGCTCGGGCTTGAGACTCTATACGCGATATGCTTTCCAGATTAAAAAATTTATTCAATCAATTCACTATTAGCAAACATGAAACTTTCTGATCCAGCCCAGTGTTTTGCCTTTGAAACTGGTGTTCATAGTGCATTAAAGTATCTCTACTCACCTCAGTAACTTCACTTAAATGGCTATAATTCATCTTTGAGATTCCCCACAGCGCCTAGTAATCTATTGGTCCATGAAGGAACTCTTAGATACTGTCGCTGTCATCCTAAACACCGTATTAAGAAACTCACCATCTATTAATTGATCATCGTATCCTAGAGATGTGACTGACTAACTCCTTTGCTTGCATATTTTGCCATACTTGTCTGATAACCTCATCTGGAGCTAGTACTAAAAAATCTGACAGTTGATCTTGAGTAGGTACGACTTGGTCAATTAGAGCATCCCCAGGTTAACAATTACTAAACAAATGTTGAGACCCATTAGTTAAGGTTACAGGGAAATGTTGAACAAGTAAAATATATAGGTATCTATGTATGTCTGAAATCTGAACTTAACAATTTACAGTATTATCCTATGGCAGATCGTATTATAGTTGTTGGAGAACAACGTCATTTACATACCACTAATATATGGGTGCGTTTCAATTCTATCTGATTTTCGGTGAATTCCAACTCTTCTGGTGTTAACCAGAGAGCGGCCAGGGCTCTAAACTTAAGAGTTCTTCTTAAATCTTCATCTAGGGAGAGGAACTGATCGGTGTCCTTAAACACATGATTCGCCATAACCGTTACACTACGGCTATTAATCCAGCCTGTTGGTGGATCTTAATCCGCAGCGCTGTATGCTACGAGAAAATCGGCAGCAAAGTGGTGAATTTCTTATTATCATCCTCTAATAACATTGCTATTAAGGGGGATTGACCAAACGACACACTTACTCGGGAACGGGGTCTATGTGCATTCATTAATGACGACATGCTGATATTGTTAGTCATTATGAAAAATGAACCAAAGTAAAACGATAATTTGAGAAACACTCGCTAACACAATTCATACAATTGTACAAGAATAAAAAAATGTTAAAGATTTCTAAAACACATTATTGGGCTGTTCAACAACACTAATTTTATTTATTAAATGGCGATCCTGCCAGTCTTCAACATATTGGATCATCAAAAGCAGAAGAGAAATACAAAAATATCTCAATCAATATAAACTTTGTAAAATGGATGCAACCACTACAAGTATTGATACGGCCAACAACAGTAACAGTGCAGATACCACAGATAGTTTGCTATTTTGTTTTGTACTGGATTATATCATCCATCAAAAAAAATGAAAAAATTAAATCTCATAAAAGGCTTCGAATTTAATAATTTGTGGTTATTTTTATAAAATAAAAATATTAACATTGAAAATAAAATAAATTATAGAAAGTTAAAAACAATAAATTCATAAATATTATAATTTCATTTGTATTAAAAAGAAATGAAGTTGGGAGTGATGGAACCTAAGATTAAATCAAAAACTATTGAGCTTATGCGTCTAAAAATAGTGAGATAATCACCAAAAGACAAATCTTATTCAAATTTCCAAGATTGGTAAATCGAAAAAGTTATTATATTATTATATAGTAAATATTAAAGCTTATGGTTTAAAACAATATATATATATATATATATAGATATATTATTCTCATTTTTATGTTTCATTGCAGTTTAGCGAAGCATCGTCATAATATGTATTCAAATCCAAGCAAACGTATAAGTACAAAATGCTTCACTTCAAAGTTTGTTTTACAAAAAAATTTTTTTTTTCAATTTCAATACATTCATAATGAAGTTTTTATTACTACTGATAATTTAGTCCTTTTTAAATAAACATATGTATGTATATTATGTATTATATTTTTAATATCGTTAACCAGTCTTCGTTGGAAATGACCTTGCAAGTTTTGTAAATGTAGCAGATCAGGTCAAACAGCAATAAAACTTAGGCATAGTGACGTTTGCAACGAAGAGTGATTACCGCTATTACTCATATAAATAAATATATTGCAACTCTTATTATTTTTTCATATTTTTTCAATTTAATACTGCATATTTAAACAAAACCAACCACTACCGCAGCTGAAAACAATTCAATTTCTTTAATATTATTATTATTTCTTTTTAATAAATACATAAAAAATTATACATATGCATGTAGTATATTAAAAAAGTGCTATTTTGAAAAAATCTTTATAATATTAATTAATATTAATATTTTTAACTTTACATTGTATACATACTACTTACTCAATAGTGTTATACCAGTTTATTTCGTTATTAAACGAGAAAATCTAAAAACAAAAACAAACAAAAAAAAAAACATACATAAATATGCCTGTAAACAAAACAATAGTTAAATTATTTTATTTTACAAACATATGTATTTTTTTAATTTATTTAATTTTTTAGTTAAATTTTTTTACACACACTTACATACACTTTTTCCTCGCTTTGTTTTTAATTTAAGTTTTATTAATGAAATTAAAACAAATTGTATATTTACATAAATTACAACAAAATAAGCAAAGAGAATACAAAAAAAAGAAATACATTTAAAAAATTGTAAAAAAAATATATATTTTCCTTTTTTTAATACACATACAAATATATATAAATAATAATATCAAGTTATCCTTCCCATTTTATTTTTTAAGTTTAAATTAAAAAAAATATACATAAATTTAAACAATAAATTAATATACATATGTATGTATGTATCAGAGTTGGGTTTATTGCATTGAATTTATAATGCATTATCGTTTCCACTACCACTAAACCACTTAGTATTAATGCAGCAATATTGCAGCCACCACTAAATGCAGATAGAAATAGTTAACCACTAAATAAAACCATTTTAGTGGTAGTGGAAATTTATTGCATTAAAAAAAAACAAATTTAGTGGTAGTGGAAATTTATTGCATTAAATAAAAAAAATTTAGTGGTAGTGGAAATTTATTGCATTAAAAAAAACAAATTTAGTGGTAGTGGAAATTTAGTGCATTAAATAAAATAAATTTAGTGGTAGTGGAAATTTATTGCATTAAATAAAAGAAATTAGTGATAGTGGAAATTTATTGCATTAAAAAAAACAAATTTAGTGGTAGTGGAAATTTATTGCATTAAATAAAAAAAATTTAGTGGTAGTGGAAATTTATTGCATTTGTTTTAATATTTTATTTTACAAACACTTTTTTATTGTTTAAGTAAAATACGTTTTAATGTTTTAAAGTTTTAAGAAGGAATGAAAAAATTTAAAATCAAAGTTGAAGTAAAACAAAAAGCTTACTACAACGGCATTCACATTGTACAGAGCTACCATATATCACCAACACTCCTTCTTAATGTGAATGTCGTTTTACAAAGAAATTATATAAATTTCATTAAATTCATAAAGTAAATGTGCTTCGTCTTTGGCAGATTCTTCGTGAGAATATCTGCAATCATATGCTCGCTTGGGCAGTACCTCAAAGTCACCTCCTGGTTTTTTACGACCTCACGTACATGATGGAATCTGATATCTATATGTTTCGTTCTCTTGTGAAACAGTTTTAATATTTTATTTTACAAACAGTTTTTTATTATTTAAGTAAAAATACATTTTAATGTTTTAAAGTTTTAAGAAGGAATGAAAAAATTTAAAATCAAAGTTGAAGTAAAACAAAAAGCTTACTACAACGGCATTCACATTGTACAGAGCTACCATATATCACCAACAGCATTAAATAAAAAAAATTAGTGATAGTGGAAATTTATTGCATTAAAAAAAAAAACAAATTTAGTGGTAGTGGAAATTTAGTGCATTAAATAAAATAAATTTAGTGGTAGTGGAAATTTATTGCATTAAATATAAAAATTTTAGTGGCAATGGAAATTTATTGCATTAAATATATCGATTTTAGTGGTAGTGGAAATTTAGTGCACTAATTTTGAATAATTAGTGGTAATGGAGTATAACTCCATTGGCACTATAGTGGAATGGAAATTTAGTTCCACTACCTCAGTTCCACTATCGTTTTAATATACCTTCATATATGGATATAATATTATTATATGCATACATAGCTTAAGTCAATGTCAAAATAAATTGTTGTGAATGTTATTTTCTTAATTTACTGAGTCCGCCTGTAGAAAGTAAATAATTGTTGTTATTGTTTTAATAAGAATTTTAGTACTTTCAAATGTAATATATTATTCAGTTCACCATAGGTAAGATTTTAATGGCGCGGACTGCTAATATTGCTAATCATTCAGAAGTAGTGCACTAAATTTCCATTACCACTAAAATCGATTCATTTAGTGTACTAAATTTGCACTACCACTAAATTTGTTTTATTCAATGCACTAAATTTCCACTACCACTAAATTTATTTTATTTAATGCACTAAATTTGCACTACCACTAAATTTGTTTTATTCAATGCACTAAATTTCCACTACCACTAAATTTATTTTATTTAATGCACTAAATTTCCACTACCACTAAATTTATTTTATTTAATGCACTAAATTTCCATTACCACTAAATTTGTTTTTTTTAATGCAATAAATTTCCACTACCACTAAATTTATTTTATTTAATGCACTAAATTTCCACTACCACTAAATTTATTTTATTTAATGCAATAAATTTCCACTACCACTAAATTTGTTTTTTTTAATGCATTAAATTTCCACTACCACTAATTTTTTTTTTATTTAATGCAATAAATTTCCACTACCACTAAATTTGTTTTTTTAATGCAATAAATTTCCACTACCACTAAATTTTTTTTATTTAATGCAATAAATTTCCACTACCACTAAATTTGTTTTTTTAATGCATTAAATTTCCACTACCACTAAAATGGTTTTTTTTAATGCACTAAATTTCCACTACCACTAAATATTATAGGCGATAATGCACTATTTTTTCCACTACCACTAAATTTAGTGGAAAATTAAATCTAATGCAATAAACCCAACTCTGGTATGTATGTACATACTCGTATATGTATATGAAAAATAAAAAAAAATTCTAGTTGTAATACATATACGGGCATGTTTGTAAAACGCATTCGATTGAAACTGAAATCGAATGAAACTATTATTTCAAAATGGATTCTATTAGTTCGCTTAATGACCATTAAATTAATTTCTATGAATATCAAAACCATAAAACAATTTGCACAATTAATGGGATTATTTTGTAAATCACGTAGGTGATGCGTTGCGTTATATTTGTATAATTTTTTTTTGGTTACAACAGTATATTTTATTAAAAAAAAAGCAACGCATCATGATTTGCATAATAATCCCCTATGTTTACTTGTTCTTGTCGCTTTCAATTTAATTCGAATTCGTTTTACAGAACGTACCCGATAAACTTGATTTTAATAATAGAAATATATAAAATAAATCTAATTGAAAAATAGAAATACATATATATACTTACCAATATAAAAAATTAAACAAAAAATTGCAATTTTTCTTTTCAATTTAGACCAAACAGGTTTGCCTAGAAAAGTTTGCCCTCTTATAAATATATATTTTTAATATTCTAATCTAAAGATAATGCGAAGAGTAAAAAAACAAAACAAAAAAAACTAAGAATTTCATTTCATATTATAGTACCCTAGCCACTATTAATTCATACAGTTTGCTTTTTTTATATACAGTCATGGACTTTATTCTTCATACACCCCCGAAATTTTCAATAGCTGCTAAATGAAAAGCATTACAAACCTTTTTTTTTAAGTTATTTAATTATTTATTTATTAGCGAAAAAAACAAAATTTTTGGTTTCTTTTTAAAAATTTAAGCAATGGATAAAAAAAAAACTAAAAATGAAGAAGGACAAAAGTGTTCATACAGTACAATTATTTGTTTTTTTTTAAATGTGAAATAAGAAAACTGAGTAAAGTTTTTTATAAAATTAATATTTTGTTGGCCCACCATTAGCATCAATTACTGCCTGCAGACGCCTTGGCATTGATGCGACCAGATTTTCAGTCATATCAGGAGTTATTTGAGACCTTGTTTGTAACGGCAGTAGGAACAATTTTTCTTTTCAAAATATCCCAAACGTGCTCAATGGGGTTCAAATCCGGCGATTGGGGAGGTGAGTTTAATTGTCTTGGTGCATTAAAAAGCAACCAATCTCTAACAATGTGCGCTGTGTGTTTGGGATCGTTGTCCTGTTGGAAAATCCAATGCTGGCCAAGACCCAACATATCAACAGACGGATGTAAATTGCATTCTAATAGCTGTTTATAATAGTATCGATCCATAATACCATCTATAAACACTAACCGCCCATCTCCAGATGCTGCTATTGCTCCTCAAGCCATTACGTTGCCACCATTATGTTTTATTTTTGGAACAATATTCTATGGATCAAGTGCAGCATTCTTTTTGCGCCAAACCTTCCCACGACCATCATTTCCGAATAAATTGAACTTACTTTCGTCCGTAAACAAAACCTTTTTTCAGAAGTCTATCCCTTTATTTAAATGCTTTTTTGCAAACTCAAGGCGTAGTTTCCTATTTTTTTCAGATATCAAAGGTTTTCTGCGGGGAACTCTGCTTGCATAACCATTTGCTCGCAACGCCCTCTGAACAGTTTTAGGATGAACAGTCTTGTCTAAAGTGTTAGCAATAGTTTTTGCAATTTTTGAGGCAGTAGTACGCGGATTTTTTTAACTTCTTTCAAAACAAATCTTACATCTCTTCTGGAGAGTTTCTTCGGGCGTCCTGGCCTTGACATATTTTCGATGGAACCAGTATTTTTATACTTTTTAATAACATACTGAATTTTAGCAAACGGCACATTTAATAATTTGCTTATTTCCCGATAGGATTTGTTGTTTTTGTGCTCTTGCACAATTAATTTCTTTATTTCAAGGCTAAGCTCTTTACGCGTACTCATCCTGACACTTGAAACCAATAAAATATCCACTAATCATTCAAGTAACACCTCACCTCATTGCAATATGAAAAACTAACGGTTTTTAAAAAGTTACAATGCGAACCTTTGGAATAAAGCAAAAGAGATTGCACTGTATGAACATTTTTGTCCCTCTACTTTTAGTTTTTTTTAGTGTATTCCGTTAATTTTAAAGGGAATTAAAATTTTTATTCTTTTACACTGATTCAAATGAATTAAATTACCTTTGCTGTAAGAACTTTTTTTATGTTGCTCTTAAATTAGGAGTTTTCTCTAATACAGGGGGTGTATGAAGACTTAAGTCCATGACTGTATATTGTATTAACGATCGTATTTTACTACTTTCTTTGTTATTATTTCTGAAGGGTGGTGTGTGTGTGTGTTTTTGAATAAAACACAAATTATTTAGGAAATGATTGTCATTTCCTTTTATTATGATAATTTGGTAATATCTACCAAATGGCCGCCGCGACCTCGGCAGCACACCTCCATTTAATGGTCCAAATATTTCATCCTTTAGCTCTTGAATTGTTACTGACTTATCGACGTACAGCTTTTCTTTCAAATAATCTAAAAAAAAAGTCCAACGGTGTCAAATCACATGATCTTTGCAGCCAATTGACATCGCCACCACGTGAAATAACATTGCCATTGAATTTGTCGCGCAAAAGAGCCATTGTATCTTCGTTAGCTGTGTATAAAGTGGCACTATCCTGTTGAAACCACATATCGTTCACATCCTAATGTTCATCAACGACGAGCGTGAGAGGTGCAATTGTTGGGCAAGACGAGGGGATGAGGTGGACGCCCCTTCAGCCACACTATCGCAATATTATCTGCAGTACGAGCTATACGAGGTTTGCTAAAAGTTCTGCACGATTTTTCTGATTGTACGCATATTTGGACGATTAAATTTACCGAAAAAATCTCGAAGTTCACGATATGCATTTTGATTTGAACGCTCATTTTCGTAATAAGCTTGAATATCTTTAACGCGTTGCTCGTTGGTGTATCTTTGAGATTGAGAAATGTCAAATGAAATGCTGAAAAAAACTTGATGTTTAGGTGTAGTTCACATTCAACATCGGCCCTTAATATTTAACCACCTGATTATTGAAATTCATATTTTTAACGATAGTTGTATGCTTAATATTATTGATATAATGAGACAAAAGCAACCTTTTGCAAATAATTTAGGCCCCTATTATGGTAGATTTTTAGACAAATAACTTTTTCAATGTACGTAAAATTGATCACTTTTAATTCATACATACATATTTACCTGTTGCTAAAAGAATCAGAGCTGATTTAAAAAAAAAATACCATTAGATATAAGTAAGTCCATTATTGTGTTAACTAGTTTAGTTTATAGAATGAGACGTGGCAAACGAGTAAGTACGGAATCCGCGAATTGACAATAAAACAGTTAAAATTCAAGGAAAGATATGCCAAGAGAAACTATTCAATTCATTATTGCAAATTATAAAAAATGGTACAATAGCTAGTAGAATCAGCAATCGTACACAAGAACATTAGCATCAATAATTAAATGCGAAGCTCCTGGACTCAACGACAGTGAGATTCAGAAATTTTTAGCGATGATTCCAAATTTGAAGTTTGCGTTGGCGATACAAGGTAACACGTTATTCGCAAGAAAGGTGAAGCATTCCATAACAACTACCTGAAACGTACAACCAATTTCCCAACAACTGTTATGGTGTGGGGATGCTTTTCAGCAAGAGCTGTAAGGAAGCTGCATTTTATAGAGGATACTTTATATTCACAAAAATATTGTCAAATTTTGAAGCAATACCTAACTACATCGATACTCATGATAACAATATTTGCGCAAATCGTTTTTCAGCAGGATGGAGCTTATGGTCATACAGGCAAAATAATAAATAGTTTCAAAACAATGGGATTGATATTTTGGACTGGGCTTCTAGTCCCGACCTTAATTCCATTAAAAACTTTTGGGCATTAATTAAAAGGGTTAAGAGATAAACTAAAAGATATTTAGGCTTCAATAACCCCAAAAGAATTCCGAGATCTAAAAATTAGTCAACAATGTTCAGCTCATTACTATCAATGGTAGTACACATTTGCAGATAAAGAATATCTACTGTAAATCACGGATTTACACTTTTTTAGGTTTAATTCAATCAGATTTTCATTGCACAATTTATAAAATGCATTCAAATCAGTTTGAAGATGAGTACTATCAGAATCATTCGAAATATTTTTGAAAAGTTTGAACTCATCAACATACATTAAAATATCACTATATTGAATGATTTTAGGAAGATCATTTATAGACATTAGAGATAAGTATTGGGCCTAGATGGCTTCCCTGGGGAACACCAGAAGTTACCATTGATTATATGTTTAGATTTATCATTTCAATACAATGCACTGCATTAGTAGGGGTTTACCCCTGAGTATTGGTCTTAATAAAAAAAAAAAATAACACGTTGACAACGATTATTTAGTTATGATCTAATCCATGTAGGTAAGTTGTAAAAGAATAGAATTTACCGTTGATTTTTTTATAAAACATAATAAAGCGTTAAATTTTCTTTAAAAATGAGAATTAGATTTAAGTATTGTTAGATAAAGAACAAATAATAAAATAAGGTTTGTTTTATATCACGTACACTTTAGTTTGGATCTTGTATTACCATTGCCATTAAGAAACGGGATTTTTTATGGACTAATTATGCCAATATTTTTCTATTGTTTGGAAATTTACTGCGATACATTTGGATATATTTTTCGAAAAATTAAGCTCTTATTTAATAGGGTAGTTATGAGATATCTATATTCTTTTGGAATTAGGCATTATGTTTCAACGTATGTTTTGGGTTTGTCTTTTGATAATTTTGTTAAATTTAGAAATTTAATCACTTTTAAATTTTTTTTAGTTACAGACATCTGGTTAATTTTTACATTTATTTAAACTTGGTAGGTCGAATAGAAATATACAGAAGATAATTCCAAGGTTACCGTTATTAGGATTGCTAGACATTTTATTGTATTGCCTCTTTCTTTAAGAATTTTAGTATACTGTGTACATACCTATAAAAGGAAACTTTTGCAGGCACTTCTTTAAATATATGTTTTGTTTATGTTCTTTTTTCATTGGTATTTTATATGTTATTCATTTTTAAGTTTAAGTAATTCATTTTCATTGTTAATTTGCTTTCGATGTTATAATAGGTATTAATTTTGAGTAGTATGATGGGACGGACCACTTATGGTCAATAGGCTAGGTATTTTTGTTTATATGAAATTAAATAAATAAAAAAATCCACATAAGTAAAAATAGAGTACTGTATGAATTAATAGTGGCTAGATTTGTTACTACGTACATATACATATGTATTTATTTTTTTAATTTTCACATTAATATCCATACTTTATTTTATTAGCATTACACCTATTATCAGCAAAATCGTCTGTTTAGAACATAACTTGTGCACGATAGTGATGCTGCAGTTTATTTGCCCGACAACCCAATTTCATTTGCCATTTAGCCTGCACACGTTTCATTACATGAATATCACGTGCTTTACGTGCAGCAGCATTCTGTTCGGTTTTCGTCCAACCCAAAGCACGGTAAGTACTCAAAAGGTGATGTAGTTTGCGATCAGATTTCTTAGGAACCATTGCACGATTAGGATTTAAACGTTGCTTGTAGTAACGCAAAAGAGAACGATGTCCAATTATGGCACCAGAGGGTAAAACCAATTGATATTCATCGCCATCCAAAAGATCAGGCACAACTTCTTCATCTTTGTCAATGCCCTCTTGCTAAGATTATAATGATTTGTTAAGATAAAAAAGTTCAAACATTTTTAAGAAAAACTTACATTATCTGGATAACTGGAGCTGTAATCATAATAATCCGAATATTCGGCCAAAGCTAAGCCTTCATGCAACATTTGACAGTGCCCTTTGTCGATCATATGTTTCCTTACGGCGTCTAAAGAATAGAAAGTTTTGCCCCTATCATTACACTGTAGGCATATAAAGTACACAGCCACCTTTTCTCCTAGATAATATAAAAGACCCTCTAAATCTGTACAGTATTCGGCATCGGGTATGAAAAATGAATGCGCCTCAGACATGTGTTTTAAATTATCCAAAATATCTTCTGCTCTATGCACACAAAACAAACAATCTTTGTCGGTTAAAGGATTTTCAGCCAACTCATCTAATTCATCTGAATCTACAACTTCTTCCTCTACATCCTCATAATCCTCGTCATCGTCATCCTCAGCCTCCATATCTTCTTGGCCCTGTACCTGTTGCAGAGCAAATCTACCTTTACCCTGAGCTGCAGCTGCAATAGCAGGATGAGGTCTGGGTTGTATGACCGACTTGGTGGTGACTTCTTTATCTGCACCAGGATTTTCCTTCTCAAATTTGTCAAGATTTTCTTTGTGTTTCCTACTATTCAAATGATTGTCATGAGCCTTCTGGTTGCCAAACTGTTTGCGGCAAGCATTGCAATACAAACTCATCTGACGTTCGTTATTGGCAGTGGCTTCTGCATTGCGCGTTTGTATGACACGATTTTGGAATTCCTCGGCAGTTACTGGTGGTAGTTCAGCCACTCTTCTTTTGAGATTATAACGATGCCAATCTGTTTTATAATGTTCTCGCTGTATATCCGCTGAAGCGAATTTAACACTACAGTTTATACAAGTAAAATTTGACATTCTTTTTCTCTATTATTACTTCGCAAAAAAATTTCACAATATTAAATGTTTTTAATAAATAATTTAGATTTTACACTGAAATACGAAATCAAAACACGTTGTTATTGTTCGTCAGCTGCTGTTAAATGAGAGTAGCAAAGAGAACATTTGTCAAAAGGTAAACACAGCAGAAAAACTCAATGCCAGTGAATGTAAAAGTTCCGGCGTTATTTGCAAAAGATGCCAACTGTAAAAAATTGTAAAGGACGTGTAGTTAATAACTAAAGAGTTAACCATTTTTTTGTTCAATTTCAATTGCAATTTTCGTTTATATACTAAAAATGTAATATAAGATGAAATGAATGTAAAAGTTCCGGCATTATTTGAAAAAGATGCCAACTGTAAAAAAAATGTAAATGACCTGTAGTTAATAATTAAATAGTTAAGCATGTTTTGGTTCAATTTCAATTGCAATTTTCGTGGTTATACTAAAAATGTAATATAAGATGAAATTTCTCAATTTAAGACATTAGCACAATCTGGCATCTCCAAATTCGCTTGTTAAAAGTGCCGGTTGCTTAGTAATCTAACGGAAGTATAAACAAAAAATTCTTTTTCATAAATTTTGTGTAAAAAAGTGTAATTAGACTATAATGGAGGGCAAGGATAATCGATCTAAGGAGTAAGTATTTGACATTCAGCATAACACCACTAGAAATATTATAATAGAAACTGTTTATTCTTAAATAAGTAAGCGTTCGAAAATGAAGACCCATTACCGCAATAAAAGCAAGTACTGCACCACCTCGTCATCGTCAGGACAAATGGAAGTTGTGCGTGGTTATGTTGATGTGGTGGACTCTAGTGATGAACGTTTTGTAAATCGTAATGAATGGATTAAGGGAGGCACTAAATCAAAGTCTCCCAAAACATATCCCATAGACATGCATGATGATATGCCACCAGAAGACGATGAAAATGAACATATGAGAGCGGGCGATTTTAAGCTGATGTCACAATTGCCCTCAGCTATGAGTGGTCATTTCAAGTTTTCGTCAGAAAAACAGTGGGAACAGGCTGATAATGACGAATTTCTCGATAATACCGAAGCCAGTGAATATTTCACTCTGAATTTAAATTTACTTAATGCGGGTCTACAAACGATACCCTTTTACAAGCGCATGGACTACCCTTCCTCTCTATTCAGTAAAGATCAACTCATTGCCATGGAGCAGGCTGCCGAAGAAGCAGAAAAGTCATATCAAAATGTTTTAAAAGAACACATTGAAAATCCCCGCATCAAAATCAACTCTGTGAACCGCAAGACAAACTCCGCTAAAAGTCAGAAATCGGCTAAAGCAAAATCGCCAGAAGCTCCCGATGAATTGGACGAATTGTTAAATATGACTTCTGATCAAATGTCTAAAGTTAGTGTTAAATCAGACAATGTGACACAGGATACTAATCTTGCAACACCAGATATAAACGTAGTAACAG
Organism: Metopia argyrocephala; assembly: GCA_963576795.1. Classification (NCBI taxonomy): domain Eukaryota; kingdom Metazoa; phylum Arthropoda; class Insecta; order Diptera; family Sarcophagidae; genus Metopia; species Metopia argyrocephala. The sequence continues at coordinate 121,813,285 of OY756208.1, read as the reverse complement.
CAGTTAATACAGATAATAAAGATGATATCCAACAATGGTTGGATAATGTTTTGGAAGAGTAAAATTCAATACAACTGAAGAGGTAGAGTCTCTTTTCTTTTTTAAATAAAGTAGAAATCATAAAAGTAGCAGTTGGTATATTAATACAGTAGTAATTAGCTGAATTAATTTAATTTCATTACTTTAAAAATGAATTTAAAGAAACAACAGGAATTAATATTACATAAAAAAAAGAAGTTTACCAAACGAAAGTAATTTATAAGGATTTAAATGTTTTACTTTAAAAAATATGTAATTTCTCTATATAGTTTTCAAAAATATGTATGTACATTAGGGTGGGTCAATTTTTTTGCCTACTAAGCGTATAGCAAAATCGTAATCTACGAGAAATTCTAAGAACTTTTCCCAAAGAAACCATGATTCTAAAATCAAAATCGAGCTTCCGGTTTTTTACGAGAACATTTGGTGTTCAGGTCATCCGAAAATAATGCTATTTTTTTGGAACTATTCATTGCAATTGGTGAATAGTTGACCTGTAACGCTGGAAGAGGGCTTATTTTAAAGGAAATTATCTTAGCTTTCTATATCTGTCCGCATTTATAGAAAATTGTTTACCCAAATAATGGTTTTGGACGTTTATGTCACAATAATAATAATTTTAGGTTTTTAACAGTTTTACTATTCTTATTTTGACATAAACCTCCAAAACCATTATTTGGGTAAACAATTTTCTATAAATGAGGACAGATATAGAAAGCTGAGATAATTTCCTTTAAAATAAGCCCTCTTCCAGCGTTACAGGTCAACTATTCACCAATTGCAATGAATACTTCCAAAAAAATAGCATTATTTTCGGATGACCTAAACACCAAATTTTCTCGTAAAAAACCGGAAGCTCGATTTTGATTTTAGAACCATGGTTTCTTTGGGAAAAGTTCTTAGAATTTCTCGTAGATTACGACCTTGCTATACGCTTTGTCATGTTTTTCGGTCCCGAACAAATTGACCCACCCTAATGTACATCTTACTAAATGCTTAACCTTAACGCACGAATGCACGACTTTCATTCCTCTAATATTTAATGTGTTAGTAACCTAATACGCGTTCAATTAAAAAACATTAATTGATGTAGTCATTTCAATAAAAACTTTTGTGTTAAGGGAATATCAGAACGCCAATCTGAAATGTATTCTCTCTAAATTGTGTTTCAAATTTGCTCTTGTAACATTACACTAATTTCACAACATTACTTTAAAACTTCATATGTAGACAATAATCTAATTGGGTAAACAATATTCATCCTTCAGCTTTATCTGATCGTCATATTCTATTAAACTTAAGCTCTTCGTTACACCAATTGTATATTTTTATTGCTTTTGTTACTCTATCCAGCACAGCCAATACGCCTTAATCTAGTCTCGAAGAGAGCAGGTGTGTATTTATATTATCTGATTTCGATTATCGGAATTGTTTCGTAAGTAAGCCATCAAACTAAGATGTGCGTCACTATAAAGTGTAACACCCATTTTTCTTAATAACTTTTTTCACCTTTAATCAAAATTATTTTTCTTAATCACAATATCTTTGAAAAATGTGTCAGATTTTAAAATGTATCAGTTTGTCAAATTTGACTTGTTAGTTAGTTCATAATGGATAATCAAAGACAAGTGCATACAAAAATTATTCAAATAATTAAAAAAAAACCATATTGGAGTTATACAAAAGTTGCTAGGGAAGTCCACGTGACCAGGCAATGTGTTTCCAGAGTGGTCAAAAAGTTCAACAAAGACCTAAAAATTGAAAGAAAGCCTGGAACAGGTAAAGCAAAACTGGTAACGAACGACGCGAAAGCCAAAAAGGTTGAGAAGCTTTTGCTGGCTCTTCCAAACATTTCTGATCGCGAAGTGGCCCGGCGCGTGCAATGTTCGGAAAGTTTTGTGCGCCGAGTTAAAGCTAAAGCTGGCCTTAAAACATTTAAAGTCCAAAAAGTTCCGGATAGATATGCTAAGAAGAATATTGAAGCAAAAAAAAGAGCAAAACACTTCAAAAAAGAATTTTTTCAAAAGTTCAAATGTTGTGTAATGGATGATGAAACTTACGTTTTTGCAGACTTTGCGCAGCTTCCTGGCCAAGTGTTTTATGTAGCGGATAGTAGAGGCAATGTTTCTGAAGAGTTTCGAACTAAAAAACTATCAAAATTTCCCAAAAAGTTCCTAGTTTGGCAGGCTATTTGTAGCTGCGGCAACAGAAGTGCATCGTTTGTTACATTGGGATCAATAAACTCAGATATTTATATCAAAGAGTGTCTTCAAAAGAGGTTGCTCCCATTTCTAAGACAGCACAACATATCAACATTCTTCTGGCCAGATTTGGCAACATGTCACTACAGTAAAAGCGCAATAGACTGGTATAATAAAAATAATGTTATTTTTGTTCCAAAAGAGGCTAACCCACCAAACTGCCCAGAGCTGCGGCCTATTGAAAGATATTGGGCTCTGGTCAAAAGAGAACTAAAGAAGAGTACATCTGTTCCCAAAACCATTACTAGTTTTCGATATAAATGGACAGCTGGTACCAAAAAAATCACCGGAAACACTATAACATTGCTTATGGATGGCATAATGAATAAAATAAAAAATTTTATAAAATTAAATTAATTTTTAAATAAAATAATACAGAATATAAATCTGTAATAAAAATGCAAAATAAAACTGTTTTATTTTTAACTCTAGCTTACTCCAGTCAGTTTTTATTTGACTTTTGATGTGTTACAGTTTATAGTGACGCACATCTTATTAGTTAACAATAACAAGCCGAATATTTCTACGACTTCTACACCAACAAGAAAAACAGAATTTGTAACGACTGCTTTAAGCCCGGTCAGTAAGACTGAAACGTATATTGAAATAATCACATAATTTAGTTTTAATACAAATTAAAAAAAATATTACGTTAAATCACCCTTGGTTTCTTATTGTATCTGTTTACCACTAATCACTGGAAGTGTAAAAAAGGTAAAAATCAATCTCACAACCATTTTGACCTTCTGCGTTTCTTGTTTACGTAAGGTTTATATTTAATGTTTGTGGTTTTCAAGATTTTTTGTTCGTTCTTTACACGATGACATATCGACTGAGGCCGCTTTATTAGTGAGACCTTTTAAGCAAAGCATAGCATTGCTTGATGTTGTATTTAATGGACACTCTACTCATATATAAGTAAAGGTTTTTTTATAAAAACCGTCAAGACGAAGAATTAAACGAAATTGAACAGCATTATTAATGCGTCTTCCTGAATAAAAAGTGTTTCTCATTTATTTCTGCAGCAAAACCATCCTGTTTCACGATATCGAAATACTAATTTCTTTCGCCTCATAAACATAAGACAATACAGTAAGAAAGTGAATAAACGTGTTCTTTCGACATCGTGAAACAGGCTGTAAAACTATTAATCAATATTTTTTCTCAATAAATTTTTTAAAATTAAAATCGCTTGTCCAATGTGACTTTATGTCAGTGATCTCCTGAAAAACATTTCCTTTTTTATACATTCTAAAAGTTCTTTCTTTCTTCTAAATAATTGAAACATTAATTAAATCAGATGTGTCTTTTAGGAATTATTTCTCTAACATTTTTTAATCACTTCTATTTTATAACCTTCTGACTAAATCATATTCATTTTTTTATGACCTGAATTTTTCTTGTTTTATGGATTTTAATTATAATTTTTTACCAATTATTATTTAAATAAATTCTTAAGAATTGCGAACACCAGCTTTTATTTATTTTATAACCCTCTCCCTATATTTAGTAACAAAAAGTGTTATAGAAAAAGCTGTGACAGTAGTAATTAAAAAATAAAATGCACAACTTATGATACTTATGACAAACCAAATCTCAAAGTTGATAATCTTTTCATGTGCATGAATAATTAAAATTTATTAAAAACTTTGCAGTTAGAATTTTGTTTTCTTTCGTGGATGTTTTGATAAAAAAAAATGTGCAACACAGAAGAAATAACAACATTTTAAAGAAAAAATGTGATTATTTAAAATGTAAATTAAAGAGTATTTCGAAAGGTAGAATGGATGTTGAAGTTAAAACAGAAATCAATAGGTTGAAGTACAATTATAATTCTAGCATTATTTACTATATAGCAAATTTGACTTCACATTCAAATCAAGTTGGAAGAAACAAATAGATTTTAAGACCTTATATTCGAACTGCCTCATTTATTAACTCATTATTAGTTCTCTTAAGTTGGAAAAAAAAAACAAAAACATTACATATGTATATACATAATTGGCCATTATGGCCTAGCTTCTCGTAGCACCTACCTTGTATATGTTAATTTTTATGCATGAGTACCGGGACCTACCGTTTAAAGTCGACTCTGAACGACACACTTGAGAAGCTTCTTCATGGCAATCCTTTACTCTCAGAGCTTTTGCCGGAAGAATGCTTAAGAGGTAGTCTCCGAAAGGAACTTACTTCATAATGGTTTTTTTTGGGTGTCAGACCTGGGGTTCGAACCCGGAGCTCTTGTGTAGTAAGTCAACACACTAACTAACCAATAGAATAAAACCATTAGGAAGTGAAATTAATTTAAAAATTAAAATAATGTAAAGCATTAAACACATAGACAACAGCAAGCAGCATGACAGCAAGCAGCAAATGTAGCCGACTTTCTTTGCTGCCATGCTATCGGCTACATAAATATTTTGAAGGCAGCAGCAGCAAAACAATAAAAAAACAAATAAAATAATTAACATGTGTTTTTGTTGAAAAAATATTTTAGTGATACCACTTTCAAGTGTACAAAATCGCAAAAATAAAATCGTTTGTTTGAAATGTACATATGTGAATATATTTTTTTTTTTTATTTTAATTTTTTTATATATTATTAGTATTAAAAAACTTTACAAAACTCATTAACAAAATATATTTCTCGCTAATTTTACATATAATCTTTTAAAAAAAATTAAAATTTTGCTCTCATCTCAAATTATTTGGCAATGTTGCCCGTTGAATTTTGAAATGATGTGTATTTCTCAATTGGTACGGCTGAATATTCGTCAAATATGTTTGAAGTTTAATAATCTTTATCATTTAATTGATCTTTCTGAGAGTAATGATTCCTTGAAGAGAAAAATTATTTTGTATTTAAATCATTATGTAATTATAAAATATTGTTTGTAAATTTTACTTTAGTCTGTAAGAAACTATTATCCATAGACATAAATAAATAAATAAAAAGATATTTGAAAATAAATCTCCTGTTCACAAAGATATTTCGATGCATCAAAATGCGTAGTTCTTTGTTTTACATTCAGCTACTTTATCGCATTTCGCATCATACTATACAAGCATTTTTAACAACAATGCATATTGATCCCTGTGGATCACCAAACATAACTTTAAAATCTCAAACTTGATTAAATAAATACCGCCTTGTAATGTTAAAAGTCTTTGTTATTATCTTTATTAATAAATAAATTTTTTTAATTGTAATAAAAAATATTTTTTAGATCGTATTTATTTAACATTTTATATTGTATTAGCATCACTAATTAGTTTTTGCTGCCTCAAAAAATAGAAATTATTCTAAGTTGGGCAGCAGCAGCAAAGGTTTTTGTCTGGGGTTTTGCTGTGCTGCCTTTAAAATAATCGTTTCCATATAAACGTGTGTATTCTAATTTTGACAACTTGCTGCCTGCTGCTTGCTGTCGTCTATGTGTTTAATGCTTAAGAGAATTAGAATTTATATTAACGTGGCATGTTAAGGAAAAGCCCAATATTACTTGTTTTAACTCTACTGTCTGATGTTTTCGTGTACACTTCTATATACATAATTGGCCATTACAACCCTGTGTTTGGGTTACGGCCTAGCTTCTCGCAGCACTTATGTTTTGTGTGTTAATTTGTATCCCTGAGTACCGGGACCTACAGTTTAAAGTCGACTCCGAATGACAGATTTGAGTAGCTTTTTCATGGCATTCAATTACTCCCAGAGCTTTTCCTAGAACACTGCTGAGAAGTAGTCGCCGAAAGAAATAATTTTTTCATATTTCTTTTTTTTAAGATGTTGGAGCTGAGATTTGAACCCGGCGCTATCGGCTTAATAGTCTAATTAGGAAAAAATAATCACAATATTATAGATCTTAAATCGCTTCAAGGGTTTATAGGTATAATGCCGTCGATTCTCAACCAGGAAATGATATTATGTAGTCTCAATATCTTATAATCAGCAGGGCTATTAGATATTTCTATTTGAATCAGAGTAGGAAAATAAACGAAACGAAACTTTTGATCTCATTTTGTTTTGTTCTTTACAATGAGTAAAACAAAAACAGAACGACTGTCCCATTTAGTTTTGTATATTGTTTTTGTTTTAAGCACTACAAATACACTTTCTCAAATGTGCGTAGGTAGAACAAAAAATGAATGGGAAGAAAAAGAAAAGAAGAAGAGAAAAAGTGCAAATTATTGGAATGTAACGGAATAATAAAGCAAGCACAAGAGCGAAAAGCGAATTGTTTCGTTTGCGCTTTTTCTCATTTATAAAGTATTTGTTTTGCTCATGTACAATACGATTAAAAAAATTTTAAAACTTTATGACTTTGTGATAACGTTTGCGAACTGTTTTGTTTGTTTGCCCACTCTGAAACAAAATTACGAATTTTTAGAAAATTACCAACCGAAATACATATTCATTCATATACTCATACATACATAGATCAATGTCAGTATAATAGCACCAGAATTTTCTGCCCATCGGACAGTGGTATTAAATTTAGTAAAAAAAAAAAAATAAAGCGCATTGTATCATAATGGGCAACCACTGAATTTTGCAGACTGTAAACAATTTGCAATATATTATTAAATTCTTAATGGTAAAAAACACATCTTTTTAATTATTCAGTTTTAGAACTCACTTTAAAATCTTCATTCCATTATCCACCCTCTAAGTTTACATAAAAAAAATCACATTTTTTTTTTAGCTCGTTAGTGAAAAAAATCCTGTTTTCGCTCATTTTGTTTTTTTTTTCTTATTTTGTTCTTTTACCAGCTTCTTTTACTTACATATAATGAAAACAAAGGTAGCATAGCACAAAATCTTGCATAAATTTGCATAAACATGTTTTTTTACATTTTTTGTGCACCTTTTTTTTGAATTTAATATAGTATATAAAAAAAATTATAGAGAAAAATAATGGGAAAAATATGAATAAATAATGAGATAAATTTTTAATGCTAAAAATGCATTCTAAAAAGTTAACACTGTCATGGAATGGTATGTAAAGATGAGGATGTAAAAAGTATAGAAATATTAAAAACAATTTCTTATAAATTATATTTCTATATATCAAACTAAAATGTGCTTCTTCAAAATTGTAGAGACAGTTATATTGCAAAGGATTCACAAATGAGAAGGAGGTTTTAAGAACCCAGGGGACAACTTTTACTCACGCATTGTGCTGGTCTAGGAAAATAGTATGTTATGGGAAGCGGCAAAGAGAGAGTAGTGCTTGTGGTCATTTGAATTAAACTACTTAATATAGTAATTGACAGGAAAAATTTCCGCTGTAAAATTGTTCCATAAACGAACATAAATTAATGCTCCTATTTCATCAGAGCACCTTCCGTGGTAGTACCAATAGAACATTGAAACGCACGCCACATTACGCCGAGTCTATAGAGTTGGATCCCTACCGTCACTGATAAGCATCTTCGCCCTCTCCTGTTCGCGGTCGAGAATCCCCAAAATAGACTTTGTGAGTTGTATACCATCTTGGGTCGGATAAAGGTCTTGTAAATATTAAGGTCAGATGAAGTGAAGTATTTCTTGCACCGTTTTAAAGATCCGAGGCACTTGAATGCCTTTTTCGACACTAGAAAAATGTGATCATTCCAACGAACATCACAGTTTAGTCTCATGCCCAGAACATTAAGAGAATCCGCCTCCTCAATATTTACATTATCCGTAGTCACAGATGACAAGATTGCATCGTTACCCCTACGCCTACGAATGATAAAACAACATTGAATTCGACCCTGTTCACGCGACCCCACTCAGAGATTGTCTGCAGGTCATTTGTGAGTGTGTGATTCATATTTTACCCTCCCACCCCAATCTCCAAAAGGCTCGGCCTGCGATCAAATGAATATGAATGACAAATGTTGCTGTCATCTGCGAAAGAGTAGATAGGATTGGAAGTTTAAAGGGAAAGATCGTTCAGGAAAATTAGAAATAGTGTAGGAGACAGAACAGAGCTTTGCGGTACTTTCGAACTTAACCTGAACTCGTTGGAAGTGACACCGTAACCACAACCACTTTTATAGCGCGGTCTCTGAGAAAGCTCGTTATGAAATCACAGAAATCATTACCGACGCCAAAGTCAATAAGTTTGGAAATGAGAGTCTTGTGCTAGACTCTTACGCCTTGGAGATATCTAAAACGACAACTCTGCTTTTACCAACGCGGTGAACAGAATCATTGCATTTCTCAGAGAGGAGTGCCAATAAGTCACCAGTTTAGCGGTGTCATGAGAAAATCGATTTAATTTATAAGTTGTGTTACTTCTTGAATAGCTATTTTTTTTAAATTAATGAGAACGTGCGGTCGTAAAATTCATTGGGCCAAATCATAACATATTAATTGTGTTAGCATAAAATGAATATTATGATAAAATGAAAGAAAGAGAGTAGAAGAGAATGGTTTCTTGTTGGCGTAAAGTTTCAACCGACTTCAACCTTGCATTAGCAGCAAAAAACCAATACATAAACAGTACAACACCAATGCATACATACATAGTATGTATGTATTACATATCATCAACTTAAAGACCAAACAACCCATCACCGAAAATTTAAAATTTTTTATTTATGTATGCAAAATTTTGAACGTCTAATATTACAAATAATCAAGCTACGAGTGTTACCAAATTACCAAATACCCTATCAGCAAGTGTACAATTTTCTGAAACCAAATAACCTATCAGTACTCATACTGAAGATGAAATCAGTGTAACTATTTATTATTTGCCAGTAGACTGTCATTACTTTTATGATAACATACCTTTTGAGTAATTTTTGTGGTAGTTTAAATAAAAAGGAATGCTTGTTTTTAAAATAATTTAACTTTTTATTTAGTTACTAGCATTACAATAAAAAAATAGATTTTTTGTAAAAACACATTTAAATAACTAGTAACTAAATAAAAAGTTAAATTATTTTAAAAACAAGCATTCCTTTTTATTTAAACTACCACAAAAATTACTCAAAAGGTATGTTATCATAAAAGTAATGACAGTCTACTGGCAAATAATAAATAGTTACACTGATTTCATCTTCAGTATGAGTACTGATAGGTTATTTGGTTTCAGAAAATTGTACACTTGCTGATAGGGTATTTGGTAATTTGGTAACACTCGTAGCTTGATTATTTGTAATATTAGACGTTCAAAATTTTGCATACATAAATAAAAAATTTAAAATTTTCGGTGATGGGTTGTTTGGTCTTTAAGTTGATGATATGTAATACATACATACTATGTATGTATGCATTGGTGTTGTACTGTTTATGTATTGGTTTTTTGCTGCTAATGCAAGGTTGAAGTCGGTTGAAACTTTACGCCATTTACAATAAAAAAATAGATTTTTTGTAAAAACACATTTAACTTTATTTAAAAATTAAAAATTTTAGGAAAAATAAAAAATTTATACTTTAGAGGCCGTGACGTACTAAAAAGAGAGGAAAATAAATCATAAAAAATCATGATAAAATTTTAATTTTGTTGCATAGTGTAATTTAAGCAAACATTAAGCAATTTTTTGTTTAAACAAGTAAAAGAAACTATAACTGTTATTATTTAATGTAAATAATATTCATGTGCTCAAAGGAATGCTTAATTATTCATTATATTATTGCTGATAACCTAAGCGATATTACATAAGCTAGCATAAGATATACACTTCTGGTTTCATTTTAATCAGAATATATAATTTTCGTTTCAATATTGCAAATAATTCGTTTTTTCTCTCTCCTAGGGCCCTATTCTGTAATTCTCTTAAGCTAAAATACTAAAATTTTGGATTTTTGAAACAGCCTGGGCCTTAGAATATATAAAATTAAAAAGTTTAAAGGTAATAGGCATGAAGCTTCTAAATTATAATAACCATTCCAGAATTGAATTAGTAGCTAAAAAGTCCTAAATCAAGTTTATAAATTTTTAGCGATAGAGTTTTAGCTTAGGAGAGTTACAGAATAATGCAACTGTAAACGTTTGAAAACTGCTGAAAGTTTTTTTGGTTTTTAAGGTGACGATATGCATTTCCCTGCAGAAAATGTTACCCTTCGACGACATTTTGACAATGAACTCTCCCTCACATGGCAAGAAATTTGACTATTTCGAACATGGCATGGCACTATGGGGTAGCGTTAAAAATACAGTGGAACTCTTATCTTAGTAAGTCAACACACTAACCACTAGACCACGGCGACTACAATGATATAAATGCTCTATAATTAAGAAAATAAAGAACTTGCGTTTTTTAAGCAAACCTCTTCTGTAAAAGCTTTCCCATTGTGCATATTGCTTGGATGCAATTGGTTTCAAAAGAACCTTATACGTACTACTTTAATTAACTTGGTTTTTGTACGTTATCGTTTATACTGTTTATTTGTTCTTTTATTTATTTTTTATATTTAGCTGTACCCTTCTTATATTACGCTACTGTTAAATATTTTATATGCTAGTATGTATTACAATTGTAGAACTAACAATTTTTTTTAATGACTTAATTTATGACAAAAAATTTTCATCTTTATCTTTTATATCCTCATAAAGGAAAAAAAACATAAGAAAAAACCAGCATAAGAGAATCAATATATAGTTGGAGACACCTTTTTTAACTTCTTTAAAAACTCTTTATATGAAAAAGAAAAGTGTTTATAAAATATGTATATATGTATGTATAAACATATAAAAGAATATATACATAAAAGTCATTAGTATTAAATTCAAAACTGCTAAAAAATACCGTGTTTGAAGAAATTCGCAAATATATCCTCGCTGTTGTAGATGCAAGAGTAACTTTGAGTTTCCTTATTAGAAGTACTACATTCTTTCGTAATTTGTCGAATTTCAAATTACAGATAACATAAAATTAAAAACTATTGAAAGCAATATTTAATGGTAAAATTATAGCGGTAATCACTCTTCTTATAATATCTAATTTTCTAATTCGAATTCATTTCAAATATTGGATTTCATTTAAAATATTTACATACACTTGAGCAGTGCTATCGTATTTTTTAAGTTATTATAAATAGACTAGAAACAACTGTTCAGTGATATTTTTGCATGTTAAACAAGTATTTGACAGTGTTTGGCACACAGGACTACTGTTTTAATTATAATATCTATCGGAAATAATATTATCCCGACTGTCCAACACCGCAAGATACTGAGGGTCGTCTATGATAAATCCTTTCTAGACACTCTACATTAGCGATGACAAACGGGATAAATTTTAAAAAATTCCGGGATTCGGGATTTCCTTAGCTCTGAATTGTAATAAAAAAAACGGCAAATACTTTTGAGCATACTCGATATGTTGATAGTCATAGAATTGCTTTTATTGATAGCCTAAGGTACCTGTGGATTGTTCTTGATTATATATTTAATTTTGAATTCCCTTTTAACCACACACATATGTATGTTCCAGAGTTTTGGGTACTGAGAGAAGCATTTACTCCAAAAATATATTTTTATTGTTACAATTTGACTAACTCTCTTTTGAAGATTCATGTTTTCAACGGACTTGAGTGGTTTCTGGAATTTTAACGTGCACTTTGAATAATTGAACCATGTCGTAAATATTATTTTTTGATATATTTATAATATTTCTAATAGAGAACATGTTTCGGATTATGTGCAGACTTTCCTGGTTTGGCATTTTGGTGGTTTTGTGGTTTTTCAAAAAAAAAAAAAAAAAATAGTGCTTTATGTAAGCATGTAGTCAGTTTTAATCCCAACTACGTATGCCTGATAGTCTAGTTAGGCTTCTTTTTCTAAAGCATATTCAATAAATCCAATTAACAAAACTTATTGGTTTCGTATTTGGCGTATTGCTATCGTATTTCGATTATCGACAATCTACTTATATAAATGTTATATTGAAATAAAAACGAAAATACGCTTAGTACGATATCGTATGTGTTTAACAACATTTCAATTTTATTGTTTCAGTCACCTTATTCCCCTGATTGGTATTGCAGCGTTTGAGGAACTAAACAAAAGAATGGTTACTGCTTTTTGTATCTCAAATGGATTACTGTAAATAGGAAAAATGTTACATATGCATGCAAATGTAATTACTTGGCCTTTAATAAAGTATTGCAAAACGTAACATTTTGTGTAAAAACCACGCAACGCTATGTGGTGTCGCCACGAACATAGTGTCATGCCATGTTATGCAAAGTGAACATTGCAAATCGACTAAGCTTTTGTACAGGGTCTTTTTTTTAGAGGTATAGAACTTCGAATTGAAATAAAACACAAGGAAATCGTTTTAATGTCCATCAATTTGGCTTTATTGGAAGGATAATTTTATGCCATTAATGTTTAAATATGATTTCGGGCATGTGGCCGCCGCGGCTAGCTCGAATAAAGCCAATTCTACAGGTCCAATTTTCAACCACTTTTTCGAGCATATGGGGCCGTATGTTGGCAATAACGCCACGAATGTTGGCTTCCAAGTCCCCTAACGTTTCTGGTTTGTTGGCGTAGACGAGCGACTTCACATATCCCCAAAGAAAATAATCCAATGGTGTCAAATCACACGATCTTGGTGGCCAATTGACAGGTCCATTCCGCGAAATTATGCGCTCATCGAATGTTTCCTTCAATAAATCGATTGTAACGTGCGCTGTGTGGCATGTAGCGCCGTCTTGTTGGAACCACAACTCATCCACATTCATGCCATCCAATTCGGGAACAAAATAGTCGGTTATCATGGCTCTATACCGGTCTCCATTAACGGTAACTGACTCTCCAGCATTATTTCGGAAGAAGTATGGCCCAATGACTCCACCAGCCCATAGAGCACACCAAACAGTCAGTTTTTGTGGATGTAATGGCGTCTCAAGGGTCTCATGTGGATTCTCTTCACTCCAAATGCGGAAATTTTGCTTGTTGACGTAGCCATTCAACCAAAAATGAGCCTCATCACTGAACAAAATTTTGCGATGAAAATCAGCATCGAGATCAATCTCATTTTCGGCCCATACACCAAAATCACGACGCATTGCATTGTCTCGCGGCTTTAATTCTTGCACAAGCTGGATCTTGTAAGGTCGCAAGCCAAGATCTTTGCGCAAAATCTTCCATAAAGTTGATGGACAAAGCTCCAATTGCTGTGCACGGTGGCGAATCGATTCATTCGGGTTCTCTTCAACACTTTGCTCTACAGCGGCAATTGTTTCTTCGGTGCGCACTGTTCGACGTCTCTGCGGATGCGTATTATCACATAGAGTAAACGTAGTGCGAAAACGATCCATGGTTAACCGAATTAATTGCTCTATTTTCTATTATTTTCGAAATAAATTTGCACGATTTGCAAGCGTTGTTCTTTTGTCAACCTGTTCATGATGAAATGGCAAACCAAACTAAATATTAATCACTTGACAGCTGACAAAATGGCCGCCAGTTAAAAAAGTGATGCTAACTTAAAGTTCTATACCTCAATAAAAAACACCCTTTATTTAGCTCGCTGTGTTGAGTACCATGTCTATGAATGTCTTTTGTGCATAATGTTTTTAATAATGTTGTATAAATATTTGCTACATCACTCTTATTTACTGGGTATACATATGTATTTACGAGTATTTTTAAACCTAGAGTTTATAAAAGTATATATACATATGTACAATGTTTGTTCAATAATTGAACAAATATAAATGTTCCGTTAGTCTGCTAGCGTTATCTTTTATTTTGTTTTATTCACATTTTACAATAATGTTTTATTATATTTACTACACAATATTTCACAAGAATCACATGAATTTTATTAAAAATACTAGTTAACTCGGCAAACGTTGTTTTGCCATATAAATTTGCTCTAGGAAACATTTTTTTAGTTCAAAAATGTTTGATACTCTTTACAGAGCTGCAAAAGTCAATATTGATATGAGCAATCAATGTCTGCATTACTAATAATTATAATAAATGATTATCCGCCATTTTCGGTACTTTAGTTTGATAGTTGGTGATAGGAAGAAATATCCGCTCTATCGCCCCCTCTGAGTACTTCTTAAAAAACTCTGAACCATATATGTTCTACGGTACCCAGATATACATATCTAGTTTTAAATTTCATAGACGTCGGTACGTTATTTAGGTGAGGCACAAATTTTCCCTTGGGGCGGGTACCTCAACATTTAGGGGATGAAAAATAGATGTGAAAATTGACTCTTGTTAACCTAAAGTTGTGTTAAGACACCAACAAAATTTTATCAAATTCAGTTTATTAGTTGGGGATAGGGAGAAATAGCCCTTGTACCGCCCCCTCTGAGTACTTAAAAAAAAGTAAATCATATATGCTCTACGGTACATAAGTACATAGTTTAAAATTTCATCAACGTCAGTACGTTATTTAGGTGAGACATAAATTATCCCGTGGGGAGGGTCACCTTAACATTTAGAGGTATGAAAAATAGATGTTGACCGATTCTCAGACCTACCCTATATGCACACAAAATTTCATGAAAATCGGTCGAGCCGTTTTGGAGGAGTTTGGCAACAAACACCGCGACACGAGAATTTTATATATTAGATATTATAAAATATAAAACATTGTTGCATTAAGACCTCTGATATAAAAAATCTCTTAATTTATGTATATGCAGTTTTATTTTATAGGTATAATAATTCAAAGAAATGATCAGAATTCATCATTAAGAACATATGTTGTATGTGTTGACAAATAGTATAAAAACAATGCATAGGTTTGACTCCAACTTATTTTACATTTTCTTTATATGTCATTGACGAACACGTTTGAACGACATAACATGGCATGGCAATTATATGAAGTGACATTTTTGACTATGTTGTATAGATCAACATGTGCAGAGCTTTTCTACTCTTCTTGTAGAGTTTTAAGAACACTTTTTGCCAATCTCTTATTATAATTATTTTTTTTTTTTTGTGTTTGATAAAATCTATAGTACATACATACATACATATATGCCTTTTTATACTTAAATTATTTACAAAGTTTTATAATTATAATTAATGACAATATAAATACGAAAAGAATATAATAATAGAGTTTATAACTCTGTCTATACAATATGCAAGTAGAGTGAGTGCTTAATAAGATTATTTTTGTCATATAAAATCTTATGCTTGATAAATGTGTAGTGCTTAAAAGGATCATATAACATATATGAGTACTTAACATTTTATAAAATGTAATTATCTTACAATTTCTTTTATTTATTTGTTTCATTCTGGTAAAACAGCATTTTTCAAAAGAAGACAAACCAAAAAAAAAAAAAAAAAGATAAAAAAAGATGTAATTAGTAGATTAGTAAATCATATTTGCATAACCTTAAAATGCAAAGAATTTTATCAGTTACTTTTGAATATTTATTTCAATCATAACAATTCGTACTTAATTAACCATTAAATTTTGGTTTTGTTGCTGATGTTCTACAAAATAATTTCAATTTATTACAACAAGTGCTCTGTCATTATCATAATTTAACTCCCTTACCCTCCCCTTTTTTTCTCATGTTCTTGTATCAATTTAAATCTGTTTGTTTGTAGGCAAATCAGTTTTGATGCATATATTTGTCAAACATTTTAATTTGAATTTACCACCCAAAGCTCATAATTGGCTTATAATACTTTCCTATTAGTGGGTGGTTATTTTCCTCAGCAGAGATGGAAGTGAGGAATTATTAGTTGAAAATGCCAAATAATGTTAAGTTCTTAGTTTGATCTAAAATTACGTTTCCCTATAACATCTGTATAGGATTGTGCTTAATTATCAGCAGACCGCAACAATAAATAAATAGACCAGGCCAACAGAAACTATTTTATAATTCTTACAAACCTTTGTATAGATTAGTATAACGTGACGTAACTAGACCCTTTAGAATAATGCCCGTATTCATAAAAATTATTTTTGGTTTATTGAGTGTTTATTTGACATATTTCTATGCAATACTTGTCAAATAAACCCTCAATAAACCTAAAATATTTTTTATGAATACGGGCATAAGCCTATAGGGAGATATTGTATCTCTAATCCAAACTTTTACAAAATCATTGTATATAAAATAAATTCTAATCACAACTTTCTATATTAGGATATATATTCAGATTTTCATTCTAAACTAGCTCTATTCGATGATATAGGGTAATGGATTTATGCTAATGTGTAGACTAGATCGTCGCATATATCATACATAAATACCACCCTGTTTAAGAGTTACGGCCTAGCTTCTCGCAGCTCTCATGTTGTGTGTGTTAATTTTTATCCATGAGTTCCGGGACCTACAGTTTTAAGTCAACTCCGAACGACAGATTTGAGAAGCTTTTTCATGGTAATCAATTACTCTCAGAACTTTTGCTAGAAGACTGCTAAAAGGTGTTCATTAAAAGAATTATTTTCATATTTTTTTAGAAACTCGGAGCTCTTGTCTAGTCAGCCAAAACACTATATACTAGACTGCGGCGACTACATGTATGTATGTTTGCTGTATATTAGTTCTTCTTATTAAGAACCAGGGATGGATGTGTCGTTGGCCTTGTGCTCCACAGTTTTTACGTGTATATCATTTATGCATTCCTACAAATATGTTTCCTATCCCCGCTATATATGCTTTTGTTTTATGCAATTTTAACCATAAATATAAAAATTTCTATATTCGAGTTCTTTCATATTACATTCATACACTCTTAGAAATAGATATTCGATTTGCTAGTATGGAATTATAACAAATAGGTTTTCATTTCATGTCCCTATTGAGCTTTAATTTACCCCAATAATTAGTTTTATACAGGATTGTAACATTTTCTACAGGTTTTCTGAAGTTGCAGGCTTTTATAAAATAAAAAGTATTTTTATTTTATGGTTTCTTGTAGATATCCATCCCTGTAAAGTAGCTTACCAATGTCTCTTAAACAAGGATATCTGAAAAGTGGCATGAATGTTTGTGTTTAGCCTTTAAGGCGTAAAGTTAACAACTTCTCCCTCATCCCTTGTTTAACACTTCATTCTCTGACAGATGAAAAGCAAGTTATTTGTTATTATTGTCGTTGTTATTACAATAAAGCCACAATTTAAATAATTTGTGGTTTATATAACAGTTTCATTAATAGTCTTTTTTTGTTTCGATTAGTTAAAAACCACCCTTCTCCCCTTGTTCACAGAGTTAAAAATTTTTTTTTTATTTTCAATAGATATTTGACATTGTAATTACCGTTTAATAAACGTTCACAATAGAGCGCAAAATTGGCGATAAACATCAACTGATTAAGAGATATTTTATTAAAGAGGGTTTATAAAAATAATTGAACCAAAAGGAGAGGATTTCTTTGCGTCTAATTTAAGTCTATTTATTAATTGAATTGTGATATTGTTTTTTAATAATTTCTATTAGCTAAATATATAAAACGGAATGTGTGTTTGTTTATTTGTTTGTACCTCATAGGAGACCAAACCTCTGGAGCGATCTTCCTGAAATTTTCACAGCATTTAACTGGACTCTGGTATTATTAATAGGGTACTTTTTTCGACCACGTCCACTTTTACGCCCACTTTTTTAAAATTATGTAATTGCTCGCATATAGTTTTTAACAGATTTACTTCAAATTGTATACACATTATACTCCAGGCGAGGTATAAATAAACATTTCTTACGCCACGCCCCCTTTCACGCTAAATTTTATTTGAAAGTTTTAAACTTGTTCTCTGTACAAATTTGTTCCTTCCAACGGATTTTATTTTTATTTGGTTATATATTGCTCTTAATACTGTTAACGTCGCCATATAACTATGAACCACGCCCACCTCACCTCCCCCTTTTTATTTAATTCAGATACTTACTTATACCCCTAACAAAATACTTTTTTGTAACATGTATTTACCTAAAGTTTTTACACTTTTTTTCTACAGGTAAAGTAGACCTTTTTGACCAATTTTACCTTAAATTATAATTAATCTGCTTTCAATCTATATATATAAAAATTAATGTCTGTCAGTCTGTTTGCTTATTTGTGCTTTATAGGAGGTCAAACCCTTGAACCGTTCTTCCTGACATTTTCAGAGCATGTCACTGTAACTCTGGAAGGAATAATAAGCTATATGAAGTTTTGATTGGACAAAGTGCCGTGGCACCGCCCATATAACCCAAAATTTGAATCGTCATATCTTGGGCATTGTTTGACCAACGGCGGCAGTATTTGCTATATGGGCAATTTCAAAAATTTTCAACATTTGTTGAAACTGAGTTCAGATGCTTATTATTTCTCCAGTTTTTCGAATTGACCAAAACGGTCAGAAGGGAATGGTAGGCCACACTAGAATACTGGGAAATTCAAAATTTCAGACCATCAGTTCTTTATCTCTAAAAGTTATGGGCACTCAAATATTGAAAAACTCAAAAACAGGCTTGAAATTTACAAGAGTTTTTTCATATTTCATCACTTTTCTACTTTTAGTTTTAAACTTCCGATGCCCACTGATATAAAATAAAGTCACTAGACTTAGTAGATATTTTCACTATTAAAGTTATGCCCATACTACTATTTGGGAAAAAGTTGTACAGCGGTTCATTTTTGAAACCAAAATTTTCCAATTTTTCAATTTTCGCAGTTTTTTCTATAGCGTTTTCGCGCCGTTCAAGAAAATTGCATTTCGTCAACAGTATTTAATAGATCGTGTAATTTTCTAAAATTTGCGCCATATCACGTCGATGTCAGGCTGCTAGTTGCTGAGAACGATGACCTCAAACTTTTATAGAATTGGCGTAAATTTTTCAAAAATTACAGTTTTTCGCGCCTGACATTTGCAATCTTATTTAAAACTGGTTTATGTATTGCGTGATCTAAACTTCTTAGTAAATCGCACCTCAACGTCAAGAAGGCGTTAAAATATTTTGAAACGCAAAAATTTTATAAAGAAAATAAAACTTTTGCAAAATTTCATGATTTTGTTTCGCGTTTTTTTAGTTAATCAGTGGTTTAAAATCAATGTAAAATATTGGAAATGAAGTGCGGCGGTGAATTAAAGATCATACGGTTGAATTCGGTCCATATTTAGCGGGTACAACGGCATTTTTCTCCAAACACATTTTGCTTTGTGACATCTGCAGTTATGTATCGATTCCGCCGCGATTGACACCAAATGAAAGGTTTTTTTAAGCTTGATAATAAAACCGAATAGGCATTAAAAAATTTTCATGATTTTAAATTTTACAGATAAAAAGAAAAAAATCCTAACCTCAAAAATAATTCTTATATAATTTTCTTTGTTTTTTAAATTTGCAAGTCAAAACATAGTTTTTCTGTAAATTAGTTATGCGTTATATAAACACATATTATAACAATCGGTGAAACATTGACATTTTTGCAAAAATTCGCGTTTTTTAATGTTAAGGAATTTTAATTATAATTGATATTTTTATGTATTTTATCAGTGCATTGATGAATTTTGACTGCACTGATGAATTTGAAATGAGTTTCATGCATCCATACAACATTTATTAAAATAAACCAATAAATTTAACTTTAAATTTTTTTTAAAGGATTTTAACTTAAAACCTCCATAACTTTCGCGCCGTTTGCAATAAATGATTAACGCGAATTGTTTTGGTATGCTAAAATATCACCCTTCACGTAATCAAAGCGTCATTCGTGTCGTCCAAAAAAAAAATTTGAAAAAAAAAATATCAAAATGTCGAAAATTTTTTAAATTGCCCATATATGGTATTCCCATGAATATAAATACGTTCCAAAAGAAAAGTGGGCGGGGCACGCCCCTATGTTTGTGATATATGGGAGGCTGAACCTGTTAACCGATCTTAAATTTTCACAGTGTGCAGCTTTGACTCAGTAATACTTATTACATGATAATATTTTTCGACCATGTACACTTCTTCACCTACTTCTTTACTACGTATATTAACGGCTTTACCTTAAATATAAAATGCATTTGAATTAAAATAGTGGAGTAGCCTCATTCTTTTTCTCCTACAACTGTCTGCAAAATATATAAATACTTTTAATTTTATTATATAACGAGGGGTAGCGAAGCACGCCGGGTTCAGCTAGTTAAATATATTATTTAAACTTAAAGTCTCTTTTAAATACACAAATATTAATATATGCATTTATTTTTAATATTTCGGTAGGTGTAGCGTCGTCAGAAATTAATTACACAGGTTTACAAATTTTTAATTTGGAAAAATACCAAGAACGCCACATGCCTAGATAAGTTAATTGGGACCTCCTGAGCACGAAAAACGCTGCTATAATTATTTTCTAAGTACCGTTTTTTAGATAACGGTACTTTTGTGTTTTTCGGTGTATGGCCCCATTCAAACCCCTGTGGTGTCCAACGGAAAAGTTCGATCGAGATAAATGACATATCGATGGAAAGGTAATTGAATGCCTTCTCCGTTGATATGCTGGAAAATATCGCTGAGATATGGCACCTCAAAGTTCATAATTTGCCTATTTTTTACGTTTTTTTTTTCAAAATTTTTCATTTTCATTTAAATTTTTTCCTACGTTATATTGAAGATCTGGAATGTTTTATTTTTTTACCAAATAGTTTATTTAATTACCAATATTTTAAACGTATTTTGAAAAAAATCAGATGAAAAATAAAGTTTTTGCTAAGAATTTTGTGGAACTACAATATTTTCATCGGAGAATTCATCATATGACGACAATATATTTCTATCAGTATTTAAGTTCTAGTTTGAAACTGTAGTCAATATAAACGAACGGAGTGATAAAGTAAGAGCTTTGGGGCTGGTTTTAGTCTAAAAAGGAGCGGCTGCATAAAAATTAGAAACCATGCCTGCTAACTGATGATGACAATACAGCTTAAGTTCGGCAATAAAAGAGATCTATACCGCATGAAATTAAGATGCCGAACACAGAGAACAAATGAGTCCATTCAAATCTTTGCTATTAATATCGGATAATCGATGCAGCCAACTTACATACATACATACAAACATACATAACTGGCCTTTACAACCCTGTGTCAGGATTACGGCCTAGCTGCTCGCAGCACTCATGTTGTGTGTGTAAATTTTTATCCATGAGTACCGGCACCTACAGTTTAATGTCGACTCCGAACGACAGACTTGAGAAGCTTTTTCATGGTAATTAATTACTCTCAGAGCTTTTGCCAGAAGACTGCTGAGAGGTAGTCGCCGAAAGAAATATTTCTTTTATTTATCAGGATGTCGGAGCTGGGTGTCGAACCCAGGGCTCATGTCTTAGTAAGCCAACACACTAACCACTAGACCACGGCGACTACAGTCAACTTATCTTGGAGAAATACCCAATTTACGGATCATCTAAAGAAAGAAGCGTTTATAAATAACCTCCGATGTTAAGATTGCGGTATGTGCCAGCTAAAGAACGAGTTTTGCAGATACAGTTTAATTTCTGGACCATAGGTGCATAAAGTATGTGCGTTGGCTAGACTATACTACCTACGAGCGCTATCGGCTCATACTTACCATTCAAAAAAAAAAAAAAAAAGACATCACTTGTAGTGATAGATAATCACAATATCATTTTCAGAAGGGGTTTTCCGGATTTGCAGATCTATGCGAAAAAATCACAATCCACATAGATTCTAAAAACCATTATAACCCATATCAAGGAACAATCTTATTCCGGTTTATATGCTACAGGCAACCAAAACTGTGCATTTTGAAAATACCATCCAGTGCATTATTGCATTAGTAGTCCCTTCAAACTGGTAATAGTGTATTTTCTCTACAAAACTCTTGAACTTGAACAGTTTATGTCGAAAAATCAGGAGAATGCTTAAAAATTGTTTCTTTTTGGTAAAATTACTCATATCAACGTACGTTCGACAGTGGCAGTATCAACAGTTTAATTGCATAAGGGCGTATGTATACATTCATACGTTATATGTATAAAATGTGTGGTTCGTTAAGGCTTAAGTTTTATGAATTTCGGTATAAGTTTGATTGATTTATTTATTGCTTTAAAAAAGTTTTGCTTTTAAATTCATCTTTTTTTAAGATTTTATACAATAAAGAGAAAGATAATGCAATTGAAAAGTCATTATTTGTAAATGATGAACATACAGAGCAGCACATTGTCTGACACTCTATCGAATATCTCAAGTAAGCGACGTTCGCAGATGGATTTTTAGTGGTTTCTTTATTTTTCAAGAGTTATTGAATTCTACCCTCCATCTTTATCACTCCTTTTTAAAATGTATACTCATCTTATTGTACGCATTTTAACCCCCCGCCTAAAGGCATGCTACCAATTATTACCAACAAACAATGACGATTATCTGCTCATTAGTGTTTTACAAGCTTTTGACTTCCTTTACCCATTGTCTTTTAAAACATAACAGTTGTTTTTTGTAATTTTTGAAAACGGATTTTCAAAATGTTTTCAAACGAATAAAATTAAAAAAAAAAATGAAAGTTAAAATGATAGAATATAAACGAAACGTAGCAAAACTTTTGCATATTTTCAGAGAATTTCTAATTGTTTAAAAAAACATTCAAACAAAAACAGGATAATGGTTTTACATGCCACTTGCCACACATACAACCACCCATATATAGAGGTTGAAACAGAGGAAAAAAAGAGAGAGCCAAAAAGAACTTAAAAAACATTTTGCTGTTGTGTTTCTGTTCTATTAAAAAAATTGGTTTAAAAACAGAGAATTTCCATGTGAAATATTTGGTTGTTAAAAAAGGGCGGGCGTTTATTATTTTAAAACAAATCTCTGCAAAAAAAAAAAAAGAATATAAAAAATAAAATATCTGAATATGATGTACAGTAGTATATACATACATATTTTCGTTTTTGTTATTATTCCGTTTGGAAAATTGTTATAAATTGTATTTATGCTCTCAGGCATAAATGAACTTGTGACAGTCGTCATCATCAGTATCTGCGACATCGTCATCGTGCCAATGATGGTGATGATTTAATGATGTTGACAGTATCATATCATTTCATCTCTTTTTCTCTGTTCGTTTGTCTATACAAATTGACGTTTAGAATTCTTTTTATTTTCAGTTGTTTTAGAGCCTTTTTTTAATGGTTTTGAGCAGTTAAATTTTTTTCTATAAACCTTTCTTTGTTTTTCATATTCCATTGCAATTAAAAACGTTTTACTTTTTATTTGACGCAAACGCGTCATTTATTTTTTGAATAGAAAGATCAATAATAATTTTAAACGATACTTTTTCTTATACGAGGGTTGAGCAAAACAAAAAAAAATATATATATATAAGTTTTCTATTAAGCTATCCAATCCATAATCGTCTCGACAGTAGTTACAACAAATCATTTTAAACAAATGCAGAATTATAAAAAGTAAAAACATGTTTTATGATCTTTGAAAATTAATTAATTTTTAGGGTTTCCGATAGAAAATTGAACAAGCAAGAGTTTAATATTTTTTTCCATTGGTGCACGTTATAAATATGTCGTTGTCCTGGAAAAGACGGCTTTCAAGACGTTTTGTTCTATCAGTTTTTGCAAAAAT
This sequence comes from Metopia argyrocephala, assembly GCA_963576795.1. Classification (NCBI taxonomy): domain Eukaryota; kingdom Metazoa; phylum Arthropoda; class Insecta; order Diptera; family Sarcophagidae; genus Metopia; species Metopia argyrocephala. Next base: position 121,789,484 of record OY756208.1, on the reverse strand, counting down.
AATATAATTCTTGATGAAGTAGTCATCTGTTCGTATTGAGGAAGAAACATTATTTTTGTACGTACATTTTAGAATATATGCATGGTAGACATATTGAAATTTATATATACATATAAAATATGTACATATATTTTTTTTTGGAGTAAATATAGGTTAAAATTAAATATTTTATATTTTTAAACAGTTTAGACATATTAAGGATATTCGTTTAATTTGTTAAATTTCTTAAATCCTAAACTCGTCCTAGATTAAACGAATACTTCTATTATTATTTATTCGTTGTTGAATTACAACAAAAAAGTACAAAAATTATTGGGGGATTCAAATGGTTGTTATAAAGTCATATATCATATATCATGCCACTCGTTACAGTTTATTTTTCATTTCAGTGGTGAATAGTTGAAAAGCGTTTAGTTGCTATCAGTCAAATGAATTATAAAAGCAAAATATTCTCACTTGCGTATAAAAATATATAATAATAAATCTCTTTTTCGAGCTTAAGGTCTTTTTATATTAATATTAAATATTTATTTTTTCAATATTTCGCTGCCCCTTCGTGTAGCGTCTTCAGGAATATATATCAATTGTTTCCTCCTTTTAAGATACTGGGTTTGAAGGTATAATAGCGGTAATGTTGCAGAAGACACTGGGATATGTGATCTCTATCCTGCAGTTAACTTTTTTGGATTTTTTAACCCTTAACTATGTACATAGTAATTGGAGAAGGACTAAAGTGTTCTTCATTCCGAAGACAGATAGAAGACACATATTCGACAATGATTTCAGAACAATTAGTCATTTCTCCTTTGTGTTTAAGAAACTCGAGAGGTTGAAAGATAGTCACGACGGTTAGCACCTGTAGCCAAAGCTGTCAACAGCATAGTATGTACTAAGACGGCGCTGCATGAGGTTGTGGATTCAGTGAAAAGTTCCTTGGGATGTCAACAATCGACTCTACCTGCTTTCATTGACATTGACGATGCCTTCAACAATGTTAGATCTGTGTCTTTTTTTCAATAACTTAAGAACCTTTGGGATAGTATTTTCTCGTCTCTTCAATGGTTATTCTTCGTCACTGGGGTGAAGGCAGTGGCTTATGATGATATCTTGGTACTTCTGTTTTTAGGTCCACTTCTGGTGTGTGATTAGGACCAGTTTAAGTTTAAAATTGGTAAAACTCAGTTAATGCTATTCACTTCAAAATGCCAATAACCCTTTTTTAGACTGGGTAAAATTGGCTTGTCAATTCCTTCAACTCCTACCTAGGGAAGAATATCTTAAGTCAACTTCAAAATTCTTTGAGGACTGCAAGTCCAGGAGCTGGTAGAAAATGCCTGCTTTGCTTTTTACTCTTGCAAGTCTATGTTTGGTCGAAAATGGGGACTCAAACCACAAATTGTGCTTTAGCTGCACAACCTGATGGTTTTTCCTATTTTGAACTATGGTTGCTTTGTGATAAATATGTAATATAGGTCTAGCAGTAATACGTTTAAAGTTTTTTTGGGTGCCTTTTTTTCAATAAATTGGCGCAGTGCGCGAGCTTGGACTCCCTTTATAGATAGCTCTTTTTCGCTGTAGTTCTTTTTTATGCTTAGGTGAGTTCAGTGGGGTTCTGTTATGGTATAGAAACGGGACATTGTGCTTATTGTAGTTGATAACGTTTTTGGTTGACTTGCAGTCTGACCTACCTACCTACCTTTAATTAAATTTAAAAAATTACAAATAAAATAATTTATAGAAATTTAAAACGGTTTACATAGAAATTTCGTGTTTTTTTTTTTATCCAACATTAGAATTTTGAACCAAGTTTTTATGTCGAACACTTTAGCTGCTTGAAACATATTATTCTTAATAATCAAAGCACTTTCAGTTGCATTGATTTAGTAATCAGAATTTTTTCAATCTTTTCAGCAATCAGTGACGTGCTGGATCCTCTAAACACAAATTCATCATTTAGGATTTTTTCGAAGTCTTATAAACCTGTATTGTTATTTGCCGTATCTCCACTTTTTTCATTTTAAATAATACCAGATATTTAAAAAATTATCATTTAATTAGGAGTTTAAGAGATTAATTAAGAGTATACCGTATTCCTAGACTGCTACAGGTTAAAATAATTAGCATTTATCTTTGAAGGTTAATTAAAGAACTTAGTAGTAGTTCTGTAGGCATAGATGTTCTAGTTGCCGCTTTAAATTGAATTATTTTAAGGTATCGGTGCTGTGGCTGATGGTACAAAATTTCGTCGCACACGCAGTGTATGCCATTTAACACGTTTTTCGTGATGAAACGCCTAATCAGATTGGAACAAAATTCCAATAAATGAATTTGGACTATTTTTGCAATGATTTCTCAATTAAAGTAGAATTTTACATCCATTAAGGAATTGAGGTATACGTTTCATCAGGAAATACATCTAATTAAAAAATAACCAATAATACAGCTGAGATTCGAACTCGGATTTTTAGATCTTACATTGATTGATCATTATAACCATTTTTCAGAGTTACGGTCTATCTTCTTGCAGAACCAATATTGTGTGCGTCAATTTTTATTCAAGAGTATCGGGACCTACAGTTTAACGTCGAATTTAAACGACAGATTTAAGAAGCTGGTACACGGCTTCGAGCTTTTGCTCGAAAACTGCTATAGAAATATTTTTTCACATTTCTTTCCTTCAAGATGTCACAGCTGGGGTTTGAAACCGGAGCTCTCGTCTTACATAACTCTAGTAATTCTGGCCATCCAAAACGGATGGTAATTACACATATGTAATGATGGCGAGAAAAGGAGAATATTATAAAATATGTTGCGTTCTACATATGTTTAGGTCAGGAGACGACCTCTACTCATTCAGTACTTTGTGCTGGTCTAGGAAAGTATATTATGGGAAGAAGGAAAGAGTGAATAGTGTTTGTGGACATTTGACTCCAGCCGGAAGATTTTTCCATAAACGAACAGTGCGCGTAAAGAACGAATTCTCTCTATAATACACTGGACGATGATGTGCTCTGAGAGAGGTACGAGTGATCCGTAAGAATATACGCTTATAAGAATTAATGTTCTTATTTCATCAGAGCACCTTCCGTGCTAGTACCGATAGAACAGTGAAACGCATCCACATTTCGTCGATGCTCCAATCGATAGAGTTGGATACCCTACCATCATTACAAAATATAAAGAAAAAATTAAAAACCTGTTTCTGTGAAACGAACAATTTCGAACGTTCGTAATTTTATATGAAAAAAGTAACAAAATCACGATTTTTTGTTTCTGTATTATATACACAGAAACAAGCCAATAATTCCGACATATGTATGTATGTATAAATTGTTGAGAAAAGTGTGTGTTAAATAATAATAATGACACTTGTTACAAAGAAGTGTGATAAGCTGAAGTCGAAAACGTGTTCAGTTCGGCTGGCTTTTTTTTTTTTATTGAGACCAATATTCAGGGGCAAACTCCTGCTGATGCTGTGCATTGTATTGGGATTTTTTTTCTTATATTAATATTAAGCGCCTTAGAAATGAAATAAATTGCTGTGAATTGTGATCAACAGCAATTGCCTCATCGTTGCATGCTGATTATGCCTTTGCTAAGTAAGTTTAGCTGTTATCTGCTGCTTTCCAATAGGTGACGCTTTTCTCAGGGAGCGGTTTCTTTGCAGGTGGACTTCTTGGAGGGGGGGGGGACCCTCCTATTTTTTTAATTATAATTTTGAAAAAACCGCAAACTAATTTTTAATTTTTTCACCTTTGCTGGGATTTGAATCTGGCCCGTTTGAGTTTTTGTGTGAGCGCTCTAATCAGTATACTTTTACAACTGCTTCACGGATGTTATTTTTTTCTTTATTTGAGAAATTATTGCAGAAACAATATTAATTTATGTCATTGTACAATGAAACCATTTAGTTGTGCCCTGATTATGCGTTTCATAAAGAAAAAAAAATATGTAATTTAAAAAATGATTCAAAAAATTACTGAGTTTCTATACATTTTTTCCAATAAGCATCAAAAATCGGTCGAAGAGTTCAAAGAGACTCTGTTTCGCTTTAGCGATGGCATGCTTGAATAGCTTGCAAAGCTATTTGACGTAGTAAGAAACCAAGATAAAGTATTCAAAGAAAAATCTTGATTTATTAATTATTTTCCTTTAATCCACTTTTTGATTCATTTTAAGAAAAAATGCATGTTTACTGTTTCAAGAAAAAGTAATTGTATGGCATGTTTTAATTGAATTTAAACTTTGGCTTTTGAAGTATCTTTTTAAACTATTGAAAGGATAATGAACTTGAATTCCCTTTACTATTCCTAATCTTTTATGTTCGTAATTATTTTGTTTTCTTTAAATAATTTTCTTAAGCCAACGTTTTTTTTTAAAGATACTTGTTTTGCTGTCTTTTTTACGGTTTCCTTTGGCTTATCTCTATTCTCTAAAATTTATATAGTCATTAAACCTTATTTTTTATTTCACTTTCATGTCCTAATTTATACAATTTTCTACAGTTTTCCCATTATTTTTCTTTTATTACTTGCTGCCATAAAGTTTTTCAACTGTCCTCGTATTTAATTGGAATTAAAAATATAAAAAAAGAGTTTTTCAATTTAGTTTTGCCTGTTTCCACTTTTTTATCTTCTTCAACAACAAGTCGATGTTCTACAATTTCATGCTAAATTTTATGCCTGTTAATTTTTATTTATTTATTTTTTTGTTTATTTAAAAGAATATTTATAATAATCTTTTTATATCTTTCATTACGAACCATAATATTTTATAAGTTTTTTTCTCTTTTTTTTTTTTTGTATACGCGAATATTCAAGTCTTTTTTGTTGAAGTATTCATTAATTAGCGTTCTGTATAGCTTGTTAAATAGAAAGTTTTTCATGATTATTTTGTTTTTTTTTTTCTTTTTTGAAATCCCTCGAAAGCTAAGTTTTCATTGCTTATTGCAATGCATTTTGTATTAAACGCTTAAATGGGGAAATATTTTTTTATACCCACTTAAGGCACCACCCATGACGGCATTTTATTATTGAGAAAAACTATAATGCCGCAATCGTAATCATAACATCGTAATCGTAATGCTCTTGGCATTAATGATAAATTCTCCGCCATATTGGTTAAGTATGTTTTAAAGGTTTAAATGAGTTTTGAATTAAAGCTAAGCAGGAGTTACCAGATTGAAGAATTTTAAAAAAAGAGACTGTAGAAAATGTTAAAAGGTGATAATCTACATGGCACCCAAAAACGAGACACGTTTCTTATTTCTTTACATATTCATACCGTCAATCAAACTCAATGAAAACTTAAGATTATTTAGATAATTTAGGATTATAATTTAGTAATGCAGACTTATCCCCCTTGCTATTATACCTATAATTGCTAAACGAAAATTTAGGTTGTCCAAAATTAATTAACCTTCGTTTGGCTTAGTTTGCCCTTCCAATTTCTGTTTTCCACTCCAATGAACACATTAGTAACTTAAACCCTTTATTTGAGCACTCTAAATCGGATGAACTGTGCACGTTGCTATCATTTTTCACACTCGAATATAATCTAAAATTGTAAATAACAATTCGAAAACAAAAAATAAATAAAAATTTTCATTATTTTAGTATACGAGGTATGATAAAAAATTAACCGTTATTTTCAAATTTCGCATTTTTTTCTGTTATGTTGGTACACATGTCTCTTATATATGTTGGTAATATGACCATGTAGTCGTCGTGGTCTAGTGGTTAGTGTGTGCCGTGTTCAAATCTCAGCTCTGACATCTTAAAAAAAATGAAATATGAAAACAATTATTTCTTTCAGAAAGAAAAGAAGAATATGATAGAAAAGGAGGAATATGAAAGAAAAGGAGAATATGATAGAAACTGTTGTTTGACTTTACTTCGACTAACACATACAAGTGCATGTACATACGGTAATAATTTCAGTATGCGTTTTCCAAAAAAGTGTGAGTTAAATAGTTGATGTTTGGTCTTGAATATGCATAGGACACAAAGAACTCTGATGAGACTACCGTAGCTGGAGTCGAAAACAATTGTTCAGTTTGGCTAGTGTACTATTCCTTCACGGACATCATTTCTTCTTTAATTACCAAAAAATATTCATTGCAGTTAACTTTGATCTAATTAAAGCGTTTTCTGATAAAAAAAAAAAAAATTATTTCTTTCGGCGACTACCTCTCAGCAGCCTTCTGGCAAAAGCTCTGGGAGTAATTGATTGCCATAAAAAAGCTTCTCAAATCTGTCGTTTGGAGTCGACTTTAAACTGTAGGTCCCGGTACTCATGGATAAAAATTATCACACATAACATGAGTGCTGCGAGAAGCTAGGCCGTAACCCTGACACAGGGTTGTAATGGCCAATTATGTATGTATGTATATGAGCCATTTTGGATTGTCAGTTTGTTTTTGACCGATAAAAAGGTTAGTCGTGTTTTAGTGTGCTTTTCGATTTTTTACTATTCGAAAAAATGGGTCACACAGAAGAAGCTAGCTGTTGGCGATACCAAAAATCGCGTTTCAGAAGTGTTTCGTAGATTGGAAAAAATGCTGGGCATAAGTTTATTATGTCTGAGGGGGATTAGTTTGAAGGGGACAAGATAGTTATTGATGAATAAATAAATACTTATTGAAAAAATTGAAAATAACGGTTATTTTTGATCATACCTCGTATATTTTTAATTTTTTGATAAATTTGACTTATTTTTGTGGCAAAAAGTAATTTTTCGTTTTTTTTTTTCTTGAAAGAAATCAACGATGACTGCTTAGCAGGTAGTCGAAATCATTGTTTGTTAAAGAAGTGTTGAGTACAGCATATACAGTGCAATTTTGTTCACCTTTTTAATTTCTATCCTGAAACTAGTATTCTTTATTAGAATTAACACTTATTATTGGAAAAAAAAAAATTTAACCACTTTTCAGGTATTTGAGACTCTTATTGCTGAACTTGAAAGTAAAGTCAGTTTAACAAAAAGGTTTCATAGAAGTTCAAATACTTGTAATTTCAAGCAGGAGGGGCAGGAAATTACATTATAATTAAATTCAATTGGTCCGCCAGTTAGAGATAGTGAGGATTGGCAAAGGGGTAAGTCTTAAATTCTGTGAGTTAGTGGAAATATATTTTGTACAACGGATGGTAAAAATCCAATGGCAACAGAGACCGTGGGCTGCGATAAGCCAAGATTAAGATCATTGCCAGCTTTAAATTGTTGGAAATGGCTATTTGACAGATTACGATCTTCATTAAAGTTTAATTTTTTGCTAAAACTATCTTAAATGCGGCTTTGTTTCGAAAGTATTCACTAAATCTATACAAAGGAACAAAAGTAAAAAGTGTATGCTTTAATGCAAATACATATGTAGGGAAACTTTTTTATTACATATGTACGTGATGTCCGGAAAATTGAAAATGAATGATCTTCATAACTGCTTTCACTGGAGTCACGCATAAATAACATTTTTTTAACACAAATTAAAAAAAAAAGATAAATAACTGGTAAAATATATAGGGATGATATTTATGTCATTGAAATTATCGATAATATGGCGACGTCAACTCACACGCCTAAATTAATAGCTATTTGGTATTGAGTTGAAAAAGACATTGCCTAAATTGGATAACGGCTAAAAATTGACGACAGCGGCAACAACGCCTTTGACAATAAGGACGATTATCGATTGAAAATATGGCGAAAAAGTTAAAATGTTTTCATTTCTGCTATTACTGAAATAATTTCATTTTAACAGGCCCTTATTTTAATTGATGCTTAAACAAATTGTAAGCAAAAAATAATTTGTTTAAAATTTGTAGGCATTTTTAAAAGAATTATATTCCTCCATATTTATGAAAAATAAAATGGGCTTATATGTATGTATAGGCCTTATTTGACAAATTTCTATGCAAGACTTGTCTTATAAGCTCCCAAAAAAACCTAGAATAATTTTTAGAAATATGGCAGTAAAACTTGTTTTTTTTTAATGTGTATATAGATCCCTAGGATTTTGAATTAAATTCAGTATATTTCGTTTGCATTTGCAAAGTTGCTTAAAGCAGCCAGCTACTGCGTTAGTTATGAATTGTGAATAAGATCTATAAATATCTATTTATTTGTTATTAGTTTATGTTTTATTACTTCCGACTTTAATTATGATTTATTATGGGCCATGGTGCATTTTCAAATTCAAAAATACATTTTGATTAAATCACCAAATTTCTTTGATTCTAGTATTAGGAAATTCTGATCGCATCCAACTTCTACAGTCATTGATTGATATTAACCGTAGGTTGCTGAATAATAATAATAATACGAGTATTGAGTATTATTTTACTTCGTAATCTCTAAAAGAGAATAACTTTATTTTAAAAAGTTTCCAGAATGTATTTATCAATAGATAGCTGAATACACCTATCCCCCGATTTGCACGGTAGATCGGTTCCTGAAAAAACCGTGTAAATCGAAATCAAATTTTTTGTATGAAAAATCGTGTAAAACGAAAAAAGTCTAAAATAAGTAAAATCAAATTAGTTTTTTAATTAAATTAATTTTTGTTTTATTTAGACATTGTTTTCATTTATTTTTCTTACATTTACGTTAAATAAAAATAAAATATACACGTAATAAGGAAAGAAAATATCCATTCAGTTTTGTATTAACAAATATGTAGATGTAAAAAAGAATTACATATTTTTAAAAAAATTAGAAAATTACAAAAAATATATCAAAGATTTGAGCAAATTTAATCACTATCGATGACTCTTAACCTTTTTTTCTTGATTGGTGACATGTCACTTTCATCACTTGATATTATTAGAGGCGATTCTCTAGTTGATGGATTGGTACCAGTTTTTTATGGGTTGTACTCAGTGCTGTCGTTTTACAAATTTGGGATGTAGTGTTTGAAATAAAAAAGGTGTAGCAAAATAACACAAATTTTTGTTTTTAACAGTTTTATATTGTAAAATTCGTTCGGTTTAAAAATCGTAAAAAAGCGAAAAATAACGTTGAAAAAATCCGTGTAAAAGTGAAATCGTGTAAAAAAAGTACCGTGTAAATCGGGGGATAGGTGTACTATATATTGCGAATATACAATCGAATTCGGACATAAGCACACCGTTTAAATGAAAAAATCGCATAATTGCAAAACAAATGTATTTACTTTTGTTTTCTATTAAATTCAAAGGTATTTATCTTCCTTTAAAAGAAAATTCGTCTTAAAAAGCACAAAAATGTCTAAAAAGAACACGGTTTAAATGCAAATACGAGTATTAAAAATTTATCAACGACAACAAATTTTTAGCACCGGCTCACTTCTTTTCTGTTTGGTGCATATGCACTTACTTTTTTAAAAGTACTTTTTAATGCAAAAATGTGCATTTATTGCTAAAATTGTTTATAATTTGTCTGTTAGCTTCGTCAGAATTTGAATTCATCTAAAGAATATCGTTTTGTTTAATATTTAATTCAATAATAATTTAACAGCCTGCTTATAGAACACACTAACAAATTTGAGTGTTTTTGTTGCTGTTTCACATATAAAAAAACAAAAAAAAAAAAAAAAAAGCCAAAAACCATTCGTGTTCTATGAACTGACTGTAAAAGTTTGTTTAAACGAAATAAGTTTGCATTTATCCGAAGGTCTTTTAAAGGAAAATCAAGCTTAAAAGAAATACAAATGCTGTTTACATTTTCTTATAACTGAATTCGACTGTAAATACTTTAACTAACTGTGTATTAAAACAAAACAAATTGCATGTCATACATGTATTTTAACATAAACAAAAAGTCCATTAACGGACGCCCCAGTAAATGGATGGGTGGATTGCTAGTTTGCCACAGAGGCTCTATTCACCCAGCATATTGTCGCATCGTCACTCAGTTCGTAATAAGAATAAAATTCCATGTTGAATAAATCATAGGAAGAAGAAATTATATTAAGAACAAACACTTTACCATCACTATTAAAAATTAAAAAAAAAGTAAAACTAAAAATTATTAAAACAGAGAAAATATGTAAAAAGTTTTAAAATTTTAAGCAAGTCTAAGAGCATAAATTGTGTTAAAAAGGATAAAAAAAAGAGTTCAAATCGTACTAACTTTTTCATCACTGCGTCGAAAGTACGTTCCCGGTTAGCCTCTTTATAATTGAATTTTAAAAACATCCTGTATATTAGACATTTTTAACAACTTTCCTTCATTAACACTTTCGTCTGGTAACCTTTAGAACCACTTCATTTTTTCCCTTTTAGCTCTTATACTACTTTTGTTAGTTGCTTTACTATACAATATACCATCAAGAGTATTCCTTTAATAACATAAATATTTTTTTTTACAATTTGTTGCTTGTTTTCCGGTTGGCTAAATTTTTTGGCTTCCATTTTGTTATGCTCCCCTACCAACGTTTATCCAACCTTTTTAAATCATCCTCCCTCATCATTCTTCTCCATATCTTTCCAACAGTATAGAAATTGTATCTACAACTGCAATATTTATATACTGTTTCATTTATTTATGCTTTCATGTACGAATATAACCTCCTTGCTCTCTCTGCTACATCTTTAAAATACGAGTACTTGGGCATATTCTAAAGAGTTTATTTATTTATTTATTTTTTTTTAATTTTCATGTCTACTCCTGTTTGCTAAACATATATACGAGTATATGTATGTATGTATGGAGCGGTATTTGAGGGGATTTCGGTGGTTTTTATTGTGTTTGTTTTGTTGCACAGAAAATTTATTTTTGTTAACGGATGAAATAATTTTTTAATCGTAATCCAACTTAAGTGGCAAGATTGTTATTTTGTTAAAAATTAAAAAAAAGTAGAACTGAAAATGAAATATTTTATTTCGTTTCATTAAGATTTAGTGAGAACTTAAATATGAAAAAGTACTCTAAAAATGTTTTAAAGGATTGCAAGGCAGGTCATTTCCTGTCGAATAAAATATTTCAGAGAAAAGTTTTCTTCCTGCCACGATAACAAACTCACCAGTATCGTTGACGTTCCAAAAATCCTAAACTGAAAACTGCTATTTTAATTAATAATCGGTAGGAACGGTGGCAATACATAGAATTTGAAAAAAAAAATAGAAATAGAAATTTTACTTTCAGTCCAATTAGAAAAAAAATGTTTCCAATTTTTCCTATTTAGAATTACAATTTTCACTTACTTTTTTCTCCATGTTTGCAGTAGTAAATCTGTTCAAATTATAACAATTAATTTTAAATTTCTTCCTTTTACAAAAATTAAAGTTACTTTTTATGATTTTCACCATAACTTCTTTCTCATTCTAAGTAAGTATTTATAATTGTAACAGTTTTATTTTATTATCAGACAAAAAGTTGTACGATTAGGACTTGATAGTGTTCCTATTATATTCATATTGCTTGTCCAACTTATATGTTTAATTTCTCTGCACCCTATTACATGCTCTATCCAACCTTTGAGTAGTTTGATGCCTTAAAAATTAGTATAACACTTTAAATTCTTTATTGGAATCTTAATTGTAGAATTACTGATGTGAAGAGACTCGATATTTTTAATTCCTCTACACCACCGTATTTCTAATTGGCTATATCTTGGTATTTAAAACAGTTGGTTGGTATATATAGATGGTTTGTTCACTAATTGCGAAACGTGAACTCGTGTCATATATTTCAAAAGGGGCTGTACCTTATACTTGCATAAAATGTATCACGGCTTTTAACCCATATCGTCCCAGAGAATTTTTTTTTTTCGAATTGACTTTTAAAACTTGGTTTTTAGAAGGTAATTGCGACCAGAAAACACAAATCTGAAGTCAAAATTTTTTTTAAATTTTTTGTTTTTCAGAAAAATAGTGTTCGATTAATCGAACACTGGGCACTATTTAGCATATTAGTTTTATTGTTCCTAAAAATTGTAAATAATAAAAAAAACATTTTTTTTAAACTCAAACTAATTCATTTAAAATTATTTAAATCAAAAACTAACCAAAAATTAATTTATTTAATTCATTTAAATCAAAATGCAAGAACAGAGTTATTTATATTAAAAATATATATGTATATTATACATTTTCGAATTAAATTCGAATATTTTAATGGATCTTTATTATACATATTGTATGAAATTTAATAGCCTAAGATCCTAATACTGGTATTCTTATGAGAATTAACATCCGTCTCATCAGAGTTCTTTGTGTTATACATATTCATATTTTAATGTGCTTTAAATAGAAATATTAAAATATAAATACAAATGTATAACACAAAGAACTCTGATAAGACCTTTCGTAGCTGGGTCGAAAACTAGTTCAGTTCTGCTAGTGTTTGTACATATTCCTTAACGGATGTTAATTCTCATAAGAATACCAGTATTAGGATCTTAGGCTATTCAATTTCATAAAAAAATATATATTATTTTTCTTGGTGATATGCCCCAAAACAATGTGTATGAAACGCAACCTTGCACTTTTTGCATAAAAATGAGCTTGGTTTTTGACAATGCTTACATCTCCACTTCTTGTTTTCCTCTATTTTAACTATAAGATGCTCAGTTTTTTTTACAGGAAGAATATTTATTGGAGAATCAAAAGCGCTCACATCAGCAGCTGAATCTATTTGTTCTTGTTGTGTCATTAAAGAATACGAAAGTTTTATTCAAAATTCCTTTTGCGATCTAATTTTTTTGGCGATGACAGAAACAGTCCAAGCATTTACCAACGAAGAATTTAAAGTAGCTATTTATAAAGGTCAGTACCATTTCTTTGCTCGAATTGCAATACTATAACTTTGTACAGCATTATTGTGTAAATCCACTCCTCCCATTTCTTTGTTGTAATTTTTCAATAGCAGTGGTTGGTTATAATTCACAAACGGACCGTGTTCTATAATGCTGCCATCATTAGTTTTCTTTTACTTTTTCCATTTTTTCACTGAAACAGTTGGGTAGACTTTGTCAAAATTGGGGGCCACTGTGATTTGTTTATTGTCCTGCCAACGGCAAATTAAAATTTTATTTTTGCTATCAAACTTGAAATTATGACAGCCTCTTTCCAAAGGTTTTCTGGATTTCAGCTCAGTTCCTCCGATTCTGTTTGCCGGCAAAGTGCCTGTTGCACACAATCGTTTTCAGTAAGTAAGCTCATGAGGTAGTAAGAAGTAAAAAAAGTTATCAAAATACACAATATGCTTAACTGCAAACTGTATATTTCCTGTTAGGCGAAGAACCACATAGGCTCCTAAACCAACTTCCTTGTTATAGTTGCCTGCCGACCCGGCATATGATACGCAGTTGTAAAGATATTCAGCTGAAGAGCAAAGACACCATAACTTGTACCCAAAACGGATTGGCTTACCGCGTACAAACATTTTGCAGGAGTGTCGTCCGAAATATGGCACCATTTGTTCATCAATCGACAAATATGCCTCCTAGATTCCAAACTGCATACAAAGGTCGTATCTTATATGAAATAAATATAATGAATATAAAAATTAACTATTTAAAATAATTTTGATTGATTTGAACCATATCTTTGCCATTTTTCGTTCTTGTCTAACTCAAAATTGTTGCTAAAGTGAATGAATTTTTTTAATATCCAAAAACTTATTTCTTGACATACATATATAATTTCACAGCAGGAATGCCTAATGTAGGGTGATTTAACCAATATCACTTGCAGCAGGCAATTGTGATATCCAGATAATACTAAAATGCCAAGAAATCGTTAGAGTATGATATTGTCTAGTATAAAAGAACAGATCTTCTGCTGAACGTAGCGATTTGTCTCCTCGACATTCATACCTAAAACCTCATCTTAAAAAAATAGTCTGAATAATTATGCTACCATATGTGTATTTTTCTTTTTGCCGTTAGTTACATTTTTAAAAAAAGATTACAATATGGTAATTCAATATGTTTTAAAAAGCCATTCCTAGAATAAACAAAAGTGCTAAATAGTGCCCAGTGTTCGATAAATCGAACACCGATTTTTGAAGGCAGATCTTAAAAATGCATATGAAAACCAAAACGATTTGTTTGTTATTTTTAATAGTTTGACTGTTTTTCAATAAAACTACAATTTTCATTTTTTTATATTTTATGCATAATTTTAAAAATTTAAAATTGTGCTAAAATTAGTGTTTTTTCTTTCTCCTTGTAATAAAAAAAAGGAGTGAAGTAGGTAGGTCGTTTTATTTTTATATTTGTAGCTAACCTATCACAATATATAATTGTTAAAAGAAATAAGTTCGTAGTCTTCCCTGAGAAGAGAAATTTTTTTCAAAAACGCTTGAAATTTACTGTTCGAAAAATCGAACAGCGGGACGATATGGGTTAACAATACCTCTTGGCATTTCCAATTGAGTTGTTATTTTATATTTTTCTTATTCTGCTATTTTTACCTCGAATTTTGCACGCAATTCGCAAAACTCAAAAAGATTTAATGCAAGTCGCATTAAATTATCAGAAAATTCGATACCATTTTATACGGCTGTTAAAACTGGTTGAACCACTTCTGATTTCTCGAAATCTCTAATGAACACAATTCATTTATTGAAAAGTGTACCAAATACGTTTTTATTTAAAAATTTCAAGAGCTGGAAATATTACGCCTAGACTTTGCATAGGAATAAGCATTTGGCCTTGAGCTTACTCGTACTATTTCTCTAACTTGATTTGGATTTTTTCAGTTTAAATGGGCTTTTCTATGTTGGAAAACTCAGTAAAACTGGATTTTTTTTAATTTTTATTTACAATTATTTTATTTTATATTTTTTTATTTCTTTTTTTTTTTTTTTGTTTTGTACGATAATCTTAAATGTTAGAGGGGGATTTTTCCAACTTCATTTATAATATTGCACAGCTTTTTATTACTGAAATACAACTTTATATTTAAATTTGTTTAATATTTACATAAATATTTTGAGCAGAATTTTAATTTTTTTTTATAATTATTCAACAAATCATTGTTATTTATAAACATAAGTAAATTCCATTATTTTAACATTTTCTTTATTGCGAGTATTTTATACGCGACTTTTTACAATGGACATCCGTGTACATAACCGACATTACGAAATATAGCCGCAGCGGCGGCAGAAGTTAAAAAATTACATGGATTGGTGGCATTAAACGTAGTTAAGCCGGGTGGACAACAACCCAAGGGATTAGGTCCTCCATTCTCTGCTACAAATTCTTTTTCCATAGAAGCTTGATGTCGCAGTTGCTCGAGACGCAATTGATTTTGACGTTTCCATTTAGTTCTGTAACGAAAGAATTCAGAAAACATTATTTTAGTTTTGAATTTTTAATGCTGATACATAAAAATTTTTAAATATAAACGACTTGTATAATAAAGGCAGCTAAAAGAGTTGAGGTACTTAGTATATATATTTTATAGTTAACGGAATTCAGTACCACGTACTTTCTCTCGTTTCTCTTTTTGTATATGGTATATATACATTCATACATAATTGGCCATTACAACCCTGTGTCAGGGATACGGCCCAGCTTCTCGCAGCACTCATGTTGTGTGTGTTAATTTTTATCCATGAGTACCGGGACCTACAGTTTCAAGTCGACTCCGAACGACAGATTTGAGAAGCTTGTTCATGGCAATCAATTACTCCCAGAGCTTTTGCCAGAAGACTGCTGAGAGGTAGTCGCCGAAAGAAATAATTTTTTTATATTTCTTTTTTCAAGATGTCAGAGCTGATATTTGAACCCAGCGCTATCGTCTTAGTAAGCCAATACACTAGATCACGGCGCCACGATAAAATTGTTAGATCTAGATATTTTGTTGGCTTTTATTTCCCCCACTATAATTTTATAATTTATATAATATAAATTATAATTTTTTTATATACGAGTATCTATTTATTAACCAGTAAGTAACACGAAAAATATTCTCAGGTTTTTCTTATCCAGTTTCAGAATAAAGTAAGCTCATTTACTGTCGAAGTTCAGAAAATTTTTAAAATATTTAACATTTAATTATCTCACGATGGATGTTGACATTGAGAATAAAATTTTTGTTCAAACCCAGACATCTTTCTTCTTCCTAATTAATCATCAGGCTATACAGAGGAAGTAAGCCTCTAAAAAATTTGAAAATTTTAAGCAAAGTTTGAACTATTCTGATTGCCCACCCTATGTCTTTGTCTATTAGCCTCTTCTTTGTTTTTGACCAGGCTTATTTTTTGGACTTAACAGGTTCATTGCTTTGCGAATATTGGAAACCATACCAACGGATACTTCCAACCGTCTCGATATCTCACGATATGTTGTTTGCAACACCAGTATTCTCTTTATTTCTTCAACTTTAGACGAATTTTGTTTCTTTACCTGTGTTTATTGAAATTTTACGAAAAGAACGAATAACAAAGTATATAAAACAAACCTTAAACAAATTTGACCTTATGTATAACAGTGTTATAAAATGTCAACTTCTTCGACCTAACTATAGTTGTTATTGACCTTCATCCACTGATATCAAAAAGTCAATTAATTGATCACATTCTTTTTTTTTGCATTTCTTATTATTACTTAAAAAATAACGATTTCTATTCAAACATTCAGAACTTGTTGAAAACATTTCTTCTATAGCAACTTACTTTAACAACAAAATGTAAAAATTTTTTCCTAATTATATGATCAAAAATTTGACCTAAAATGTTATTTTTCACTTACCTTCTGTTCTGATACCACGTTTTCACTTGAGTTTCTGACAAATTCAATGTTTCTGCTACGTCACTGCGATCAGCTACACTTAAATATTTTTGACAGCGAAATTTTCTTTCTAAATAGGCCAACTGAGCATGTGTAAATGCAGTACGTCTACGTCGTGGTTTGCGGCCACTTTTTGGTAAACCCAACTTGTGATCCGACAGAAAACTCGTTGAATGATTGTGATTTAATTGAGTGGGTGTAGAATGTTCATTATCGTTAAGGTATTGAGAAGAGTCTAGACTTGATTCATTGTTGCTGAATAACAAATGTGTGCCATTTAACTGAGAGCTACTGTAGCGACAGTTTAAAGCCTCTGAATCTGGTGAAGAACGATCTTCTATATCGATATCGGAATTGTTGTCAGAGATATCAGAATCTGAAAATAGAACAATACAAAGAGAAAGAATTTAAAATTTTTTTTTCGAAACCTATGGAGTTACACGTGTAAACGTTTTACCTCCCACAAAGTGCGCTAACATTATAAAAAAGAAGAAAACTTTTTACTATATAATAAAAATACATTTTGTCATTATTATCAAGCAAATAAAATCATTTTAATATTTTATTTCACATGTAGGCGTTTACTGTCTACAACGATTTTTAACATTCGTTGTCGTTTTAAAAAAGAAACTTAAAGTATCTGTCTTCCCGTTATTATTCGCCTTTACCCATTGCATTAGGAAAGCTCGTGCTGTAACCGCATGAAATCTATTTGTTAAACATTTACTCTGTATTTCCTGGAAAAAAAACCTTATATATAAATGAAATCGAAATGACGCATAAAAATAGTATTTTTGATTAAATATTTTTTTATTTTTAACCTCTTTGCGAGTGTATTTCAATTACTTATATACGTCTATTCTTACGTTCTTTTGTCAGACTTTTACATATGTAAGTGGCATTAAACACAGCAGGAACGATTAAGTTCACGTGTTGTGATGTTTCTCTTATATCTTCGGTAGCAGCTAGGGTTACCTTTGACAAATTTTAAAAAAGCTCACAAAAAGGGTATTTTGTAAAAATAGGGATCTCAAAAAAATCAACAAAATAATAATAATACTATGATGATAGATAATTAAAAATGCTATTAATTACAAAGAAATACATTTTATTTGCTAGAAACTGTTTATATGTATATTTATATCAAGGGGGCTCTTCGAATAATAAATTTATCCGAGTTCCCTTTTCCGTTTTTTGTTATTATATTTGAAAAAGTAAGATTATTATGTGTTTCTAAAAGTCATATTTACAAATATGAAAGCTCAGCGTTGTAGCAAATTTCATTTCCGTCCAAGTTAGAAATGTTATGACAGTGTTGCACATTGTAAATTATATTCGCACCAATGCGCAATATGATCGACAATTCAAAAATATCCATATGACATTAGTTTCTTTTGTATTGTTTTATAACTAAATTGATTTGTAGATCTTTTCGATCCGATAATTGCATTTCTAAAAGAAAAGGAAATAACCTATTGTGAATAACGATGACCAGTTAGTAAAAGCTTTATTATTTTTGACTCATGTCATGGCATCGGGTGAATTATAATTAATACAGATGCACGAAGATCAAGCTCTACAATTAAAATATAAGTCTATACCGGTTACTGAATTTTGAAATTTTGTATCATAATTAAAGCATCCTGAGATAACTTATGTGTATCATTTTATTCAACTTTAAAGTTTCTGAAATCTTTAATGGGCTATGCCAACAACTTACATACATATACATACATACCAAAGAAAAGTTCATTAGATTTACTAAAAAGCGTTATAATAAGTATGTAGTTGAAAATGGATTTATTTGCTAGTTTTCGAGAAAATAGCAAATTAACAAAAAAAAAAAAAAAAACAAAAAATCGGCAAAAAAGTAACTTTCGATCTAGGTCCATAATGGGCCACTCGATCAAGACTTGTTATACATCAAACGAAAGGCCTCTTATTATTAATATTAGCAATATAGACTACCTTTACTATTCAAAATTCCTAAATATAAGCGAGAAATTAAATGAACCTAATAGGCCTGTATTTCGGAAATAAAGCTTTGCCGGTCAACAATTACTATGTCATTAGTTTTAGACTAGTATAGTTATTCATGTTTCTGAAAATGAACGAATTTTCCTGTGGTTTAAGGCAAAAATTGTTGTAAATTTCCAAAATAGTCAGAAAAAGTAACAAGAGAAAATTGACACTACGTTCACGAGGTCCTTAAATAACCCAGTCAATAACGGAGCTTCTGCGGCAAGGCAATGCCGAACTCAGGAGTAAGTAGCCTTTGCTTTAAAAGTTAAAAGTATAAATCTGAGCGCATCGTCCACATCAGATTTGACACGCCGAATGAAGCATGAGCTCTGTGAAAACAATCTATTGGGCATAGCTCCTGACAACACCTGAAGTTTCGGAGACTATAAGACTAACAATTCTGCAGAGGAAATATCCGGAGGTAAATCTTTGGAAAAGAGGAGAAAATAAATTTCTAAGTAGGCAAAGGAAGTAAGGATGTATGCACTGCAGAATAGTAGAAGAGAACTGTTTCGAACCTCTCAACATGAAGTGAGTGATAGCGTGTTTGGGTGATGAGGTTCCAGTGCACACATGGTGACCGTTCTTGTAAGGATCATAGGCCAAGAAATAAACATATGGCATATACTGGCTCTATTAGTCGCGCAAAATGAATTTCTGAGCAGATCGTTGTAGACAGTCGGCATTGACGATGGAGCGTTAAAACCAGCTAAACGATTGGTTAGTGCTATCAGTTAGATATTTGGTGTGATATCGTTCAATGATATTGCCAGAAAGAAGAATATAGTCCAACTTCTAAAAATACTATGGCAACTGTCTTGATTACTGAATATTGGCGAAAAGAGGAAAGAAGGACAAAGGCCTCTGCCAGTTTGCTAGTGTAGACAGTGGCAATACACCGCAATAGTTCTTCAAATGGAAGGCGGATTAGATACAAAAAATAGCTCAAGTTGTCGTTCATCACGCAATTAGGCTATGGGCTGCAATTTGAAAGGGTAGAGTATTTTAATAAGAAATTATGTTAATTACCTTGTCTTTTAGAACTGCATTTATATCTAGCTTGCCTAAAAAACCGGACGACATTGTTCAGATAGTATGCGGTAAATTTGAAATCACACACTGTGGCTTTGTTATAAGAAGAGGATCTACTAGGCTAACAGGGTGGAATACTAACTCATGCAAGGCTAAAATTATACTACTGAATCGAGGAACCTCTATGAATGGAGGACTATTCGATTCCTGGGATAAAGAATTCTGCCGAAAAATTAAGTAAAATATTTAGGGGTGATACTATGCAGTGGAGACTATTTCTAATATTATGCAGAAGGCTTGTAGGGAAATCTTGGAGAGGTAATCCAAATATATTTTATGGGGTCCGTTGTACGAACCAAGTAGAGTTGAGAAAAGTGAAGAGTGAGGATGAAATATTCGTAGATAATGTTTTTATTCCAATGACGAGGCCAAAACACAATTTGGAATTTAGACTAGGAGCCTGAAGGACATATTTAACGAAAGGAATCCAATTACAGGCAATAACTCTTTTCAGGCCATACAGGTCTGAGACATTTAAAACATTTCTATTGGGTAACTATAACAGAAGGAGATTCGAGTCTTGCATCAGATTATTTAGAATATTGACTGATCTCCTAATCGGTCATTTAAGACTTAATAAACATTTGAGCACAGTAGAAATAGCTTCAAGATCGATGTGCTGATTCTTTGAGAAAAAAGCAGGGTCATCAGAGCACATCCTTGGTATTTGTGCGACTCTAATACATTTTAGAAAGAGGACATCCGAAATCCTAACTTTAGTCAGAGCGAGAAAGTACGGGAAGATATTATAGGGTACATCCTCTATTAGCAGAGGTCTCTTCAATAGATGGTAACGTCGCAGTACTCTTAACAACAACAGCAATCATATTATTAAAAAGTGAACATTTGATATATTTTGTTATTAATTCTTGACTTAACTTTTTGTAAACAATACATGATATAATCGCCCAATTAGTGACTGTATTAAGGTTCTCATATTTTAAGTCAGAAAATTACAACTGTTAATGGTTTACACTTAAGTTTTAAAGGATACATACTGAAGAAGAAAAAGGGGTGCCAATAAAAGTGAAATTACATGAAACAGAAGAAAATATTATTTTAAAAATAAAACAAAACAAAACGCAGAAAACCAAAATCTAAAAATTAAAAATAATTGTAAAACGAAGAAAAAAGCCATAAAAGCCTTTTAGAAAAGTTAACCAAATAAAACCATACGAGTTTGTACGAGTATATGATGCCCAAGTTAACAATATTTTAAACAATTTGTCACGTACGACATAGAAAACAAACAACAATGGAACGAATTGAAATCTTGAATTTTGATGTCTTTCTGCTGAAGACAAACAGACTGATACATTGACGACAGTTAGAAAGTGTAAATTACACACAGAGAGCAATTAAAAATCTAAAAAATAACAAAAGACAGTTAAATTTTGATTTGGTTTAGTCGTATAAATGGCTTACGGGTACACAATATTTTTTTTTTAGAAGGGAATTACACCTCCATACTTATAATGATGATAATGATGCAAATGATGATGTTGATGAGTGAGTGGTTGAATCTTTTTATGGTAAAAGTGTAAATGCTTGTTAATTAGCATTTTAAATGGAAAGAAATATGTATAAGTAATTATGTAGTATATGCCTGTGTGTTTGAGGCAGGATTCATATTTTATTCCATAAAAGAAGGCTAAACTTACAATTTAACAAAAACAACAATAAATATATAAAAAATAAAAATAAGCATAAGTATCATAACGAAACAATTACCAACTATTTAAATGTTAAATACACAATTTAGATTAAGAGTTTAAGAAAGTTTATTTCTGCTGTACGAGTACACTAAAAGTAGCGTAAGAAGAAAAAAAAAAAAACAACAATTTATAAAAAAATTAAATTTTTCAGAGAATTAGTAGCGGTTTTCATTCTTAATAGTAAATTTACTACTCTGACTTGTTTACTACAAATTGTAACTAAAAATCATGAGTCCCATTTCCTTATGTGTTTTAAATTCGTGAGACATCAGATTTACGAGTAGTTTGTATTCTTCTCCTGTAAATAATCGTATTCTTTTTTGTTTATTAAATTATTTCAAATATGTATGTAAGTCCGATTTGTATGTGTGCCATCAAGAATTAAGAAGCGTTTCCTTTCGTCAAATACATATTTGCCTATATTGTGGTATGCAACTAGTAAATACATAATACATAAATATAATATAATGTTGTTCAAAATTTTTCACTTTTCACCATTGCTGCCACATAAATTAATCCCAAAATGTTGAAATTTTAAAGAAATAATCCTCAAAGCACTTAAAAATTAAGGTGATCGAATCGGTTTTTAGTAATCTGTTTACCCTGATTTTATTTTTGTATAAAACTTGCTGTGTTTTTGTAGGCTTCACATTTCGAATATTGAATAAACCGATATTTTTTTTGTCCAATATTCGGTTTTTTTAATCTCGTTTTGAATATGTACAAAATTACAAAATTTGCCCAATCTTCGGGCATTCTTTCCTCCAGCCATATTCTGCAAATGAGCTGGTGCATGCAGCTCTTCCTCTTCATATTATTGGGTCCGGCACAGCATCTCTAGAGGCGGAATTTTTGTTGTCATCGCCTTGCAGTAGATTAGAGAAGTGCAGTCTTCATAATCTCAGTGTCCCTTGTGCATCTGAAACCAGATTTCCATGTTCGTTTTTGCAGGAGGTTGCTCCGGGAATGAAATGTTTTATTAAATTATTATGCTACTAAAATTAATTTCTTTTATGTTAATTGATTTTTAAAGTTATATTTAATTAAATGCAATTGCATATTAAACGATTGGATGTTAATAATTATTTATTTTTTTTAATTTTCCTAAATATTTTATTTTAGATTTTTATTTCCTACAATTTTACAAATTAAAATGCCAATTGACAACCTAATTTGCTGTTTTGTTTTGTTTTTTTTTTTTGATAACATTATTGCAAACGAAAAGTTGTTATTGCAACATAAATGGGGGCAATATATATTATATGTATACAAAAATGTATTGGGGTCTCCGCTGAAGACCAACAATTTTTACACATGCTGCAATACTCTGCTGGAAATTTTCCAAATTTGGAAGCAACAAAAAAAAATTGTAAGCAATAATGGAAGCATTATATTTTTAATTCACACCCTAAAGCTTCCAAAAATGCTACAGGATAAGGTATTTTTGATTTTTTATACTATTTGCTTACTGATTGCAATAAATGTGCATTTCTATTGCATTTTAGCGGCTCATTTCTTATAAAAATCTTACATTATTGATGCGCACGTGTAAGTGATTATTCAGAATTTCTCCCTTACAAAATAGCTTATTGGTAAGCACTAATTTCTGCTGGGTATATGCACGATTATGTTGCAATATTTATGTCTCAATATTATTCCTTTGCAATAGACTTCCTTAAAAGACTTTAAAAATTTTAATTTTCTTAACCTGTTATTGTGTTTTTAAATTGAATTCAAATAATTGCTACTTGACTGTGATTTATCTCTCAAAATATTTTTTGTAAAATACAAAATCAACAACAAAAAACAAAAAAAAAATGAATCATAAATTGTTAAGACGTGACTTTTTCACAAAAAGTCAAAATCTCAAGTGTGTTTCTTAATAACTCCCCTTTTTTTCATCTTCTTCCATAACATATGATCACCCTTTGTTTTTTCAGCATCTTAAAGATAATTGACTTAAATTTCACATACGAGATGTTTTTTAAAATATGCGAGGAAAGCCTAGAAGTGTTTAAGCGTTAAACAATAACAGGATATTTGGAGGATATCTATTTTTCCTGATGAATATCTGTACGTACATACACATGTATTTGCTTGGGGGTGGTGTCATGTTATTGTTTTATTTCAAAAGCCAAAAAAAGGGGTTACACAAAATCTCATGTCCTTAAGCTTTCGATTTCGATAAAAAAATATGTTTTCAAATATTTTTGCACATGTGGAAAACATTATTAAAAATAATTGGTAATAATAAAAAATGTATAGCCGTAGGTTTGAAAGAACAAAAACTTTTGAATATTTTAAAGTCCAATTAATTTACAATTTTTTTTTTTACTTTTTTGTGGTTGCATGTTTTTTTTTGCAATATAACATTTTAAGGATTTTTTTTCTCAGATTCCATTTTTGTATAATTTTGGATTCCACCTATATTCCAAACTTGTGTACATATTTCTAGTTGATGACATATTTGTGGTCGCCGTGGTCTAGTGGTTAGTGTGTTGGCTTACTAAGACATAGGCCCTGAGTTCGACTCCAGGCTCTGACATCTTAAAAAAAAGAAATATGAAAAAAATATTTCTTTCGGCGACTACCTCTTAGCAGTCTTCTGGCAAAAGCTCTGAGAGTAACTAATTGCCATGAACAAACTTCTCAAGTCTGTCGTTCGGAGTCGACATTAAACTGAAGGTCCCGGTACTCATGGATAAAAAATTGACACACACAACATGAGTGCTGCGAGAAGCTAGGCCGTAATCCTGACACAGGGTTGTAAAGTCCAGTTATGTATGTATGTATGTACATATGACTAGGGTGACCAAATCTTATAGGGGGGAAAAAATGTCGGAATCCTGTTCGTCTGGACCCCACAAAACGATTGCCCTTTCCAGATATTGAGATAGCCAAAATTTGAGCTCGATTAAACAACGTTAACCCGTGCCGCTCGTCGATCAAAGTTTGAAAAATTTTTGGCCAAAAACCTGACATATGGAGCCATAACTCCAGAACCGTAAGTAATAGAAACACGATTAATATCTCAAAAGAAAGCTAATGTTGTTCTTCAAAATTTATATTATAGACATAATTGTTGTTATTTTAAGTCAACCCGAGTTACAACAGCCTTTAGACCCAAAAACGTGACCTGGTACCACTAGGATCATACTTAGTATATTTTGTAATAAGGTGATAAATTTCCCTTTTTTATGTTGTTGAGTTTAAAGTTTAATAAAAAAGAAACAATTCTGATAAGTCTAATGACATTTTTTATTTTAAAATATAAAAATCAGGTATATAAGTATATTACATACAAAAAAGACACAGATATGATATAGAGGTAGTACCTACATAAGTTGATAACTTTACATAGTTGCCTAATCTATTCTAGAGCTTTTGTTTTTTTTCTTACAACTTCAAGTACATACTGCTTTTGGTCTTCATCTTTTGTCAAAAGGTCGTTAAAATCGGTTATTAATTTAACACCACGTTCAGCCATATCATTAACTTTTGACATTAAAGTTTTGACAATTTTCAAACCTTCTTGGAAGTCATTATTTGGAGGCCACGTGTTTGGATGTTGTCTTAAGAAATCAGTTTTTATATTAAATTGGTCAAAGAATGTAAATGTTTCTTTGGTAAGTAAATTTACCAACCCTCCATCAACTACCTCTTTTAATTTGTCTTTCCTTACTTTTGGATTTACAACGTGCTCTGATGGTTCATCTCTGCTATTGAGCAATTTATTAGCCATTATCAACTTTTCATTGTCAGTTATAGTGGGATCAAAAAACGATAAACTCACCAACTTTGCATTCAAATATCATAAATGGTTCGAAAATTCGGTCAGGGCTATTTCTTCAATGTCGTTGTCATATTCTTTATGGTCTAACAGACTACGAAAAATGACGAGGTGTTGCTTTGGTGCAAGATGAGCTTTTGGAGCATTGAACCAAGCCTTACAATAAATTTTAACTAGAAAAGCAGGAAATGCACACACGGAACTTTCTTCTTCCTCAGACATCTTAAACTGACGACGGAAACTGAACATTTTTAAGCAGTAAATAGCCTTTGCCATCCACCTAGCATGATGAATGGATCCTGGAGTACTAAAACCCACAACATTGCCGTCTAGTGATGATGAGAACCAACTGTAATAGTACTTTGAGGTCATCTCTTCGGTGGCTCTCAGTTAATTTGGTCTCCAATTCTGCAGTAACATTTGCAATTACTTCTAGAGTTAGCTGCTTTTGTATTTGATTTTCACTGATACTTGTGTCGTATGCTCCTTTGTCTATCTTGGGCCACGCAGTGAGGAACCTCTTGAATTAGTCTGGATGAGGTCCAGTGGTTGACCCCATTTTTGTGTCGAATACGCCTCTTAGCAGAATTTCTAATATATGGTGACGGCCAGCTAGGTATAACAATCTTCTTCCTAACATTTTCTCCAATATTAAGCATGCTGCTTTGAGTCTTCTAGTGTTGGCTGCTGTAGTGTCGAAGCACATCGCTTTCACGGTACTGAGAAGACGCCATTTATGCAGGCATTCACATACGGCTACGGCTTCCTCCTTTCCAGAGCTGTTTGCTGCTACGGGAACTCCCAGCCGCTGTTACTTTTCGCCTAATACTATATAGTTATAAAAACGACAACACCACACACACTTGCGAAATTAAAAAAAGCGTTAAAATATCTTCACTGGATAATTCTTCAACCTAACCAGCTCAAACGTGTAGGATGACTTTCGAAATAAAACGACTTTATTCAGTTTCAATAACCATACTGACCTCTTTTTAAATTTCTTTTTTTAGACATTGTTTCCCTATTCTAAAAGCGTACAAAAGTAAAATTCCTACTTACTAAAAGACGTTAAATAAATAAAACCGTGGTTGATAGGCGGATGTATTACCCATCAAATTGAGTTCCAAAATACTAACAAAAAATGGTTACTCCAAGACAAATTATGTAAAAACCCGTAAAGTTCTCAGAATAATCCCAAACTGGCTCCCGCTGGTTCCAGGTCACGTTTTTGGGCCTAAAGGCTGTTGTAACTCGGGTTGACTTAAAATAACAACAATTATGTATATAATATAAATTTTGAAGAACAACATTAGCCTTCTTTTGAGATATTTACCGTGTTTCTATTACTTACGGTTCTGGAGTTATGGCTCCATATGTCAGCCTTTTGACCAAAAATTTTGATTTTTTCAAACTTTGATCGACGAGCGGCACGGGTTAACGTCGTTTAATCGAGCTCAAATTTTGGCTATCTCAATATCTGGAAAGGGCAATCGTTTTGTGGGGTCCAGACGAACAGGATTCCGACATCGGTTTTTTTGGTCACCCTAATGTATGACACAATTTTTAATTTTTTTTTTTTTTTTGCAACTAGCAACTCAATAATGTTCGGCCATATGTCAAATGCACTAGTAGGCAGTAATTGAATCTATTTAAGTTTCAAAATCAAAAATTGTGTCTTTGTTCTAAGTGAAATTAAATTTCATTTGTCTTTGATTGATAGCAGCGTAACTTAATGTTATAAAGAAATGATTTTTTATAAAATGCTCTTGATCGCCAGAAGAGATCGTTAAGGTCACTTATATTTTAAGTAAAATTTTTTAATAAAAAACAGGGACTGGAAATTGTTATTTATTTTTTCTGAGAAAAAAGGTTACACAAAAATGCCCTTTATCGGCATTTGGTAATTTTTAACCATTATCATTACATTTATATTATTTTGGTTACCGTAACCAATTACAATGAGAAAAAAGTTTTTTGGTTATAAGTAACCATTACATCAACCAAAAAATATTTTGGTTAAGAATAACCATTATTTCAATCAAAAACTTTTTTTAATTGGTTACGATGACCAAAATAAAATATATTTCTTGTTAATGGTTAATCATAACCATTACATAAATTCATTGTCATTAAATATGACTGTTTCGTAGTTTCTCTTATAACTGTTACCGTCCCTGATAAAAAATATTTCTTTGAGTTTTACAAAATACGAGTCATTTGATAAAAATTTACTTTTGAATATAACGAATACATGAACATTTTCCTAAATATGGGATATTCCAAGTCAAATCAACCAATGGTTTTAACCTACCTCCTCCGAATTTTATGATTTTTTGTAGAAATATAGTATATCATAGAACTAAATTAAATACAAAGTTTGGAAGCACTGATACAAAGATTTCAAAGTTTTTAATTATGAAATTTATTGCTAATGGGGATAAGCATATCTCTATGGCCATTTCGTCTCTGCTTAAAGGACTTGTCAGGATACTTTTTCCCAAAGATGGTATTAAGACTATAAATTTTTATGTTCAAAAAATTATACACTAAATGAGAATTATATCCCATGTAGTATAAATATAAAAAAAAAACACATCAAATAATTTAAAAGCATCATACAATATTTATTTCTTGATGATGCTTCAAAGAAACTAGCGAAATATCGAAAAATATACATATATTTCATATAATATAATTTGAAATGTATGCTTTTGGGGATAAGCATGTCTCTATGGCCATTTCGTCTCTGCTCAAGAGACTCGTCAGGAGACTTTTTCTTTTTTTTTTTTGTTTTTTGTTTTTTTTTTTTTTTTATTTAATAAAAAAACTTTTTGTTTTTCTATTCATTTGCTACAGACATTATGCACAACCGTAGGTTGGCTTGCTGTGGTGGAACAGAGAAATAGAATTTAAATTTTTTGAAAAACAGAAATGTATTGCTTTGTAAATACTTTTGTTTGGTTTTTATATACTAAATGGGATATGATTCGCATTTAGTCTATAACTATTTTAACATAAGTATTTATAGTTTTGAATAACACCTTTGGGAAAAAGTCTCCTGACGAGTCTCTTGAGCAGAGACGAAATGGCCATAGAGACATGCTTATCCCCAAAAGCATACATTTCAAATTATATTGAATGTATTTTACCAATAAGGCGAAAAATATTATTTGTTTTTTATATTTCATATATTTATTCGACCTTGAGCTCGTATAATTTAACAAATAATAAAATAAGTATGGAATGTTTATATTTGGCTTATTAGAGTACAATTCCAAACAGTATTTTTAGAATATAAAACCAAAATTAATAATCAAGATAAACTAGGTCAAGAAGCAACAAATGTTGTCAGTTTTTCTTTTCCTTCTCCTTTTTTGTTCTCTGTCAGGTGACATAACTTTTGTTAACAAAGAAATTTTCTGCTATTTTTTTTTTTATTTAAGACCAATACTCAGGGTAAACCCCTACTAAATGCAGTGCATTGTATTGGAATATATAGATATACATAGATACATAGATGTGAGGAAATAATGTTAAGCGCCTTATGTCAATGGGACAAATTGCTGTCAATTTGATCACTCAAAGGCCAGTGTTATACCTTCACCTTTGAATGATCAACAGCAATTGCCCTATCTAGATGTTGAATGTGAGTGGTGAGCATCTTATTTATATAGGTTATCTGTTATCTTCCCAGAAGATGGCGCTGTACTCCTGATCATTCGTTTTCTTGGTGGAATAGGCTGGAAATGCCAGGGAGCGGTTTCTTGAAGATGAATTTCTTGGTGGTGGGGGGGGGAACCTCTTATTTTTTGAAATTATAATTTTTGGAAAAACCGCAAATTAATTTTTTTTATTTTTCTCCTTCGCTGGGATGTGAACCTCGGTCCTTTGAGTTTCTGTGCACTCGCTCAACCACTATGCCACGACCCCCCCCCCGCCCCAAATCAAATCATTTTAATCAAATACGAGTATTAAGGGATACAAATAAACAACACAACCTTCCAAGAGCTTTTAATAAGCATTTGGAACATATATTTAGATCAATATGATGGGTTTTACAGGGTGCTTTTTTAGAGGTATAGAACTTCGAATTGGCTTTATTGGAAGGATAATTTTATGCCATTAATGTTTAAATATGATTTCGGGCATGTGGCCGCCGCGGCTAGCTCGAATAAAGCCAATTCTACAGGTCCAATTTTCAACCACTTTTTCGAGCATATGGGGCCGAATGTTGGCAATAACGCCACGAATGTTGGCTTCCAAGTCCCCTAACGTTTCTGGTTTGTTGGCGTAGACGAGCGACTTCACATATCCCCAAAGAAAATAATCCAATGGTGTCAAATCACACGATCTTGGTGGCCAATTGACAGGTCCATTCCGCGAAATTATGCGCTCATCGAATGTTTCCTTCAATAAATCGATTGTGACGTGCGCTGTGTGGTATGTAGCGCCGTCTTGTTGGAACCACAACTCATCCACATTCATGCCATCCAATTCGGGAACAAAATAGTCGGTTATCATGGCTCTATACCGGTCTCCATTAACGGTAACTGCCTCTCCAGCATTATTTCGGAAGAAGTATGGCCCAATGACTCCACCAGCCCATAGAGCACACCAAACAGTCAGTTTTTGTGGATGTAATGGCGTCTCAAGGGTCTCATGTGGATTCTCTTCACTCCAAATGCGGCAATTTTGCTTGTTGACGTAGCCATTCAACCAAAAATGAGCCTCATCACTGAACAAAATTTTGCGATGAAAATCAGCATCGAGATCAATCTCATTTTCGGCCCATACACCAAAATCACGACACATTGCATGGTCTCGCGGCTTTAATTCTTGCACAAGCTGGATCTTGTAAGGTCGCAAGCCAAGATCTTTGCGCAAAATCTTCCATAAAGTTGATGGACAAAGCTCCAATTGCTGTTCACGGTGGCGAATCGATTCATTCGGGTTCTCTTCAACACTTTGCTCTACAGCGGCAATTGTTTCTTCGGTGCGCACTGTTCGACGTCTCTGCGGATGCGTATTATCACATAGAGTAAACGTAGTGCGAAAACGATCCATGGTTAACCGAATTAATTGCTCTGATGGACGATTATGTCGACCATAAAATGGACGGAGCTTGCGGTAAACTTCGCGAACTGAACCATTATTTTCGAAATAAATTTGCACGATTTGCAAGCGTTGTTCTTTTGTCAACCTGTTCATGATGAAATGGCAAACCAAACTAAATATTAATCACTTGACAGCTGACAAAATGGCCGCCAGTTAAAAAAGTGATGCCAACTTAAAGTTCTATACCTCAATAAAAAACACTCAATATATGCCAAGTAGTGTACATTACACATATGTCGATATAAAGTATTTTACCGTGCAAAAATCGTGTATCTATGTACATTCTTACCTATGCATACAGTTTGATATTTCTTACAAAAAAATTAATTTTGAGCATTACAGTTGGCTTTCTGAAGAAGTACTGCAAGCAAATCAAATAAAAAATTGTAAGAAAAGCTCGTCCATGCCATGTAGAGATAACATATACATCAAGAGATAACACTAAAAGAGATTTAATGATCTACTTGTCGTTATCCTTAGAATCAATATTGTCATCAAACAGAAGTGTAATATACAATATTTCAACAAGGCATGTTGGTAAGATATAAAAATATGTATCTTAAGAAGAAAAATTTTATAGCAACTTTGAAGCCAAAGCAGCTGCATCGCACAGTGATAACAAAACAGAAAACACAAAAGATGCAGAAAATCTTGTTAATTTACAAAGGAACAAACGTTTAGTTTATTTTTTTTTCGCTTGCGAAAATTAAATGTGATCGGGTAATTTTTTAAGATTTCACTAAGCTTTTAAGATGAAAGACTTGAAATTTTTGGTTCGACTTTAACAAAAATTTACGAACACGATTCCTTTTTATATGGAAACTTTTTGTAATTATGAGTCCATTTAACTACGTTTTATATACATACGTATAGCATTATTCGACGTGTCCTTGGATCGATTGTTTTAAAATTAAAAAATTTTTCTTCACTGAAGTTTTTTATGCAAATGTACCAAAAATACAAATGCCTGCCTCTACTCCTTCCTTCTTTCTTTTTTGGGTTTAAGGCAGAGTTCTCGCTCATTTGCGAGAAGAGTGTTTTTTGAGTTAATAATGCAGAAATATGAGACGAAATGTAATTTAAAACATATCTAAAAATTGTGTTTTTATCTCTTTTTTCACTGAGTGGCGACCAAAATTGCCTGAATTAAAATGTTGAAACGTATTTATCTTAAAATCCTTTATTTGAGTTATGCCATTCTTCTCGCAAATGAACGATATGAACTGTACATATTTTTATTATGTCAGTGTTTTTAAATTTTGCATGATACCGAGTATTTTTTGTAAATAAATTTGGTCGAAACAGTTATTATCGATTTCTTTTTATTATATTATTCACTCTATTAGCTAATCCTTTGCAGAAAACTACTAGCATTCTTCATAAACTTTGCGTGTTAAAAATTGTTCCTCTTCCCGATATCATGGAAATAATTCATCTGGATCATCGTTTCGGAAAAAAATAATTATTTTTCTGATTGTTAGTTTGATTGTCTTTTCCACCATATAGTACGTCATGTGGTCTTATCCAAATTGCAAGCTCTGCTTCTTATGTACAGTTTTTAATTGTATCTTCTTTATAAGTTTTCGAAGCTTTGGGTATTCCGAGCTTTTGATAACATTGAATATTGTTGACTCTGACAGCATCTCCAATTTTAATTCAACTCATGGATTGTAAATATTGAAGAGCGGGACGCTCTTGATGCTCTGGGCATGAGAATTAATTTTGATGTCCATTGGAATGATCACATATTTCGAGTGTTAAAAAACCATTCATGTGTGGGCCCGTGCTTCAAAGTCTATTTTGGAGCTTCTAGACTGCGTACAAAAAAGGGCGACGGTAGGATATTTAACTCTATTTATACGTTTTAGCATTAACGGAATGTGGCGTGCGTTTCATTGTTCTATCGGTACTACCATCGCAGGTGCAATAATGAAATAAAGGACTTGATTCCGGGTTATTGCATATTCTTACGGACTACACGGACCTCTCTCAGAGAACATCATTTGTAGTTGATTGTGCACCGAAACTTACAATGCATTATAGAGAGAATTCGTTCTTTAGCCACACCGTTCGTATCTGGAACAAATTTAAATTAAATGTCCAGAAGATCTACTTCCTCTTTCCCATAACACATTTTCCTAGACAAGCACAAGGTACTGCATGAGTGCGTCAATCAAAAAAAAAAAAAAAGGAAAACACGTGGATGATTTTAAAGCTGTTTTAAAACTGTTTCGTCTATCTCGAAGTGAAACCTTTTAATATGTGTGTCCTGTGAACCTTTGAAATACTCTAATAGTGACTGTGATTAAAAGGCTTCTGATCGCGTCAATTTTTGCGATTTCTGTGGGACTAAGCGATATAGTATAGGTATTTTTTATAGCAAAAAACACGTTCCTCTATCCGAATTAAAGGTGAATTGTTTTAAGTTGACGTAACAATCAAAGAATATTTGAAAATTCTGTACTGCCGTTAATCTAAGTTGACACTGGAATAATAAAATGTTTGCTACTGCTTACGACAACCATTATGAAAGATCCGGTAACTTTTGCTGACCTAGTTGGAATTTTTGTCAATACAACCACAGGTGCCCTTGTCAAATTCCTTAAAATTTTAAATGGGGCTATCGACATAGTGCTAACGAAATTTATATATGTAAATACACTCATATATTCACTAGTAGTATTGACTTTAAAAGAAATCTGTATATAAAATCATCTCAATGATTGTTGTGATTGTTTTTGGATGTTTAGGCTCAGAGATTAAGCTATTTCAACTTAATGAGATTAATAATTCATTGGACCTATTGCCTGGGCCGCTAAATATAAGGTTCTATCATTAGAACACTGAGTACAAGCTGGATATTAGAATGGATTAGTATGATTAACCAGCAACCAGTTGGCATTAAACCTGTTACTTCGTCCCGAAGATATGAAGATATATTCACAAGATTTCCTCATTCATGGTAAGGTCATGCCTGACAAGCCTCGGAGGAGCGCAAACTTCGTAATGTTATATTTTCTATAACTTATTCCGACGACATCCCAGAAGGACTTGACTCGTGACGATAATGTAAGCAGTTTTATAAAACAAAGAAGCTAAATTCCTCTTTACAAAGTTTATTATGAAAATCATGATTTTTATATAACAAGTTCTCACGTGAAAGCAGCCCCTGCATTACAACCTATTTCCACGTATTTCCTGCTTCTCGGTAAGTTTTCGTAGTATCTAATGTAATATATCAGCAGTTAAGTTCCCTTAGAGCTTTTCAAAGTATGAACAATTAGTACTGGGTTCTTATAGAGCTATTGTGGTGAGGTAAATTGTAGGTAGCGTGATACCGCAATAAGAGGTGCATTTTGGTAGCATTGTGTGTCTGTCCCATTTACAGAAGGGTACCATACTGGAACAGCAGAAATTGGTCGCATATACTTATAATTTGGCAAAAAAATTGAATTAACTCGTGAACATTTTCGTGCGATAATTTTTCACAACTTTCAACGTGGATTATCACAACTATAGTGTATTGATAGAAGAAGATAGAAGAGAAGCTAGGCCGTAATCCAGTTATGTATGTATGTATGTATGTATAGTGTATTGATAATATTAAATTTTTGTATGGCGATAAAGCACCATCCTATAGCACTGTGAAAAACTGGTTTAATGAATTCAATCGTGGCCGACACTCGCTCAAAGGAGAATTCTGTGAAGGTCGTCCAACAACGGCCTTTGTGCAAAACCGTCATGTGACATTTAGTGAGATAGAGGTATCCTTGGACATTTCTCCCACCAGCATACATTTGATATTACATTAACACCTGGCCGTAAAAAATTTTTGTTCTCGTTTGGTCCCGCACAATTTAACAATCGCTTAAAAAAGGCTTATGTGGATTGGCGCAAAGAAATTTTGAAAAAGTACGATCGCTGTGCTTCAAAAGACATAAGATCGTCACAGGTGACGAATCATGGATCTATGCGTATGAGACCGAAAGAAAACCACAATCAACCGTGTGCGTCTTCGAAGACGAGCCAAATCCAAACAAAGTTGTTTGTGGAAGAAGCACTTCGAAGCAAATGGTAGCCTGTTTCTTCAGCAACACTGGTCATGCGGCGACTTTTCCGCTTAAGCAACGTAGGACGGTCAATTCTGAAAGGTACACCACAATTTTTTTGCCTGAAGTTATCGGAACAATCGAGCTCTCATACATCGGCTCAAAGCAGCGCCTTTTTAACCGGCCAAAACGTCGAATTGATGGGTCATCTGTTGTAAAATCATGCCTTGGCACCCAATGACATATTTTTATTCCCACACATCAAGAAAAAAATGCGTAGTCAAAGATTTTCGTCGCCAGAAGATGCTATTGAAGCGTTTAAAAACCATATTTTGTAGGTTTCTCAATCGGAAACAGTTCTTCAAAAATTTGTTTTAGCGCATGCAAAAGTGTATAAATCATTCTGGAGATTACTTTTACAAACAATAAAACCATTTTTGATAATAAATATTCGCATTTTCATTATTAGGCCAGAAATAGCACGTAATATTAGGTAAGCTATGTAACACTATGTTTTACAATAACATTAAGAAGGGGTATACAGACTGTGGTGATAGCGTAAGTAAAAAGGCAATTCGCCATAGCCGTCTTAATTGTAACTGGTTTTTACAGAACATCTCCATAGATATTCACTGATGAACTGGATATGAGGACCAAACATATTATTATATTTGTAGAATGAAACTGAACTTTACCCAGCCAATATATGCAATTATTAACTTTTTTAACTTTTAAGTAAATATGTGTGTTAGCAAAGGTGAACGGTTACAACGAACTTTAAAGTTTTCAGAATTTGTTCGTTTAATAGAATTTTTTGTTCTTTATCGAAGACAATAAAACCTCAAACTTACCTTCATCATTTTGATGATTTGGTTGCTGATGTTGCTGCTGTTGTTGGCGATTAATAAGGTCTCCCAAAAGATCTCTTATGAGAAATGATTTTGAATTCTGATTGTGCATTTTTGTTATATATTTTTGATATTTCACTTTCATAAAATATTAAAACATATTAAAGAGAATTTTTTAATATTAAAAATGTGTGCATTTTTTCTTTCTTTTCAATAATAAATAAATTTTAATTATATTTTTTTTATTGTTTGTAATATAATTGTTTATTCAGTTATTTTGGTTTTTATTTAATATTGTACAAAAAGGAGTAGCGAAATATTAAAATATTGTTTTAGAAAAATGCCGTTTTTGAAACTTTTATGTGTTTTTGATTTTTTTTTAAATTGTTTTACTTGTTTGTATAGCTTTTGAAAACAATTTTTGTTGGCATTTTTTTGTTTGTTATTAATTTATGTTTTTGAATTTTAAGTTTATATTTTTTAAAAAATTTTTATTGTTTTTGTTTTTATTTTTATTTTATAATAATTTATAATTCAAGTTTATTTTTAATTCTTTTTAATTTGAACAAAGGTTTTAAAATGTTCTTTTTTAGTTTTTCATTTCTTTAAATTGAAAACATTTTTTTTCGTAATTTTTTATAATCTTAAAGTTTGTTAAAAAAAATTTTAATTTTATACATAAATATGTATGTTTGTACATATAAATATGTTGTTTGGAATTTTCTATTTTTTTAATTTTACATTTCTTTATAATAATAATAATAATTTTTTTTTTGGCCGTCGCTTGTTATTATGGGTTTTAGCGTGGGCTTGTTATGATGAAAGTACACCGAATCAACAACTGTTTCTTATAATGTTTTTCAGTTCAAGTTTCCTAAAAAAAATCATCATGAAAGGACATTTCTTAACACCTTTCGAATTCAACGCTAGACTGCCGAGTTATACGAGCAGTATGACTTAAAAATTTATTAAACGACTTTAAAAGCTAAACATACAAGTTAAACGGATTACAAATAAATACTGACAGTTACAAACGTTTTAGCAACATCAGCATCAGCGGCATCACATTAAACCATTACTCTTACTCTCTTTTTACTGTTAAAATTAACGGTAAATTACCTCCCCTCAGATAAACGTTAGCCATTTTGTTTACTCTCTATAAATTATTTTTCTTATAACACTATCCTTTTTCTTCTTATGAAAAGCTCTTTTTTCAAATTTCCATGGTATGGTTAAGGGGTGTACGTTTTATATTTTTAACATTTTAAGGGTGGTTTTCAGTAAAGCTTTTGGCTGATTTTGTAATGCTATTGGTTGGAATTTATATTTTTTTCTCCTCTCCTTAATGTTTTTTTTACTTACCCTTAAGTTATTTTGTATTTGCCTCTTTAAATATTATAAGTTTTTAAAAAGCATTTATTGAACATTTAAATATGTTTTTTGTTGTTTCTTTTTCATTATTAAACTATATTTAATTATTTGTTGTTGATTTTTCTTTTTCGTTTAAGATATTTTCCACATATTCCTTTATATGCACTATGCCCCAAGTGTTGGAAGCGATATGCAAATTATTACCATTGACATAATCTGTATTAATATGAGGATTATGTAGTTCAGTAATTAAACTGCTACAGGCTGTAGATGGATCGTTTGAACCCGTCAAATTACGCTGTAATAAAGAAACAGATCAATGACATAATTGAAATCGTAAGTCATATTTTTGTTTTGCTAATCTAAATAATATATAAAAATTAATGTACATTTTGAAGTCACCACTAACCGCGGAAACAGATGGATCGATTTCAGCCAAAATTCCAGTGTACGTTGGGGATACTCTGTAGATTGTTTATGTGAAGTTTGCTCGAAACCGGCCAATTGGTTCTGGAAATATGGCATTTAGGTTTTCCCATACAAATTCAATGTAAAATTTTTTCATATTATGCTTAAGAGCTGTTAAAGCTAAATTTTCTAAATTTGATCTGAACGACTTCATGGTAAAGGAAAATCATCAATCAGAAAGTAAGCGTGGTACCTCCCATGCAAGTTAAATATTACGTTCTTTATATCTTAAGACGTGTTAAAGCTAAGGTTTCTGAGTTTGGTGTAAATGATTTCGTAGTCATTAAAATTATCAGTCGAAAAATGTGTACAAATGGTAACGATAGGTGTAGCGAAGCACAACGGTTTTAGGCTAGTTTTGTATAAAAAATAAGTTTAACATTTATAATGCCTTTGGAAAAACATTCATCCATTCTGGTAATAAAAGCCATGATACACTCTGATACGACTGTGCAGTACGATTCATTCACAAGAAAATAAGATGCAAAGCATATGCAGACTTCCTTTTTGCTAACATCTTATAAAATGAAACCCTGATGGTATCAAGAAAAAAATGTTTCTGAATTTTTTCAAAAGATTATGAAGACGGACAGACTTGTCAAAAAATCTGTCATACAGATGAATTTTTATGCCACACTGTTATACTTTTTTAACACACACGATTTTTTAGACAAATTGTGCAACTCGATAGGATAGTGTATCACGGTCCTAAGTAACTTATAAGTATATTTGTAATATTTGCTTACTTTTATTTAATTTTTACAGCTACAATAAATTAAAATAAAATACATTTGCAAATAAACATTTCTAAACTTAAGGTTTTTGGGTCAAATTTGACCCTGAATAGTTAGAATAAAAGTTAAAGAAATATGCAAACGTATGTACATATATCTTAAAAATTAATTAATTTCATGACCATTTTGTCTGATTGTAGATCTTTAGAAGAAGAAACTTTCAATGACGTTTACAATTACAATGGGTGAGCATTTAAGTTGAGAGTTACTTTGAAAATTTTGCTACAATTTAAACTACCTATCGCCAGAATTAGTGGCCCTTTCTTTTTATGATACTCACAAAACGAAATTCTACTGTAATGGACGATCGTAAAAAATTCGTTTTTATACAGGGAGCAAATTGAAGTTTGTTAATGAAAGGACTGTTGTAAAGACTTCAATCAATTTTGTAATGCATTTCTAATGCAAACAAAACAGTTTTATTGAAATAATGAACTTTGTAAATACATAGTATGTATGTATGTATTCCCATATAAATCCTAAATAACATGCACATACATACATAATTCGCCATTACAAATCTTTTTCAGAGTTACGGCCTAGCTTCACACAGCACCCATATTGTATGTGTAAATTTTTATCCATGAGTACCGGGACCTACTGTTTAACGTCGAATGCGAACGACAAATTTGAGAAGCTTGATCATGTTTTATTATAATTTTAATTATATTTTCAGTATTTACACTGCAAAATAATTGTTTTATATACCTATCGCTCATTTGCGAGGAGTGGCATAACTCAAAAAAAAAAAAATCGATTCTGAGATAAATGCATTTAAACATTTTGATAGAAAAAGTACAATACACTTTTGGTCGCCACTCAGTGAAAAAAAGAGATAAAAACACAATTTTTAGATATTTTTTAAATTACATTTCGTCTCATAATTCTGCGTTTTTAACACATTTTTTGAGTTTTGTCACTCTTCTCGAAAATGAGCGATATGTTTGTATGAAGATATACAATTAAAATCGTACTTTTTCTTAGAACAGGCTTGTAATGGCGAATTTTGTATGAATGTATGTAACTCAATATCTTTATTATTCAGCTTTGTTTTTGAACAAACCTCATAAAGTATTTAAAAGTTTTTCTGTGTTAAACGAAATATTTCTACTTACCAACCAAAACTCATTACCGGGTAAGGCATTACCATCCCAAGCATAGGAGACAATCAGTAGCATATCGTCATACTCAGCTGTCTGAGGAAAAACAAAAAGAACAAAGTTTATTAGCCCATCTGCTCTATACTCGAAACTAAAAAATGTTACACGAATTTTATATTAGAGGATTATATATGTTTAATTAAATCTTACCAATTTTTCATTGGGATTTCTTTTCGATATTAAGATGCGTATACCTCCTTTTGAATGACTTTCTGACTCTATAAGAGCCTCATGAAATAAGTCTCCGCATGCGTTTAAATTAAACCAGGAAAAATGCACTACTCCTATATGTTTTAGCTGAGGAATTAGATATTTCAAACGCTGTTGGAAACATTCCAAGAAAATTTGTTCCTGTTGCGAAGCGGCACGCCAAGAACCCAAACCAAATCCTACCACATGTAAATAAGCATATTGCTCTTTATCCATTGCCCTTTTATTGGCTTCCAATAAAAGTAAATCTATGGAAATTGCATAACGTTTTTTCATCATGAGATTGTCAAAAATCACTAAACAGTTTAAAGAATCACCAAAGCGTAAATCATCTTTAATCAATTCGTCATATAAGTGATCGACTTCTTCATAGAATTTATTCCATATATAACGATAATTTTGTAGCTTTTCTAATTTATCGATTTTCTTACGAGGATATAACGTTTGCCAGATATTTGTGGGTTTTTTAGCAACTGGCTTCTCCAATGAACAACCATAGCCATTGGCTAAAGTATTTTGATTTTTTGTTAAAGTAATATCTTGAAACTCCATTAACTCTTTACGTTCAAAACGGGCACCTATAACACCCACAACAACACCATTTCTAACAATTTTGTTTAAGTCTTTTTCAATGATGCCCTTGTTGGCACGATTGCCATCATTTATGAAATCGCTGTGAGACGAAACTGATAGTAAAGCGGAAATCTACAGGTAAATAATTTTTTATTTTTAATCTTGCATTTAAATATAAAATGAGTTTCATTTTATATTCAAATTAATAGAGCTTACCTTGATTTCATCATAACTTAAAACGTTATTTAGGGTCAGTGGTAATCTCTCCTCTTTAGTGCCTACTTTTAAGTACTTGGGTCCAAAACCTGTTTCGCCAGTAATTAACAAATAATCATCGTCGTTACCCACAAAACTGATACACCTTTTGGTTAATAAACGCTGCACGAACTCGCAAATAGACATATTTTTATACATTTTCCTTTCTGTAGAGGATCCTAAAAAAGTAATTGTATAAAGTGAATATACGTACTTATGTGTCTATATCAATGTATGTATATATACTTTTTACTTTTGTTATATCCTTTTCATAGAATACTAATGGTTTAAGACGGCCGTCTTTTTAACTATATGTATAGGAAACAACCAAAAACCACTGAAATGTTTGAGTGTTTTTGATATAAAAAGACGAATTTTCCAAACCATTCGTCTTCTATGAACAGGCTATTAGCCTTTTGTTTTTAGTTAATGAGCGATTTTTACGAGCTTTCGGATTTGATTTAAAAAAACACAAAAAAATTTTAAGTTGATATAATTCAATGTTTAAAAAAGATGTTCTCTAAATGCTGACCTCGGCTACGACTCAAAGACGTTAAATGGCATGATCTATACTATTAATTGATGGGGGTCTAATCATCGTTTTCGATAGCGAGTTAATTTGATCGAGTTTTATAGTTTGGTATCGTGGCATTCTTTATCGAACAACTCACATGAATTATTGAGATTATAGCATTCGTTAACGAGTAATCGATCGAGTGTGTTATCATTCGATATATGTGTGGCTCGTGTTGCACACGAGTAACAAATTGTTGATTCTTAAAAAGAAGGGTTTATTTGTTTTATTGTTTATGTATAAAAAAAGTGTTGTGCTTTGACTAGAGTTTTTTTCCGGGGTTTTGTGTTTCCCGGGAAAGCGGGCAATTTTTTTTAATTTCTCCGGGATCCCGGCCTATGAAAAAAAAATACAAAAAATACAAAAATTTATTTGTTTTTAGTAATAAATTTTTTATTTAGAAACGTAAAAATTTTAGTTTACACGAACTAAATATAAATAAACAAAATTGCCGCCAGTTAAAAAAGTGATGCCAACTTAAAGTTCTATACCTCAATAAAAAACACCCTATACTTACATAGCTAAGTAAAAAAATAAACATACTGTTACGTTTTTACCTTTTAAAAACGTTTTATTTCTACAGACCTTTTCTATAGAAATAATTTTTATTATGCGGATTCTTAATTACAAATAATAAGCACTTGATTTGATTGTGTATTTACTAATTTTATTTTATTTACACTTAATACACCGTCGAACAATACCACACGTAGGGATTCACTGATGATCTTTACTCTGTCGCAGCTAAATCACAATTAACTTGATTCCCAATCTCTGCTCTGCCTTTTATTTAAATTTCTATGTGTCTAGATTTTTCTTTCAGTTTCGAGATCACTGCGTATCGCAAAATATTTGTGTGTCAACATGTTAATTTACTTTTGCATGTATATGTGTATGTATATCTCCAGAACATGTAGAAGTTTGTAGACAGAATATTTCTTATATTGTTGTTGTTAAAATGATTTCGCAGTAATTTTTGCAGCACTAATATAAAGATATATGTGTGCGTGTGTGTTTTTGTTTTTACTGGTAACAGCACAAGACAAAATTACGTGGTTGTTGTTATTCTTTTTTTTTACTCTAAAATGTTACCCTAATACGCGTTTTTCTTTTATTTTAGCTGTAATCTTTGGCGCTTTTTTTTACTTAATTTATTTATTTTTTTTTGTAACACTGCCTCCCACTTAAGCCTGTTCGTCCCGAATAGGCTCCTTAACTACTTTCCCATAGTTTGCCAGTCGCTCTAAGTGTACGACTTTCATCTTGGACCTCGGACTGTTGTACTTTTGAATTCTGTAGACAACATCATTAAGCCTTTTAATTACCTTATAAGGTCCTTCCCAGTTAGTCTGCAATTTGGGAGACAATCCTTTCTTCCGCTGTGGGTTGTAAAGTAGAACCAGTTGTCCTTCATGGTAACCCTCACTATTTGCTGCCTTATCGTATCTCGCTTTCATTTTGTCACTGACCATCTTTATTCGAGTGCGTACAAAATCATGTAATTCGTTAAGGTTTTCTTGTGTTACTGAATAACTCTCATCTACGTCCGTTGTTGGTTTGGCGCCAAATTCCAAGTCACCAGGTAATCTCAACTCAGTGCCATAAATAATCTTGGCAGGTGTTTTTGATGTCGAATCATGCACAGCTGATCGGTATGCTAACAGAAATTTTGGTATGTGCTCGTCCCAATCTTTTTGATGCTCACTCACCACTTTACGTAGGTATTCCTCAAGTGTTCTATTAAATCGTCCTGGTCTTCTTTATTCCGTAGATTTCGCACATTTCTTTAAACACCATGGACTCAAAATTTCTGCCTTGATCGGAGTGCAGTTCAATTGGTACACCATAGCGACAAACCCAGTTGTTCACAAATGCGTCTACAATTGTGGTTGCTTCTTGATTGGGTATGGTGTACACCTCTGGCCACTTGCTGAAATAATCCATCACTACGAGAACGTATCGATTACCCTTGTTACTGATAGGAAAGGGACCTGCCACATCCATCGCTATCCGCTCGAATGGTGCGCCTGAATTATACTGCTGTAACTGCCCTCGGCTTCTTCTCACTGGTCCTTTTGCTGCTATACATTGCGCACAGTTTGCTATCCAATCGGTGACAGCTTGTTGACAACCAACCCAGTAAAACCTTTGTTTAAGTTTTTCTAAAGTTTTAGTTACTCCAAGATGACCTCCACTAGGACCATTGTGAAATTCATTAAGGATTTCACTTATCTTGGAGGATGGCACTACTATTAAGTCGGTTGTTGTTTTGCCATCTGCACTCTCCCAGGTACGATATAAGCAGCCATTAATCAGCTTTAAACTATTCCACTGAGCCCAGTAAGCCTTTACTATAGGGCCTTCTGCTGATATATCATTTCGGGTTGGTCGTTGATCCTTTTCTTTAGCTGTTATAATTTTTAATAACACTGGATCATTCCTTTGCGCTGTTGCCCAGTCCTTGTCCGCCTCTATATGAGTTAGCCGAATGTCGACGATAGATTCCTTGCCCTCAGCCTTAGTACAATGTTTACACTCTATGCTACATGGCCGCCGCGATACAGCATCTGCATTACCATGCTTGGCGCCTCTTCTGTGCTCTATGCTAAAATCGTAGCTTTGGAGACGTTCGATCCAGTTAGCCAGCTGCCCTTCAGGGTTCTTAAACTGCAACAGCCATCTGAGTGCAGAGTGGTCAGTCCTCAGGAGAAAATGTTGGCCATATAAGTACTTGTGATAATGTTTTATGCACTCTAATACGGCTAATAATTCACGTCGTGTTACACAATAGTTCTTTTCAGGCTTTGAGAGTGTTCGACTGTAATAGCCCACAACCTTTTCTATTCCATTGACTACCTGTGAGAGTACACCACCTATAGCATGTCCACTAGCATCACTGTCTAAGACAAATTTTTCACCCGGCACAGGATAGGATAAAACGGGTGCTGCACATAATAGATTTTTCAGTGTTTGAAATGCCTTCTCTTGTGGTTCGCCCCAGTGGTACGGCCTTGATTTCTTGGTCAGCTCATGTAGACTTGCTGCTACGCTCGCGAAATTCGGCACAAAACGTCTGTAATATGTGCAGAGTCCTAAAAAGCTACGTAACTCGTGAAGATTCTGTGGTCGAGGCCAGTTCTTTACTGCTCGTGTTTTATCTTCATCTGTAGTAATGCCATCTGCCGTGACAAGGTGTCCCAGATATTTTACCTCTTTTTGGAACAATGCACATTTCTTTGCACTTAACTTTAGACCGGCCACAGATATCCGCTGTAAAACTTCTCCCAAGTTTCTGAGATGTTCGTGGAAAGTTCTACCCATCACTATTATGTCATCGAGATACACCAAGCAAGTTTTCCAGTGCAGTCCTTTCAATACTCGCTCCATAAGACGCTCAAATGTGGCCGGCGCATTGCAGAGCCCAAACGGCATCACCTTAAATTGCCATAAACCACCGTTCGCACTAAAAGCGGTTTTCTCTTTATCTTTCTCTGCAATCTCCACCTGCCAATAGCCACTTTGCAAGTCCAATGTGGAGAACCATTTCGTTCCTGCTAGCGTGTCCAGAGTATCGTCAATCCTTGGTAGCGGATAACTATCTTTAACGGTGACATCATTAAGTTTTCTGTAGTTCACACAGAATCTTGTACCGCCATCTTTCTTCTTCACTAGGACTACAGGTGAGCTCCACGGACTGAATGATGGCTCTATTACACCGCTCTTTTCCATTTCTTTGACCAGGTCCTTTACCTCATTTCTCTTAACCAAGGGTACGCTTCTGGGTGCCTGTTTAATAGGTCTCGCTTCGCCGGTGTTGATTACGTGCTTAACAATGGCCGTT
Source organism: Metopia argyrocephala (assembly GCA_963576795.1). Classification (NCBI taxonomy): domain Eukaryota; kingdom Metazoa; phylum Arthropoda; class Insecta; order Diptera; family Sarcophagidae; genus Metopia; species Metopia argyrocephala. The sequence goes on along the minus strand of OY756208.1, from coordinate 121,744,890 downwards.
CTACCTTGACAGTGATCGTTTACGGCGAAGACGCTGGCATGCTTCTTAAGCAGCTGTTTTGCTTTATTTTTATCCGAAGCTGCTAATTCTTTCACCCACTTCTCCACATAGTCCTTAAATAGAGCTTGGTCCTTGGCAGGTATATTTTCAGGATCCCCCGTGCTCTCATGATTTATTACCGCTTCTACTGGAACACATCGGCCTACATCGGATCTTTCTGTGATGATTTTTTCTTGGGCCGATAGGTTGAGCACTCTCACTGGTACTATGCCTTCTTTATTAGCTTTAATAAGTGCTTTTGCTGTTAATAATTCTGCCTTTATTTCTTCTGGTTCTACTACCCACAAGCGGTTGTCCACACAATCTCCCTCCGCACGCGCCCATATCAATGTTTCTGCTTGTGGTGGTAATTTTTGTCGTCCAACAGCAACTAGTTTTCTAGCGTGAGTATTGTCGTCATAACCCACATCAAGCGGTATCTCGACATTATGCCAACTCATAACCTGTTGCCCCATATTCAGGTTGATGCCATGGGTTATCATAAAATCGACACCAATGATAACCTCATCAACAATATCGGCAACAATAAACACATGTCTCACGCTAATGTTGGCCATAGTCACCTTAGCCTCTATCTTCCCGTGGATAGTGGCTGATTCTCCCGTAGCTGTTCGTAGTCTAACGTTTTGTAGTGACTCACATCTTCCGTTGACTATATCGGGCCTGATGATCGACTGTGTTGCCCCAGTGTCTATAGTTAAGATGTGTCTTCTGCCATTTATGTACCCACTAACTGTTAAGTTGCTGTTATTTTGCTGCATCACTGATATGGAGATCGTGGGGCACTCGCTTGTGGGAGCTAGCTCTTGCCCCTTAGTGCTAGCTCGTTTTAGTTTAACGGGGACTCTTGTGACGATTGCTGGTGGTTCACCCGTTTGTTACTTCTGGATGGCGAGATAGACCTTGCTCTTTTTCGTGGCGCTTTACAGTTTCTTTGGAAATGGCCACTCTTACCACAATTGAAGCATTTTGCGTTCGTCTTCTGCTGCATGCCGGCACAAATTTGCTCTATCATCGCTTTAAGATTATTAAGCACGTCCTGTGCTTCTGGCTCGACATCCAAAGCACGCACTTTGTGTACCTGTGGCCTAGATATAGCTCTAGCGGTTTCCTGCCCCAATGCAAACGCTACCGTTTCAGCGAAGGTGTTCCTTTGAGTGCTGCATACCGCGAGCTTCAAGTCAGGGTCACGTATGCCATTGATGAACGCTTCGGTTTTAAAACGATCTACCAATGGATGATTTTCGCCTGGGTATGTTAATTGTACCAATTTTTCAATCTCCATGGCGAATGCCTGTAGTGACTCATTGGGCTTTTGCGTTCTGCATCTCAACTCCATTTGGTACAATTCTCGCTTGTGCTCATACACCGTCGAACAATACCACACGTAGGGATTCACTGATGATCTTTACTCTGTCGCAGCTAAATCACAATTAACTTGATTCCCATTTTATTTCTACAGACCTTTTCTATAGAAATAAGTTGAAGTTGTACTATTGACAACGATGTACATACTTACTTAAATACTTTTTTTTCGTGAAAAGATATGGCAACTTTTTTTAATTCTATATTTAAAATTATCTTACCATATTTAAGTTTATATTCCAAAAAATCAATAATTAAATAAAAAACTCGTTCATGTATCAGTGGATATGTTGAAATGATTTGTTGCTGTATAATTGGCCAACGTTCAAGAGGTTGTTGTTTAACACGGCAACTGTCGATGGGAAACTTAAGTATTGGCAAAAAAAAAAAAAAAATAGAAAAAGATATGTATTTACATGTACTTATAGGTATATATTCTTTTTTGATAAAATTTCTGGTATTTGAATCAATTTTCTTAACTCACATCTATGGGAAATTCCTCAGACTTTTGTATAAATTCTTTTATAAATTCTATATCATATGTTTCCTTCATTAAGGGTTTTTCTACTTCGCAGCATTTTAACAATAATTTTTGGCCATATTTTGTCAATTGTGTATTGAAATCTTTTAAGGGCCAATCGCGTTCAAATTCTTTGCCAAAAACTGACATCTTTTTTATTTAAAATATTTTATTAAACTAAATACAAAGCATTTTGTACGTATCGAGTTTGTTTACTTAATGGAAAATATGAATCACTTAAAAGTGATTATTTTTCGTTATGGTAAGGGGAGGTAGAAATGTGTTTTTGAAAAGCTTGTGGTGTTTGCCTCAATGAGTGAATATGTATTTACTTCTGATACATCATAGTCTGTAATTAATATTACTTTTTTCACTTGTGCCATGAATCATAATTTGCAGAGTGTGCATTAAAAGTTTATCAGTAATTTAATTTTACTTATTAACTCTCCTTCTTTTATTTAAAAAAATTTAAAGGCTTTACAATTGACGCCCTTACATTTTAGTTAATTAATTTCCCTGATTTGTATTTGTATTATTATGGAAAAAATGTAAGAAGTAGGGACCACAGGCATTAGGAAAACTAACCGCCTATAAAGGCAGACTTTATAGTTATTAACAGAAGAACTTGAGTAGAGAAGACAGTGTGCTCACTCCACCTACAAAGTCTCGAAATCTTAATATTCGTAATACAAAAAAATATTTATAATCAAACAACTAGCAGACTAGGGTCACAAGAGTATGCTAAAATTTTGGTCTATATGGAGCAAAAGGACATTTTGTGGACAACCATTTTACCACAAAAAGTTAAATTTAAACTCTCAAAAGGTCAAATTTAAATGGACGAACTTAGACTGCCACTTTTGGGATAGCGTCTGCATTATTTTATCGCATCAATTTCTGTGATGAAAACTTAATGTTTCACAGCCCTATTGTGAAGCTAGGCCAGTGATTACCATTTCATAGCACAATTGTGCAGAGAGCATTCACACGTATTGCTTACGCTCTTTTATTTTTTTCAGGTTTACTCAAAAAACCTATCGATGACACTCAAAAAGTATTTTATGTTATAAAAATCAAATATTTTAGACTATGAACAAAAATTAGATCCTATAGGGTTATAATTGAAAATCGCGATTTCAAGCTTAATAAACTTAAAAATTGTTAGAAAGGGTAGACCATTTAGTGATGGTGTTTTTATTAAGCAATTGTTGAAAAAAAAATTGGAAAACGCCTACTTATGTATAACACCGCGATACATACATTCTGTCCTATGAACCAAATATACTTTTTCGGAAAGGGGAGAAAAAATAAAAATACACGTGTATCGGCGGATTTGATGCATAAAGTATAAAGCTCGTAGTATCCGACTGTCTGTCTGTGTGAAAGGCTTTGGGTCAATTTTAACCCTTTTTCCATGATCCAATCGAGCTAAATTTTTGCAAGCAGACTGTATCACGTCAAATTTTTTAATAAATACACTTTTATCAATTCTCAGATCATCCTGAATTCTTTTTTTTTTTAAATTTTGTTCACTGTTTTAAGCATAACTTGAAGGGCCTCCAAATTTTTAAACGACTAAGGCTGATGTCAGAGTGCGCGCTATAAGCGAAGCGATGCTAGAAGCTATAATATTCCTGATATACTTATACTACAGGATGTCAGAGTGGAGACTATATTAAACAAAGCGACTTGTTGTGTTTTTAAAATACTTTTTTTTATTCCGTCAATCTTTTTTGTTAAAAATGGATTCATATGAAGAATTTTTTATTTCAAATTATACATATATGTAATATGTTTTTTTAGTAAAAAGAGAGGAATCCACGATATAAATAGAAGTCGCAATATAATTTGAAATGTATGCTTTTGGGGATAAGCATGTCTCTATGGCCCTTTCGTCTCTGCTTAAGAGACTCGTCAGGAGACTTTTTCCCAAAGGTGTTATTCAAAACTATAAATACTTATGTTAAAATACTTAGTTATAGACTAAATGCGAATCATATCCCATTTAGTATATAAAAACCAAACAAAAGTATTTACAAAGCAATACATTTCTGTTTTTCATGCTTATCCCCAAAAGCATACATTTCAAATTATATTAAATGTATATATTTGCCAATAAGGCGAAAAATATTTTTTGTTTTTTAATAGAAGTCGCAGTTTTAAATTTAAATTTTTAAATTAAATTTTTCAACATCAATACATATCCATTATTTTACAAATATCTTTTAAAATTACTGGAAAATTTAAACACGCACCAATAATAAATAATGACATAAATAAACAATAAAATAAACAAATGAAAAATGTCAAAGTACAATGTAAACAAACAACAACGAAGCGATGCCATGCTATAAATCATTTCACAACCTGCTTTGTCGCTTTGGCTCTCTTGTAGCTTCGCTTTGACTCTGACATCTTTTGAGCATTGACGTAAAAACACAAGCAGAGGTTTGTAGCGCATTGTAGTGCGATATTATAGCATCGCTTATAACTCGCACTCTGACATCAGCCTAAAGCGTTCCAAAAAAAAAAAATTTTTTTTTGACTCATCCATTGTATTTCTATATATTTAATCTGAGAAAAAAAAGGCAGTGCCCGACTCGGAATAACTTTTGTTACGTATGTGGCTTATTCGCGCCAAGTAAACATTTAACAAAATATTACGAAAATAGTGGTTAATTCGTTTCAGAAAATAATGTGTATGATTTAAGGTGTTTTCAATGGTTGAAAGTTTTGGATTTTTATCAAAATTGAATGCTATCGAACAACGTCCATGAAGAGGAGCAGTTGCCGTTATTGAGCAGTTTCTTGGCAACAAACGAGCTGCCAATTATAAAGATATTGTCGCAGAAATGATTTCGGCATATGGCGAAATGGGCATATTAATGTCGCTAAAGATCCATTTCCTTCACAATCATTTAGAATTTTTTCCCAGATGATTTAGGAGCTTGTAGCGATGAGCATTGCGAAAGGTTCCATCAGGACATTGCGGCTACTGAAAAGCGCTTTAAAGGACAAGATATTACGCATATGATTAGCGAATACTGTTGGACTATTTGTCGCGATACTAACACAAATGCTTACAAACGCAAAAATAAAAGGCCTAAGTTTCTTTAAAATCATTGATTTTTTTAATGTAACAATTTTTAGTTTTAATATAAAAAAATTCATAAAAAAATCGGTTTTTAACCGAATTAAAGCAGTTACAAAAAAACGATAACCATTTTTTAAAAAATTTGACGTGATACAAACATTTCCACGAGTCTGCCTGCAAAAATTCAGCTCAATTGGATCACGGAAAAAGGGTTAAAAATTAATCCAAAGCCTTTCACACAGGCGAACAGACGGATATACTACAAGCTTTATACTTTATACATAAAACAAAATTCTGACGTGTACATGAAAATCGCCGATACACGTGCATTTTTATTTTTTGTCCCCTTTCCGAAAAAGTATATTTGGTTCATAGGACAGAACAACGGCTCGTTTTTGTAACGCGGTATTATAATACAAATATTTTCCGACTTAAAATATATTTGTTCAAAACAACCCAACATATTACGTTCAGACTATATACTTAAAAAACATTCTACAAATATGAAACTGCCATAAGAGTATAAATACTTTATTTTTTTAAGAAGAAGAAATGGATTTTTTATTTCCCAGCAAATATCTAAAAAAACATGCCCTAAATATAGTCAAACATTTATAACTTTATGTATGTATGTTGATGAAATGAATGTCAGAATAGCGTATATTACTAAAATTTTTCTATGACTGTAAATAAATAAATTTTCCCAACTTCTTTTTTCTCTTTTACTCACTAATATACAACCAAAAAATTTTTGGTAACCCCTGAGCTTGGCACCCAATCTGAACAAGTAGGTTGCCGCACTACTCGTTCAAATTTAATAGTAGTATTAACTAGAAATTGGGAAGCTGGAAAATAGTTAGAATACTGGAATGCTTCAGTATTTGTGCACAGTTGTGGAGTTCTAAAGTATAAAAAACCAGACCTGAAACTCTTCATGGATTTTCTTAAGGGTTTCTGTGGTTTGAAAAAGCATTAACGAAAAATGGCGCTCACATATATAGTATATGTGCTTAGAGAGGCAAATGGGCTTAATTGGCGACATCTATGTATACTAAATTTTAGACCTTCTGGTGATGATTAGAAAGACAGTAGGTCTGAGGTCTGTTAAAAAACAAACAGTAAACTCAAAGGCAACGTAATAGATGTGATAGGTTGAAGCTAGAAGTATAATAGCCTAGAAGTATAATAAGGACAACCTAAGGAATTTAGTTGGAGGCGTGGCAGTTGTAAGGTCACGTCTTTTAATGTTTATTTAAAATATATAAAGTTCTAAGATAAGGTGTACGTAAATAATACATAATTTGTAAAGCCGTTACTCTTCTTGTTTATCTTTTAAAATATTCTCCACATAGTCTCTAATATGTAGAATACCATACCGTGGAGAAGCTATATGCAAGTTATGACCATTAATATAAGTAGAATTTATGTGTGGATTAAAAAGTTCCGTTATTAAGGTACTACAAGCCGCAGAAGGATCATTAGAAGAGGCTAAAGATCTCTGAAATGCAAATGAAGAATTATAATTAAATTTACTTGCATGTAACTTTTTATATACCTTCCAGAATTCATTTCCCGGTAAAGCATTGCCGTCCCAAGCAAAGGATACTACCAAAAGCATTCCATCATAGGGAGGTAGCTGTACGAAAATAATTTATTTTTATAGAATAAAAAAATCCTGTATTATATAAGTACCTACCAATTTTTCATTTGGATTACGTCTTGAAATTAAAATTTTTATACCCCCCTGTTGATGAGTTTTTATTGCTATAAGATTTTCATTTTGCAATTCACCCCATTCCTGTAAATGAAACCAGGAAAAATGCACAACTCCTATATGATTAAGTTGCGAACGTAAAAATTTTAAACGCTGTTGAAAAGTAGCAAAAAAAATTGTTTCCTGTTGTTCTGCAGCCAGCCACACCCCTAAACCTATGCCTACTACATGTATATAGGCCAATTTGTTTTGTTTTAAAGCCCTATGATTTGCTTCCAAAAGGAGCAGATCAATTGAAATAGCATAACGTTTTTTCATTAACACGTTATCGAATATAGCCTCACATTTCAAGGATTTACCATAACGTTTGTGATCTATAGATACTTCTTTGTACAGTGTGTCCTTTTCGCCATAAAATTTATTCCATACGTAGCGATAATCCTGTAATTTTTTAAAATTCTCTTCGTTCTGTTTTGTGGTGGAAAAGTAACTCTTTAGCTTGTTAAGGATACTAAAGACATGAACTTCTCTGGCACCATAACCATTTTCATAAATATTTTGTTTTTTGGTTATTTTGATATCCTCATATTCCATTTTCTCTTCGCGCATAAATCGTGGACCTATAAGACCCACTACTACACCTTCTTTTTCAATTCTGCTTAAATTTGTTTCGACACGGCCACAATTCTGGCGACAGCCATCATTTATAAAATCAGAATGACTGGTGACAGATAACAGAGCTGAAATCTTTGAAAATTTAACAATTTAAAGATATTTCTTTGCTTTTATTCGGGACGCATACTTTGATTTCATCATAGCTTAAGACTCGTTCTAAAGTCAGAGGCTCCTCTTCTTCCTCTGTGCCCACTTTAAGATATTTTGTGCCACAACCAGTTTCACCAGTTATAAGTATATACGTGTCATAAAATCCTACAAAACTCACACATCGTTTGATCAATAAACGTTGTACAAATTCTGAAATGGTCATATCTTTATAGAGATGCTTTTCAATGGTGGAACCTGAAATTAAAATAAAAAATTATTTAAAAATATATTAAACAATTTAAAAAGAACAATAAAAGCGAAGGGTTTCTATTTTAGACACAGAATTGTCTGTCAAATCTCCAATATACTTTCTTACATACTGACACTAGATCTCCTGAGGTCATGCAGCCTCCGTTTAAAATGATAATGTTCTAAGCGAGCCTTTAAAAATAATTTTTATTTAGTTTTACTCCAATCATAACAACCTCTCGTACAACGGATCCTTAAAAGTTAAATTAATTGCAATGAATTCAAGTATAGATCTAATGTACTTGTTTACTGGTTCAAATTTTGAAAATCAATATCTACTGATCAAACAGCTAGTTTATATATTATATTTTTGTTTTAAAGAGTATAATTAAAAAAAATATGTTTTTTTTCGAACTCTCAAAAGTGAAAATTTCAATTATCTTTTTGTTTTTGCTTAAAAGACACTCTGGATACTCTACAAACAAAGTTCTCTTTGTATCATTAAATTACAAAAAAGCTTTTTTATTGCTTTTAAGTTTTACGTACGTATGCGTATATGTTTTTGTTTTGAATTCATAAAAACTCACCATATTTTTGTTTATGTTCCAGAAAATCCACAATCAAAAACAACACCCGCTCATGTATCAGTGGATAAGCTGTGGCAATTTGTTTCTGTATAATATTATAACGCTCTTTAGGCTGGCTTTTGACTCTGCATGTGTCAATGGGAAACTAAAATACGAATATAATAACATTTTAGTGTCAAGCAGCTGATTCTAAAATATTTCATGTTTTATGAGTTTACCGCAATGGGAAATTCATTTGATTTTTGTATAAAATTCTCGATATTTATTAAATTTTCTGCCGGCTTTTGTATACTTAAACATTCTTTAACAAGTTTTTGACCATATTCTGTTAATTCTTTGGGGTATTCATATACAGGCCAATCTTTTTCAAACTCTTGACCAAATATAGACATCTTGTAAAGGGTAATAATACTTTGGCACTGACTGATGTGATTATTAGTATTAATTTTTTCTGTTTTGTTTTGATTACTCGAGTGAATCACGTTTGGATGCTCTTGGGTGGTGAAAATGAAAACAAACAGCTTTTGCTTAAAAAAAGCTTAAAAATGTTTAGAAATATGCGCTTCTAATTGTCTCTTGTGTTTGGTTTTGTTTTCTTTTAATTTGAGCATGTTATTAAAAATAACAACATTACAAAATGCACGAACTGCACAGTATAGGCTCGATTCGATTGTACTACCAAAAGTTAGTAAAACCTTGTACTCGGTTTGGTCAGATTGACTATCAATTTCTATTTTATGGACCTCAAAAGATTTTGAAAGTATTTCAGTTTTAAAAGGTGTCCTCAGTTTTTGGCCAACAGCATACTCAAACTTGAAGATACTGCTTAACTATGTTTGGCAATAATGTTGTGAAGACTCTACTGAACAAATTTTAAAATATTTTTTGTGCAAAAAATAATTTTTTCTTGCCCTTTTTTGCAAAAATATGCAGTGGTTCTGATATAGCAATTCTGTTTTGTTGAAGCCCATAGAGTACTGAAATGGTTTTAGTTTTTTTTTCGATCACTTCGTTAAGTGTCTTTTTTAATAGCAACTATTGTGAAATACCCGTATACACGAAGTTACAACTTAAAATGTTTTCTAATTTTAATATTAATTCTTAAATGTTTTTATTATATAGAGTATTAGTTTATTTTATCTAACTCTTTTAGTGTTATCTTACAATAATCACTGATATGTATGATGCCATGACAAAGTGAAGCGATATGCAGATTATTACCATTTACATATAAAGTATTAATATGAGGATTTAACAGTTCCGTAATAAGAGTGCTGCAAGCAGCGGCTGCATCACCAGAAGAGGTAAGTGAACCCTAAAATAATCAAAAAATTTATTATATTTATGGTTAAAATTACTCGTATTTTAACGAATTTACTTACCATCCAAAATTCGTTACCTGGTAAAGCATTACCATCCCAAGCAAATGATACTACAGGCAGCATATCACTATAAACCTTGGGCTGCGTAGAAAATGGGAAATAGATTTATTGATTTTTAAAATTAAAATTTTTTTTAAAATTGTTTTACCAGTTTCTCGTGAGGGTTTCTATCCGATATATAAATTTTTATACCCCCTGTGGGATGTAGCGTTGAACTTAAAAAGGTTTCATTTTTTAAATTTCCCCATTCCTTTAATTTAAACCAGGAGAAATGAACAACACCAATATTATTTAATTTGGGCAATAAAAATTTTAAACGTTGATAGAAAGTTTCCAAAAAGATTTTTTCCTGCTGAGAAGCGGCCAGCCATACTCCTAATCCTATGCCCACCACATGTATGTAGGCGTATTTATTTTCGGATTTAGCTCTTTCATTGGCCTCCAAAAGTAATAAATCCAAGGAAATGGCAAAGCGTTTTTTCATAACAACATTATCGAAAATGTAAGCAGGCTTAGCACAGGAACCAAAACGTTTGTCATCTTTTAAAATTTGTTCAAATAGATAATCTTCTTCTTCATAGAATTTATTCCATACTCTACGATAATCCTGCAACTTTTCCCGGTTCGTTTGTTTATCATTCATTAACAACTGCCATATTCTACTAAATAGGCTGGGTTCAGCATATTTTGTGGAACCATAACACTTTTCTGTAACATTTTGTTGAGCTGTAATCAAAATATCTTCGTATTCCATTCTTTCTTCTCGTGCAAAACGTGCTCCTATTAAACCCACCACCACACCTTCTTTTTCGATGTTATTTAAATCCCTTTCAACTTCACCTTTATTATGACGTCCACCATCGTTAATAAATTCCGAATGGCTAGTTACTGATAAAAGAGCTGAAATCTTTTAAACGACTTCCAATTAATAAAGCTTTGTAGGGTTAATTAATCCGACAAGTCATCGACATGCATCTCTTAACTTACTTTAATTTCATCATAGCTTAAAACCTTTTCCAATGTTAAAGGTTCCTCTTCCTCGTTCGTACCAACTTTTAAATATTGCTGACCATGTCCTTCTTGTCCATTCAGTAGCAAATAACAGTCATGATAACCCACAAAACTTATACATCTTTTCGTTAGTAAACGTTGTATAAATTCGGAAATGTTCATATCGGTATATAAGGCCTTCTCGAGGTCGGTACCTGAATACGAGTATTGTTAACTTAAGTACTTAAGATCTTTTTTCAAAGCCATTTTGCTTTTTTATTTTAATAAAGTAATGTCTTAGGAGTGAACAAGACTTTAATTATAATTTACCTCGCCTTTTCTAAAAAATTTTAATTTAAAGCCCATACTAATCCTTGTTTCTATAAATTTGTACTCCTTCTAAAGTTACCAAAATTTTTTGAATTTACTTTTTAAAAACTCACCATATTTTTGTTTATGCTCCAAAAAATCCACAATCAAATACAACACCCGCTCATGTATCAGTGGATAAGCTGAGGAAATTTGTCGTTGTATAAAAGCATGGCGCTCCTTAGGCTGGCTTTTAACCCTGCATGTTTTAATGGGAAACTAAAACTATTATTTAATATTTTTTTCCATCTTAATCTTTTTTTCTTATCTTACAATACCTTTATGGGAAATTCGCTTGATTTTTGTATAAAATTATCTACATTCAATAAAACTTTACGCGGCTTTTGTATATTTAAACACTGTTCGAAAAGTTTTTTTCCCAATTCTGTTAATTTTTTGGAATAATATGCGGAAGGCCAATCATTGTCAAATTCTTCTCCGAATACAGACATCTTTACTTCATAAAATTCTACAAACAAATAATGAAAACGTGTCTACATGTGTGCGTACGTTTTGCTTAATAAGTGTTTAAACTGCTTGTGGCGTATTTCCCAGCTTTTGATATTTGATGATGAAATTCTTTGTTGAACAGTTGAAACTGTCTTATCTTACTCTCATAAATGATTTGTCATTAATGGGCTTCATGTAACGTAAAACTTGTTTGTTTGTTTGTTTGTGGGCCTATTTAGTCAGCTACAATTTTATATAAAAGAGTTGTCAACAATTCATTAAAAAAAAATAATAATAATGGAATAATTTTCTTTTTATCTATAAAGAAAAAAAGTAGATATACATACATAGTATGTATATGTATTTGGATAAATTTAATTAAATTTTTTTATGTTTATTTAATTAAAAACCTCATTGATTTAAAAGGTCAAATTGCCTTATTCTCTTTTACACATTTTTTCTAAAATGTTTATTGCTTTTTTTTAAGAACTGTGTTAAAAGCCTGTTTTAATACGAAAAATGTTAAATTTTGAAACACCTAGGTTTTACCCTAGTACAGACACAGTATATTACAGCGGAAGTTATTGTTACAAATTTGTTAAATCATATTAAAAATTACAGAAAATACTAATAATTGTTCTAAAAGTTTTGTGTTTTGAAACATTTTTCATAAAAGCGATTTCGCTACAACACGGTTCACAAAATGCAAAAATTTTCCTATAACGCGGTAGTCTTACCTCCTACAACGCATACTGCATGAATTTTTTCTTATAAAACCCAATTTTTTTAACATTCACTGCTGTATCCATACAAAATATTAGTGGCTTTTATGAGTACAGCAGCTATTATTTTCAATTTCCTCGAATTTGAAATTTTAAAAGTCGAGCATTTAATATTACCGACTAGTGATAGCTCTGACTCAAGTCTTTCTAATGTAGAAGATTTTCACTAAAGAGTGTCGAGAAAGTTTTAAATATGGCAAAGCTCTTTGGCGAAAGAAGAAAGCGATCCTCAAATTGTACTTTAACAGACGGTTTATTTGATTTGATTTTTAACGCATAAACGTGCATATCAATGTTATAAAATAAACCAATTGACTACAACGAAAAAGTAGTATTAGCCCGCAAATGATTTAATTTTTTTCTGATAGTCGCCGCAGTTAAGAAGAGTATTAAACTGACAAGGGTAATTTTCTTATATAAACTTTTAATACTATACAGTCTCCATAACGCGTAACAATTAGTATATTTTTATTTAAATTATTAAATTAACTGAAAAGAAATAATCTTTTTATTTATCAAAAGAATTACGCGTTGTGATACCGTCAAGGTAGAAGTACATAATAAACGTCTTTCCAATTGTGTGTTTCGCACGTCTGTCAAAAAAAAAAAATTATTGTTATTAGCAAAATTGGCAACGCATCTAACGCATAAAGGTTGGAAAAATTTTAACTTTAGAAGCGTTAACAGTTAATAGTTGACTTACATTGTACATTTTAATCGCTGTTAGCGCCATAACGCATGCTGTGTATTTTTACCTTCAGTAAATACGATTACATACATATATCGGGTTTTTCAATAAGAGCGCTACAAAAGTTTTTTGAAATAAAACAAAAACGGTTTTGGATATCAATGAAATTCTTTATTCCTGTAAAAGTACGTTCGATGCCATTATGTATGGAACTCTATTTCTTTTGTATGGCCACCACGTGCACGCTTGCAGAAGTTCAGACGCTGAACCCAATTTTCGACAGTTTTCAAGCATAAATCGGCCGATACTGCTGCAATTTTACGTTCAATATTCGTACGAAGTTCATCAATCCTCGCTGGCGTGTTGGCATAGACCATAGACTTACCGTAGCTCCACAGGAAGTAGTCTAACGGCGTCAAATCGCACGACCGAGGCGGCCAATCGACTTGACCATTTCGTGAGATAACACGTTTTCGGAACTTGGTTTCCAATAAATTGATTGTGACATTCGTTGTGTGGCTTGTAGCTCCGTCCTGTTGGAACCACATGTCCTCCAAGTCCATATCATCCAATTGGGCCAAAAATATTCGGTTATCATTGAACGGTAGCGATTTCCATTCACAGTAACCTGCCGATCTTGAACATCATGGAAGAAGTACGGCCCAATAACGCCGCCCGCCCATAAACCGCACCAAACCATAATTTTTTCGGGATTCAATGATGACTCATGAAGTTCGTGTGGATTGCCGCCTGACCAATAACGCATATTTGGTTTATTGATGAAGCCATTCAGCCAGAAATGAGCCTCATCGCTAAAGATGATTTTTCGATGAAAATCCGAATCATTTTCAAGTTGTTGCTCAGCCCAATTCACGAACATACGACGCTTCTGGTAGTCAAACGGCTTCAGTTCTTGCGTCTATTTGATCTTGTAAGGATGTAGACCAAGATCTTTTCGCAAAATTCGCCGCAACGACGTCATAGAGATGCCCACCGCTTGAGAACGACGTGTGAGAGACACTTTTGGGCTTTCTTCATCTGAAGCCTCAGCGGCAGCAATATTCTCGACACTACGGGCACTTCTTTGTCTCACTGCCTGTGGATTCAAATTTTTCCACTAGACGCTCAATTATTGATCTGCTAGGACGATTATAACGACCATAAATTGGACGTAGCGCTCTTAACGTTGAGGCCACTGACTCCTAATTTCGGTAGTAAATTTTAATAATTTCGACTCATTGTTGACTCATATATTTTTCCATCATGAAATGGCAAACCTTACTGAAGAGAAATGTCAAAAGAGCGGCAAGAAATATGGCGTCGTTTGCTGTTCCTGTCACTTTATTTTTGTAGCGTCTCTAAGGAAAAACCCTGTATATTACCTTTAAGCGTCGTCAAATATTTTCTTATAGCTTTGGTCTTTACGAAACATAAGCATGTCAGTCAGATAAATTTATAACGTACTCTAATTAAAATTTTTGCAGATGCTTTGTTAGATGACTTACAGACGCAATGTTTAAATGCTTTTGCACGACATGTTTTCATTTTGCACGGAGAAATTTGACATCTCAGACATAACAAATACATGTCGTTTAAAAGGGGCTTTATAAAATGTTGAGCGTATAAAATAACCAACCAGCACCTTAGTCTATAATTTTTGATTTTAAAATTAAATGATGGTGTTTCCAGGTAAAATTTAAATTTCAATGGAAGGGTCGAGGAAGGAAGTCAATTTGTTGGAAATTTTTTTTCATTACCTTCCTTATCTTGTAATAACATTATTTTTAGTTCAAAGTTTTCTTTTTTGAATACAATTTCAGAATCAGAATTCAAATTCATTTCACAACTGAAAAGAGAGAAAAAAAAGCGCTGTTGCATGGCGTATTGATTACAAGATGCATTTGACATACCAGCTAAACTATGTTTTTTATGTAGATTAATTGTGAAGAAAATTGTTAATTTTTTCTCTATTTCATTCAATGTGTTTTTGTTTTCAGACATTTTGATTTGGTTTTTTTGACAGTTCTTGATCCTAACCAACAACAAAACGCCATGTTGTTTTAATTACTGTTTTACTTGTTGTAATCTTAAAGACACCTTATAATAATAAAGTAAATATTAAATACAAATCACTCAGCTATGTATGTATGTGTATATATATCTTAATGCAAATGTCCAATCCCACAAACCCATACAATACTCCAGCTCGAATGATACCCATTATTTCATTGTTTATTCAGTTTAGTGAGATTCGATATTCTTATTGGATATCTTGGCCGGCCAGCAACAAAAAAAAATAAAAATTAGAAAACTGCATCAACAAATTAATACAAAATACTGGTGCTTTAATTTAATTTAACTATTCGATTTCCTTGTTTTAACCAGAGATTACAGCAAACTGGAAGAAATTATTTACCTTCCCTGCTAGTTGCAGTCTTTCTTTATATACTACGAATATAGTTCATCCTTTTCTAAAGAAAGAAATGTCTATCGAAACTAATCTAACCTGAATTACAAATTTTGCCATTAGAAACACAGATTATGAGTTAGAATGTTTATTCGAATAAAAAACAAACACTTTTAAATTTTAATTATTAATTTTTCTAATAAAATCAGTGATATGTATAAGGCCATATTGGCTAGAAGCTATATGTAAATTTTCACCATTTACATAATTCGTATTAATATGGGGATTGTGCAATTCAGTAATTAACGTGCTGCAAGCCGTTGAAGGATCATTGGAGCCACTTAAAGAACCCTTAAATGAAAAACGAAATTTTTTATTAATTTTGTCAACAATACGATGTACTCTAAAAATCATTATGACTTACCAGCCAAAATTCATTACCCGGCAATGCATTACCATCCCAGGCGTAGGATATTATTAAAAGCATGTTTTCAAATTTTCCCTGAAGTTTTGCAGCTGGATTTCGATTAGATAGAAAAGTGTATATACCGCCGTTAGGATGTCTGGCAGATTCAATGAAACCATTATTTTTTAAATCTTGCCATTCATCCATATGGAACCAGGAGAAATGTATAGCTCCTATATTATTCAGATTCGGTAAAAGTTGTTTAACACGTTGGCTGAAACATTCTAAAAAGATTTTGGTTTGTGTCTCCGCCAACTTCCATACTCCCAATCCAAAGCCCACTACATGTATATAAGCCAATTTCTTCGCTAGCTCAGCTCTTTTTTGACTCTCCATTAGGAGAGTATCAAAGGTAAGAGCATAACGTTTTTTCATCATGACATTGTCAAATACTTTATGGGTCAAGCAGTAATACCTTGGATTATTAGCAGGCAATTTGTCATATAGAACGTCTTTAGTTTCATAGAAATTTTGCCATAAACGGCGATATGCCACACGGTGTTTAAGTTGGTCATAAGCTTGACTATCGTCTTCATAACCATAACCATGTTCTTTCGTATTTTGATCTTTATCGATTACAATATCCTGGTATTCCATTACAAAAGGTTTCTCAAATCTCGCTCCAATAACACCCACTACTACACCTTCACGTTCAATTTTTTGAAAATCCCTTTCTATGACTCCTTCATTAAAGCGATTACCGTCGTTAATCAATTCGGTTAGAGAAGTTACAGATAAAAAGGCTGAAAGCTAAACATATTTTTTCAGAGAAAATTTATTTTTGATAATTTTATTAAGCAGCATACCTTTATTTCGTCGTAGGACAACACGTCTTTCAAAACTAAAGGTTCTGTTTCATCAGGAGTGCCTACCTTAAGGTATTGATTTTGCGCTATGCCTCGTTTACCATTCATAAGCAAATATTCGTCATCGGAATTCATAAAGGTGACACAACGTTTGGACAATAAACGTTGAATAAAATCAGTCAAAGGCAGATTGTGATAGGGTTTCATTTCCAAAGGATTACCTGAAAAAACACAAATCAAATAAAAACAAAATTAGAAAAAGTCTTTTTCAGCGAATTTTAAAGTCTTAAATAGATTGAGACTCTTTACATGATTTTTTTCAGACTTAGCCACATATTCGAGGTTAAGACTGCATATTCTTGAAATTTGTTTCGAAATCACAGAAAAAATAAAAAATTTTTCAAACGAAAATTTAAACACGAAAAATTTTATGAAAATGCATTATTACGGTTTTTTCTCTCTTCGTTTGTTGTCAAGTATAAAATTCTCTATCTAATTATATAGAGAGGGGGCGTTATAGCATGTTATGGTAATCTTGTAGCTCAAAATACCCGTATGTTTGAAAATATTTTAAAAAATCTATTAGAAAAGATTTTTACTAAGGACCACTAGAGTGTTTTTATCAATGCTATATGAAAACGCATCTGTACACACGGCACTTATAGTAAAATTGTAGATTGCTAGCCAAAATATTGAGGCCTGAAATTGGCCATGATATTCGCCCGACCTCAACATTATAGACTATATTTGAGGTTGGCTATCTCATAAAGTAGAAGGAATAAATGCTGAAATAAAAGCTGCATGAGCATCACTCGGATATTTAAAATCGCTATATAAGTCAATAACAAAATATCTATAAATTATAAAGTTATTATCAATGGCAGCAAGCAGCAGGCAGCAAGTTGTCAAAATTAGAATACACACGTTTATATGGAAATGATTATTTTAAAGCAGTGATGTCCAAAATTCTCTTTCCCTATCACGCGTGATAGGAAAACAAATTCTGCTTGCGTCGATGTCAAACACGTACATAATAAAAAGAAATATTGTTACTCTTGCTCTTTTAAGATTTTAGCTTCTCTCCAACATAGTGCAGGGATGGATAGTGCATATTGTTTGTATCATTTTTATTTAACTAAAATAATTATTCATTATTTCCTCCAAACTGATGTGACTGTGTGAATAGATCGGTCACATGTCTATCGGACAATCGATTATGTACTTTACTCAGAATTATGAAGAAATATTTATGAAGTTATAAACAGAAAGCAATTCGAACATTCCCATTTCTGGTAGAAGTAAGCAGAGTCTTTTCTCTGCTTCATACACAAGCGCAAGTGTGTTTATGTAGTAGTGGACATCACTGTTTTAAAGGCAGCACAGCAAAACCCCAGACAAAAACCTTTGCTGCTGCTGCCCAACTTAGAATAATTTCTATTTTTTGAGGCAGCAAAAACTAATTAGTGATGCTAATACAATATAAAATGTTAAATAAATACGACCTAAAAAAATATTTTTTATTACAATTAAAAAAATGTATTTATTAATAAAGATAATAACAAACACTTTTAACATTACAAGGCGGTATTTATTTAATCAAGTTTAAGATTTTAAAGTTATGTTTGGTGTTCCACAGGGATCAATATGCATTGTTGTTAAAAATGCTTGTATAGTATGATGCGAAAAGCGATAAAGTAGCTGAATGTAAAACAAAGAACTAAATACGTTTCGATGCATCGAAATATCTTTGTGAAGATTTATTTTCAAATATCTTTTTATTTATTTATTTATGTCTATGGATAATAGTTTCTTACAGACTAAAGTAAAATTTACAAACAATATTTTATAATTACATAATGATTTAAATACAAAATAATTTTTCTCTTCAAGGAACCATTACTCTCAGAAAGATCAATTAAATGATAAAGATTATTAAACTTCAAACATATTTGACGAATATTCAGCCGTACCAATTGAGAAATACACATCATTTCAAAATTCAACGGGCAACATTGCCAAATAATTTGAGATGAGAGCAGAATTTTAATTTTTTTTAAAGATTATGTGTAAAATTATCGAGAAATATATTTTGTTAATGAGTTTTGTAAAGTTTTTTAATACTAATAATATATAAAAAATTAAAATAAAAAAAAAATATATTCACATATGTACATTTCAAACAAGCGATTTTATTTTTGCGATTTTGTACACTTGAAAGTGGTATCACTGAAATATTTTTTTCAACAACAAACACATGTTAATTATTTTATTTGTTTTTTTATTGTTTTGCTGCTGCTGCCTTTAAAATATTTATTATATTTATTTATAGCATGGCAGCAAATAATGTCGGCTACATTTGCTGCTTGCTGTCATGCTGCTTGCTGTTGTCTATGTGTTTAATGCTTTACATTTATATTAAAAATAAATACATAAAGGGTACTCACGAAGGGCCTTGCAAACTGTGCAAACGATGCAAAGTGTGTAAAAATACCCCAATTTTTTTCTCTGCAACAACAAAATATACGCATTTGAAATTTGCATTGATTGCATTGAAAAAACCTTGAGTTAAATTGGCTGTGTATTTTTGTTTAAAAACTTTTAACATTTTTACAGCCATGTATTTCCGAATCTGAAGATAACAACTGAAACCAAAATGTGATATTACTTCATATATACAAAACACGTGCTTTCGTTTTTAGTTATTGCCTTTATTTATTAAAAAATTAATTATTTTTTTCCTTTTCGCTGCATTTAGGCATTTTGATTTGCAAAAAACTTATTTTTTTTTTGGTATTTTAAGAGGGAGATGCCGGGTGTTTTTGAGTCTATAAATCCGGCAGCACTAAGTCAAACAAATACTTCAAAAAATACAATTAATTATAAAAGGACGCTCACGATCTATAGCCATTTGCACAGCAAATTTGCTTTATTTTAGTTTGCACAAATTCAGTCGTGAGTAGCCTTATAATAACAATAAAACAAATAATGAAATACATACAAAAGAGCATTTCTGCTAGTGCACTTTCACAAGATATTTTGAGTTTAAATTATCGGTTTGAACAATCAATTGTATATCTAAAAAAATATTTTATTTTTTTTATTTTTTCGTTATTTTAAATTAATGGAGTTTTTTTAAACTCTAAATATGCTGGTTCTATCCTTATGAACTTCGATATAGGCTATAAAGCTCTTGTTGTTTGCTACATAAAAATTTAAAATCAAAAATCGCGTTTTTTATTTATTCTCGAAATTAACCATAGATAGTTATAACTCTTAAACGAAAACATATATGTATATTCATGTGTCGAAAATCTTAGATATATTGCGACCGTTAAGCCGAGTGTCCACTAGCAAGTTTTCTTGCGGAAGTTGCTTCCAGGAGTGACTTCCAGAAGTTTTTGTCATGTAAACACGTATTAGAAGTCGACTTCCAGAAGTTTTTGCTTGCAAGAAAAACTTGCAGAAATTATATGGAAACACATGTTCGTTGCTTGCTGGAAGTGACTTGCGCAACTTGCTGTGAACTGCAAGTGTTTTTAAGACTTGCGGAAGAAATCAGGTATATGTCGGGTTTTGTTTAGTGTTTTTTTTTTTTTCTTTTATTTTTGACTAATTAAATAAAAATGGAAAATAATAAATTTATTTGAAGTAAGGAAAGTTACCCAGAACTATGGGACACGTCTTCAAAAGAATATAAAAATAAAATTAAGAAACAAAACGCTGTAAAGGCAATAGCCAATGCTATAGACGAGCCCGAAGAAGAGATGAAAAGAAAATTACACGACCTCCGAACGCAGTTCGGTCAAGAGGTCAACAAAGAAAGAAAAAAAAGTGATCAAAGTGCTGAAGGCTCATGCCTTAATAAGCCAACACGCTTACTACTAGACCACGGCGACGGTACATGAGATGTCGTCATGTATTTCATGTCATGATAAAACTCCCACTTGCTAACGTATCGTCGTACAGGAGTTTAAGTGCTCTATCCGCTATTTCATATTTTTTATATATCTCGAGTTAATGATGCCACTTTAGGTTTTCGACCCCAAATTTTTCAAATCTGCAATCCGTTTTCGGATAGCTCGTCAAGTTTCGGAAATAAACAGCCGAAAACGGATTGCAGATTTTAAAAATTTTGGTGTCAAAAACCTAAATTAGCATCATTAACGAGAGATTTAAAAAATGGCGTATACACCCAAAAAAATATATAGGTTAATCTAACCAATTTCATAGGTTGGAATTGCACTAACCAAGAAAAAACAGTTAAAATAACTGATGCGAATTGTAAAATGGAATATAACCAAATATGTTGTTAAAGTACAACTTTTATGGTTGGGCAACATAAAAAACTGTAAAACTGACCATGAGTTACAGTAGCTTTACAACAATATTTGTAAAATAACAAAGTTAATAGTAACATTACTGTTAAATATGTATAATAACAATTTATTTGTAATAATACAATTGTAATAGTAAAAATACTACAAATAAAGTAACTTTACATCAATAGTTGTAAAATAGCAGTTTTAACAGTAATGTTACTATTAAATTTGTAACAGAATAATTTTTTTGTAATAATACTATTTTATTAGTAAAATTACTATGTACATATGTATAATATTTTTGTTTTACCTTTTTTCTCCCCATCCCTTCCTCAATTAAAAAATATTTTTTTTTTGTTTTTTGAGTTCATTTTAATTTATTAGAAATTATAAATTGTTTTATAATAAAATAAACTCAGCTTAAATCTAAATAAATTAAAAATTACAGATCATTTTAATAATAATTTGGTCTAATAAATTTCTTTCCATTAGGCAAATAAGTTATGTGTAGTGGAGACTTGAAAAATTCATATGGTCTCATAATAAATATATTTTCTACCTCTAAAACAGAAAAAGATTTATAGTGCTGTGAATAGTTAGTTTTATATTCAAGACAAATAAATTCGATTTCATTATCGCTTAAAACTAAAAAAAAAAACAAAAAACCATATTTTTTGAAAATAAAAAATAACCGGCCTTGTATGTAGTTTCTTTAATAACTACCCTATCAGTGAAATTATAGAACAATTCTTTGTCCTGTTCTTTGCAAACATGTGAAATTTTGTTGTAATACCATTTGTTAATGAATTTATCCTGCTCAACGTGCCCGAGATTATGGTTATTCTGTAATCCTTTTTTAAATAACAAACGATTAGAAAATTTTAGCATGCATTTGGTACCTATTGAGAATGGTGTATTTTTTCTAGATGTGATAGAGTTAGTATATAATTTCAACTTCCTATGTTTCGATTCAAAATTAAAACACCAAAGATGCTTTAATGGTCCTACCTTTCGTACTATTGTTGGATAATGTATTAAGAAGTGGTGCTTGGGTTTCAAAGTATAACTGAACATATAAAATGTGGTATTTTTCAATTTTACTGCGGAGTCGATTTAAAATTGACTCATCAAATTCATAATTGCTCCAATTGATTTTGCACATCATTAACTGTAACCACGTGTAATAGAAATGATGTTTGGGAATCTTTGATTGTCGATCTGCACATAGTATTTGAAAATTTTCTTTTTATGCTTGGCCGTAGGATAACATGAAGTAAAAGGAATATTAGTTGCTCATATCCTGTGAAGTAAAAAAAAAATTTAAAAGTGAAAATTAAGGCAAAATTAAAATAGTTACCTTTTTCATTAGCATTAACCTTCTGAATGTATTCCAAATTTGTTACATCTTTGATTTTTTTATTTAAAATTGGTATAATTTTCGTTTTAAAATCTTCCCACTTTTCAGAGATGCAAGTTGAGGTAGGATAAAGTATACTAAAATCTATATCTACCTGTAAGACGTTAAGATTTTCTTTATATTAATGAAATATAACAAAAAAAGTATTATATAATACTTACTAAAGTATATCCTAATGAATGTGAAAAAAGTTTCCACTTATTTAATACATCTATAATATTATTTACATCGCTGGTATGAATAATGTCATCTCTTCTTTGAGAATAGCATATGCGCCAATTAGCTGTAACTTCGCTCCAGGGCTCTGTAAAAACTTTTAACCATTCATGTGCCTTTTTAACTGCTAAAAATTATGGATTATACTTTTTAATTGCTAAAGGTATAAGTCGAAGTAAAGACTACCTGCTTCGTCACTGATATCACTTAAGTGCCTTTCATTTTCTTGAGTTGAAGAATTAATATTGTCCCTTTCTTATTCACCACTGTTTCTTAAGCGTTGTAGTACTTATCGAAAAGTCTTCCAGATGATCTGAAACCAACTTACGAAAATATATTTCCTTTAACAGATAAAAAAATAGTTATACAATAAAGTAATAAATTCTAATATGAAACCACTATATTACCTTATTTTCACAAAATGCTCTTTCAATTTGAGCTGAAATTCTTCAAAAGTTATTTCTTGTAAGATTATTTTTTGTTTTAATAGCCCAAGTCATTATTGCATCAATTCATATTTTTCACTTTAAACTGTTGGGGTGCTCTCCTTTTAATAAAAACGACACGTCTTTATAGTTTAGTAATTTTTTGTAGAATAAATATTTTTCAAGAAAAAATTTTAATACAAATTATGTATGTATGCATGACAGAAAAGAAAAAGTATAGTAGTAAGATAATTGGACAATCCTATTTGTAACTTTACCTCATAAAATTGTAAGTTTTTGTTTATTTATTTTAACCTCGGGTGTAGGTAAAATTAAACAATTAAACTTGTTGAAATAACTAAAATAACAATTTCCAATTGATCTTTTTTAACTATATTATCATGGTTATTTCAACTGTCATAATTTGTTTAAACAGCTTTAATATTTCATATCGAGGTTGTACTGCAAATATTCTATGGTTATTTTAACTCATGCAATTTGTAAATTTAAAAAAAATACAATAACAATTTACATTGTAGGTATTGTTACTATTAGAAAATGTTGTTTTAACCAAGCAAAATTGTTTGTTTATAAAAATTCCAAAAACAAATTTTATTAGTAATTCGCTTACTGTTTTGATTTGGTAGATTTAACCAATTAAAAAGTTGTAATCTAAAAAATTCCAACAACAATTTACATTGACAATTTTTTAACAACTAAAATTGGTTAGATTAACCTATGATATTTTTTTGAGTGTAGAGCACTTAAACTCCCGCACGACGATACGTTAGCAAGTGGGAGTTTTATCATGACATGAAATACATGACGACATCTCATGTACCCAAAGAAACTGAGAACAATTTTTTTTTGTAATTAGTTGTTTCTTTCCTATTAAATATGCTGCGATGGCAGCTGCCACTCTTATTTTGCACCAGACATTTTTATACTGTCACTGTTTAAAAAAGCTAACTCTACTGCAACCTGTACTCACATTGTGTGTAAACACGTCTGCAAGTTCTTGCTGCAAGTTCGTCGTAAAACTTCTACCAAAGAATATAAATCATATAGAATGCGCATCTCAACACTTATCCAAATATTTTGTCAACATTTTTTCAGACGCGGGAAGGAAGGGCAAAAGGCAAAACAAAAGAAAAGAGCGTAACAAAACAAGAGAAACCAAAGAGAAACTAATGTCACAGTGTATGCACTGTGCTAATGTGTGTTTTATTTCTTTTGCATTGTTCTTTAGGTTTTTTTGTTCAGCCACAGTACATACAGTGACGAAATTCCAACAACTATAACAAGAACATCACACAGCAAGATAGCCACAACAAAATTTTTGCACACACAACATCACAGTGTATAAGACGATAGCCACAACAAAATTTTTACTTCGTGTTTTTTTTTTTTGCTTAAGTACAGAAACGGTTTCATGCTAACAACAATATTCACATACAATACAATTTATGTGTTTGTGTTTCTTATTCATTGTGAGCTGTTTTCGTTTTTTAAATTTTAAAACTTAGAGAATAATGTTGTTGGTTCAAATATTTTTGTGTATTAAAGAATACAGTGCTCCGATACGACTATGTAAGCTAGTGTAGGGCAAAGCATATTTAATTTGTAGTTGCGCGAAGGAAAATACATTAATCTACATCGAATATATAGCGCCCTATTTAATATCGTAATAAAAGTGTAGTTAGAAATATATTTTATTATTATTATTTATTTAAGCTCAACAATTGATTTTATATTTATTTGAAATAAAAGGTTAACTAAACCAAATAATGTAATTCCAAAAATATAAAAAAACAAGTATATATTCATTAATGACAAATTTTCGAATGATAAATTGATGATTTTTCAATTATTTATAAGAAAATTCTATTTTTATTTTTAATTTATATATGTATGTATGAATTATATATATGTACGTATATATACATTTTTAAGAGAAAAGACACTTTAATTTTTTTATGTTAAAAATAAATAATAAATAAATAATAATCAAGATTAAAATTATTTGTTACTTTATACTTCAAAGCATCAAAAAGTATGTATATTTTGAGGGTTTTCATCTCCATAAAAAGGCTAATAAAGTTATTTTTTTTAAAGATTATTTATTGGATAAAATATCTAATTTTCTTTTTTTGGAACTTCCTTTTTCTGTAGTCCAAGCGCAATGTTTCCGAAGGAGACCAATAATAGAAAGTCCAATACCTCTATTCTGTGTTGACAACAAGTGTCGGCAAACCACTCTGGGGTCATTCGTTTACATGACTCAATAATAAAAGATTTTGTACCAATTTTTCGCGGTTCAGATTTAAAGACAGAAAAAGTGTTCTAATTTGTCTTGATTGAGGGACTTTGTCATTAAGAAATATAAATCACCACCTTCCCTTAAAATTTCATTTGTTAACATAAGAATTGAATTTAGGGTGAGTTTCATTTTATTTGAAAAGAAAATACGCTTGTTTTGATCTACAAACTCCACCTTTTTTAAATATTCTAAAAAGGACTGAATATATTAATATACTTCATTGTTAATCTGAATTGCAGATCTGTAGCAATTATCTCGATAAAGGGAGCCACTATTAAGACAATCAAAAATTTTGCCATTTTTTCCATAAACTGAGCTGTCGATAAAGCCAATTCTGCGGAAAATGTCTTAAATTTTGTGGTTTCAGACGTTGTTTTAATAGCAGCAGAAACAAGCCTTCTGAAAATTTGTGTGGCAAATACTACAAGCATTTTTCAAAAGTGTTAGGAAACATATGTTGCCGTGTTAGTTTTGGGCACATTTTTGTTTTTGCATTTTCTTCCATTTCTTACAATTCTCTAATTACCTGAAAGCTTGCCGTCCCATCCCAGGTTATTATGTCACATTTCAGCCACCCATTCCGCAAAGATTTAATTGAGTGTGGGAAATCATAAAGGCAAAAAACATTTTGATCGCTTAATTCAAAAAACGGTGTTTTAGCAGATACTTTAAGATTGGAAAATCATTTTCGGTTAGTCGAGCCTTCATCACATATAAGGGCATAAACATTAATACCAATGCTTTTTAAAATATTTACATTTGCTGTAACAATTTCATTTAAAGAATCTGCAGATAAAACATTTTGGGAAGTAAAATAATTTAGAATGATAGCTAAATGGATGCAAGCAAAAAACATATTTTAATATTTCATAATGTCTTTAAATCTGAACCTCAAAAAATTGGTATAAAATCTTTTATTATTGAGTCATGTAAACGAATCACCCCAGAGTGGTTTGCCAACACTTGTTCTCAACACAGAATAGAGGTATTGGATTCGCTGCTCCTTCGAAAGCATTGCTCTTGGACTACAGAAAAAGGAAGTTCCAAAAATAGATATTCTATCCAATAAATAATTTTTAAAAAAGTAACCTTATTAGCCTTTTTATGGAAATGAAAATCCTCAAAATATACTTTTTGATGCTTCAAAGTAAAAACTAAGAAATAATTTTAATTTTGATTATTATTTATTTATTATTTATTCTTAACATAAAAAATTGAAGTATCTTTTCTTCTAAAAATGAATATATACATACAGTTATATATTTTAAACATACATAAATTAAAAATAAAATTTTTTCAATTTTCTTATAATTGAAAAATCATCAATTTATCATTCGAAAATTTGTCATTAATGAATATATATTTGTTTTTTTTAATATTTTTGGAATTACATTTTTTGGTTTAGTTAACCTTTTATTTCAAATAAACATAAGAATACTTGTTGATCTTAAATAAATAATAATAATAATAAAACATATTCTTAACTACACTTTTATAACGATATTAAATAGGGCGCTATATATTCGATGTAGATTAATGTATTTTCCGTCGCGCAACTACAAATTACATATGCTTTGCCCTACACTAGCTTACATAGTCGTATCGGAGCACTGTATTCTTTAATACACAAAAATATTTGAACCAACAACATTATTCTCTAAGTTTTAAAATTTAAAAAACAAAAACAGCTCACAATGAATAAGACACACACACACATAAATTGTATTGTATGTGAATTAGAGGGCTGCGCAAGACCATTTGAAAGTCAGACGACACTATTATGCAACTTAACGTATAACAAAATTTAGTTCAATCTCTTCATTAAAAACAAAAGTTTTGTGGTTTTATGTCTTAAGAGAAAAGCTCTTGTAAAATTTGAAATTTTTTCAAGAGAATATTCTCATTGTCATTCAAAAGCATATTGACTATATGAAGAAAAGCAAAACTATACATTTAAGAGAAATTAGGCCAAACGATACCATGTATAATATATACAACATTCGTTTTCTCTAATTCTCCTACTCACGTTATATTATTACAGGCCTGTGTCAAAGAAAAAATGTAGTTGTGTTGGTGAAAAAATGAGCAATACACTGCTGAACGTGTAAGTAGCAGTATCAGCAACTATATGATTTTTTTTTAATTAAAATTTGTATGTAACATTCTATCTCAAAATGTAATTACTTTAAGAACAATTTATAAATACTATACTCCTATAAGGAATAAGAAGAACTTTTCATTTTTAAACAAAAAAAAAATTTTTTAGGGTTGTTTTTTGTATTGAATTTATTAAAAAAAAAAAAAAAAATATTAAATAAAAATAATGAAAATATCACTGAAAAACTTTTAAATTATATTTTTAAATGTTTTATGATAAATAGATATTGGTGATTACCAAACGCATTTATAATAATAAAATATTTGAGTTCATTGCTATTAATTTTCTTCTCACTGTAAACAATAAATCAGCGTACATCCATTACGCATGTTAACTCATCGCTGTTTCAGTGGCGCCTGAAAGCAAGAGCGTAAGAATACATATATAAGCAACAAAGAAAATAAAAACATTTTTCTGTTGTTCACAACATATCGTCCCCTTAATAAAACAAAAGTGTATAATTTTTTGCCATTTCGAGATAATGGAGTTTAAAATTTTATTATTATTAGAGATGTGGGAAAACAATAATATTTCAGAAAATAATCGATGTTTTTAAGTTGTGGCCATTTAAATATTTAGTGGAATAATCAGGCTACTAGTTGATGATATTTCATTAATTTACAAGTCCTTTAATTACAAAAAAATGCGATTCAAAATACCATGATGTCACTTAGGCTATTTTATTTGTTTTACAATATGTATTAAAATTATTATCACTTTTTTATTTTGTACTATAAAAATAATAATAAAATACTATTCTATTTGAATCATTTATATTATAAAAAAATTGTGTAGGTATATCAATATATTTTATTTTGTTATGAGATAATAAAAATAGTAAATAATAAAAAAAGGGTATGATTTTTATACACTATTTTTCTTTGAAATTATGTTCAGAGTAACAACTAATTAAAACACCATACCTTAACTTACACAATTATTAATGAACAACAACAACAACAACTCAATTATACGCTATTGTTCATTATTGTTTGAGGGGACGATATCCATTAGCAACAAAATACACAAAAACAATTTTGTGTTGTTCACATCATATATACACACATACGTATAATGTACGACATTACTCTCATTCTTCTACTACCATTATATTTCTATTATTATTATCAGTGTTGCCACGACTTTTAATTTTTTGTAACCATATTTCAACAAAAATGTAACCGAAATGGAATAAAAATAACCAAAATTAAATACGATGCGGCAAAATAATTAACAAATAATAAAATTATTATTTTTAATTTAAGTCGTTGAAATAAGGAGTGATTGTCTTTTGCTTCAAAGGAAAAAGTAAGCAGATTAGGGGATTTATCCCCAAAATGGGGATTTTATTGGGGATGATCGACAAGTTTTCGAAAATTTTTAACATTTTTTTGCTTGTTTAATTATATATTATAGACTTCTTACATTCGGAACACACGATGAAAGAATTTAAATTTTCAAGACCTGCTTATAAACTTGTTTAAAACTCATACTTTCATAGTAAATTTTTCCAACGTATGCTCTTCGTTTTAATCAATCCAAATATCCCAATATCATTATGTTTCCGAAAGCGTTTTTAATGGTTTTATTGCGGAGGAATTCAGTATTAGAAGGTCTTCTTACAGCTAAATTACTTGTTTCGGGGATAAACAAACAAATTTTAGTTTCGTCCGATCACAATTACTTCTCCACTTATACTTTATGGCATGGGAATGTTTTCCATACTATGGCACAGGACATCTATTTAGAATTGAGGTGCAATAGATCCCGTATATTATACAAAAATTTCAAACGACATCATGATGTCTTATGATGAATATAAATTGGCACAGCGATCGGTATTTCAAGAAAATAACGATCCGAAACACACATCCAAGCGAGTTTAAAAAGAATGTCTTCAAGATTTTAAGTTGATCTGCACAGTCTCCAAATTTAAAATTTACATATCAAATAAAACATATGTACATACATGCAAAATTATTGATGCAGTTTATGTGGGAATTTTTGGGGATGAACCAATCAAGGTTTTGGGGATTTTTGGGGATATGAATTTCAAAATTGGGGATAAAAATTGAAAACTATCTGACAACCCTGATTGAGCTGAGCGAGTTCACATGTATTTTTAGGCTCTTTCATTTTTCATTTACTTTCTTTGTATTTACAGCGTTGCCAATTTCTGCGTATTTATTGAAAAATGGAACAACAAAATAATTGTTTATTTGTAAACCATGAAATTTCGTTCCACTACTATTTTGTTTTAGCAAATTTTATACACATATATACGTAAGTTAATTAAAACAAAATTTTACCATTAATTAACTACCAAACATTTAAATATTTTCAATATAACTAAATGCAAATATTTTCAATATAACTAAATACCATTTTAGAGAAAGTTCTGAAATGAAAGTAAAAGTTCAGAAAATGCAATTAAATTTAGAGCTTATATTTCATGTATTTTTATTTAAAGCCCATTTTTATGATAATCGTTTGTTTCGTAACACAAATATTCCTTCAACTTCCAAGCAGTGCCCCTGAACTATTTAGAACAGTAGACTCTTTTATATCGTTTGTGCTGTACTAGTAATTATACTAGTAACTTTAAAAGAATTAACGTTTTCTCTAGTACAATGTAATTAATAGACATGTATAAAAATATTTAAGTGATATATGAACGCATAAGTATGGTCTTAAATAATAACATAAATATTATATCCCTTACATTTTAAATAATAAATTTATTTTGTGTAATTTATAAAATTGTGGATAATGTAAGCTTTGTATGTGTAAAATCCAACTTTAATTCTGGCATCACTGGCTTACAGTTAACAAAAAAAAAAGCAAACAACAAGAAATATATGCATGTCGCCACTACAAGGTTCTCTTCAGCGTTGTCAACTTTGAAATTTCAAAAGCGGAGAAAAAATCGCACCATTAAAATTTTAATTCTGCATAAAAAAGTATAATAATTTTGTATAAAAAGTATTACAATATTTTACAGTTCAGGGGTTTTAGAAAATAAAATATAAAGTAAAAAATGTAAAAACTAACCAAATTCGTTCATTTGTTCTAGATAATATTTTTTGTAATATCAAAATTTTATACTATATATGTATATATATGTATCAACCTTTAATAGCAAGGTTTTGAATCCTTTAAAATAGTTCAATATTTATTCTTTTATTATAATATTTTAAAACACTTTTTTATTTTAGTTTAATATTTTTATATTAAAAATTTAAAAATAAAACAGCCTTTTACAATATAATTAAGAAAAACATAACAAAGGAGAATACTTACAAAATTTTTACTTTATTTAGCAAAGAAATGAATTTGGCACTAAAGTGCAAATAAAATGTATGCATGTGTGTATGTATGTATCCACTTATTCACCTATGCAATTATAAAAGTTTTTCTTCTGTTTTGCAAAAATTTTAAAACGGTACTGAAACTGATGTATTTTATTGTACTGATATTTTTTTCTCACCCTGAAAAAAAAAATTGGGTTGAATTTACTTTGGTGCCACCAAAAATTAAAAAAACGCACCGAAATACGAATCGCACCAAGTCGACAACGCTGATGTTATTGCATAGATCGGCATTTCAATTGAGCTGAGAGAGTTCACATGCAGTGATGTAAGCTTTTTTGGAACAAAAAGCACATATAAATTAAAAAAGGGAATAAAAAGTGTAATTTAGAACTGACAAAGGCGTAAAAGAGCACAAGGTTTATTTTATTTGATCATTGTGAACAACAACAACACAATTCAACATTTTAAGCCATTTTCTATTTTAGAAATAGTATCGACACATATTGAAATGTTGTACGGAACTAATAATACAATTTTTATTGTTATTATCAAATATATTAGCAATATGTACTTAAAAGTTCAACCTATTACGAAATTTCCAAATATTTGACAGTCTTGCTCTAATTTCCTGTAAGATTTTTGTAAAGCGGACACAATTATTTTGTATCTCCTTCTTTACATTTTCCGTCTTTAAAATCCTTTTTAAAATTATATCTTACAAAGGATTTACCAATACAAAGAAAAAATATTAAATTTTACAAAGATAAAGTAAAAGAGCTGTAAAAAGTCTTTATTAGACAATGTAAAAATATTAAAATTTATAAAAAGCACTATAGGCACCTTTGGAAAATTTGAAAAGCACCAAGCTAGTGTCTTTTCTTTTTTTGGCATCAGAGCTGAAAATTTGCCGTTTTGGAACATAAAAAAGCACTAACAATAGTGCCTAAAGCACTAAGTTGGCATCACTGTTTACATGTAGTCTCTTTTAAGCTCACTAACACAATTACAAATCAATTTTGCCGACCAATGTTTTATTGACTGTGTTTGAATTATGATTCATTTCCTTATGTTATATAGCAATTTTGTCTTTTTTTCATTTTTCTCTTAAATCCTTTGTATTTTTTTCTACGAGAGTTTTGAGTTTTTGATTTTGTTTGCAGTTCAAAATATTTTCTCTTTATTAACATTTATATCATAAAGAGAAAGTACTTGACATGAAATATTTAAAAAATGGATGGATTGCTTGTAAGCCATTTAAGCTATGCTTGCGCAGCCCTCTAATGTGAATATTGTTGTTAGCATGAAACCGTTTCTGTACTTAAGCAAAAAAAAAAAGACACGAAGTAAAAATTTTGTTGTGGCTATCGTCTTATACACTGTGATGTTGTGTGTGCAAAGTAAGAGAATAAACGAATTCTCTTTGCTAAGTAAGAGAGTAACAATTCTTTTTGCGGGTTCCAACATTACGACCCGTCATAAGAAATTTTACTTGTACGTGATGCACATTCTATATGATTTATATTCTTTGCTTCTACAAACTACTTCTGGAATCAAACTTCCGCAAGTTTTGGTTTCAGTGGAAACACTTCAGCAAATACTTGCAGAAGTTCTACCGCAAGTAACTTGCTAGTGGACACTCGGCTTTAGAGCTGAATAACATTGATTGCAGATATATACACACATATATTCAAGACTCGATCGCTACATATACAGAAGCGACACAGCTCTTTTCAAAAGTCTCAAACCTTCAGTACTCGTATTAACATATCAACCATCATTAGAAACATTTTTTTAATAACTTTCGATGTGTAAAATTAAATTTAAGTGTTGAAAATATTTCAAATTCTCTTGTAAATTTGTAGTATTGTAAAATCTTCCAAAGTAGGAAAACATTTTGTTCATTTCAACTCTTTATTATTAAAACTTTTTAAATTTTCTTTAAGAAAATGTATACCAACTAGAGACATGTAGAAAAACTTATCTCTAAAAGTAAAGAAAATTTTGTTTAATTTTCTAAAAATTCGGATTTTCAAGGAAAGGAAACTTTTTA
The DNA here is from genome assembly GCA_963576795.1 of Metopia argyrocephala. Classification (NCBI taxonomy): domain Eukaryota; kingdom Metazoa; phylum Arthropoda; class Insecta; order Diptera; family Sarcophagidae; genus Metopia; species Metopia argyrocephala. The sequence continues at coordinate 121,711,980 of OY756208.1, read as the reverse complement.
ATAACTCTCTGTTTCTTTTTCTTCAGGTTAAGTAAAAACACGACTTTAAAAGTTATACTCGAAATATAGCATTATTGTAGGATTGTTTTTAAACACTTCTTAGAAGGCCGAGATTGTAAAATTGTCTAAAATTATTTATTGTAAAAGAATTCTGCCTTGTATTGGCAATTATAACTTATACATATCGTCGCAAGAATTAAAGAACACTATAACTGACAAAAAATCGAAAATACGTTTTTTACATTATTTTAATCAGAAAAAAAAATACGCGGCGATTGGTCCTGGTCCCAGATTTCTACGCCGTCTGCGAAATTAAAAAAACCAGTGTATTTGTTCTACTTTCATACAGGCTTTTTGGCTCTGGTGAACATTTAAGGTTTTGTCAGTTACAGCGTTCTTTAATTCCATCGACGATATGTACGTACACACATAATTGGAAATTACAATCCCAACTTCTCATAACAGTCATATTGCGCGCGTCAATTTTTATCAATGAGTACGGTGATCTACAGGTTAACGTCGAATCTGGACGACCGACTTGAGAAGCTTGTTCATGGCAATCAGTTATTCTCAGAACTTTTTCCAGAGACTGCTAAGAGGTGGTCGCCGAAAGAAATATATTTTCAAATTTAGTTTTTTTTAGGTTGTCAGAGCTGGTATTTCAAACCAGAGCTCTCATCTAGTAAGCCAACACACTATATACTACGTAATGTAGGATTTTCTTTTAATACTCCCTTTAATTTTTGTTCATCTTTTATGTTGTAACATAAGTATCGATATACAGTTACGAGCAGATAAATAGGTTCACATCACATTTTTTGATAAATTCGCCTTCAAATAACTTAAACAGCGGTAATATACAAAAAAGCGATATTTATTATATTAAACATAAATAATCACATAAAATGTATTTAATTATAATTAAAAAAAAATGAGAAAAATTGATATATTTAATATATTAATTGATGCCTGTCGAGCAAATAAATAGGTTCATTGAAAAGAGAATGACATTTTTATACAAAAAGAGTGCAATTGCAAGAAAATTTCTAATATTTTGTTGAAAATCCCTTATTTTGAATCACCGCCGAACATCTCCGGGGCATTGATTCGACAAGTGACTGACAAGTCTCTAATAGAATTGAGTACCACGCTTCCTTCACTTTTGTCTACAAATCTTCTTTATTTTTAGCCTTGAGTGGTGCAAATTTGTCCTTAACGATTCTCCAAAGATTCTCAATGGGACTTAAATCCGGCGATTGTGAAGGCCACTCCATTAACTTTATATTTTTCTTTTGGAACCATTCTTTTACGATCTTAGAAGTATGCTTGGGGTCATTGTCTTGCTGGAATTCATACTTTAAAGGCATTTCCCACTCGGCATACGGAAGCATTACTTCTTTAAGAATATGCAGATAAAGATGTTTGTCCATATTTTCCTTAATCCAGAATATTGGCCCAACACCGTTCCAGGAAAAACAACCTCATATCATTATGTTGCCGCCGCCATGCTTTATTGTCTTCGTGGTGTACTTTGGATCATATGCTTTATTTTTTTGACGCCTTACCCATGTTCTTCCATCAGGTCCGACTAAGTTTATCTTGGATTCATCAGACCATAGTATGTTTCTCCATTTTTTTTATACCTTCCGGGCCGGCCCATTCAGCATGTACTTTTGCAAACTCAATGCGCTTTTTTCTTTGTCTGTTATTAAGCATTGGAACCTTCAGGGCCGATCTTCCGAATAAATTTTTTTCTCTTAAACGACGTCTAATGGTCCAATCTGATACGGGAAGCTTTAACTCATTTTTCAGCTGAACTACGGACATAAAAGGATTACGAGTTGACAACATCTTAATGCAATAATCGTCTCTTTTCGAGGTTTTTCGCTGTTGACCCCTTTTAAGTTTTTGTTTTGGAGACTGCAATGCATTTCTTATCATATTCTGCGATCTCCCAAGAATTTCAGCAATTTTCCGTTGGCTATAACTGCGGCTGTGTAGATCCTTTATAATCTTTTTTTCCTCTTCACTACAATGTTTAGAACGTCCCATTTTTTAAATTTTTAGAGGTATTTGCTTTAATAAGTTCTATTAAAAGGCTGAATTTAAAGTTTTCTACAATAATTTTTATAATTTTGGCGTTTAACATTTTAAACTAACACATTTTTCAAAGTGAACCTATTTATTTGCTCTTTGATTTTATACGGTATTTTTTTTTTATTTTTGGGCAATTTTTTACATAATAATTTAATTATTGTGATGCAGTATTAAAAGTGGGTATTTGCTTTAGTAATTAGCGACTTTTCCTTTTCTATTGCTGTAATGTTAACTATAGTCAAACAAAATTGATTTATCATTTTGATGTGAACCTATTTATCTGCTCGTAATGTAAATATATTGTAAATTTGTTTCAGTGTTATTAGGGTTTTAAAAACCGATAAAAGTATGTATACGTACATACAATGTGTATATTTTATTTAAAAATTGACTACAATAAAATAGGGTTTAAAATAAAATAAATACTGTATAATTTATATATATATACATATATACATTGAATAAATAATAATTGCACATTAAAAATAAATAGGCAGAAAAATAAAATTATTTGTTTAGATTTTTAGCATATTCGGCAATATGTATGACACCAAATTTTTCAGCAGCCACATGTAAATTATCACCATTAATCCAATAATTATTTATATGGGGATTATGTAGTTCCGTGATTAAAGTACTGCAGGCTGTTGAAGAGTCACCGGTAGATTTTAACATTTTCTAAAGAAAATTATAGTATTTAGTCATTACTAAAGAAGAAAACTTTTTAAAAAATAAAATTAAAACCCACCATCCAAAACTCATTACCCGGTAAGGCATTACCATCCCAGGCATAGGATATGAATAGAATCATATTATCATGTTCTGGTGATTTTAGTTTATCGGCAGGATTACGCTTTGATAGAAAACATTTTATACCACCCTGGGGATGTGTTTCACTTTTAAAAATATGACCATTTTTTAAATCCCCACATTCGTTTAGGGTAAACCATGAGAAGTGTAGAACGCCTATATTATTCAATTTCGGTAGTAATTGTTTAACTCTTTGGCTAAAAGTGTTTAAAAATATTTTCTCCTGTTGTTCAGCAGCCTTCCAAACACCCAAACCTATACCCACTACATGTATAAAAGCCTGCTTTCCAGCCTTTTCACCTTTAGCCTGAGCTTCTAAGAGTAACGTATCAAAAGATATGGCATAACGTTTCTTCATTAGTAAATTGTCGAATATATCATTTTGATTTTTTGCATCACCAAAACGTTTGCCATCCTTTTGTACTTTATCATATAATAAGTCTGGTTCTTCATAGAACTGTTTCCATACACGGCGATAATCTTTCTGTCGACTACCATTGCATTCTGCGTCTATGGCAAGACCATAACCATTTTCTATAGTATTTTGTGTCTTGGAGATAATAATATCTTGAAATTCCATAACATCACGTCTTGTTAAACGGGCTCCTATAAGACCCATTACCACACCCTCTTCTTCTATTAGAGACTTATTTTTCTCTATGACACCACAATTCTGGCGATTTCCATTATTTATGAGTTCCGTATACGAAGAAACGCTTAATAAGGCAGATAACTTTAAGAAACAAATTTCTTTAGAAAATCTTGAAAATTGAAAAATATCATATATTTTCCACTTTTACCTTAATCTCATCATAACTAAGGACATTTTTCAAAATTAAAGGTGGTTTTTCGTTTGGTGTGCCCACATCCATAAAACCACTGCAGCCACGTTCCCGACTTAGTAATAAAAATTTATCATTTTTTCCAAAGAAACTGGCACAACGTTTCGTCAACAGGCGTTGTATGAATGTGGTGACTGTTAATTGTGTATAAATTTCTTTTTCAAGGGCATTGCCTGTAAAACAAAGAAAATGTTAAGAAATTAAGAAGTTTTATCCTGACGATTCTATATAAAGAAGTAGCGTAAAATCGATAAAAAAAAAATTTGGGAAATGGAAGCCATAATACATTTGTAATAATTTGTATACAATTTGAGGACTTTTTTTTTAATTTTGATATCAGAAAATTAATTTGTATATGTAATTATAAAATTGTCCTTCGGAGCCGACTTTAAACTGTAGGTCCCGGTACACATGTATAAAGATTAACACACCCATGTTGTGTGCTGCGAGAAGCTAGTCTGTTACTCTGCAATAGGGTTGTAATGGCCATTACATTTCTTTTTTTTAATATTATGACTAATGCCCAATATATAATGCCCAATTTGATGCGACTAAAGAAAGTCAGATTATTATTTCCTAGAGAAATATGCATATTTTATTTGGCGAAAGTTTTTGTCTAGCGGTTTAATTATTTTCAATTAAACTATTTATGCCCGTATTCATAAAAACTATTTTAGGTTTATAGAGGGCTTATTTGACAAATTTCTATGCAAAAAATAATATTTTTTATGAATACGTTAAACTATATATGGGCAATTTCAAAAATTTTCAACATTTGTTGAAACTGAGTTCAGATGCTTATTATTTCTCCAGTTTTTCGAATTGACCAAAACGGTCAAAAGGGAATGGTAGGCCACACTAGAAAACTGGGAAATTCAAAATTTCAGACCATCAGTTCTTTATTTTTAAAAGTTATGGGCACTCAAATATCGAAAAACTCAAAAAAGGGCTTGAAATTTACAAGAGTTTTTTCATATTTCATCACTTTTCTACTTTTAGTTTCAAACTTCCGATGCTCACTGATATAAAATAAAGTCACTAGACTTTGTAGATATTTACACTATAAAAGTTATGCCCATACTACTATTTGGGAAAAAGTTGTACAACGGTTCATTTTTGAAACCAAAATTTTCCGATTTTTTAATGTTTGCAGTTTTTTCTATAGCGTTTTTGCGCCGTTCAAGAAAATTGTAATTTTCTAAAATTTGCGCCATATTACGTCGATGTCAGGCTGCTAGTTGCTGAGAACGATGAGCTCAAACTTTTAAAGAATTGGCGTAAATTTGTCAAAAATGACAGTTTTTCGCGCCTGACATTTGCAATCTTATTTAAAACTGGTTTATGTATTGCGTGATCTAAACTTCTTAGTAAATGGCACCTCAACGTCAAGAAGGCGTTAAAATATTTTGAAACGCAAAAATTTTATAAAGAAAATAAAAATTTTGCGAAATTTCATGATTTTGTTTCGCGTTTTTTTTAATTAATCAGTGGTTTAAAATCAATGTAAAATATTGGAAATGAAGTGCGGCGGTGAACTAAAGATCATATATAAATACGGTTGAATTCGGTCCATATTTAGAGGGTACAGTGGAATTTTTCTTCAAACACATTTTGCTTTGTGACATCTGCAGTTATGTATAGATTCCGCCGCGATTAACAGCAAATGATAGGTTTTTTTAAGCTTGATAATAAAACCGAAAAGGCATTAAAAAATTTTCATGATTTTAAATTTTACAGATCAAAAAAAAAAAATCCTAACCTCAAAAATAATTCTTATATAATTTTTTTTATTTTTTAAATTTGCAAGTCAAAACATTGTTTTTCTGTAAATTAGTTATGCGTTATATAAACACATATTATAACAATCGGTGAAACATTCATATTTTTGCAAAAATTCGCGTTTTTTAATGTTAAGGAATTTTAATTATAATTGATATTTTTTATGTATTTTATCAGTGCATTGATGAATTTGGACTGCACTGATGAATTTGAAATGAGTTTCATGCATCCATATAACATTTATTAAAATAAACCAATAAATTTAACTTTAAATTTTTTTAAAGAAATTTTAACTTAAAACCTCCATAACTTTCGCGCCGTTTGCAATAAATGATTAACGCGAACTGTTTTGGTATGCTAAAAAATCACCCTTCACGTGACCAAAGCGTCATTCGTGGCATCCAAAAAAAAAAAAATTGGAAAAAAAAAAATATCAAAATGTCGAAAATTTTTGAAATTGCCCATATACCGAATTATTAGGATTTTTATGAATGTGATGTTAATATGAGCTCATTTTGGTATATCCACGCATAAATATACATATCAAGCAAAATAAAATATATTAACTTCACAAAAGCCACCGTGTTAAAAATAAAAAGTTCACATTAGTGGATGAATTGTTTAAAACATATTTTTTTAAACTCTTCGTAAATTTTTGTTTAATAAGCTCTTTATAAATTAAAAGTACTTTCATGAATATCAGAGTAATTATTTAAAACGTTTTTGTGCGAGTAGTACACCAAATAGTGTGATGGAGATTGAAATATTAGTTAACGGTCGTCATCTTCTTCTCAATTGTGTAAAATAGTTATTCAGAACTTAATTCTCAACTCAAAAGTTTTAAGATAGAGTACATATTCAAATTTCGGTAACCATTGTACATAATAGTGGCTTAACATTAATAGCCGTAACTCGATTTTTCGATTTCGATAATAAGCGCAATATTTAATAATAAGTTATTTTCATTTGCCTGTAAGGTTATCAAAAATCGAGTTACTCCGCTTTTATATTATGCCATTGATTTGTATGTACATATAAATTAAACATATAAATCTAAAACTTTGAGTGTAAGTTAGATAAATATGACTTTATATATAAGAAAAAAAGTTAGTCTACATACATGCAAACATACTCGTATGATTGTGATTCGGTATATTTTAAACTTTAAAATTTAAAGTGACAATTTTAAAAATTTCACAACATTTCATATAGGTGTAGTGTACATATGTATGTATGTATATACCATATGTCATAAGAAAAATACTTACCATATTTACACTTATGCTCTAAGAAATCCAAATACAATTGTAAGACACGCTCATGTATGACAGGATAAGCTGAGGCAATTTGTTTTTGTATATGGGGATAACGTTCCTTGGGCTGACTTATAACACGGCAGGTATTTGTGCCAAACTAGAAAAACAGCGTTTAATATTTCATTTTAAAATTTTGATATTTTAGTTTAACCCACTTACCTCTAAGGGAAAATTTGAAGATTTTCTTTTAAATTCATTTATATCAACTTCTGCATTATCCGGTTTCTTAACAGCTTCACATTGTTTTAATAATTTACGACCAAATTCGCTAAATTTTAGTTGCGAGCCGGCTTTAGGCCAAATTTGTTCAAATTCTGTACCAAACATCGACATTTTCATTAATTTACGAGTATGATGAAATTTCTTTGTATTATTCAGTATGTAAGTAGTGATTTTTGTGTACTAATAAACAGTTTATTTAATTTCTCTTCACAATTGAGTGTATTACTTCTCTAGCGTATGTATTTTTATAAAATAATTTGCAAACACTCATATCTGCAGTTTATATACGGTTTATTTACAATTTATGTACATCTGTATCTGAAGAATGTTGTCCAAGTTAGCAATTTAATTTTTCACCACAGAACAGCTGCTTTGGAAAGCTTTTGTTTTGTGTAGTTGTTATTTCTCTTTTTATTTGTAAACAAAAGTGGTGAACTTTCTTCATGTTTTGGGAGAATACAATTGCAGTATGTCTAAACAAGCCCCCAATTTGGTTTCTGATAAACAAACAGTAGGCAGGGAAAATGTTGGGCCGACTTTCAGATTTAGTCGTTCGATATGTCAAAAATTGAATGTGTGTACGTAAAGTGTGATAGAGTAGACAATGATTTTATATATATGTATATTTTTTTAAATTTCATAAAATAATATTTTCAAACAATTTTTATTCTTATTTATTTCACAAATTACAATTCGTCCTGACAATATTTTAATTTTATCGCACCACTAGTCAGTACCGGCTTTTAATAATTTTTTCAAGTTCTTGTATGTGGCGTTCAACAGAATACCGTGCAAACAAAAGAGCATTTCGCACTATCGTATACATACTTACATATTTACATATATCGTTTCAACTCAAAATACAATAAAATAACAAGTAAATGAAAAATTTAATTATTTTTGACTTGAGTAAAGCTTTAATTCAGAATAATAATACACGATGCATTTCTATTTCAACTCAAAATAATACTTTTTGTTGATAAGAAGGTAATCACTACATTACATTACAATACATTACAATACATTAAATAATTTGGGACTAATTTTAAGTTTTATAAAAATATATAATATTAAAAAAGTACGTTAACGTTGTCCACCGCTGTTACCATAAAGAAACTTTCATTCACGCAGTGGTGAAGTTTAAAAAAGCTTTTCTTGTTTAGGCTGATCAGAGCTGTAAACGAATCATTTATTTTTGAATTAATTCGTGAATCATTCATGCAATGAATTGGTAAAATTTTGATTTAATTCTTTTCTCCAAAAAACGAATTGAATTAAATTTGAATCAATTCATTTGAATTAAGCGAACATGAATTGCAATTCATTTTCAATTCAAATGAATTGGTAAAAAGAATTGCAATTCATTTCCAATTCATTTGAATTGAATTGATTTTGAATTAATATAAATGAGTTAGAAAAAATGAATTGCAATTCTTTCCCAATTCATTTGAATTGATTTTGAATTAATTCAAATGAGTTAAAATATGAATTGCAATTCATTTTACCAATTCATTTGAATTAACTCGAAAAATGAATTTATTATACATTTCCAATTTATTTGAATTGAATTGATTCTGAAAAAAAGCATCACCCTCTTTCCAAGTACTTCTGTTCGGTACTTTATAATAAATATATATCCACTATTAATAATGAATCACCCATTGTCTATTACTTTTAATTCAAACATTTATTACTTATTTATAATAATTGTCTTTGTTACAATTACATAACTACATACATAACTGGGCCTTTACAACCCTGTGTCAGGATTACGGCCTAGCTTCTCGCAGCACTCATGTTGTTTGTGTTAATTTTATTATCCATGAGCAATTCATTGCATGAATGATTCACGAATTAATTCAAAAATGACTGATTCGTTTACAACTCTGCTTTATGGTAATATTTATTGTTTATTTAAAAATAAAAATATTTAATAAAATTAATATGTAAATAAGGAAATAATAAAACTGTATGTTAAGTACAAATTATCACATATTCTATTATTTTTTAAAATTATCGATAGCATTTTTGCAATATTAGTTTTAGAAACCCCGGGAACTTTTTTTATAGTGATCAAATAATCTAAGCAAATAGTGTTTTTGCTCCTTATTTTTTGTAATTGAACTATTAAGCCGGGTCACCTCTCACAAATGTTTGTTTTATTCATCAATTTCATCATCAATTCCCTTTCAAAGAATTACCCTTTAAACGCTTGTACCGGACATTTTTTCAATCTTCAAAACAGTTCTGATATACACTTTTTGGTAAGAACTTGAACTGTGTCAAAGTTTCAGTTTTCATCTCTTCAGGCGCTGTGTTTTCATGGGTCTTTTAATTTTAAGACTAGGAATAAGCCACCGTAGCTGATGGATGATTACGATTTTCTTTTCTGTCAACAAATTTCTAAAAAGCAATATGATGTGTGGGCAGGTGCATTGTAGTGATTAAAAAGCCATGAATTGGTTTTTCTCCATTCCAGACGTTTTATTGTTCTACTTTTTATTACTGATACGACCATGTGGCAAAAACTCTTGATGCATTGCGCCTGGTAATCGAAGAAAACAGTGAGCAAAATCTGGACATTTGATCTAATTTAGCGTGCTGTTTTTGGTCTTGGGTCTTCCATTGGAATAATTGGACTTTAGTTTTGATGTCACTACTCACTACTCATAGTTCGTCTTCAATTATGACTCTTTTAAGCGAACCTAAATTGTTGTTAACGCCATTTCACATTTTCTGAGTGATTACAATTTCATAAATTTTGGAATGAAGTTATTACATTAGCCAACCGATATACCGACATCCTCTTTGTTAGTTTTAATTCTTAGTATATTATAATTAATTTTAGTGGTGTTTTTTTCGAACCGAATATAAATATTCCATACAAATTTTTATTTATATCCGCTTATATAAGCGGTTAATTTTAAAACTGCTTAAAAATTAAGCACATATAAAAATGCTGCCAAGTTGGATTTTTTTTATCTTGACGTTATCTTTTTAAAATTCATTCAACATTTTATAAATTAATAAAAGAATAAACGTTGTAAATATAGCTGAGGCGAAGAAATGTAATTATTTTTACATTGTTTGAATTGTTTTTAAAATAATAATTTCATATTTTTTTATAAAAATTGTGAGTAATGCCCAATTTAATTTCTTAAGCACTTATGTCGTTTTTTTCGAAGCAGTTTATCTAAGCGGCTATAGGTTTCGAAAAAAACACCACTTTTGTAGTTTTTAATTCTGGTTTTTCGACCTTTATTATTTAATGTAAAGAAATTCTCAAGCTCAAGGTCTATTTTTAAATAAAAATCTTTTATTTAATTATCGATATATCGCTACTCCTGCGTGTAGCGTCTTCAGGAATTATTTATTAGCGAAATACATACATACATACATAACTGGCCTTTACAACCCTGTGTCAGGATTACGGCCTAGCTTCTCGCAGCACTCATGTTGTGTGTGTAAATTTCTATCCATGAGTACCGGGACCTACAGTTTAATGTCGACTCCGAACGACAGACTTGAGAAGCTCTTTCATGGCAATTAATTACTCTCAGAGCTTTTGCCAGAAGACTGCTGAGAGGTAGTCGCCGAAAGAAATATTTTTTTTATATTTCTTTTTTCAAGATGTCGGTGCTGAGAAATATCGATAATTAAATAAAAGATTTTTATTTAAAAATAGACCTTGAGCTTGAGAATTTCTTTACATTAAATAATTAATTTTGTTTTTTATTTTATTATTAAACGTATTGGAATTTGAAGATAGATAGATTTTATTTTCTTGTATAGATACATACATATACATATCGTCGTGCGGGAGTTTATGTGCTACATCCGCCATTTTTTATATCTCGAGATAATGATGCCAATTTAGGTTTTTGACACCAACATTTTTAAAATATGCAATCCATTTTCGGCTATTTATCTGCGAAACTGGACGAGATATCCAAAAACGGATTGCAGACCTGAAAAATTTGGGGTCGAAAACCTAAAGTGGCATTATTAACTTGAGATATATAAAAAATATGAAATGTCGAATAGAGCACATAAACTCCCGCACGACGATATATTAAGCGCCTTTTTGTCGATAAGAAAAGTTGCTGTGAATTTGTTAAGTCAAAGGCCAGTGTTATACCTTCACCCTTGAATGATTAACAGCAATTTCTCCATCTGTCGGTGGTTGCTGATTGGAAGTGGTGAGAGTCTTCACTAAGTGAAGCTGTACTCTGGGGGGGAGGGGGGGAACCTCTTATAATTTAGAAAAAAAAAACTGAAAATTTTTATTTTATTTTTTATTTTTCTCCTTCGCTGGGATTTGAACCTGGGCTGTTTCGGTCAAATCATGTATAATTTGGTATCTGAACTGTTCTATGTGATTCTTTTTAATTTTTATATTTCTCTTTAATGACTTGTAGGTATACATATAGTTTTATTTTTGTCTCTGTTTTTATAAATGAATAAACTGTTGACTTCTGAGTCTGTAGTTTATTTATTACCCTTGTAGTTATGGATAACTAACTAACCCGCAGGGGTATGGACTATTCCGTGTACGTGTCACTATGAAATGGGGATTAACCCTTTTCGGTCGGGTGAGGATGGGTGACAGTGAGGAGGGGACCGTGTGACAAAAAATAAATAAATAAACAAAACTTCTAATACTGATTTAACGATTCTCCATAACAAGTTTCTTAACTTTTAAAGCCGAGCGTCGTCATTCATAACTTCTTGATCTTCTTTGAAGAGCTTGTAGCGCTTGCAAACATTCTTCTGACTCAGGAAGAATCACCATATGAAACTTTCCACATTTCAACTGCTTTCGATCAATTAACAATTCCGTATATTTACATAAAATTTATAAAAAAGGTTGGTAACAAATTAAAGTGACAAGCGTGCCAACATAGTCAATTCTCGAACATTGAACAGAGAGTTGTTGGTAAATTACTGACGGTTTCAGGGACTGACCAGATACACCTATCTAATCTGGTACTACGGTCATCATGGGCCTCATTCGGGGAATGAGATTTGGATGCGGTCCTTCGGGGAGTAAACGTAGTGGTTGTGGTATACAACTGGGTAGAGTGTGGTGTGTCTACGGACGGGTACGAACGTTAAATTAACATAGTTTCCATCACTAGGATAAATAAAAAAACAAGTATTTGAAGCATACATTTTATGGAATTTAGGAAAAAAACCCTAAAATGAAAATTTGCTAAACTGATGTAATTTTGACGGATATTGAAAACATTAAAAAATATTTTTTTTCAACTGAAGTTAAGCAATAACTTTAGGCCAGTTTTCAATTATTTTTTTTTTTCTGAAATATATTGAAATAATAACACATTTCCTTTTTCTTTTCAAATATTTACATATATTTTCTATAATTTATTCTATATATGTATATGTATATATTTTTTTACAATAAATATATATTTTTTTCTGTTTAATGATCTTTTTGTTTTCTTCTTTAGATTTAAATACCTTTTTCTTATATGGCTTAAACAACTAAATTCTGATATGTGATGGAAATCGATTTCGATAGAAATTGAAATCGACTGAAATTTAAGTGGCTATAATTTCCAAATCTGAAAAGATTATTAACCCTTATCGGTCGTAAGTCACCTCTGACGTGACAGCAGTACTTTTCTGCAACGGTCGTATGGCACGTGTGAAGTGACAAGGCGAATTATGTCGAAACATACTGTCTATTGATGAGATTTGTTTTTAAAATGCATTCATTTCTTCAATTTACCGTTACCATTTGAAAATACGTATTTACCGTTACTTTCAATTTACCGTTACCGTTTGAGCATAAGAATCTTTTCAGTTTGTCGTTATCAGCAGAGCATTTAACTTGTGCAATAAACTTTCAATTCTTTTTTTTTTCATATTTGTTAAAAATAACTACAACCTGGTGAGAATCAAACGTGTGAAAAGTCGCGTCCGATAAGGGTTAAATTATTAAAATATATAAGTTTTATATGACTTTGAAAATACAGACGATTTCAATTTTCAAGGAAATCGTTTTTCATCACATATCGAATAATGATGGTTTTTTCTCTTTAATTTTTTTATATAATGAAAATCTTCCATTTTTAATGAAATTCGGTTAAAATACTATATTTTTTTTTTTTTTAACTTTCGTACATTAAATCTGAAATCATTAGGAATTAAAAACATTTGCAAAATACATTTTTTTTTGTATAAAAAAATATTTGTTTACGAATAAGCCCCGTAATTTAAATGATAAACGTTTTCTTGCAGCAATTTGTCATTTACTTCTCTAAACTTGCATTTGCGTTCGCACGAAAATTTTGCTTATATGTACATATGTACATATATACTCGTATAATTTTTTTCTACATTTATATTTTTTTAATTCTTAATTAAAAAGAAAAAAATTACAAACTTAAAATTAAATTTTTAAATTATCCACACCTGCATAATCCACTTTATCTAATATGGAGTTGTTACAACAAGAAGAAGATTCATAATGCAAAATGAAGTGACATGAAATATTTTGTATTAGTATGTATCCTTTCGCATGGATTATTTGCTCCTCCGTACTTAAAACATAATTCTATTAAAAGGAACACGTTAATTTCAAACATTTCTTTTACGTTTGGTCCTGGTCTTTTTAGTAGTGCACTCTACACGTATGTACAGAGTCGCTGTATTTTCTGCAAGAAAGAACATGAAAATAAAACGAATATCAAGTACACCTATTGCCAACAAAATATGACTTCCTTCAAGAAAACTATTATTGCTTAAAAGAATTTATACAGAAATTACACATTAATAGAATATGTATGATATGAAATTATAAGTTTTATAAACAAGTCGACAATTTAGTCTCATATGAAATTTTTTCCCATGATATTACTTATCTCAACTCTGACATAGTGTAACAGCTTGGACTGAGATCACAATATGAAAGAATTTCATATAAATGTATTTAGTCGTTGAGGACTTAAGGCCGTGTCAGATAAAAGTTTGTTGCTTTTGCGTGACGTTTAAAACTTTGACAAAAAGGCGTAAAGCAAAAGCTGTATGACACAATACAAGCTTTAACACTATCGGAAAGTTTTAATAATGGGCCTAAAACTATTTAGTTGTCTCCGGTACCGAAAGGCTTAAAGCAAATGTGCATATCACTTTGTAGATTCCCATGAAAGTTTAAAGGGAAATTAAAAAAAAAATAAAAAATTTGAATTAAATTATGTCTAAATGTAAAAAGTCCTACCTCTTAGGGTTCTATTGGTTTAATTATTTGTTTTATTTTCTGGCGCTTTTAATCATTACTTATACAAGACACTTGAATTGTAATTTAATGCTACACTTTCTGAATATGGGGAACATTTTTTTATTTCTACTGCATCAATGTTTTCAAAATCAACCCCAGAATTCATAATTCTTTTATAATTCTTCTTGTGACAAAACTATAAAAAAAACCAAAAGAAAACAAATTTTAAGCTTCTGGTTTGAGTAATAAATTGCATTTTCTAAAGTGTTTGTAGTGTGTTTCTTCTGTTTTTATTTAATTAAGTATTAAGTAATTTAAAAGTAAATTATATTAAAAGATTTACATAAATGTTATACATATATGTAGATATTAAATAAAGAAAATCGTGATTTTCTGTTTCTCTCTAAAATGTTTTTAAGTCTTAAGAAATTATATATTTTCGGAATTATTTTCATAAGTTCATACGCAGCGCAGGTTTTGAATATTTTATTATTTCAATTGCTGTTTTGACAAGAAAAATATATATATGTAAGTATGTATGAGTATTTTTTTAAAGTTTAACAAAAATGTTTTAGTGGTTTCTAATTTTTTTGTTGTTATTTTTTTAATCGTAGTGAGTGTGTATTTTTTTTGTTATCACATATAAAAGTTAATCCAAGTTTTTTTTATTAAATTTTTTTACTTTAATAATTTGTTTATTTTTTTTTTTATTAAATTGTTCGTTATAGTGCTTCATTTCTATGAATTTTGCTTTTAGTGTTGAAGCTTTAAGCATTTAAAAATTATATAATTTTAACTTTTTTATATACATATGTAGTATGTATGTATATAAATATATATGTATTTTCCTGTTCCTATTAAGAAGTAAGCTTGTAAGGTTAAACAAATTTAAAAATTTTGTTCATTAAATTTCTTTAAATTATTAATATTTATTTTTGGATTATTTTCCTTTTAAAATAAATGCTTTTTTCTGTTAGAAAAAATTTTTACGGAAGAATTTTAATTATTTATATACAATGTATGTATATATGTAAGTATAAGTATATATAATATGTATATACATATTTTTTTAATATAAATTATTTTTTTTAGTTGATTACCAAGAAATTATTGATAAATTTTCAAATATATTTTAATCTTTGTATATATATAAGCCCTTATTTTAATTGGCGACGTCGTCGTCATCTAACGACATTTTTGTTTTAGATTAAAGGCAAGAGAACACTTTTTTCTTTATTCTATTACAAAAATGTCATAAAACGATGACCATGTCGCCAACTGGAATAAGGCCTATAGTTCCTCCCATTTTTTTCCTCCTGTTCCTCTCATTTTACACTTTAATATTATTTTAAATATTAATAAATAAAACTTATTCAGAGTATCTATAGTCTTCCCGCAAACTTTTCACAAAATGCTTGCTAGATTTTTAACATAAAAAAATTGTATATTTGAAAGTGTTTAAAAACAACTTTGTTGAAAATTTTTTTCATTGAAAATCCTATAAAAATTAATCAGATATTTTAAGAAATGAAGAACTTAACGCTACCTAAAAATATTTTCTTAAAGTCAATTCCTCTTATATGTACCAGAAAAAATTGTAGCTTACTGGTAAGCTATTGGTCAGGAAGCTAAATTCCTTCTTACAAAGTTTATTGTGGAAGGCTTGACTTTTATGCGGCCTGTTCCTACTTGCAAGCAACCCCTGTATTACATGCTGTTTCCATGTAAGAGTACAGAGTAAGCTATATAAGTAATTGTTTACAATAAGTATTAATTACATACTTCTTCTTTTGTAAGGAATTTCGGTCATGACCAGAATGGGCATTGGGAAGGATTGGTATGGATCCCGGTGTTTCAGTCTTCACGGATGGCTCTAAGATGGATTCCGACATGGGGGCTGATATTTTCCCCGAGTCTGCCAAATTGGCAAAGTCTTTTAGATTGCCGGACTCATTAGTTTTTCAGGCCGAGGTGAGGATACTGAGAGAACGATGCATAGAGGGTGAAGTTAAGGTCTTTTCTGATAGCCAAGTTTTTTCCTGGGAAAGCACAGAGCAGGTGGAATTCCATCACTACCTGTACTGCTTTGGCCTCGGTATAACCGGTGTAAGTCTCTTGGAATGTTGGGGATTCCTCGTCACTCCTTGTCAAAACTTATAGCAGTGTATACAGGTCACTGGCTGATCAGTAGACACGCAGAGAGGTTGGACCTTCCTTTTAAAATAAATTCAACTACATGACACACGTTAATTCGTCGACGAGTGTCGCGTGATTATGTATGCATAACATACATTTGTTTATTGTTTTAATTCTCATATGATTAACAACAGCAAATCACAACGTGTTGAAAAGTTAACCATCGTTCTATATAGTAATATGTAGATATAAGCGATAGTTTAATTTTTAATTTTTCTACAGCTCGTTAGCGCACTAACGCGTGCTTATATACTTCTTATATGTTTACAAATCATTTATCATTAGAATTCTTAAAATTATAAGATTATGAAACACATAAAAAATTTTTCGTCGCTGTTTTCTAAAATCAGAAAAACGTGCTCTTTCAGTATTAAAATTAGTTATGGCCTATAACCATATTTACTTGACGGTTATCAAAACTTTAATATAATTTGGATATATAGGATTTACTATTGTATAGGTATGTATGTGTTTGGAAATATCTATAGTTGATTTGAATTTCATTTTCCGGCAATTTTCATTAAATATTTTAATGCCTTGTTGTATTTAACATCATCATTAAGATGCTAATAGGATTAGAATTTTAAAGAGAGTTAAAAAACTGTGCTATACTTAGATAGATAAAACTTATAGAAGAGTGTGTTATAAAATTTATCAATAATTTCCTGATATGTTTTAAGAGTCAGGTTTTTTTAATATACAATATAAGTACGTACATATCTGTGTTAAAATTAATTTTTATATTATTTTTAAAGAATATAAAACACCTAAACTAAACTAATTTTAAAATAATTTAATGTATTTAACCGTTAAGATATTATAGTTAACATTGAAAGCATATTGTAATTGCATATATTGTACATAGACGTAACATACATACATACCTTCAAAAATGTAAAAAAAAACAAGAAATATCCTTAAATGCGTTACAAGATATAATAGGGATATTCGTTGGATCTACTAAATGCCTCTTATATCTCTTAATATAGTAAAAAAGTAAGAAAGTTTAAGATGTAGATACAAGACATATTTAGCAAATTAAACGAATATTCCTAATGTTTTTCTGATATCCGAAAACCACTTTATTTTTTTCCAAGTATTTCAACAACACATGTTAGAGTCGTAGCCAGTATTCTTATCCGTTTATATGTACTTCCATCCATATTAACTTTATCATCAAAGGTAATTAACAGTTTCTTTTTTAAGTTATAAAAAAATTAATTTTTTTAAGTCAACTTCTAATTGGAAAAGCAAGGAAAAATTTAATTTTTAAGTATGTGGGATATTCCAAGTCAAATCAACCAATGGTTTTAACCTACCCCCTCCGAATTTTATGATTTTTTGTAAAAATATAGTATATCATAGAACTAAAAACTATGTTCGGAAAAAAAGTTGGAGGCAAAATATTAGTGAGGGTCGGTCTTACATTTTATCCCTCTAGGGGCTACTCCAGGGCAGTTGTGGAGTTTTTGTGGACTTTTACTCCTTCAACCCAACCTTTGACCCCGATGAAGAGCTATTTGCCCCCATCCCACATCCCCCGTTTTTGTTTCATATTTTCTTTTTGTAGAGACTTACAAAATAAGCGGTTCCAGCTAATCGAAATCGAAAAATCGTCTACCATTCCACCACTATTAGACTAGTTTTTACTCATTCTTTTGCAATTTGATTCTTATTTCTTGACCTAAAAAGACCTCCACTCTGAAATTTTTCACAACTGTAGAGAACGAAACTATCTTTGGCATAATTTTTTCCAAATTTTTAAAAAGGTCGCTTTCGGAGATATAGGCTTCCGACTTATAGATAAAGAAAATTGACCTTTGACTTTTTCAAAGAAAAAATCATGTTGCATATTAAATCAAAGGTAATTTAATACCCTTTCAAATGCGACTTTTACGAGATGCGTAGCTATAATACTTTTCAAGAAAATTACAATTAAGTAAGTGTAACTTTGTGCATTTTTGTACTGTTTTCCGATTTTCAAGACCTCATATTTCCGGATCCAGAAGTGTCAGTGCCCTTAAATTTTATATTTGTCTTAGTGTTATGATATACTTTATTCATACCTAAAATTAGCAAATTCGGAGACAGTAATTTCAAAAACGGCATATTTTAAGTTGAGTTGATATGGTTTAACCCATATACGAACATTACTTTATTGTAAAAAAAGTCATGGTTCTTCAATTGCTTGCATTCGTTTATTTAATTGAATTTGAATTTTACTGAATTCACAGAACGTAGTTTATTAAACATAATGCATACACAGTAGGAATAGATGTACATACATATAAATGGAAAATTTAGTTTCGAAAGTTCTAATACTAACAACAACAACAACAAATAAAGACACTATGTAGTCGCCAAAGTATAGTATGTAGTGTGTTGGCTTGGTAGACGAGAGTTACGGGTTCAAACCTCAGCTCTGACACCATGGTTCTTTCGGCGACCACCTCTTAGCACTCTTCTGACCAAAGCTTTGAGAGTAACTGATTGCCATGAACAAGCTTCTCAAGTCTCTCATATGGATTTGACGTTAATTTGTAGATCCCGGTACTCAGGGATAAAAATTGACGCATACAATATGGGTGCTGTGAGAAGTTAAGCCCGTAAATCTGAAAATGGGTTGTAATGGCCAATTATGTATTTATGTATGGATGTACGGAAAAGTTAGTCATGATGTGGTATAAAATATACATTTGTATGTATATATGTCATGGTACTTGACAGACTAATATCGGAAAGCCTCACGCATTAAGTGTTACATGACTGGCTTTGACTAAAGACACGCTTACACGACATGTTTTTTTTCATGTGTTTTTCAAGTTTAAGTCGACCTTTACGTGTAGCTGACATGTCGTGTATGACTTCTTAAGCAATAGGCAAAATTCAAATTAAACCAATGTATGCTCTAATTTTGTATGTGCACGATACAACATCAAATGTCTATGGCGTGAATAAACATTCGTCGGCGTAAGAAATATTTATTATAATTAATAAATTAAGGTTTTTATTTAATTTTGTCTTTATATTAATAATAAGACAAGTATTATTTTAACAAAAGTTCAAGAATTTCAACTTTAATGGTAATTTCGATAAGAAAAATATGTAAAATTGATTGTGTTGTCGATACATTAATGGCGCGCAATCAATCAAATTCGTTATTATTAATATAACGAAAAAGGAGACGAAATTTCTTTTTGTTAAAATATGTATGTAATTCTACATTACGCTTAAGTAAAAATGATAAACCTTAGGCCGTATTCTAATTGGCGACGTCGTCGTCGTGTAACGACATTTTTGTAATAGACTAAAGGCAAGAGAAAAATTTTTTCTTTATTTTGCTACAAAAATGATGTCAGACGATAACGACGTCGCCAACTGGAATAAGGCCGCTTATGTAAATTGACTAATTTTGAGAGACATAAAGAAAAACATGTCAAACTCAAACATGTATGTAAAAAAAACAGGTCGTGTAAGGGTGCTTTAATCATTCCAGAGAATGCTTTTGATATTGGTTTCTGTATTAAATGCTACAACAATATCTTTCTAGAAAAGTTTGAAGTAATGTTTTAAATCCTTAAATTTTTTTTTTTTTAGTTTTATTTGCGGTGTTTTAAATTCTTTTGTTTTGTAGGTGGTAGAACGGAAACTCATTGAATTTATTTTTTAAGAACTATTTTTTTTATTATTGAATTTAATTAAATTTAATTTACTGTATAAATTGTTTTTTATATAAATTTTTTTATATTGTTTTAAGAAAACAAAATGAAAGTGTTTTTAAATACTGTTTTTATTCAATTTTTTTTTCTGTTTCAAATAGTTTTCTTTCATAATTTTCTTAAATATTTATTATAAATTTGACTAGATTTAGTTTTTTAATAATTTGTTTTTTATAATCTTTGTATAATCGGTGTATATATTGGTTTGGTTGTTTCATAGAGTTGTTTTTTTTTAGTTTTAATTTATAAATTTAAATGTATTATATAGTATATATATTTTAATTTTAATTATAATTTTTAATTTATAACTTAATTTTTTTATAGTTTATTTCTATTTAATTCCTATGTTGTTTTATTACAATGTTATATCTTAAATAGTAGTAATTAAAGGGATACTTTCTTTTCTTAAATACAAATTAACAAATTTATATATTTTTTTTTATTAAATTCCTTAAATTTGTAATAATTCGATTGCATTTGGATTTTTTTTTGCCGTTTTAGGTCTTCTTTCCGCAGACTTGCAGAGGATTTTACTTGTTTGCTTAACAAAAAAAAAAAGGTTCTCTTTCTCTTTAGATATAAGAAATTATAAAAATTTTTAATAATTTTTAGGGCTGTTCATTTTTATCGTCTGCAAGTGAATTCTAAGCAAAGAATTCAGATTTTCCTTGAATTTTATACGCCTCCTCTTCCACTTTATACATATCCAAGAGCTGTTGGAAAGCAAATAAAAGTTTAAAAATTAATTTTATTATTATTTATTTATGTATCTCTTTTGTTTTTAATAATATTACATCTTAATCAAAGGAAAACAAACAAAAACAACAAATTTACATTCAACTTTAAAAGGTTACACACATAATTCTAACGAATTCTACTCACGATGATTAAATGAAAATGTGCGAAAAATGAAAAATGTGTGTGAATTTAAGTGTATTTTTTTTAAATTCTATACCTTTGTCTAAAATCAATTTATTTTTTCTAACGCTATGGTCACATTAAGGTAGAATTAGCCAAACGTAACGTAGCGTATCTTAACGTTGACGAGTCAGCTGATCATTTATTTTACATGCAAAGTAATGACAGCGCTTACCGAATAAAAAATGTAACGTAACGGCACGTATCAATCTGTAGAAAATAGAAATTCTCTACGTTTTTACGGGACATTTGCAAACAGCTGGTTTATTTAGGCTTGCCAAACGACCTTTTTTAAGCAGTAAGGATAATTTTGTTTTGTTCAATGTACTTATTTCTGCATAACACCTAAAAAGGTACACTAATGTACTTTTTTTAATCTTTTGTATTTCTTTTTTGTTCTGAACACTTGAAACTAACATATATAATATTAAAGTACATTTGCCACCAAAGTACTATAATTTTAAAAAGGTCTATGTTTTAAGACTCAATTCAAAAATTTTATTTCGTAATTCTACAGAATTTATTGAATAGTATTTTGTCAATACAATTAACATGGATCTACCGTTTGATGAATTTATTTATTTCATTTTAATTTAATTTTCCACTAAATTTAGTGGTAGTGAAAAAAGAATAGTGCATTATCGCCTCTAATATAACGCACTAAATTTTCACTACCACTAAAATGGTTTAATTTAGAGGTTAATTATTTCCATCTGCATTTAGTGGAGGCTGCAATATCGTTTGAGGACAGTTTAGAAGATAATACTTTACTTATATTTATAGAAAAAATATTATGACATTCCATCAGTATTTTAAAAATAAAAGTCTTACGGCAGATTTTTTTACGTCTACACGGTTGTTTAAAAATCAAATCAAAGTCAATTAAAAGAATAAAATGCACGTATACGTCCACACAAACTTTACATACATTGTGAATACATTAAACATAAATAAAAAATAAAATAAAAGCGCATCTCTGATCTAATGAAATGTGATTGTTTTCTTAAAAATTAAAAAAAACAAAGCGAGCCTTACTACTGTCAAAATTTCCTCCGTATTTTCTCTCAATGTCGTACGTTCTCATTACATATAAAGTTTACACGATACTATTCATTCTCTTCTACACAAAAATTTGACATGTATGTATTACCGTCTAAACCCGCCTTTAGTTGTAGTGGAAACGATAATGTATTATAAATTCAATGCAATAAACCCAACTCTCATTTAATTAAAATTATTTACTGAAGAAGTATTAAAAGAAAATGAATAGACTTGTTAAATAGTAGATTGTTTCAAAATTTTGAAAAGAATTTGTATGTTTATATTGGCTATACCGCATTCAAACGCGGCATCTGACAGAACATTCAGTTCGATTTTGCCCTTTTGAAGAAGGAAATGAACAAACAAGCTTTTAATAGAAAGTTTGTAACGTGAATTGATATTTGAAACAAATTTTAACACACTTGTGCCAAGTGTGTTTTACAATTTTCTTACATTGGCAAAAATGGCATTGTAAACCAAGTTCAAAAAAAACTAGTAAGTATGTATTTGTAAAAGTTTCTATAAATACATGAATGTATATAAAATATACAATACATATTTCTATGCAAGACATGGGCCCTGGGTTCGACTCCAGGCTCTGACATCTTCAAAAAAAGAAATATGAAAAAAATATTTCTTTCGGCGACTACCTCTCAGCAGTCTTCTGGCAAAAGCTCTGAGAGTAACTAATTGCCATGAACAAGCTTCTCAAGTCTGTCGTTCGGAGTCGACATTAAACTGTAGGTCCCGGTAGTCATGGATAAAAATTGACACACACAACATGAGTGCTGCGAGAAGCTAGGCCGTAATCCTGACACAGGATTGTAAAGGCCAGTTATGTATGTATGTATTTCTATGCAATACTTGTTAAATAAATCCTCAATAAAACTAAAATACTTTTTATGAATACGGGCATAAAATTTATTATTTTATTTTACATTTGAAAAGTTGAATAATACAGTGAGCGAAATTTGTTTGGCCGCATATATATATTTCTGATATTGGTCAAACAAGTCATAAAAAATAAAATGTTTGTGGAAGTTTTTTCTTATTTTTTTTTATTTCTTACTAAATTAACAAAACAACTTAATTATTTAACGTAAAGTAAAAAAATTAGAACAAATTATCACAAAAAATTCATTTTAATGTGCGAAATTTGCTTAGCCGCACTGTATTAATTTATTTAAAATCATAATTTAAACTTAAAAAACTTAAAAAATATTTATGTTTAATAGTCTGTAGAGCCTCCCTTTTTGTTTATTGTTTGAAAAATCCGGGCAAGTAGCGAATTAATTAGTTTTCGAAGCATGTCCATGTCTAAATCAAGCCAGGCTTGCAATATTGATGTTTTGAGCTCTTGGATCGTTGAATATTGTTTTCCATTTGCATACACAGCTCTTGCAATGATGCCCCAAACATTCTCGATTGGGTTTAAATCTGGACTTTTCGCTGGCCATTCAAGCAGGGGTATAGAACGAGATGAAAAGAACTCCTTCGACCCTTTTGATACGTGGATACTTGCATTGTCTTGTTGAAATATAAACTCAATTTCATTATTACTTTCCAAGTATTTAATTAAAACGTCCTCCAACATTTCAGTGTACATTATGGAGTCCATTTTTGGTGGAACGAAGCATAATTTTATCTTTCCGTGGTATGAGAAAGCACCCCATATCATGACTGACCCACCTCCGAAGTTGTGGCTCATTCGTGGAGGGTTATTTGCGCGGATCGTGCCAATAATAACTAAAACCATCTGGTCCATCCAGATTAAATTTTTTTTCGTCTGAAAAAATGATTTTCTGCCATGTTTCAGTCCACGACATGTGAGCCTTCGCAAATGTCAATCGTGCCATTTTATGGTTCGCTGTCAACTGAGGTTTTTTTGTAGCTTTTTTCCATTTTATTGATATATCTTCGCTTAAAATTTGTTGTACCCGTCGTTTTCCAACTGGGAGCTGCAATTTAGCCACAATTTGTGACGAATACAGCTGATTTTTAGTAGCCTCATGTTTTATTGCATTTTTTGACGTAGGGTTAATTTTGTGTATCGTTTGCATTTTGAAGGTCCAGCGCCGTATTTTTCGCCTAATTTTTAAAAATTTCTTACAACCATCTCTGATCTTTTAATTTGTGTGGCAATTGCTCTATTTGAAAGGCCATTTCCCTTTAAAACTTTTATTTGACCTTTTTCCACCTCGTTTAGTACCTTCTTGCGCACCATTTTAACCGATCTCTACAAAAAACAACAAAAATAATGTAACCTTGATAAATAATAAAAAAAAATATAAAACTTTTATCAGAACTTACCAGTATGACTTATTAAATGCAACTGCGGCTAAACAAATTTCGCACCAAAAAACTACATTATTTTCTTTTACACTTCTTCTTCTTATATCTAAGTACCGTTATGAACAAATATTTGTTGTAAAACATTGCATGTGGTTTAACAATTAAAGAGCATAATGTTACAAAAACAAAATATTAAGTATATTTTAGAAATTAGTTTGTTTTAAAAATGTTTTAATATGCGGCCAAACAAATTTCGCTTACTGTATAGACTAGAATTTAAAAATAAAAATCCGAATAATTTTGGGCTATTACTTTATTGTAAACAATAATTACGATCTTATTATTTGTATTATTATTTGCCATTTTATTTTTGCTAATGAATTTTAAAAAAGTTTTCAATAAAATCCAATGTATTTTTTTACTAAAATGTACGTTTTTTTCCCTCAATGTACTTTTTTCAATTCAAAGTTTACATTTATTATACAAATTTTCAGGAAGAATATTACAAAGAAAAGCAAATTTAAGAAATTTTTAGCAAATTAAAAAACTGTAGCCTAACACACAAATCCGCATCCATATTTATTTATTTGTCTTTTAATTATTTGATAAAAAACTATTAAGTACACACTATAAACAAATTACTATTTCACAATATATTTTCTGTTTTGTTTTTTTGTTAGTTGTTTATGTCCAAAACATATGGCACGTTTTTAAATGTTCTATAAGTGCACTTACGTTTCTACGTTAGGGGACGTTACATTACGATACAGCAACGTTTGGCTAACCAGGCCTTTAGGCAAATATTTAGCAAACAAATATTTTGTAAAACTACTTCAAATATTGGGAAATCATTCAAAGTAAGAATTTGAAAATAATATACAACCTTCCCAGAAGATTTTCAACTAGGAAGCTACACAAGATATCGGGACAGACTATAGTTGAGATCATTATTAAAAATTTTACTCTGGCATTTATGGACAAACATAGAACTTCAAATTATGCCCATTTGAGGAGTTTGACTGATAACGGCTGACCATTCTATTTAATTATAAATTGGTCAGTGACAATAATGGGTCAAATTACTTCATACATTTTTGTAATATAGTCTATAGGTTTTTTCCTATATTTTTTCTAAATTCTTTTACGAATTTTATTTTTAGCTATTTATCTTAAAATATGGTTATTTTGTTGTAATACCTTAAGATAAAAACTCAAATGTCATGACAAAACAATTGTTAATATTGATGTTCAATAAATAAATACAAAAAAATCTATTTGATTAAAAAAAGATCATTCAATCACATTTTGGGCATATTAGAAATATAGACATAATTTATTTATTTATAAATAAATTAATACTTAGTAGAAAAATGCGTAGCATTTAAGTCTGACTGTCGACTGATAGAGTACACGAATGCCTCAAAAACCACCAGTGATTTAAGGAAATTATTTTTAATTTAAATTCTAAAAATTTATATAATAAAAGCTGATAAATGACCGATAAAAGAAAATTACTCATCAAAAAGAGTTGTCTGTAGGTGCAATTTTCTCCTGACATACATATGTACATACAGAACTAGCCTTTACAACCCTGTGTCAGGTTTACGGCCTAGCTTCTCCCAGCAGTCATGTTGTGTGTGCCAATTTTTGTCCATGAGTACCGGGACTTACAGTTTAATGTCGACTCCGAACGACAGACTTGAGAGGCTTGTTCACGGTAATCTCTCAGAGCTTTTGCAAGAAATCTGCTAAGAGGTAGTTGCCGAAAGAAATACTTTTTTTAATATTTCTTTGCTTCAAGCTGTCAGCCGGGGCTTGAACCGGAGCTCTCGTTTTAGTAAATCAACACACTAGACCACGACGACCAGACAGAAGTGTATTTTGTAATTAGAAAATAAATCAGAGACTGAAACCCCTGAGATATAGATTCAGTTTTGGGTTTGGGTTAATCATATTTGAAAATTCTTGTTCAGGGTTCGTATTGGGTTAAAATTTTGAAAAAAGAATAGGTGTTTTATTGTTATGAAATTTATTTTTCAAAGAAATTTTCATTTAGTTATATAAATAATAATTTTTAAAAGCTTTCTTCTTTTAAATTTATTCTTTCTGGCGATAAAATAGATTCTAGTGCAGGTACTGCCAATACAGTTTGAGCCGCTGGATAAAATAATGGCATTCGCATTTACGTTCCTCTCAAAATAGTAAAATCTGTTTTACATTTTCTAGCCTTGGATATTTTCCATATATTCCAATATTATATTTAAACAGGCTATCAATTGAACAGCAAAAAATTGGCATTCCAATTATTTTATTCACAGAATTAATCCTTCCTTTTTAGAATTTGTTCGGAACACCCTCTTCGTTTTCTGATTCTCTTATAAAAATCTATTCTCTTTTCACTCGAAAAACTTGAAAAATGTTCATTTAAAAATATATTGTTTGGTATTTTTGGTTACTTTATCGGTGCAAATAACTAGTATTTTATATTTTTTATATATATATGTATATATTTTTTTAAACCATATGAACCACTTCTTAGTTCAATTTATGTTCAACGGGTTTGGATTCAAAGTTTTGGCTTCAGGTTCTGGTACGATTTATCTCCATTAAATAAGCGCATCTTCATAATCTCGCAGACGAGTCAAAGAAGACCCGAATTTTATTAAAAATCATTAACTTCTAAATGCTAGTTCGGCTATACCATAATTTGCATCTGCTATTTACAGAAGTTGTTCGATGTATACTGCACGACTTGTAAGTGTAAAAGACAAAAGTTAAATTATTTCTGCCAATCGTATTATTTCAAATTCGTATAAAAGTAATCAGGATAAGCTATGAAAAGTGATTGAATTAATTTAAGATGATCAGAAATACTGATTAATGTACCCAAATTTTGTAGAATTTGTTTCGATAAGCGGTGAGAGGTTAATATTCGAAACATATACATACATATATACATATGTAGAATTAATTGTGCCTATTTTAAGAAATTGCAGCAAATTCCTACTAAACAGAAGAGATCCCCCCGGAGGTACAGTTAATGGCTGCTGGTGCTTCACGTCACACCAGTGGCCTGTACTCACCGGGGAATATGGAGTTCACATAGCTCTGGGTGGCCAGGCAATCGCTATAGGCAAAGAGGTTGGTAATTTATTACTGACCATCTCAGGGACTGACCAGAGAAACCTACTCTAATCTGGAACTACGGGCATCAGGGAGCCCCCAGTTATGCCTAGGCTCCCCTGTTATTCGGGAAGTGAGGCATATCGGCCTGATGGTTTGGGTGCGGTCCTTCGGGGAGTACTCATAGTGGTTGTGGTAGTGCTAGATAGAAAACCCCTCAACAAGGGGGGTATTACTACCCAGGCAGTGATGGTACTAAATTGCTAATTCGATGTCCATGGGCCTTCTTCTGACCGGGATGTCTTTGACATTTCCAAAATTAGAGGGTACCGGCTTCGAATGGCGCTGATCAGTCTCGGCGTATTTGACCATCACCCTTTACAACGGAGTGCCGTGTGGTAAGTCACTGACGGCACGCACGTTAAACTCTATCAAGTAAACAGAAGAGATAAGATGAAATTTTGCTCGTGACAACTTATAAGTTTTCTTAAATTCTATCAAAGTCAAAACTAATTTTAATTTTCGAAAATCTCACAAGTATTCTTAATATGAGGGACTTTTAAGATCTAGCCAGGGACGTAATTCTGGTAGCACGAAGGCCAATAGTAAATTGCGCTTAAAACGATGTGGTGGTTGCGATTTAGGCTTTATTGGAATGTTTTAACTATTGTAGCCCTATATTGTATTTCTTGCAGTAAAAGCAAAGGTTTTGTGCACAAGTTTGGTGTTAAGGGCACCATTGAAAAATAAATCTCTGGAAGAAAAGTGAGCAGGTAAAATACGTGAATCATACCAAATATTTCAAGTAATTTGTAGCACTTTAGTCCATAACAAAAAGTAAAAATTATATTATATTGTAATTCTGTTTACTTGCATAAATTATTTTTTAATTTCAATTGATGTTTTTATATTTTAAATATTAAAATAAAAGTACGTTTTTTGAACGTATTGATGTTTTTAGAGCTTTTATGGGTACGTTTAATTTTTTGTTTTTGACAATAATTAATCCAATTCTTCAAAAGAGTTTTATATGCATAGATATAAATTCATATATCTTTATATGTATATATTTTGTAAAAATTAAGTGTTGTAAGGAGTAGTTATATTTATGTCGTACTTTCTTTAATGAATTTTCGTACCTTTTTTATTTTTTATGACGTTGTAAGGCTGCTTTGTGTTCCAAATGTTATTTATGTCTTCATTAATATGGCATCTAGTTTTGTGTACAACGACTATGAAGAGAAAACCCTACTACGCTGTACATATTTGTAACTCTTTTCAATACTTAACAATTTTGTTTTTAAATGTTCCAATATTCTCAACCTATCTTTTCTAACCTTACTTTGTGATGGTGATTTTATGATTTTTGTTTAATTTATACTTTTCAAAGAATAGTTTTGTAAAAAGGAATGGTTTGTTTTGATGAAAAATTAAAATTTTACGGGAATTTTTTACACTGAAGTACTAAAAAAAAATAATCTACAAATGATTTCTTTTCTTTTTTTGATATATTTTTAAGAAGTAGTGCTAGTAGAAGAAATATTACTAGTTGTGGTTAATGTAGAATTTGAGTTTAAGGTGACTGTAAACGTAGATGTGGTGTTTGAAACTACATTATGTGTTTCATTTATGTTTAGTACCTTTTGTACATCAGTACTAAATTCTTCCACTTGTTTGCTATGGGCCATTTTTAATTTTTCCATAGCACGACCCTGTTTAACACCGATTTGCTAAAAACGAAGAAAGTTAGTGTTTTAAATTTGAGTGCAAGTGAAAGGTAACACGTACCTTTTTCTCTTCCATGAAACGTTTGATATTATTTTGTCTCTTCTCTCTAAGACGACGATCTTTTTCATTTTTGGTTTTAAGGGTCTTATCGTTTTGTACTTCCTTGGCTGTATCGGCCGAAGTTTTAGCCTGTTTGGCATTTAAGTCCTTAAGATCTCTAAGAAGATACAAAGCATTTTAACGAAAGTTTTTTTCAATGAGATATCAGATTTTACCTAGCATGTCTTTCTTCCAACTGCTTAATCTGTTGAGCCTGCACTGTTAACATCAAAGCCTTCATGGCTTCCTGGCTATCTTGTACATGTTGGCGTAAGAGATCCCATTCTTCTTTCTTGTGTTTGGCAATCATTTCAGTCCACTGTTTGGTTTGATCTGCAATGGCGGTTTTAATTGCGGAATCATTTCGTATCTCATCCTTGCTATAGTAAAAATGGAAAAATATATTTTAGAGGATTTTTTATAATTCTCTTCTTATCTATCATATATTTTCTCACCTCTTGCCCTTGATTAGTTTATCAATAGCGGCATTCTGGGTTTTTTGGACAGTCATACGCTCTTTGGTATGCTTCTTTTTGAGGGTATCAATTTCCTTATTTTGTTTCTTGGCCACTTTCTGAAAGCCTTTCTCGCCACGCAAAGACTCCAAGGTAACTGGTTCAAACACTAAAGGAGCTTCTTTCTTTTCTTCTTCTTTCGATTTGCCTGCATCTTTGGCGGCACCACTGCTCTGCTCTTCAATGCCCAATGCCTTCATTTGCTCATTTTGCTTTTGAGCTGCACCGGCAAAACCTCGAGGATCTGATAACATGGCCATGAAATCCTCAAAACCATCTGGTACATAGATTTTCAATTCGATGTTAACAAACAACATAGGTAGAGACATGGGAAAATTGGCTTCCGTACGAAGTGAAACATGCCGATAGCCCGCCTGCAGACCATCTAAAGGTAAAATACGTTGACCGATCACTTTTCCACTCTCTTCATAAACACCGAAACGCAATACAGCCAAATCCGGCAATACGACTTTGCGGAATACAAAAGGATCTTCATTGTAGACTGGATTTAAGCCGTTATTAGGCACTAAACGCGTGCGAAACTCTTTCTTGACTGTATCAGAAGGTAAACCGTACATATCGACCTCCACATAAGTACCCACTTTTTTATCGGATAAGAATTGACCGGCTATGATTTTTACCGAACACTGGGCTGCAATTACACCGTCTACGGGTGCATCAGCGAAGGGATCAAAATCTTTGTCGGATCGTCTCATAAAATCAGGTTTAAGCAGATAACCACAGCCACCATTATACTCAAATTTGCCCTGATTAAGTTGCATTGGTAAATCAGATGTTTGGAAATTCAAAGACACCATCTGGCAGCCCGCATTCCAAAATACTTGAGGCATATAATTGGAGGAATCGGCTCGAGTGCCTTTAGGATATATGCGAGACATTTGGCGTTTATTATAATTGACAAAGTCTATGGAATTCTGTTTTAAATAATTCATGCCCGCCGACTCCGCAAACGACGACATATTGTGGGCAATATTTTTTTCTATAGCCTTGTCAAAGCCCTGGAACTTAATAGGCTGAGCATAATTTACCATTGAGGAAAGCCAAGGGTGTACATTGGTAGTGGAGCCACTATAAGCCACTGCCTGTTCACCGCCTTCGGCAGGTTGGCCTTCTGCACCGGGCTCACCAGGTGGAGCTCCATCAGCGGCGGGTGGTGGTGGTGGTGGTGCCTCTGCCTCAGGTGCTTTTGCGGCACTAGCGTCTTCCACAGGATCATCATCGGTTGTCAATTCGCCCTTCAAAAACAATTCCAATTCCACCTTTTCTACTTCCGGTTTCATTCGTTTGTTTTTAATCATAATTTTACGTTTAAGTTTCGATGGCGGTGGGAGGGGTAGGCCAGGTTCCAACTAAAATGGAATAGAAAATATAAGTAAAGAGTATTCGTAATTTAAAAATTACAACCTACCGGATGATCTGGCAAAGGTTCCTTTAGTAAAAATTCACCAAAGAAGTCATCACAGTACTTGGCTAATTTATATTGCTGGGCACGATTGCAATGATTTTCAAATGATAATATTACAGGATAATCGGAGGCCACAAATGCGCAATCGGCTATGGCTTGTATGCAGTCCTAAACAAATATTACAAAATAAAATCATGAAATTCCAAAAAAGAAGTTCTTTTTATAAGTTAAACAACAAAAATTACCTTAAATAGTATTTCTGTACAGTAGGCGTGACCATGAGTAACTATAGGCTCCTCGTCTTCACCTTTGCCGTTCCAACAGTCCAATTCCACACATCTAAATATATCAGATTTTTCAAAAGCAAATTTTTTCCACTTTAATTAACAAACACTTACCGACATCCTGCCAACATAGTTTGTCTATACATTTCTACAGAGGATTTACCACCGATTTGTCTACCCGATAAATAGGTATTATGTGAACTATTAATATAATAATGGGCCAAAGGTTGATCCATATCCATGTAAATATCTAAGCGATCCAAAAATACTGGGGCATTTTCATCAGACATTAAATAACGTTTAAAGCCGTCCATGGAAAGTTGACCTAAAAAGGAAAATATATATATATTTTTAATTAAGTTTATATCCAAATTACATTTTTTAAATTCTATTGAAAATACATAGCGAAGTTTCAAATTGCTAACGTACATGCTTTCTTCTTTTCCTCGTTCAATTCATAGTCATTAATAATTTCCGTGCAACGTTTCTCATCATAAAGCGGATATAAAATTTCATTCATTCTAGGATCACGTTGCTTTTCATTCATGAATTGGACAAACTGTTCTAATCCAATCACGTCCGCTTTACCTTTAGTTCTAAATAAATATATTTCGAAAGTGGTTTAAATAAAGTTTAACACACTCATTCAAATTATACCCACATGGTTGTAAATAATTCCTCGATATCATTTCTTGGACAGACTTTATGATATAGAGCATAAAACTTATCAAATGTAAATTCGTCTGCGGTCATATTGGCACTTTTATCATCCGGTAAACCAACATCTTTAAAGCACTGATAAACTAATTTTTCTGTCTTGCCTGAAGCAAATGTTTTGGCCACTGTTTTTACTGGGATCTTACCACCTTTTTCGACAAGAAACGATAGGCGCATCCAACTAAGAAAGAGAAAATTTTAAAATTTTATTCGTTTTTAGTACATACATGTTTTTTTTTTTTTTTTTTTTTTTTATAAGATCATAGCTAATGTGCTTTTAACGAAATTTATAAAAGAATAAGCAATATTATAAGAAAAAAGACTACAGCTTACCTTGTCATACCAATTCGTATTGACTTGGATAAAAATATGCCATTGGGACTCTAATAATATTTATTTTGGCTACACTTTTTTATATAATTTTTATAATATTGGGATTTCATTTTGGATTACACAAAAATGCATTTTTATTGTAAATAAAAAATAGAAAAACAAACGTTGATAAAATAGCTTTTTACTTAATTTGTTTGTGTTCTGTAATATTGCCAACCATTACTTTTATTATCGCTTTGTAAACGTTACTTCCAATTTTATTTCCTGCATTCTTATATTTCTTATAGAATTTTTTGTTTTTGTTTACAATCTTATGTTACCAACAATACGAAACGTTAAGAAAAAAAATATACTATTTCTTTGTTAAAGTTACTGCAGTTGGCTTAGATGTTATCTTTGTTTTTTTGTTTTTTCTAATCTATGTCTGCGTTGCCAAAGCATTTACGGCAAAACTGTTACTGCAATTCATGCTGGATATACGCGTATGTATGTATGTATGTATGTATAGTCTAAAGGAAAAATAGCTGGTGGAAGGGGTTGATGAAGAGTTCCTGGTTAATAAATAAAAATGAGTGGGAATTTCCCAGTAATAAAAAGAAATTGTCTATATAATTGTCAGTTACAATACGTTGGGAATTGTATGCTTTAACGCAATATAATAACATGCATAAAGTAAAGATACGTGTGTAAACAAATGGGATAGAAAAGAGAAAGAAAAAAAAACTTGAAAGGCTCTTAAGGTTAAAGTTCGTTGTAATATTTTTAGTCAGCAGCATATAAAGAAAGATATTACGAGATGATTTTTTTTTGATAAAATTTGGGTCAATTAATTGAGTTTCTCTTTTAATTTCTATTTTTTTCCCCTAAAAAGAATTCATGGAAAACAATTCTGAATCTATTTATGCAAATTTTAGTTAAATTAAAATTTACACTTAAATTTAATTTGCCTAATATTTTTAATAAAAAAAAAAATAATAAATTTTGATAGAAAATCTTAAGCATTGCATATAATTAAAGAAAAAAAAATCTATTGTTTGTTTGTATTGCTTTTTTGTGTGTTAATTTTTCTCTATTTTGAAGTAAAAAATTAAAATAAATTTAAAACTAATAAATAAAATTTAAGAAATAGAAATTTTAAGCAAATATTTTATATATTTACTAGTCATAAAGCCGACCACAGTCGAAAAATCAAAAATCTGGCTCCGTCTTGCACATGGGCAAATATGCTTTAAGTATGCAAAATTTCAGCTTTCTGCGACATCAGACGGCTCCAAAATCAGCGTAAAGAGAATTGGACATACATCCAGACAAACAATGAAATTATATATATAGATTTTAAAAATTTCGCTTTATTATTACGCCCGATATAAAGTATTAAAATAATATTTTGAAAACAAAAATTATAAACTTAAGTTCCCGGTACTCATGAATAAAAAAAAATTGACACATACAACATGGGTGGGTGATACGAGCAGCTAGGCCGTAACTCTGAAACAGGGTTGTAAAGACCAATTAGGTAGGTATGTATATGTCAATTTTTCGATAGCTTTTAACATATACAGTTACGAGCAGATAAATAGGTTCACATCACATTTTTTGATAAATTCGCCTTCAAATAACTTAAACAGCGATAATATACAATAAAGCGATATTTATTACATTAAACATAAATAATCACATAAAATGTATTTAATTATAATTAAAAAAAATGAGAAAAATTGATATATTTAATATATTAATTGATGCCTGTCAAACAAATAAATAGGTTCATTGAAAAGAGAATGACATTTTTATACAAAAAAAGTGCAATTGCAAGAAAATTTCTAATATTTTGTTGAAAATCCCTTATTTTGAATCACCCCCGAACATCTCCGGGGCATTGATTCGACAAGTGACTGACAAGTCTCTAATGGAATTGAGTACCAAGCTTCCTTCACTTTTGTCCACAAATCTTCTTTATTTTTAGCCTTGAGTGGTGCAATTTTGTCCTTAACGATTCTCCAAAGATTCTCAATGGGATTTAAATCCGGCGATTGTGAAGGCCACTCCATTAACTTTATATTTTTCTTCTGGAACCATTCTTTTACGATCTTAGAAGTATGCTTGGGGTCATTGTCTTGCTGGAATTCATACTTTAAAGGCATTTCCTACTCGGCATACGGAAGCATTACTTCTTTAGGAATATGCAGATAAAGATGTTTGTCCATATTTTCCTTGATCCAGAATATCGGCCCAACACCGTACCAGGAAAAACAACCCCATATCATTATGTTGCCGCCGCCATGCTTTATTGTCTTCGTGGTGTACTTTGGATCATATGCTTTATTTTTTGGACGCCTTACCCATGTTCTTCCATCAGGTCCGACTAAGTTTATCTTGGATTCATCAGACCATAGTATGTTTCTCTATTTTTTTATAATTTCCGGGCCGGCCCATTCAGCATGTACTTTTGCAAACTCAATGCGCTTTTTTCTTTGTCTGTTATTAAGCATTGGAACCTTCTGGGCCGATCTTCCTAATAAATTTTTTTCTCTTAAACGACGTCTAATGGTCCACTCTGATACGGGAAGCTTTAACTCATTTTTCAGCTGAACTGCGGACATAAAAGGATTACGAGTTGACAACATCTTAATGCGATCATCGTCTCTTTTCGAGGTTTTTCGCTGTTGACCTCTTTTAAGTTTTTGTTTTGGAGGCTGCAATGCATTTCTTATCATATTCTGCGATCTCCCAAGAATTTCAGCAATTTTCCATTGGCTATAACTGCGGCTGTGTAGATCCTTTATAATCTTTTTTTCCTCTTCACTACAATGTTTAGAAGTCCCATTTTTTAAATTTTTAGAGGTATTTGCTTTAATAAGTTCTATTAAAAGACTGAATTTAAAATTTTCTACAATAATTTTTATAATTTTGGCGTTTAACATTTTAAACTAACAAATTTTTCAAAGTGAACCTATTTATTTGCTCTTTGATTTTATACGGTATTTTTTTTTAATTTTGGGCAATTTTTTACGTAATAATTTAATTATTGTGATGCAGTATTAAAAGTGGGTATTTACTTTAGTAATTAGCGACTTTTCCTTTTTTATTGCTGTAATGTAAACTATAGTCAAACAAAATTTTTTTATCATTTTGATGTGAACCTACTTATCTGCTCGTAACTGTATGTATATGTATGTTATTATTTACATCATACAATATTTTCTTAAAACAGTTCTAATTAATCATTGCCAACTTTTAGTATGAACTGTGTTATTTAATTCAACCAATATGACCAATTTAAGGCACCCTTACACGACATGTTTTTTACATTGTTAATGCCAACTTTTACATGAATAAACAGTTACATGTCGTGTGTAACATTGCTTGTGTAAAAAACACAAGGAAAGTCTTATGACAAAATTTCAATTTCGTATGTGCACACATATGATATTAAATTTCTATGCCTGCACAAACATTAGCCGGCTATGAATTATGTGTAAAATAGTTTTTTTTTTATAAATTTTGAGCATAAAATTATATTATTTATTTACATATGCAATTGTACATATACGTTTGTTAGTAAAAATTAAAAACCTTATGTAAATTGATAAATTTTGACAGACACAAAAAAAAACGTATGTATTTTTAACTTAAAAAACACGTGTAAAAACCATGTCGAGTAAGGGTGCCTTTAATATACTCGAATGTTATACTGAAAACACTACATATTAGAAAAAAATTTAAAGAGTTATAATACATTAATACGTTGTAGGCATGGTTCTCTATATGCGCATTATAAAAACTTTCAAATTGTTATATGTTTACATAATCTTGAAAATTATGGATTTAATGTCAGTAAAACCATCTACATATGTATGTTTGTAGAATATGTATGAGTTAGCACTTTTCAGCCCAACTTTGTTTCTCTTTGTGATTGAGTTTGACGTTTGTTAAGAAAACAATATTTGATGCATGTTAAAACAGAAAAAATTATAATAATAATCGCATTGTCAACTGTTTTGATAAAAATTCTTTTTGTTTCTGAAAGTTTTCAGATTAATTTTCTATTAAAAAGTGATGCCAACAAATAGTTTTGTTTTTAATTAAACCTATTTATACCATGTTTTTAAAGCAATTCTTTTTTAAACTTCTACTATTAGGTCATAAGTATATGAATATCAAATTTTAAACTATACTAAAGTTTACACAATTTTTTGTTATATTCAGGGACTGTAATCATTATGAGTTTTATAATAAAAATTACACAGTAATGATTATATTGTGAGTTTTAAAGATTTTCTTCAATGGTAATGATTATTTTTGAGCAATATTAATAAAAATCAGCCATAATCATTATTTTTGAGCAAAAGAAATAAAACTCAAAAATAATCATTATTTATGATTTTTATTTTTTTCGCTCAAAATAAAACTCACTTTCAATTTATGACTTTTTTTTGAGGTTTTTTACATATAAAAATTTGGTCAGAACTAATAAAAGAAAAAATATTAAGACATGCTTGTTCATTTTGTTATATAAAATATAATTTTTTTGCACAAAAATTATTTTTTTTTCATATATAATATATAAAGTAAATTAAAAGTGAGTTTTATTTTGAGCGAAAAAAATAAAAATCATAAATAATGATTATTTTTGAGTTTTATTTCTTTTGCTCAAAAATAATGATTATGGCTGATTTTTATTAATATTACTCAAAAATAATCATTACCATTGAAGAAAACTTTAAAAATCAAAAATTTAAAAATCATGACGGATATGCAAAGATTGTTAAAAAGTAATAATAATGGTGCAAAAAATTTTTATTTATGTCTGTTCTAAGTGATTGATTTTTTTATTTAAAAAAACGAACAATAATCATTATTTACGGTCCCTGGTTATATTTTACAGAATTCTCTAGCTTTTTTTAATATATTATTACACTATTATTAGTTGAATTATTTTTTATTAATTAATTGTTCATTTTTGTCAAATACAAATATACTATATTCCTGATGATGCTACGCAAGGAAGTAGCGAAATATGGGAAATAGAGATTTTAAATATTTATCCGACCTTAAGCTCAAATAATTTAATTAATAATAAAATTTATAAAAAGGTCAAGGAAAATAATACAAATATATATTTTTACACGATAAATATGTTCTAGAAAAAACCGAGTAAAGAAAATTCGCGAAAAAAGGAATAAAAAAGTTGGTATAGTTGAACTTTTTTTTAGCACTATTTGCAAGCCAGACACATATTGAGCACTATTTCAGAATTTCATTTATGTTATTACATGATCGTAAAAAAATACTTCTTCATAGTATTAACGATGTATTATAATTTCAAATCGATTTTTTTCAGCAAAAATATTTTTAAAAGTGGAATATATTAAAAGGCAACAGTTCGGAACACTGCCGGTCTGCTATGTTTTCAAAGTTGAAAGTTGAA
Source organism: Metopia argyrocephala (assembly GCA_963576795.1). Lineage (NCBI taxonomy): Eukaryota > Metazoa > Arthropoda > Insecta > Diptera > Sarcophagidae > Metopia > Metopia argyrocephala. The sequence goes on along the minus strand of OY756208.1, from coordinate 121,673,849 downwards.
ACAGCGCCTACAATTGTATAAAGAATATACCTTAAAAAATAAAGTTATAAAGTATTTAAAAAATGGAAAATGTAGGCCAAGATAGGCAGTTTTATGGTAAATTTTTGCATTTTGTTTTTGTTAAATCCTTGTCGGAAGGCTTGATATTATGTTTGTGTAGTGTTGTAGTTTCAATATAACCTATAAGGTCGTTGGATGAAAAGTTGTGTTTGGGCACGAATTTGCACGGAAATTTAAATGCCGAAGTGTTTCTCAAAGCGTGTATTTTATGTAGGTATTCATATCTCGCTAGATTGATCATTTTATTTTTGCTTAAAAGTTAATAGAATTTATGAAATGCATTATAGAAAATAGGTCCTATTCCGATTGGTGTTGTTATCGAAAACATACCAAAACAAATCCCCTCTATTCCAACAACCATAAAAAAGAAACGAATAATCAGTAGAAAAAAGCGCCACCTACTGGGACGTAGTAGAGATAACATCAACCTACATTTAGCGAAGCTCCTCACCATAAAACATCCAACGACAGATGGGCCAATTGCTGTGGGTCATTCAAGGGTGAAGGTATAAACACTGGCCTTTTAGTGATCAAATTTAATTGACAGCAATTTGTTCTTATTCGTAAGGCGCTTTATAGAAAAAATAAATTATAATTTCAAAAAATTTCAGTACAATATCCAGCATGAGTAGGAGTTTATCCCCTGATTACTTGCCTTAGTACAAAAAAAAAAATAATAAACACAATTAAGAAAATTGTATTCACAGTCTTGAAATAATTGAATAAAATTTGAAATGTCGGAAGGGGAAGCCATGAAGAAACTGGTTTTCCTAAAGTCATTGGGTGCGTAGACGGAACCCCATATGAAAATAATTGGTCTATGCAAAAGTTCACAATACATACTTCTTTAGCATTAAAGCAAGTAATATCCTTAAAAAAATTTAAAGAATTTAATTCCTTTCCCAATATAATGTACTAATAAATTACACCACTTTTTATATCAGATTTAAGAAAACTATATAACTCCGTAAAATAAAAAAAATAGTTTAAATTTCAATATATTTATGACGGCTTTTCTATAATTTAGACATATTGTGTTAATTGTTTGATGCACATAAAATATGGCACCACAAAATAAAAAATAATAATTAACGTGTAACAACAAATTTATCGCATACGTTCTGTAAAACAATTCGAATGAAATTGAAATCGAGGGTTTTTCTCAAAGACAATAAAGACATAATGGCGATAATTATTTTATAGTTTTGATATTCAAAGATGTTACCTAAATGGTCGTTAAGTGAACGAATAAAAAAAGTTAGTATCAAAACCTTTCATATTTTAAAATTATGGGCCATTTGATATTTCATACGATTTCAATTTCACTCAAATTCCTTTTACAGCACATACCTTCAATTAATTCAAAATCGTACACTGGTTAAATTCTTTTTTAAATTTAATGTACGTATTTGGTTTTTCCAACTCTTTTTATTTAATTTTTTTTTATTTTAAATTAATATTTAAAAATACAGCCCTTAAAAACATGGTATAAATTGGGGTTTACTTACCTTAAATTATTCCTCTTATTGGTTTTAGGTTTTGTTAAAATTTTTTTACATTTTCTGTTTTTTTTTATAACAGTTTTTTTAAGTTTTATATATATTTTGTGTTTAGTACTTACTGCTTCATTAAGTTGGTAGTGGGACAGACATTGACTCCTTTATTATTATGAGTTATATGACGCAACCCATTTTGCCAACGCTGTTTATAGAGTTTTTGTGTAGAGTTTGTGGAAATTTAAATTTATAATTAAAGCATTTGTTTGTTTTGTGAATAATTAGTTGTTAGTTTGTTTTAGAGTTGGTGGATACAAGTACATGTATATTTTAAAGGTGGAATTAAATTTTTGACCAGACATGCAATAAAAAAATTGTTTAAAATAAATTTATTTGAAAACATTAACAAGAAGAAAAGAAAAGAAAAGTAATAATTGATGAATAAGAGAAAAAACAAACATTTTTTTTAACAAAAAATATAAACTCCGGTTCACTTATTTAAAGGCACAAAAAATCCCATATTCAAGAGCCGGTATCTTTTGCAATTTGTAACCGATTCCAGAATTTTAAAATAGAAATGTAAGGTAGACATCTTGAGATATAAACAAAATCATCACAATAGTGGTTTCTTAACTAAGGAACCTTTTTTTTGAGGAATTTATAAGAAAAATCTAAAAATGTGGTTTTTTTTTTTTGGTTCACTTGAATAAAGGCACTTTGTTTTTTTTTGTATTATTTTTAAAGTAAGCGGTGATTTTTTGTTGGGAGCGTTTGTTTATTGCAATTTATTACATCTTAGTCGATTTACGAGTCAAAATGGCAAAACAAAAAATTTTAAATCTATCGGAAAGGGCTAAAATCGATGTTTACCGTTCTGAAGGATATTCTAACCGCGAAATAGCTAAAAAAAATTGAACGGAGCCCAACAGTTGTCGACAATTACATCAAGGACCCCGAGGGGTATGGAAAAAATTTTAAAGGAAGGGTTTCGTTGTCTTTATCTACTTATAAGAAAAGAAAAACCATCAGAATTGCTTCCAATTCTGCCTTATCCTTGTCAAAAATAAGAGCTCAAGCTGGAGTGCAAGCGAGCAAGTCATCAGTACGCAGAGTTATTAAGAGCTGTGAGTATCTTAAATACCAGAAATTACAAAAAAAAGCCGCCACTTAATGGTCCTCGTAAGGAAAAGCGTCTTCAATTTGCAAAAGACTACATGGTATGGGATGTGCAGCAAAGAGGCCATGTAAATGACTAGAAATCCGTTGTATTTACGGATGAAAAGAAGTTTAATTTGGATGGGCCTGATGGCTACAACTATTATTTCCATGACCTGCGTAAAGAAAAGCGATTTGTGAACCGACATCACAGTCGAGAGGGCGGCGTTATGGTGTGGGGTGCTATTACCTACTATGGCACCATCGATCTTGAATTTCAAAGTGCAAAAATTACTGGTGCAACCTATAGAACGTTAACGGAGTCGGCTTTTTCGAAGTTCAATGAACTATTTGGTCCAATACCTTGGATATTGCAACAGGATAATGCCCCTATACACAACGTCAGAGTAGTAAAGGAGTACATTGCAAGCCAAAATGTTAATATTCTTGACTGGCCACCCTATTCGCCAGATCTAAACATTATCGAAGTTGTGTGGGGTTGGTTATCTCGTAAGGTCTATGAAGGAGGTAGACAATTTGATGACAAGCAGTCACTAATTCAGGCCATTAAGGATGCTTGGAATGAAATTTCGTTGGATTATATCAATTCTCCTTATCTGTCAATGAAAACCCGTATATTTAAAGTTATTAAAAACAAAGGGGGTTGTACCAATTACTAATAGTTCTTTAATAAAGCAAATAAAGTAATAATAACTTAAAAACAAGAAAAGCTGTTTTTCATTAAAGTTAGTTAAAGTGCCTTTATTCAAGTGAACCAAAAAAAAAAAAATACCACATTTTTAGATTTTTTTTATAAATCCCTCAAAAAAAGGTTCCTCAGTTAAGAACCAAGATTGTCATGATTTTGTTTATATCTCAAGATGTCTAGCTTCCATTTCTATTTTAAAATTCTGGAATCGGTTAAAAATTGCAAAAGATACCGGCTCCTGAATATGGGATTTTTTGTGCCTTTAAATAAGTGAACCGGAGTGTAAATAAATTCAATGCATATTTTGAATATAAATATCTGGTCATATTTTTACCAGGCTTATGATAAGATTTTTTCATGTAAAATTTGTTTCATAAACTTTTTATAAATACTCGTACACTGACCTCGTGGAAACTGGATTTAATTTTTACCAGGAACGTTCAAGTTCTCGATTACGTTCACGTTCCTGGTTGAAGTTTTTTACTATAGTTTCTTACGAATTAAAATTGCAATTAATTGTGGCTACTGCAAAAATGTAATACAACATAGTTCGGAAGAAAACATTTATTGGTTCAATTTAATTTGAATATATTTTGTGCAAAAAAATAAAGATTTGAGAGTGAAAAAGAAACATAAAGGAACCTGTGAATTTTTTTCTCATATGTAGTATACTGGACTAAAATAATTAAATTAAAGAAAGAATAATAATAATGTTTTGTTGAC